>CM076088.1:9511403-10711403 GCA_038088585.1 Chrysina gloriosa | reverse complement strand
GAACAATTCTGGACGTTGGCTATCAGCTACTCAGCGCTACCTTATGGCAGAAACGTGCACATACAGATCCTCGTATTATTCAGTATAGTTTTGGAACCAAGTAACGTATTATAATGATATTGGTCTTATATGAATTGGTTAACATCGAGAAATGTATATTTTCAAAAAATCAATATTTTATTTTTATAATTTTGTACAGTGTGATAAACCATAAAACACTTCCCAATATGCATTGCAGGCTGATTTGTGCACGTTTGACAATAATAAGCTGTTTGACGCTTGCCATCAGGTGTTTTCCTGTCAGAACACATATATATGATTTCTTGTGCCATTTCAAGAGAAGACTTCAGGGAAACATGCATATCTCAAAAAGTTGGGCTGAAATAACTTAATTCCCCGTAATCACTCATAAACTTTAATGTCCCATGAGAGGGGACATCCGAGTGATGTGCTAGAATTACGATGTCCCATGAGAGGCGACAGCGGAGTGCAAAGGGTTAAGACGTTGATTTTTGTTGTATTTTGGAATTGGACATGAATGTTGTAAACTGCAGAAATAATTTTATTTTGTAATGGCGAATTTGCTTTTTCGTTTTTCGTAACGAAAGGTGAGTGCGAGGAAGAGTACTAAACAATTAGAAACAATTCTGAACATCGTCGTCAGAGCACTCGCTTAGCTATAAGAGAACCCATATGGAGAAGAAGAAGAACTTTTTCGTAGCACGGTTTATTAAACGAAATGGTAATAATAGGCGTTTGATATATGTCATCTTGAATGCGGTCTTTTGCTTTGTCGTATAGGAAACTATCTTTGAGGAAGCTTACTCTGTACGTGTTGTACAAGTAAATTAAACCAATATTCAATCGCAGCATTACCGAGCAATTTGCGTCTTCCATTTGGCCACGAAAACATTTGGAATTTGGTAGATTAAAAGAGAAATTGATGCAAATGTGTAAAATCCATAATTCATTGTTTCAATCTGCAATAGCAACCGTGGACTGTACATGGAGAGTGTTAGTCAAAAGTACCCGGACTTATATATTGAGAATAAATTCAATATAAATTGTTTGTTTGACATCAAAAACGTAACCTATTTCACATTTGACATCACACAAAAATCGCCTACACCATAGAGGACATTGATTACACCGTAGTGATGAGTTGCAAAGAAGACGAAACTAGTTAGTTCTTCCTCGCATCATCTTTCTCCTCTCATTTATGCACGTGATAGTATCAATATATACTTTCTTTTTGTTGCAGAACTGTCGTTATTTAGAAAAGATGGACTTGGACGAATGCGTGCTGATAACGGACACAACCTTAACAAATTTAGCGATGGGCTGTCCTAGGTTAGAATATTTGGTACGTTCCACCGCAGAATTACTTTACCGTATGCGTATTAATTCGTATTGTTTGGTTTCTAACAGACACTATCACATTGCGAACTGATAACGGACGAAGGAATTAGACATTTGTGCTTATCACCTTGCGCGGCGGAAAATCTAACGGTTCTAGAACTAGACAATTGTCCATTAATCACCGATGCCTCGTTAGAATACCTAACTTCGTGTAGTAATCTGCAGCGAGTGGAGTTATATGATTGTCAGCTTTTAACTCGTATCGGAATTAGAAGATTAAGGGTATGTATATCACTTACTTACGATAAAAAATGTATGAAAATTTTGTAATTTCGCAAACGGTTTGTTATCACGATTCCTGGTGATTGGGGTAGTCGTAGTAAGTAGAGGCCGGATTATATGTTCGAGATTTGACTAAAATGTGCACATATTTATGTCTTAAATATGAGCAAAATATATTGAAAATATTCCTCAAATGTCTTGAATATGTAAAATATGTTTAAAACAATATTTTCAGAATGTCGAATATATTTTGAAGTAACAAACACTAAGAAAATTTGGACGGGTTTTATTAAACAGATACCTATCACTTACATTTCTACATTAACACGTTGACTGCCGTGTCACCCGTATTAGGGTGACAGCAAAAGTTCTCCTCAGGGCACGTCACCCGTATTCGGGTGACAGCAAGAGTTCTCATCAGAATCTGACGATATGATTCGATTACCTTTTCTTCTTTTGGGCAATCTGATCACTTCCTCATCGCTGCTATCCGAATTTGAACAACTAGCGTGACTAGTCCTCCTTTCACTGCGATGTGAATCACTACACACTGACTTTTTCATGTTTCTCTTCACCATTAAAAAATTATGGACACAGATTTTAAATTGTACTACTCAGTACACGGCAAATATTACAACTACTCGTGCAGAGTAATAACGTGATAAGTGAGGATCGTAGCAGCAAATATCAAGGTGAGAGTACCGAAAGAAATGTAAACAGACATGCGGTAGCAGTACACGCATCTTACAGTGGCACGGGTGGCCTGACGGGGATTTTGTTGTAAACACGCGTGGCAGACGGGTGGCCTGACGGGTATTTTGTTGTTAACACGTGTGGCAGTCAACGTGTTAAAATTACATTCCTTACTGTAAAAACAATTCACAATCAAATGTTGTTCAATATTTTCAATAGTTAAATTATATCTCCTATCCGATAGTAGCGATCTGTACGTTGAAAAACTTCGTTTGACGTCAAATGATGTGATTGGTGCATATTTTAAAACCTTAACAATTTCCGGATTTAAATCGGTTTCAACATCAAAATCGCCACGGAGAATTTGGTTAGCTTGTTACAACAAATTTAAATCGCTATTTCTTTTAAAATAGCATTAAATTTTTTATTCATTAATTGCCCTATTTAACCAGGAATTTTCTGAAGTTTTCCCTTAAATTCACCAATCAAATGAAGGGACTCTTGTAATGGGAGTGATTCAGTTTCAAGAATAACAATAGTTTTATGAACAAGATCGTAATTTGATTTAATGAAGCAAAGTTCGTGGTGCAGTGAACTATTTTCTAAAATTGATTTGCACCTTGAAATTGCACCAATATTTTCCTCTTCAAAACCTAAAATAAGTTCTTTAATAGGGACAACATTTTCTGCATAAAAACCGGCAGCTTTGAACCATGTTTCCCATCTTGTGATTATTGGTTGGTGATAAAGGAGTATTAGGTAATTTTTCAGTGTAACACTGAACCTCAGAGGAGATTTTGAAAATATTATCTTTACGTTACTAATTAAACTATTAACTATATCTTATATGATAGAGATCTACCACTAATAGGTCAATAAAACAAGGCTGGTTTGAACGATAGTTATATTTTCAGAACGTTTACAAACGTTTTCGGAACACCTTGTTGTTGAAGGTGTTCCGAAAACGTTTGTAAACGTTCTGAAAATATAACTATCGCTCAAACCAGCCTTGTTTTATTGACCTATTAGTGGTAGATCTCTATCATATAAGATAAGTATAAAAGGTCACGAAATATATATATATATATACTATTAACTATAGGAAATGAATTTCTAAGGGACATTTGTACTAATTTTGATTGTCTCATTTTGTCTAATTTTCCTTTATGAAGGTCAGACGAGAGATGTTGGGTAATTAGGGATTTTTTTCTAACATGGAATCTATAAAAGAAGAAAATTATAGTAGAAAATATATACAACCTTTTAGATATAAGATAAGAAAATAATTTTGAAATTAGAGGAAAATATTTTAATTAATGAAAATAATTTTATTCAGCAATCCAAAGCAAGTTTTTGAACCAATTGTATTGCAGACCAGAATTTGCAAAATAAACATGTAATTTGAATTAAATAAATAAAATAAAATTGTTTTGTAAAATTATCAACTTACCATTTTACCGCCCTCTTTGCAGAATACTTTTTCTTCGTTCAAAAGTAATGCGGGAACGGTCTTGATCCAGGTGACTACTAAATCGATTTTCATTTTTGGCATTTTTGGATAACAGTCGGTAACACTTCACTTTATTCGGTGTTGATGATGAAATTTTTTAAATGATAAATTCTGAAACGTGTACACCCCCTACCTAATTATTTTTAACCAATCAGAACTCACCTTTATTCGTTTAATTTCCGATTTTTATTCTTAGCAACCGTAACAAAATAATCTTTGCCTCTTCGGTATTGAACATGATATTTCGTTTGGAAGTTTAAAAGCAACTAACAATTTCTTAGAGAAATGTAGATATACATAAATTTCTTGGAAAAAGCATTAATCCCTATTTAAGTAATATTTATTTTATTATATTTAACGAAACATCGGTAATCGTACAATGTAAATGTCCGAGAAGATTGTCTAGCATGATTTTCAAACGGAAAAATATGTGGAATAATTTCAAATATGTTGAAATATTGGAAATATGTGGAAGAAAGCCAAAATGTTCTAAATATGTCAAATTAAATTGGTGCTAAACGCTTTTATTTAGCCTAATTCATGTAGATCTGAAAGCCTTCAATCGTACCGTTGATAGTTAATGTGCAAAAACATATAATCCGGTCTCTGGTTATAAAAATAGAATTAAGAATAAACGTAGACTATGTACGTCTAATTTTGCCCGCAGAAACTTCGTTAAATAAAAAGGAGCTCATTTGATTTTCTTTTTTTCTTTTTTTTTTTTGGCATATGATTTTCTTGTCTTTTCAGACTCATCTTCCTAATATAAAAGTGCACGCTTACTTTGCACCGATAACACCGCCCCCAGCGCCCGGCGGCAACCGTCAAAGATATTGTAGGTGCTGTGCCATTCTATGAGGAAGTTGCTCCCGAGATTCCCATAGTACTCCACCGCCATAAGCTATGTGTTCAGCACGCTTGAGTGACACTACAATAAATAGAAAGTAAGGTTCTTTCACAACAGAAAACCAACGGCATCTATAACAATTGCATACAGAACGTGCAAAAAAAGGAAAATAAATAAGATCATAACGATGTGAGAAAATGAAAGGAATACGCGTTCTCCTTTTCAGTTCGTTTACTGTTTAGTGCTATTTTCTAAAATTATGTAACGAAGTATTCGTACGTATGTATGTATGTAGAAAGAACAGGGATACGTCGTATAGGATTTAATTGTTGTATATAGACGTAAATTTTAGATTTTTTACTACTGAGTTTTTTCCTAATTGAGCGGGCGAATGAGAACTTTGATTGAACAAAAATGTGATTTTTAAGAGACTCCTTTCGTTTTAACGATGGACGCTCGATGATGAAGCTACTAATCTCGTTTGAGTAGTTATTTTGTGATAAGGTAGAGCTTGAAAAATTTTCGCATTTATCGAAGACACGAAAAATAAGATATAAGAAGACTATTGAAGCAGTTGTAAGTTGATTTGTTTTAAGAATAAATCTATATTGTTATTTAACGGTCTTTTATTGATCATTATCATTAAATCATCAACTGCATGCGACCGCATTTGCGAATATTTGAAGTGAACCTTTTTCTTTGTAATGTAATATCTTCACGATTAATTCATTTTTCAAACGTTATTAATTAAAACTTTGTTCTGAAACTAATGGACACGTCATCTTTATCTCTGTAGGTGTTTCGTGGATACATAATTTTAATGTTTTATAAGCTTTCACCTAACTTTCTGTCGTCTTATGGGCGAGTATTACAAACAAGCTCTCGACCGTTAAGGGTTAAAAAATTGTTATGCAAAATACATTTCTTATAACTTAAACAATAATTATCTCCGCGACTGCAGAAGAGAAAATCACGGAGTCGGTATGGTTATCATTTTTTCTTAGTTTTTAAATTGACGCGCTATCCCCTCAAAATAGAAAAGAAAAACAGAATATTGACGAATCCAGCACGACGATTCTCACTTTATACTATTGTTGTTAATTATCGTTTTCGAGGAAAAACAGTTTTCCCAGATTAGGCTTAGTGTTAAGTTTGTATGTGTTAAATCTTTTGACAAGACAAAACTGTACAGGGTGTAATTGTGAAAATGGTTAATTTATTAATATGGTAAAGCTGGAATGGTATAGTTAATGTAAAGAGCAAAAACAATGGCATATCACGCAAAACATTTTTGTTTAATTTTAATAAAATTTGGGCCCCCTATATTTTTACATTACGGTACCGTGTTCCTCGTAGACGTTTATTTGAGAGGTAAGGGATTTTTAAAAGTCGAAATAAATTTTCGGGCATTCAGTCAGTATGCGGGTATTCTACAATGTAAGCAGACGGTTTCGTTGAAATATCCCCGCCAATAAATAGCATATTATCGAAAAGTGATTAATGATTCTTTGTCTCTGTCACTATTACAGAAAAATAAACAGATGTTTTATTTCGCTGTCGTTGCATGAACTTGACCTATATTTGAAAAGTTCCACGGTCTTTTATTGGTAATGATAAACATATTTTCTTTCCAAAAGATTTATTTATTGGTAAACAATGTGAAGTCAAAAAAGAAACAAAGAAAATTTCACAAGAAATGCCTAGTATTACACCTGTTTGCCAATAATATATTTATGTGATTGCTGTGTAAAAATGTTTAAAGTAAAATGATTAATAAACCGTAGATAACATATATGTACTGTGCAAGCAGTGTGATAAATTCGCAAATTTGAAGTAGACCGCTTATTCCTAAATTATTTATGCTTACTCGATCAATGATCCGATCGTTAGTCGTACTGGAAACTCGCTACAATTGTATAACAGGGCCGGACTCAAAACTGTAATTATAAATATCTTGCGAACGGTACGTTTAGGGCCCTACGTTTATTAAGCAAATATTGAATATATTTTAATTATCTACCTTTGGACAACTTTTTAACCATTTACACAGTTACACCCTGTATATGTACGTATGTTACATACTAGTTGTTGGGGAAAATCCCAAATGATTTTCTACTAAATTAAGAAGAAATTTGTGAGTTATTAAGAGATGTTTGAATCATAAGATTTACAATTGATTTTATCTTCGTCCTATTTGAACCTTGATTCAATTTTATTAACGACCTTCTTTTCCATTTTCGTCAATTTCATCGTCCAAACATCATACGTGAAAGATCCTTACTATTCATCGTTAAAAATAATCTCACGTAATTAGAGCAAACAAATTTAAAAAGTCACAAAATAGAAATCATCATCATGTCGCTTTTTGTAACAGGCTCAAAAATATTTTTGCTCTCATACAAACCAAAATAAAACACAACAGGAAGCTGAATAACGAAAAAGGACAAAAATTATAGTGTCTGAAGTGATGTATAAATGGGGCCACATATGATTGGGTATCTCGGATAAATTTTTTGTTTATAGTAGGATTGTTATTGGTGAATGATCTTTTTAACTGTTAGTTGTTGGAAGTTCGACGCAGGCGAGGAGAGAGATATTTATGTCTGTTGTAGAATTGATTGTAGGTTATTAGCACGTGTTGGCGAAGAATGAATGCAAAGTATAAATATTTTATATCATGTTTGTATTCTGTTGGGAGTACGGAAGAAAGTGGTTAAGTTTGTGCAATTAACATTTGATAATGTTCTGCTATTATTTCTTGTTTTCCTTCTCACTAAAGTTTCTGTTGCATGTATATAAAATGGACCAAAAGAGGTATATTGCATTGAATTCGTTAATTGTTATATTTATTAGTGGTATAATAGAGTTTATATGTTATTGTCGGAAGATTGTTCATAGGGTAAATTGCTAAACATTCTTCCATTGGTAATAAATGCATTGGTATTTTAATTGTTGAATTGTTATTGTTTTCGAAGATGTGACCACAAATGAAACGGTTGTTACCCTTACTACCACGCACCAGTACATTTTCATATCTAAGTTAGTGAATATAACAACTTAGTTGTGGAAATATGTCTTTACATGTATACGAATTGGTGCGATGATGGTAAAAACCGTTTGATTTGGGTTAGTTCTAAACTACAGCTTATACCATTTTCCTTGATTAAATTTTTCTTGTTTTGATAATTCTTAGTTAGTGCTGAGATCGGTTGATTTCCATTCCTATATATTTTTTCCTTCTAAAGCCTACGGTAATAAATCATCCTTTCTAACATGCTTAGAAGAAATGGTAGTTTTGTTTACAAAGCAACTTTCCACACAAACGCTGCAATGGTGAACGAATTACATTTAAAACTATAAAAAAACTATAAAACTTGTTTTAGTGTTGATGATGATGACGTCCAAGTAGGACGAAACTAGTTTGTGGTTATTACTACTTAATCCTCTTTCCGTGTCTGTTCAGGATCTACTTACAGGTTACACTACCCAACTGACACTCATTGATTCGAACGAAAGTTAACGTATGTACTTACGAGGGTAGATTGAAAAGTTTTCGAAATAACAATGAGAACGAAATAAAACAGGTTCAAGTTAAATTCTATTTTTCAATATAATCCTCTCGAAGTTTCTTTAGCTTCTCGGTTCTCGCCCGGAAGTGACTTGCTTCGAGGTTCCCAAAATAATTGTGTATCAGTTCTTCATCGACCAAAATATCTTTCCACCAAGAAATGGTTTGAGTTTTTTGTCATCTGTTTCACTGTTTTCCAGTTTTCTTCTACAATCTTTAAATATATCTATATCACTCCTTTTCATCTTTGTTGTTATCATCACTTCTTTACTGCCAACAAATTATGCGCATGCAGTAATAAATACAATGACCTGCTGTCATCCATTCAATTTCGTTCAAATCCGAGTTTTCGTAAATTTTGAATGCAATTTTCGTCAAAAATGCATTTTGAAGCTATTTCCAGCGTAAAATGGATGTAGGGAAAAGTTAATTTTTCATTTCAATTTCGTTCAAATTCGACTTTTTCGAAAGTTTTGAAGGGCTTTTCAGTAAATGCTATTTTTTATAAAGCCTTACGACGGTTTCTTGCTTTTACTAAAGTATATTAAAATTATAAATACGTGGGTAGATTGAGAAATTTCCAAAATAACAATGAAAACAAAATAATACGGATTCAAGTTATAGCTTATTTTTCAATATAATCTCCTCGAAGCTCAACACACTTGGTGCAATGTTTCTCTAGCTTATTTTTCGAGATTCCCAAAATAATCGTTTACAGCCTCTATCCGTGCTTCATTCCACCAAAATCTCGATGGATTTCGAATTTCAATTCTATCAATTTTTGCTGAACGATTACACTTGTTGTGGTGAAACAAAACTTTTTCTTAACCATTCTAGGGCGTTTTTTCTTGAATTGCTGCTTTCAGTTTGTCCAAAAGTATTGTGTAAGATGGGCCACTAATAGTTTCGTCTTTTTCAAGATAACCAATTAGCAAAATTCTGTTTGTGTCCCCAAACAACCGATGTCATTACATTTCCAGCCGAGTGAATGGTTTTTGCCTTCTTTGGGACCGATTTAGCGCGTGCAATCCACTGTTTTGATAGCATATTTGTTTCTGGTGTGTAGTGATGAATTCAGGTCTCATCTGTGGTGACCAGTCGTTTCTTGAAATTTGTTGGATGCCTCGTAAACATTGCCAAACAATTGGCTGAAGTTCGAGCTCGAATGCGTTTTTGCTCCGAATTGAGCAAATGCGGCACCCATCTTCCAGGAAGCTTTTCTGAGCGAATTTCATTATGTAAAGTACGAACTACTCGTTCATAAGAGACGCCCAGTTTTATGCGACGATCTACCAAAAACTTGTCATGGATTTTTCCACAATTTCTAGCGTGGCAACCGTTGTCGTACGTCCTGAACGTGGTTCATTACTTGTATGGGTGCGGCCACGCTTGAATTCCGAAACCCAAAAACCCACGGTGAAAAATGACGGTGATGAATCCTCAAGAAGGGCATCTAATCTTGATTTAAGTTCCGTTGCGGTTTTCCCTTCCACATAGGAAAATTCGATGACCGCTCGGACTTCGTTTTTATCCATAATTAAAAACACAAAAAGATATTTGACTTAAATGCTTGCCAAAACTAGATTATTTGAGAGATCGATCTAACATTTGCAGTCAATTGATATGAAAGAGGTGCCAACACAACGTCATAGAGCAAAATTGCAACCTCCTAACAGTGGATTCCGGAAACTTGGCAGTCTATCCTCGTATTAAACATCCAAAAACACTCAACACTTGTTTACAAAATAAACAAGTTTAAAGTTTAAAGTGGTGTACTTGGTGGTGATTACCTGAGGTAGATTTTCAAGGTCAGTTTAAAACCACCGTGTTGTTCAACGAAAATATACTTTTAACCCCGACAATCGTTAGGCAGTAGAATTTTACGTTCAGAACTTAGACGGCCTCTTAAATTAAAGAAGGTAATTTGACGATCATCAGCTCTTTTTACAGAATCTTATCTGTGTTTATTTAAAACATATTTAGAAAAAAAAATATGTTACAACCAAAGTTGTAGCGTTCGAAGCGATCTACTTGACGCGACTTTATCTTGTAACCTGGCTTGAAATTAGTTTGTAAAATGAAGATGAATAAAGTATACGTTTAAAATATCTTCCTATTTTATATTTGATTCTTTGTAGCACTTTGCTTCAGGCGGTTCATTATTCCTAACCGTTACCTAAAAAATCTTTGGGGCCGACTTGGATAGTTGTAACGTGTTAGTAGATCTATCGCATAGCTAACAGATACAAACACTTGTGCGGGAAGTAGTTGCTTGATAGGCGAAACTACCAAATGCACTTCTTTTTCTTTTAAATAGGTTACAAAACCTCTGTTATTATTGCATATTCATCAGGAAACCGAATACCGAGTGTTTATGACTTACCTTTATTCAAATTTTGTGGAGAGAAAACCTGTACATCAACGTATGAAAGAAATCGATTGACCTGATTTTCTTTATATATTCATCGATCTATTTTGGCACAGAAGTAATTAAGTAAGTTATTGTTTCCTATAGTATCTTATGCGATGCTAACTGAATTTAATACCGGAGTTCCCTGAAGTTGGCAACCGAATTTGTGAAAATAATAATCTTTTGAATTTGAACTTTACAAATAAATGTTACATGTCAGGATTCTCGGCAGAACTCTTAGGGTTCTAGCAGGAACTACGATCTCAGAACTGTTGGACTTTTTTCATCCAGAACTTTGGCTCCCACGCTATTGCAAATATCTTTCAAACTAAGGTTTTGATATAAATAAATATAAATGTTGTAGGGGTCTGCGATAGAACTGTTAGGGTGCTATTCATATCCGCCATTTTCAAAATTAACATTTTTTTGCTAAATTTCAATTTTTGCAGAAATTTTCGCAAGATTGGTCAAGAACTCTAGAACTAAGATCGAAGTGCAGAAGTATGTCCGAATCGCACTATTTTTCTCGAAAATGGTTGCTACGTTCATTTTCGGTATTTTCCATTTTTTCGCGCAATTTTGCAGAACTGTTGAAATTTTCCCGTATAGTATCTACCATCTAGTTTCGTATCTACCAGGAATTCCGATAAATTATTATACAGTAGAAGCCGCTTATTGTGATCAATTTGGAACAAACCCTTTTGATAACATTAACCGAATGATAACAGTAAGCGGAAGGTAAATATAAATGTATTTTTCTATGCTGATGTAGTCAATAATAAATATGTATGTATGTAATCAAATTATTTAACGACTTACAAATAAAATTCAAGGGAAAAATTAACGATTAATCAACAATTTTTAATATTTTACCAAATTTGTTTATTTTTTATCATCGATACAATACGTAGGTACATTTATTTACACTTTACGATTTCATTCGAAAAACTGGTCGATCGTCGTTTGACGTTTATTTTTATTAATAAGATTTTGTATGTATATTTCAAAATCATAATATCTATCAAAATTACTTTCTCGGGATTGTACACCACGTCGGAGAATATTTAACGCTTCTTGCATCTGGCCATTAGTTGGCGGCTCTTCAGACATTTCCTCTTCTTCTTCTTCTCCTACTTCGGGTAATTCAGGATTACTTCCTTCGGACGATTGATCCACAACTTCCCGACAAATGTCTGATATAGTCATTGTGGCAGCTGTTTGAACATCATTGTCGATATCCACCCAATCGGAAAATTCGCTTTTGGACAGACCTTGAACTACAAAAAAATTTAAAAAATATTAGTTAGATGTACAAAACAAGTTCTTTTTTCATACCTTCTAAAATGTCAGCGCACGTTTCATGGAGATCAGGTTCTTCATCACCAGTTTTGGAAAAACCTCCTTTTCGAAAACAGTTTCGGATCGTTTCTGGTTGAACTTGCCTCCATGACTTCACCAGCAAATGCAGCGCATCTAGAAGACTGATTTTTTGCTATCGCATCTGCAGTAGGTGCATCTCGATTCTCATCAAGTTCTTGTATAATTTGGGCTCGAATTTGCCCTCGATAGTATTCTTTGAATGTTCGAATGATTCCTTGATCATATGGTTGTATCAATGCCGTAGTGTTCGCAGGTAAGAAAATAAGTTGGATGTTCGTCAAAACTGCATTCACTTTGTGCGCAGTACAATTGTCTACTAATAAGACGATTTGGCGTTTAAATTTTTTGTCCCACCTGAGTAACCACTCGCTGAACAAGACACTTGTCATCCAAGCATTCGCATTAGCAAAATACTCCACGGACAAAGTTTTAACACCTTTAAAACACCGAGGATTCTTACTTTTTCCTATCACTAGAAGTTCTTCCTTTTCACCTTCCATATTAACAGAACATAACACTGTTACTCGTTCTTTCGAAGATAAGCAACCTCTTACTTTATCGTTTTTGAACAAATAAGTATGATTAGGCATCGCGCGAAAGTAGAGTCCTGTTTCATCTGCATTGTAGATGTCCCGAGGCGGATATTTTGCAATAATTTCTGGCCATTCCGAACGCATCCAGTCAGCGGCTGCTAACGAATCAGCACTTTTTCTTCACCGTGCAGAGGTCTATAAACGATGTTTTCTCGCTTTTTCCACCGATTGAACCATCCGTCTGTTGCAATGAAATTTTCTTTTCCCCATAGTTTTGGCTATATCTTCTGCTTTTTGACGCATGATAGGACCATTCACAGAGGCATTTTTTCGCGAACATTTGTAAAACCAAATTTTTAAAGCTGATTCAACTTGATTATCCTTTCCAGATCTTTCCCTTTTTCGTTTTATGTTTTCATTCGAACGCGCACACGTTTCTATTTCTGTACGATTTTTTAAAAACTTTACACAACAGCGGTTGCGAAATTTTTAATTGTACCGCAGCATTCCTTTGACTCATTTTCGGAAGTTTATCGAAGTTATCGAGAATTTGTCGTTTTTCTTCGTTCGATAGATCGCGACGTTTTTATTCACTTCTGCCATGACCACGGTGGTTTATGCGAAATTTCAATAATTTACCCGTACACAAGACTGTAGAACGTGAGATTCGTAGAAGAGTATAGGAGAAACTGAATATCATTTAAACGAACGGACCTTTTATACATAAAGTACATCAAAAAAGATGACCTCTTCATAATATAGAAATAACAATTCGTTAGATTGTAATATGCGATATGAGAGTTTTAATTGAAATCGGCGAGAAAAAGCGGCTCGTTCAAAGGAGTTGCGCTGCAGACACCGTCGCCTGAAGAAACTTTCCGACAAAGGATACTATTCATAACTAATAACATTAAGCGGCTTTTGATTACAATATGCGGCTTTCTTTCAATGAGTTTTAAATAGAGTGATTTGGGACCAATGGTTTTCGATAACAATAACCGTTTGATAACATTAACCGTGATTATAATAAGCGGCTTCTACTGTATTTTTACACATTCGATTGCTAGATTCACGGTACCTTCAAACGTTTATAGAGTCTGAGGCAAATTAGTTAGCCCTCTATCTGGAGCGGTCCATTCAACTTTAAATTCACGATTTTTGTCTTCCGTTTTTCTTTGCTTCTTCTTTGCAGCCATGTCAACTACGAACATTTCATTTTATAGGTACCAATAGAAACTACAAAACAAAATTATACCAACCTATTAAATTGGCGACGACTGTCCTAGCCCAAAGACTCTCTCCAACACAAACCACCATAATTATTAAAGTTTTTGCCTCATCCTTATCCACTATTCGATTCGTATCAAATTCATTTAATTGTCTCCCTCGTGTATGTTTTCTAAGCGTTCAAAATAAACTGAAAAAGATTGAACAATTTCTCGAATGTATCATAAACTTAAAGTTAAAAAATGTTTTTGCATAAAAAGTGCCTTGATGACTTTGAAAAGATTTTCATATCCTTAATCATATGCACAAATATTTAGTAAAATTAAGTCATAAATACTGGGTGTCCGGTTTTCTGCGTTACGTTAATTAACGTTGTCGTTACGAGATGATACTTCTCGGATTCTTACTGTTTATTTAGAAGAAATAAATTTGTTTAAGTATGAAAAATTCGATGAGAATGAAACGTTTAAAGTGTGATAAAATAGGAAAAAGAAAACGGGTAGTGTGTTAGTGTACGTACAAATACGAAAGTGTGGCGTCAATGGAGGAGATTTGATTGATTGATTTTTAGTGCGTATAATACGTTATAATATTTTTTATTCGTAGTTTAAGTGATAAATAAGTGCAACCCATGTATTCAGGTGCGAATAGTATTTTACTTTAGAGAATAAATGAGACAACTGCACATGTATGCGTGCGTATGTATATGTCTATGATTATATTTAACTTAAGGAGTTAACGAGTATAATTTTTGCTACGAAATTTTATCATTTTTCTTGCAATGCCTCAAGAGACTGTGATACAAAAAGAAAAATTAACAAATATCGTTGCGTTTAATAATTTCGGTCGGTTTGCTGCTATTTGGATACGTCTTCTTTTTCGAATGAATTAAGAAAGATCCTAAGTGCGCTTTAGATGTCCAGTAAAAACGGAGTTTGAGAATCTAATTTTCTGGATATCTAAGGCGAGAAATGAATATTAAAATTGCTTTAAACAGCTTTATTTTAAAACATCAATTATCAGTCATAAGAGGGGATCCGAATAAGCTTTAATACCTACTCATCCATATAGACTTGTGGACGGATACGTGACGATGATCGATGTTATCTTCTCGGTAGAGACCTATATTTACGATACGCGAGTTATAAATAAAAATCTGTTTTATAGTGAGTAATTCCCGGAACAAGTACAAAATACAGATGAAAATAACTTGAAGGGAGCGAGTATTTTTTCAGGGTGTAGTTCTTCTTTGTTGAAAGATTTGGAAATTGGTCTAAAACCACTTTTAAACGTACTAATTGTAATCAGTGCGGCATAGTTTGGATTAAATTAGGCGATTACAAGCGGGGAAAACTCTGGGACATACTCGAAGACCGACCAAGCCAATTTATGCCAACCAGATTCGAGACCAACATTCAGCCTTCTCAGCCTAGTAAAGTAATGCGCAATAGATCGACAAAAAGAAACATATTTATAAGGCTGGTCAACACATATTTTGCTGCTGGACTGTGTTTTTAACTGTTCTTAACTAATTTTGGGAAATAATAAAAATAGGTTTGCCACAATGTTTCAGGTGCTAGTCTTCATACGACCACGCACAGAAAAATATTTTGTTAAAAGAAATATATACATTTATTTCAATATATAATTTTAAATCGAATCTTAGAGTCTTCCTTTAAGAATACTTTGGCTTGTATATAAAGCATGTATTAATTTATAATGAAATAAGGATGTATTTAAATTATATGTTCAAATTGATAATTATTTCTTTGAATCAACAATTAAAACGCTTATTGCAAATTCTTAGTTGTATTGAAATAAATGTGTCCAGACTGTCAACTTAAACATAGCAGTATGATCACTATCAACGTAAATACTTTATGTGTATGCTTGATTTTAAAGTTATATTGAAATAAAATATAGCTTGCTTTTAATTCAAAAATAGGCAGAACAAAGACATTTCCTTCAAATAGTTTGTTATAATGCATAGCGTTATAGTAAATTCAAACATAACCAATATTTCTGGTAATATTTTGATTCGTTTGGTGGCAAACATGCGATACATTTTATTTAAATATATGGTTAGTTCGGGTGTATCTTGAACTTACCTTTCGTTTCATACACACTTTATATGTTTAAATTAAAGATTCGTTTTTATGTGTGCAGGATCTGATCCAAAAGGATCACATCCTGCGCAAAAGCAAAAGCTTTTGCACTCTAGAAATAGTGGCAATGAGACAACTTGTTCGTTTCTGCATTTGGATACGAAATACTCAACGTTTCGACAGCTAAGTTGTTGTCTTCGTAAGGGTAGTAGTACAACATGTTGTTATAGATCTCAGTCCAATATAGATCCCTTTTTTGTGGATGTCTTCAGGACGATTCGGGATTTTCTAATTTCAAAAAAGTAGAAGAAGGCGAAAGAGTGAAAAAGACAAGGATCGTATTCTCGTCTTCTAGCAGAGATGTTGAATGGTCTTACTGTTTTGTCAATGTGACACGTACGATTTAACACATCGACTTCCATGGCTATCATATTTAATAGCCAGTGATGTTTCCGTTGAGACTTTGGCGATCAAATATAATAACCAACAATGTATTCACATGTCAGGCCATAGCTATCAAAAATTTACTTTCTCATTGAATATTTCCTCAATCAAGTGTCTCTCGTATCCGAAATTATTTTATCCGTAATCTGCACGAGAAGAGCTTTAATTTGATGTGTAACAAGTCGTACTTCCGACCATTTTGATTTTCTTCAAATTTCAAGGGGCCTCCCTTTGAAACTTCAGAAAAAATTAATATGTTCTAAATTAGGCGAAATTCTGTGTACGGATGTTTTCGAAGGTGTAGAATACGATTTTGACGTCAAAACTCGTAATATTTGCTTCGTTTGGGTGTTAGAACGTGCCGGAGCGATTCGTCCAAAACGACTTTTCACTTTCTCATTGAATATTTCCTCAATGAACCGTCTCTCGTACCCGAAATTATTTTATCCCTAATCTGCACGACAAGAGCTTTAATTTGATGTGTAATAAGTCGTACTTTCGACCATTTCGATTTTCTTCGAAATTTCAAGGGGTACCCCTTTGAAACTTCAGAAAAAAATTAATATGTTCTAAATTAGGCGAAATTCTGTGTAGGGATGTTTTCGAAGGTGTAGAATACGATTTTGACGTCAAAACTCGTGAAATTTGCTTCGTTTGGGTGTTAGAGCGTGCCGGAGCGATTCGTCCAGAACCACTTTTCACTTTCTCAATGAATATTTCCTCAATCAACCGTCTCTCGTACGCGAAATTATTTTATCCGTAATCTGCACGAGAAGAACTTTAATTTGATGTGTAATAAGTCGTAATTCCGACCATTTTGATTTTCTTCAAAATTTCAAGGGGTACCCCTTTGAAACTTCAGAAAAAATTAATATGTTCTAAATTAGGTGAAATTCTGTGTACGGATGTTTTCGAAGGTGTAGAATACGATTTTGACGTCAAAACTCGTGATATTTGCTTCGTTTGGGTGTTAGAGCGTGCCGGAGCGATTCGTCCAGAACCACTTTTCACTTTCTCATTGAATATTTCCTCAAGGAACCGTCTCTCGTACCTGAAATTATTTTATCCCTAATCTGCACGAGGAGAGCTTTAATTGGATGTGCAATAAATAAAATTTCAAGGGGTACTACTACAGAAAATAAAAAATGTTGGCGTGTGTGGTTTATGCACGTGTAAAGTGAATACCCATTAATTGTCGTATTTCTTACTTGAAGGTCATCGTGTTTTCGTTCCACGTGTTTTTTGATAGTCTGGAAATCAGTAGGATTAGGTTTTAGAAAATCTGATGTTTCGCCTCTTGCTCGTACATCATAGTGTCTCTATCTCTCCACATCTCTCACATCATACTCTCTATTTTCTTTGTCTTTCACACGAAACGCAGCTCCGCGTAAATTTCACGCTCTTACGCTTACGTTTACGTTTACGCTTACGGTTACGCTTAACCTTTCTATACTCACGTCAAAAATGAAACACGTATACTATACTATATAAGTCGGTCTCACAGACCGTATGCGTGAGTATAGGAAGGTTAAGAAGTATTCACCAGCTAGTAATGAATTGGGAAACAAATATCTTTTACTGATGGTTACTTTGAAAGTGACAGTAGATCGATCACGAAAACGATAGAAATACATGATAATGGTGATTGATAAAAAATAAAGCTTCCTGCCTAAATGATATTTTACACACTCAAAATTAATGCTCAACGAATGCGTTTTGGGGAAAAAAACCCTAATGTATACAAACATAATAAAATATTTGACAGATGTGGTAATTAAGTGACTGCCACTGTATAAACAGGCTACCTACATTTGGGCGCGTTTAAAAATCGTATAATTGTAGAAAAAAAAATCTGTTTTCGTTTCATTGTTAGTATACGCTTATCATCATGTCGATTGTTATCGATATTATAATTGAAAATTAAATTGAACAGGAAATTTGATAACTCAAATGGAACTTGGTTTTTTCTATGCCATACTTCGTGACGTATTTGAATTGTGTATTTCACAATGAAGTTATTTTTAACAGGAAATGCATCTAAAGTAGGTGTACATAAAAGTAAAAATGTACACAATGAACAATCGTTTGAACTTTGTGCAAAATTGTTGCGCAATTAGTTATTTCAGTAACATGTAGACGATGCAAAAATCAAATATGAAATGAGAAGTATTCAAGCTTATTCGTTCCCTGACGTAAATAAAAGACCTGAGTAGGTTCCTTGTAGCTGTAATATGTAGTTTTTTTAGTTTTAATTATTGTACGTTTGAAACAATTTCAGCTACCTATTCTGACGGATTTATATCGCGGTACACGTATAGATTAAGTAACGTTTCCAATCAACAATTTTCCATCTGCATTTTCGTCCATTTACACTGACTCTCAGATTGCATATTTTTTATATGTACAGCATTTAATTTGAATGTCGAGTGCCTAAACTCTGTCTAAAATTCATATACGCATAGGTAGCTGAATTTTGTACTTCCTACTTTGGTTTTCCTTTTCCGCGATTATCGAACAATCTTAGCAAGAGCTACAAATACGAAAAGGTAGCGATTAAGGTCATAGTTAAAAGCTGCGCTTTTTACTTCATTATCCCATTTATAATAGAGTCATATAGCCGTAATTATAATTCAAGATCCGTGCTCCCCGGACTTATAATTTCAATTCCATTCACTTCCGAAAAAGAACGGTGGATATTCGTGTGGATTTTGTTGCTGATATATAAAATAAGGAAATAAAAAAGGTAGATCCATAGCTCCATATTTTTCTAATTATTGAAATCGTAGTAGGTGTTAAATGTAGTCGTGTAATTTCGTATAATATATACAGGGTGTCGATCTATAATCCATCTACCTATATTTGTAGTATTGTTGAATAAGGACACGCGCTTTACAATCTGTTTTGATTCGTGTACGCATTTCTACGGTTTAAGGAAACATATTTTTATAAACCCTGTATATATGAACGTAGTATATATATATATATATATATATATATATGTGTGTGGTATCTAACGCTAATATCTATTACATATATTACTCATTATTCCCGTTTAAACTTTGTAGCGGGAAATGACACAGTTCGGTTTGTTTGATTTATCTTCTTTTGTCAGTTCCGATAATTGTGTAGGTTTTCAAAATACACGGTGCAATATAGGGATGGAAGAATAAGCAGCGATATGACAACGACAGGTTTGACGGTCATCGCCGATTGGCGTTCTGATCGCCTCGGAATCGTCAGTTGTTGCGTGATTGAATTGGCAAAAGACGAATTAAAATATTACGCGAACTGTAGCGCGCTTGTATTATTAATTACCGTCTGCCCTCAATCATAAGTAAATTGTAACATTCATAATTCGAGTCTGTTAAAAAGGTCGATGACGTGTTATCATTAAGTAGTGTAAATCGGACTGACCGAATTTCATTATTCAATGATAAGTTGCCATTCATTGTCCTTATATTGCGTTGTCGAAAGACTACCCGTGTGAATTCATTTATTAATAAAGAAGGAAATATTGTGCAAGCGGACAGGCTAAGAATATGTATGCGTTTGTAAATGATAATTGTTTTCATTACTGTTACTATTATGTGTATTAAACTTAGGACGTTATCGTAAACTTAGAAGACATTTGTTTTATTGAAGACTGAGCACTTTGCTGTAATAGGATTTAAAAAATTAAATGTGTAACATTTATGTATGTGCATTTTTTAATATCAATAAACGATTGTGTATTATGTATAGGGTTTTATTTGTTAGGAGGAGTGCTGAATTCTCTCGATTTCAAATTCGATTTCTAAACGGTTTTCGAATCTTCAATTATAACTAAAATACTTAACTTTCGGTAAAAAAGTAGTCAAATTTAAAATTTCAGTTTTTGTTCAAAACTTTTTCAAAATTTTTTCAAATCAAAACAATCGTCAAAACCCGAGATTTACACTCCCAGTCACGGTAGTTGGGACACCTCGTTAAACTTAGGATATTGTGCAATAAAAATTCAAAATCTTACACAATACTGAGAAGTCTACTGTGTAGTAATTATTACTGGTTAGTGGATCATACAGCATTATTAGGAATGCTGCACTAATGGAATTTACAATAGAACTTAATCTTAATTACAATAATCCCTAATAATTGCAATATAATGATTTCATAGTATTACCGAAAGAAATATTCAAGTAGTATTACAATGCTTTATGTGTCATAAACATTTACAAGGGTATTTCCAAGAACGATTTTATGGTTATCAAGATATTACCCTATCCCTCTAGTACCTCGGGCCATTCAGTTTACTTCTAAACGTCTCCGTGTACGCGCGAAGTACAAGTGGGCGAATTTTGAAAGTATTAACAGTGAAAATGCCGCGTGGAAAACCGATCAGTAGTGAAAAGCGATCGTCCGTGATCACACTCGATAAAGAAGGGTATTCTGTTCGACAAATTGGCGAAAAAGTGAATCTGGCAAAATCTAGTGTAGCCAATATTATAAAACTGTACCGTACAACGGAAAGTTTAAATGACCGTGATCGACCAGGTCCGTCTCGTATTACGACCAACGTTGATGATCAGCGAATCGTTTTAATTAGTAAACGAAATAGAAGACTGACAGTACCACAAATAGCAGCAGAATTCAATCGCGATCGTCAAAACGCGGTGTCAGTGAGCACTATTCAACGTCGCTTGCGAGAGGCAAACCTATTCGGACGAATTGCTGTACGGAAACCGCTACTAAGGCGAACCAATCGTTTAAAACGATTACAGTGGGCCCAACGACATCGAGATTGGACGGTGGAAGAGTGGGAAAATGTGCTTTGGGCCGACGAATCCAAGTTTGAAGTGTTTGGACAAAAGAGAAGAGTTTATGTTCGGAGATCAAAGACAGAAAAAATGCTTCGCGAATGTCTAGCACCCACTGTAAAACATGGTGGTGGCTCAGTTATGGTGTAGGGTTGTTTCTCGTAGGCAGGAGTAGGAGATCTCGTTCGGATAGAAGGCATATGAGAAAAGAACAGTACAGAAATATTCTAGAGCATAATGCTGTACCTTCTGGCCAGCGATTGATAGGAGAGAATTTCACCTTCATGCAAGATAATGATCCTAAACATACGGCGTTAGTATGTAGGGATTATTTGAATACACAACAAACACAAAATACCTTGCAAATAATGTCATGGCTTCCACAGAGTCCCGATCTTAACCCGATCGAACTCTTGTGGGATGAGCTGGATAGACAGGTACGAAAAGTGGCTCCAACTTCGAAACATCACCTTTGGAAAGTTTTACAAGAACAATGGAACAGTTTACCATCCAACACACTTACAAAACTTATCGAAAAAATGCCAAGAGTTGTACGAGCCGTATTGAACGCAAAAGGAGGATTCTTCGACGAGAAGAAAGTTTAATGATTGTATTTGATAAATATTATTATTTCCTATCATTTTGTCATAATAAACCAATATTTTGTTATATATAACTGATTTTGTGTTTTATTTTTATTTTTGTGCAAGTTAAATACTTATATTGAAGAAATATTAACTGTCCCAACTTCCGTGACTGGGAGTGTATGTATCTTAAGACATGAGCATTATAGATTGTTGAATTCTTTGTAAAAGATCAAGAATTTCTAGAATAACCTAAAAAGTAGTTAAGTATTTGAACAGGCCAAAGATTCAGCATTTCAACATTTCGAGGAAAAGCACGGAAATGCATGCAGAGGTGACAAAATAAAAGAAAATTGGCAGGTTTAAAGCAGAACGAAAGGAAAACAACATCCAAAAAACTGGAGGAATTTACATGCAGTGACAGTAACAAGCAAGGCTCAAGAAGAAACGGAAATAGATAAAAGAATTTTAACCTTCCTATACTCACGCATGCGGTCTGCGAGACCGACTTATATAGTATAGTATACGTGTCATATTTTGACGTGAGTATAGGAAGGTTAAAGGGAAGTAGAGCACTGAGGTCCCTAACAATAATTCTAAAATCAAGGAATGTATCAAGCACTGCAAATCTGCGAGCATATGAAACGGTAATAAGACCTGCTGTACTATATGCGATAAATAAATATAATAAAATATTTGACAGATGTGGTAATTAAGTGACTGCCACTGCATAAACAGACTACCTACATTTCGGGGCGTTTAAAAATCGTATAATTGTACAAAAAGATCTGTTTTCGTTTCATTGTTACTATACGCTTATCATCATATCGATTGTTATCGATATTATAATTGAAAATTAAATTGAACAGGAAATTTGATAACTTAAATGGGACTTCGTTTTTCTTTGCCATACTTCGTGACGTATTTGAATTGTGTATTTCACAATGAATTTATTTTTAACAGGAAATGCATCTAAAGTCGGTACATAAAACAACATAAAAAAAAAAACTGGAGGAATTTACATACCTTGGAGTAACAGTGACAAGCAAGGCTCAAGAAGAAACGGAAATAGATAAAAAAATTTTAAAGGGAAGTAGAGCACTGAGATTCTTAACAACAATTCTAAAATCAAGGAATGTATCAAGAACTGCAAAGCTGCGAGCACATGTAACGGTAATAAGACCTGCTGTACTATATGCGAGCGAAACATGGGTAATGACCAAGCAAGAAGAGAACCAACTGGATGCTTGGAAAAGGGAAGTCCTGACAAAGATATTTAGGGAGTCAAAACAGCCGAGGGCGAATGGAGGAGAAGAGTAATTTCTGAGATAATGAATATGTTCAGAAAACCAGGTATTGCAAACAAGATTCATGCTCCAAGATTAAGATGGGTAGGACACATGATACGAATGCCAAAATAGAGACTCCTGAAGAGGGTACTGGAGACTGGGGAAGGTGGGAAGAAGAGAAGAGGACGCCCAAGAAGGACATGGTTGGAGGTGGTGAAAAGAGATTTGGAAGAGATCGGAAGAAAGGACTGGAGGGACCGGGCACAAGATCGAAAAGAATGGAAAAAGATAACTCTTTAAGGCCTGTAGCGCTGACGTATATATATATAAAGTTTCAGCATATTTTTTCTTGTCGACTACGGTGCTTGTGTTGAACAGTTTTGTCTGAAAGTGCTGTTGATTGTGGTGTCGTAAACTATTTGGGATTTTTCTAAACTTCTCAGCATCTAATAATATTCCCCTGTTTCAGACGAAGTGCTTCTATTAAGGAAATATCTTTTTTGGGAATACAAGTTCCTGCTGGCGGGTGATATGTACTACGAATTAAGAATACCATCTCTGCTATGACTTCTTTCTTCTAATTGTAGAGAATGAAGACTTTACTTACAGTCTGCGCAAGCGCTTGTATCAGATGTCAATAAAATTCTTTTTTGTTAGTTTTAGCGATGCCTATTGCGTTTGCGTTTTCTTTGCTTTCTTTCAAAAGATTCGTGTTAGTGAATGTGAATGTGTGTGAATTTAGCGTGAGTTATTCATAGTACAAAATTATTGTATAAGTTGATAAACAAATCCCAACCATATTTCCATCTCAAGAATATTTCCTTTTATTCTGTTCAATAAAAGTGTGATTCTACATCTATCGCTTACCTCTCAATGACTTGTGGGATCTAGTAAGTAATTTATTGCTTATATCAATCATCATCATCATCACCATAATCCTGTTTTCTTCGTTGTGGTTCCTTGTGTCCATTATCTTTTCCTTTCATCCATGAAAGCCTCCCAGTGTCTTCAATCTCTTGCTAGTTCCTTGCCTAAATTCGAATCTTTTACCTCTGATTCAAATATCGCCTCTACCGTATTGTTCCATTTTCGTCTTGGGCTATCCCTACCATATTCTTTTCTAGTGGTTTTGCGTTCCATACTTTTCTTCACGTTTCTGTCATCTCCAATTCGGACGAAGTGTCCGAACTACATTAACTCTTCTAGAATCTTTCCTACTGATTTCACTCTTTTTCCCCTATGTATTCATCCGTTTTTCTTCCTGTTCGCGTAACTCTTTCCTTCTATTCTATACATAATATATATATATATATACATAATATATATATACATAAGATATATATATTTCTATATTAATGAAGATCTTGACCGATGAGAAATGTGCAAAAACAATCTCTGAGTGAACAGTCAATTTATTCTTAAAAGTCCGAAGTTAAAACTTGGTTAAAATCAAGTTAAAACTATGACAGACTATGACAAGAATTTGGGTGACAATGGGAATTTTCCTTTCACGTCGTTGGAATTAACGAGTAAGCCTAGCCTTCCTTTTTTCCCCTTTGATTTGTTTGTAATTTTACCCTTTCTTTGTTAGGATTTCGACGTTGAAAATGAGGAGAACATAGGCTATGAACATAGCCTCGAAACGTCTGTCATTGTTTCAATCGCTATTGATAAGTTTTACATTTTTCTGTATGGTATTCTTGACAAATTTGTTCCTAAGTGTTGTTCAGCATCGGTTTGTTCAAGATTCCCGGCCTGGTTTACTAGTCTTATAATCTCCAACCTAAAGTCAAAGGACTATTATCATCGTATAACGAGTTCAAAAGACCTCGAATTATCTGCAAAGCTGATATTGCTGCTGCTTACTCAGAGTATTTAAAGCAAGTGGAAGATACTGTGAGGGATAATCTGAGCCATATTTTTAGATATATCCATTCCAAACAGGGTTCGACCCGTATATCTAGAACTTCATTTTATAACGAGTCTCGTCTTGATTCTCCTCAAGGTATAGTTAATGCTTTTGCTAATAAGTTTTCTTCTGGGTACTGTTCTATGACTAGTCATATCGTAAACGATGAATAGCCAAACCATTTACCTTTCACATTATTGCCTGTTCTGGAGGAAGGAGTGATACGTGTGCTGGCAAACTTTCCACAAAGAAATACTGATGGTGATGATTCTATTCCTAGTTTTTGTTGCACGATGCGAGATTTGCTTTGGAAAAAGCCTCTAGCCTTGATTATCAATATGGCTATTCGAGCCGGTACTTTTCCCATAGCTTGGAAGAGAACTAGATTAAATCCTGTCTTTAAACGTGATGATGTTTCATGTGTGGATAATTATAGACCAATAGCAATCTTGTTAAATTTTGCTAAAGTTTTTGAAAGCATTATTTATACTTGTTTGTATACCAATACTAAATCCTATATCGTACCCTATCAACGTGGTTTTGTTCGTGGGAGATCCACCGTCACCAATCTCGTAACAATTTGTCAGTTTCTTAGTGAACAGCTTGATACTCGTCGACAGGTGGATGCGATATACAAGGATTTCAGTAGTGCTTTTGATATAATAGACCATCGAATTTTACTTAACAAATTATCTGCTTGTCGAATAAGTCCTTCCTTGCTGCGTCTTCTGAAATCCTATTTAAACAACAAGTCCCACTATGTCTTTTACAATGGCTACAAGTTTTTCGAATTCCATTCGTCTTCTGATGTTTTATTTGTTCTTTTCATTAATGACCTGTTAATGTCTTCATCTCTTCATTCCTGTTCTTGTCTGTGCGGATAATATCAAAACCTATTATTCTATTATTCTACATGGCACGATGTGATTCTTTTACAGCAGAATTTGAATATTATTGTACGTTGGTGTTCAGTAAATAAACTGAAATTAAATATAAAAAAATGCTGTTGGAGTCAACCTATTCCACCCTAGATTCTGCCCTTCCTGAAATTGATATTGTGATGGACCTATGCGTGTTATTTGACTCCCACCTTACTTTCGTACCCTCACATTAACCATATTTGTGTGTCTGCATCTAGGGCATTGGGTTTTGTGTTACGAAGCTGTAATTTTTTCAATAGGACCTCCTTGCTCAAGACTTTGTTCTTTAGCTTTCTCGTCAGCAAATTAGAATATGCTTCACCAGTTTGGTGTCCCTAGTTTCTTTATCTCCAATTTTTTATTGAAAATGTGCAACAAAGCATTTTAAAATATTTATTTTTTAAAATGGATGGTATATACCAGAGTTCCCCAAACTTTTTGTGTCGTAGACCCCTTGCCATGTTTTTCCGTGTTGGGTAGACCCCCTACTTACCTGATATTGATTTCCTGTAAATTTCTGACTGTAGTGAAGTTTAGTGTTAAAAACTTAAAGTAAAAACACATGTTAATTTATACATTTATTAATTGAATTTAAATTAAAACTACTCAAAATAAAATTTTGTATCTGTTATGTAAAATATACGTAACATTAAATAAACAGGTGTCTGACCAATAAGTGCCCACATTGGGAATAAGTGCCCGCATTGAAAAAGAAAATAAGAGGGATAAAATAAAAAAAAAAGTGAAAAATAATAAAAAAAAAAAGTTTTTTACTTAAAATAGTACAATAAGCGAGTTCGTTTATTAATTATAACATAAACGTATGTTCTACAATAATTTCACTGTTAGTTTGATTAAATTCCGCTTCTTATACGTTTAAGTTATCTAAAAATAGGCAAAAAATTAATGAATTTTAGTGTGTACCTATCCTTGAATTTTCAGAATAATTTAAAAAAAAATATTTTCTATAAAGGGGGTTCTTTAAAAAAATCAATGCGGGCAGACACCAATAAACATAAAATAAACTATAAATAAAATAACCTAAGCAATAAGTCAATATTTTTAGTGAGAAGGATGAACCTGATGCTTTAATAATAAATTATCAACATTTGGCGTCAATTTTGTAAGGGTTAATCTTAAATCTCCTCGGCTAATGATCTCCAGTCTGTTTCTTTTTTTCGTTAGGAGATTAGTAACAGCGCTGAACCCCCTTTCCACTAGGTATGACGATGGAAAGGAAATTAAAAATTTCCTCGCTATATTCCATAATACGGGATAAGTAACGGGTATGTTGTTTTGCAGCCAGAATTGCTGATATCCGTTTTTAAACTGAACCTTAAGTTCTTCGTTTGTACTTAGTTCAGTCAGTTCCTCTTGTATTATGACGTTCGTTTCTTATATGTCACCATATAGATTAATTATCCACGGTGGTATTACCATAGTCAAAATATCCTCAAACCTAGATTCAAAATCTGAATAGAGGGCATTTAAATGTTGAACGTAAGTTGAAACGTCGTCTTCCTGGCAGCTTGTCTGTGACAAATTGGGGAACTGAGAAAATTCGCCCCGTCCAATATTTTGCTTCATTAGTTTAACTCTGGCAAGAAACGCTGATAAGATGGACTTTGTTTTAATCAAATTTAAACTGTCGCCTTGTAATTGCAAATTAACCATATTAAATTTTGTAAACAAATCTGTTAAATAGGCGATGTCTGTTTTCCTCTTCATTAAATTTTCTTTTAAAATTTTATCTTTAGTATCCAGAAATTCTAAAATAGTCTCAAAAATTGCAAAAAATCTTGTCAAACATAAGCCTTTCGACAGCCAGCGTACTTCAGTGTGAAGGAGTAATTGATGAAAGTGTTCGTCATTTTCTTCACACAACTGCGCAAATAACCGCGTATTCAACGCGTTGCTTCGGATTCGGTTTACTGCATCAATGACTAAATGAAGTGATTCATGCAATCTAACACTCAAATTTTTAGCAACTAAATGTTGTCGATGGATGACGCAATGTATTGCTAACACCCCTGACACATTTTGTTTTAAATAGCTTATAAATCCACGATAACGTCCAACCATGGCAGGTGCTCCATCTGTAGCTACTGATATTATATTTGATAAAGGAATTGCTTTTTCAATGAAGTAATCCTTCAAAACATGAAATATTGATTCACCTTTAGTGTCGGTTATCAAAGTTCTTGCGAAGAGCAGTTCTTCGTAGATTTCTTGATTCATAATAAAACGAACATATGCCAATAATAATGCTGCATTATTAGGTAAAGTTGACTCGTCCAGTTGTATAGAGAAATGGGTCGTTTGCAAATAATTACATAAGAAGCTTTCAATATCAGAACTCATTTCATCAATACGTCTTTCAACAGTATTGTTGCTTAAGGGAATTCTTTTAATGATATCAGATGCAGGTTTGTGTAAAACAGTTTTTAAAACCTCTTCAACGGCTGGCAAAATTAACTTCTCTCCGATAGTATGCGGTTTTCCGGATTTTGCTATAAGTAACGAGATATTGTAAGACGCCCGCAAACCATCATCATTTCTTTGTGACGTCGAAGCGAACATTCTGTCCAGTGTAGGTCTCTTCTGAAATGTATCTTTGAGTGTTTGAAAGTATTTCAAATCTTTCTCTGTTTTATCAGGGTGGCATCTTCTCAGATGATCTTGCAGTTTAGATGGTTTCATAGCGTCATTGCCCAAAACTTTGTTGCATAAAAGGCACATAGGCGATTGTTTGTCCGGCAATGATGGAATGAAGCCAAATTTCAAATAATCAACACTGTACTGTCTACATTTCTTTTTAGATTCGGACATGGCATCAGTCATCTGTGGGCAAAATTAAATTATTTAAATAAGACAGATAATCCAGCAGCTGTATATTAAAAATATTTTTGATTTTTCCGAAAACATTCCATAATTCGAACATCTTCTTGCAACAATTAGCTCGAATTACGGAGATTGCACTGTAATTATATTACCGATTGCTAAAACTTTCAAAAAGAAACTATCGAGGAGTACTCGTGTAATTTTGCATGATTGAATATTAAACTACTAATAACTAAAGTCATGATTGGCGTAATTTATCTATCTTTGCTAACTACGAGTACAAAACTGAAATTTAATAAAAAATAATGTACTTACTTTTCTCCAGCACTCTCAAACAAAATAACACTGACTCACTATAATTTGTGTGATATACTATCTGTTTATATTTTTTAAAATATTTTCTTAGCACTTTCCTTTTCAAGATTCAGGAAACGAATAAACGTATTTGTCCCACATTCGTATTTATAGAGTGACGAATTGAACAAGTCAGTGCAAGGTAGCGAAGCTCTGAGACTGCGACTCTCAGGTTTTTACAAGTTCAAAATGTATTGCGACCACAAAGCGAATACCAACATCCTACAACTTACACAATTTTATAAACATATATAATAAATTTTTTACTTCATAGGTACTTTTATAAATAATGTATATGTTTTGATATTATAAGATAGTATGATGTAAGTAAATAGGTACTATCAGTGTATGTGTTGAGATCCACTATCGTGGACCCCCATATTCATTTCATAGACCCCCAAAATTTTTTTTTTTCGCTGACGTAGACCCCTTGCAGGTTGTCATAGACCCCTAGGGGTCGATATGGACCACTTTGGGAATCAATGGTATATACCCTAAACGCGGCATTGGCGAGTACTACTAAGAACACATGCTGTGAAGCCCTTGGCTAGTCGTCGTGAAGCCCAGGAAGCCCGATTTTTGTGGAAAAACGTACATGGCCTTATTGATTCCTCTGATTTACTTTCCTCTAGTAATTTCCTTGTTCCCGGGATTTCCGCTCGTTCCTCTCCTACTTTTACTTTGCCTTTTTACAGGACCAATTTGCTGCTGTATGGCTCTCCGTTCGCATCTGTGTACCACTCTGCTGATATAATGACATTTTCTTAATAGAATTAATGAATTTACTTAGTTATTTTTTCTTTTTCTTTTTGATTCTGTAATTTAGTTAGTTTAACTTGTTTGTGTGTATCTATTGTTAATTTGTCCTGTAATTGGTTTAAAAACCGTTGGACAATAAAAACTATTATTATTATTATTATTATTATTATTATTATTATTATTATTATTATTATTATTATTATTGCTGTGTTTGCAACGTTGGTCTTCCTAAAAATATGATAAGAGCTCAAAACCCTTCATCATTGATCAATTAATTGTAACACGAACAATCGATATTTATTAAGTATCCCACTTCTAAGTGGCTGTATAAAGATTCTCCTGATAGTTGATTACCCACAGCAGACTTGCTTGTCATTTATGTATATTCAAAGCGGCGTTTTAATGTGATACTTAATTAGAGCAGAACCAAAAATGGCATTTCGTGCATGTTCATCAGTAAGCGTTAATACTACTCAATCTTCCTCAAAAATATCGGAATTATTCCATATACCTTACGATAAACGATCATTAAAAATCTTATCGTCCATCGCCGACTTTTCGTTCTATATCCTTAATATAAATACTTCGTCTTGTTACGAAGCCGCACATTTCCCGAGATAATGCTAATGTACAGTAGCAGTACGGGAATTTTGATCGCATATTAGCCGTGTACGTACACCGATTGAGTGTGTTTTTACTTAAGTAGATATTGATTTGCTGATAATCTTTGCGTTTACTTATCGAAGTACATGTTTCCTTAACATGCTCATAAGTGGTTACCTTTCTTAGTATTAATTTCTTTGTATAATTCATTCTGATCATTCCACTACGGGTAAAAATTTCGAAAATAAATACTCCCCCTTTTATGCAATTTAAGTTTTATGCAATGTGAATAGTGCACTGGAACCGCATTTATATCCTCCCGCACTTATATTTCGCTGTAGCTTTCACTTATATCCGCTCGGCATCCCCCACTCGCATACCTCGTGACTAACATCGACCAATTAGCCGTCGTGTTTTTGTTCAAATAAGCCAATCAGCGCGTAGCGCGCCAATTTTCTCCTTCGCTAGGTAGTATTGGCGGGATTCCCTTCCGGGAGGATATAAGTGAATGTTTTCGAACGGCGCATATAAATGCGGTTCCAGTGTGGTAAGAATTACCCATTATGTGATTTATTGGAATTTCCAAGGACCAACAAACTAACAGTATTTTAGTTCATCTTAATCATTAAGTAAACAAAATCCTGGAAACAACTTCCTTCGCTTGATGTTTATTGCAGACTATTAATGAAGTAATCTATAATTTCTTTAAGTTGTGTTATTCACAATTGGATGCAAAAATGGAACCTTTTAGATTTTGTGAATTTTAAAAGAGTGTTGGGGTGGAAACGAAGAACGAATACAGAACTGGGTGATTTATTTCGTGAAGCAACGATTGCTAATTCTGTTAAGGCAAGAAGAACGCGATGGCTTGGACACTTGGAGAGGATGGAGCAGGGAAGAGACGTAAAAGAAGTGGCATGGAAGGTACCGGGGGTAAAGGAAAGAAAACCGATAAAACGTTAGAGAGAAGCTGTGGAACAAGATCTGAAAGAGAAAAAGTCTAGAACTGGAGGGAAAAGGCGATAGGCAGGAAGGGCTGGAAAGAGATTACACGACCATGAACCTAAATGGTCTGCATACACCCTGCATACAACCTTTTAGATTTTGTGCTGATATAAACAGAGAAAACAGAAAATGGCTGCGTTCATTCGACTCTCAATTTTCAAGATCAGGTTTCTAGATCTTTCCCACGGAGCTTTCTAAATAAATTTCCCAACATTGTTGTATTTTAAGACTTTCCTTCAACAGCCGTATCGACTGATTTTTATGTGGAGAAGACACACCAAAGTTCCAATTTGATAACGGACCAGGTGCAGCCAACGAGGTTTCCAGATTCTATATTCTCAACATTCGATAGTTGAGGCTGTATACGTTTGCTATATAACTAAGATGTTTCCCCTGTTATCGTCATCTTATGTCTATAAATTTATACTATTTTCTTCGTGTTGGCAAGAGGAATGGCTGGATTCAAAAGTACATTGTAGTTATTTGTGTTATGTTTTCTTTTTTAATTCAAACTCCATCAGCTGTAAAACAATCTGATTGCCGAACAAATGTACTTTACTTATGCAGGTTGAGTATGAGATATCATTTCAAAAAGAACAACTTTGTGAATGTGTTCAGAATAGGTTTTTTCGTGGCGTTACCACCACATGCGAAAACATCTGTACAAAGAATTTCGTCTAATTTATAGTATTAATCTTTTGCTGAAGTTTCAGTTTTCTACCAAGTTTCATTTCTTGAAATTTGGAAGAAAATCGAAATGGTCGGAAGTACGACTTATTACACATCAAATTAAAGCCCTCCTCGTGCAGATTAAAAATAAGATAATTTCGGGTACGTGAGACCCTTGATTGAGGAAATATTCAAGGAGAATGTGAAAAGTGGTTTTGGACGAATCGCTCTGGTACGTTCTAATACCCAAACGAAGCAAATTTCACAAGTTTTGACGTCAAAATCGTATTCTACAACTCCGAAAACATCTGTACACAGAATTTCGTCCAATTTAGAACATATTAATTTTTTTCTGAAATTCAAAGGGGTACACCCCTTGAAATTTCGAAGAAAATCGAAATGGTCGGAAGTACGACTTATTACACATCAAATTAAAGCTCTTGTCGTGCAGTTTAGGGATAAAATAATTTCGGGTACGAGAGACGGTTCGTTGAGGAAATATTCAATGAGAAAGTGAAAAGTCGTTTTGAGCGAATCGCTTTGGTATGCTCTAACACTTAAACGAAGCAAATTTAACGAGTTTTGACGTCAAACTCATATTCTACACCTTTGAAAAGATCCCTACACAGAACTTCGTCTAACTTAGAACATAATAATTTTTGAAGTGAATACTTCTTAAGGGGCTCGGACCAGCTCGAACGTAAGCGTAAGACCGTAAGCGTTAGAACTTCGTCTGAAACAGAAGGAAGGCGACGAGTCGGGCGGTCAGAGCAGAGGGGCTCAGAAATACATGAAAATAAAAAAATGAATAAAATAAATTATTACACATAAGACATCCGAAAAGATTTTCTACAACATAATGCTACTGATTTCCAAATTATCAAAAAACACGTGGAACGAAAACGCGATGACGTCCAAGTAAGAAATACGACAGTTAATGGGTATTCACTTCAGACGTGCCAAAATTTCGAAAATTGCTTTCTTTATAGAATAATAAAAGAATGTTGGTTATCTGCGCCAATTTTCTACTTTTTGGAATGATGAGTTAGAAGAAGCAGGTCAGTTAGTAAGATCCTTTCATTTCACCAGGGCGTTTACTGAATACCATATTGCCTCTAAGATAAAGAAATATGTATTTAGTATCATAGGCATTTAGTAGCTTTCTAGACGTTATTGTTCGTATATTGGTGTCATTTATCCCTATTCATCATTTTTATGTCAATTTTTTCCAACTTATTTTGACATAATCGCCCTGGTAATGGTACACATGCCATCTTCCTATTTATTTTAGTTTATTATGCGGAATCAATACGATTTTTATCACTAAAACGATATTTACGAGGATTATAGCCACGATGTAGATAAGTGAATAAAAAACATTCGTAATCTTTATTTATTGACGAAAGAAATATATATTGTCTTGTTACTAATAAACACGAAAGTATTATTCTAAAAACATAACTGAATTTATTAGACATTGTCTAGACTTATTGTTTGTATTTTATTATTTCATCGACGTTTGTTTTTGTCAAAAAACTGATGCCTCTGTTTAACGAGTACAACACATCACAGAATTTACATATCTCTCAAGATCACTAAATATGAAATTAGAAAAGGTAACTGCTCACATGGGGGTGCTAGCAATTAAATGTTATACTGATCTCAGGATTTTGAAACGATATGTTAGACTTGATTTCAGTAAAGTTTTGAACTCATCATTTTACGACTTACTCATCATTTCATAAGGTCCACAGCATTTTACTCCCTACTACAGTTTGTTTCTAGTCTCTCGTACGTGGCAGGCAGCAGCGTTCTCGCCTATAACACTACAAGCAATTTGCAGTTAATAACTTCCATTGAATTCACCGCACGGCACTGGAGGTAGATTCGTTAATTGTAACTATACTCGACTGGCCGAACAGATGCAGTAGCAAATAATGGCAACCTTGCAATGCAAATGTCCGACTCACACAGCATAAATCACATGTAAACATATCAAAATAATAACCTCATTTTGTATTTGACATAACTAAAAATTGCAAAATAAGTACTAAAATAATTTTCTTATTTCTTCAAGTATGTTTTGTTGAATTAAATTATGCATCTCCAATATATAGAATTATATATAGTAAATAAAAATACACAATGGTTTTAAGATCTATGTAATATATAAATACAAAATAAGGAAACAAATATTTTTTTTTTGGTACGTATTTATATAACAGTATCCTAAAAAATTAACTCACTGTACAAATAGGTATAATCAAAAATAATAAATTTTATACATATTACAAAAATTTAATACAGTAAAGGAATTAATTATGACACACTAAAACGTTCTTAACATGTATCTTCTTCGCTATTAGATGATGTAGACGAATCATCATTAATTGTAATGATTAACGGCTCTATGTGTATATCTATGAGACTGTCAAGTTCCCACATTTCCTTCTCTGTTTGAATAACATGTTTAATAGCATTTTGCTAATTTTCAACAGAAATATTGTCAATACCTCATTGAAATAATTCTTTCACGTCTGCCAATTTAAATGTGGTGTTATGTCTCGCAACATACCCCTTCACTTGTGCCCATATTAGTTCAATCGGGTTTAATTCACAGTGATAAGGGGGAGTCTAAGTACCTTTCTATTAGTGTTTTCTATTAATTCATTAACAGCATATTTCCGAGGGCCAGATAAATGTTCTTTAATTAAAGCTAACAATTCTGCTTTTACCATGTTTTCTTCATATGCAATACTATTTTCCCTCATCCAGTTTTGCATTTCTAATTTGCGACTATTAGTTGTAGGTGGCTTATTCAATTTACGACTATGGTACGGAGCATTGTCAAAAATTATAACGCAATTTTCTTTTAAATTGGGGAGAATACATCTCATCCACTCTTCAAACCTTTCTGCGTTCATGTTTTCATGATAATCACCTGTTCTCTTTGATTCAAAGAGGAGTAAACCATTTTCTACAAATCCTTCATCCGAGCCAATGTGTGCAATTATAAATCTTTTGCCTTTGCCTGAAGGATTCTTAAGACCTGTACTTAAATCTTCTATAAATGCTTGTCTTGCAGTGGCAACAGACATATCTGTCCATACTTTATTTACAGTATGTCCAGCATTTACCCAAGTTTCAGCCAAGTAATATATCGGTGTACCATTTTCATATTTCTTAATTTCACGAAGGTATTTCCATCTCCAGGTAATAATGTTATCTTTTTCTTTTAAAATACTATTTCGAGCTCGCTTACTATAACTACAAACATAATTATCTTATGATTAGTATATAGAATTTAAAGTAATAAATATTTGTACCGAAAGTTTAGTTCCTTTAATAATGATCTGAGAGTCGTAATTTTGAAATTAGGAATGTCATCTCTTTCATTTATCACTGTGAGAACTTTTTGAACTGTTGGAGGTTCATTTTTAGAAAAGAATGAATGTACAATTCTTCGTATAGCATTTTTCATTTCATCATCCACCATATCTAAAACAGCCCTTTTTCTATGATATTTTTTGGTGGTTGTAATTCGTGATTAGTGTTATATTCTTTCACAATATTGTAAACACTGCGTTCAGTAATTCCTGTAAAAGATACTATAATAGTTACTATGATTTGGTTATCGTTTTTGGAAAGATACCTGCTGCTTTGGCTGTCATTTCAACACTAACAATTTTAGAAGTGCTAGGCTCTTCTTGAAATGTTTTAAATATATTCAAAACCTTCTGTTTATCTTCTACCGTAAAATGTTTTGAAACTCTCTTCTTAGGAGGTGAGTTTTCCATAATGTAAGTATATACGATAATATAGCAAGAAATAATGTATAACCTACAAAACAATAATGTATTATTGGTGCACTAGAACGATCGATAAATAGTCTTCAGAAACACTGGTTTATGAAATATAATAGATAATGGATCATTTACAAAGAAAGCTAATAAAATCTAATATTCCAAATGCAATATGGACTCGATTTTTATTCTATTGTAAGCGGCCACCCTGATCGACCAATTACAAACGTTATTGGTTATGTGACCTATTAAACACACATTGTTGCCATAATTTACTACTGCATTTGCTCGGCGAGTCAGTATATGTATTAAACCAAATTCAAAGCCATTTCAGAATCCACTCCTGGCAGTGGACACGAGCGGACGTGTCTTTCCGTAGCTACAACGAGGCTATTCGTTAGAATCGATACAGCGTTCCGAGAGCGGTCCGTGTACGGAACAGCTCAGCGATATAACGGCGGCATCAATCCGATGCGCCGAGGCATTCGACATCGAGGTACCATCAGAAACGGACGAGTTTCTCCGAGAGTAGAAATATTATTTCTACAAACCACCACTGCCGGAGTTAATCTCCGGTAGGTTCCCGAAAAAGAGCCATCAACTAAATCGAAGTTGATCATCGAGGAAGCTTCCGACGGGGAGGAACCGGCATAGCCGGCTTTTCGCCGTCCAAAGCGGCCAATTTTTCGATTTTCGAAGCTCCGGCTCCGGAAATCGAAAACATTTTAACTTGTCTTCGTCCATTTGGACAATTTTCAGATGGCTTCTTCTAGCCAACAACGCCTCACCGCAGGGGATTTCCCTCCCCTCCCCCGTTCCGCCGAGGAGTCCATGGACGAGGGCTCCTCATCATCGGCCTCCAGACCGGAATCCCCCTCCTCCGGCCCCCGCGGACCCCGGCCGTCTGCCGCAAAGCTCCTCACGTCGCTCGATTACGACGACGAAACCCTCGTCCGGCTAATCGCCGAGCTAACGGAGGAGCTCCGAAGGCGACGCATCGCAGCTTCGACTGCAGCCCTTCCCGCCGCCCCCGTAGCGGCCTCCCCGCCCCCTCTGCATCCGACGAGTCGGTCTCCGACTCCGGTTCAGAGCGCGACGATGCCGGCTGGACCAAAGCCGGCAGAAAGCGTAAGGCCGGTAAGAAGAGGCAACCTTCTGCCTCGAAGAAGATGGCGCAACCGGCTGCCACCCTCCACCAGCGCCGAGAGCCAGCAAAGGCCACCGGCTGCCACGGTCACAAAGACCGCCACCACCGCCCTCCACCGACTTCGGCTCCAACGAGCCAAAAGGGCGCTGCTGCTTCGCAGGCCCCCGTCCGAATCTAATAAGATTCCCCCATCGTCCTCAGGGAAAAATCCGCCTGGGGACACGTTACGACGAAGTTCTCCGAGCTTCGGATCAACTTCTCCAAGGCCCAAAATACGACCGACGGTATCCGCTTCTTCCCCACCACGGAGAAAGATTTCAGGGCTGCCGTAAGAATGCTCGACGGTCTGGTACTACCGTACCACACCTATCAGCTACCTTCGGAGAAGCTTCTGAACATCGTGATCCGTGGGGTCCCCGTCGAGACCCCCTCAAAGAAGTGGAAGAAGAACTCCTAGAGTTCGGATTCCACCCCGAAGGCATCCATCGCCTCCGCCACCCCCGGAGCAAGAAGGAAATGCCCCTCATCCTGATTAAGCTCCCGAGAAATGAGAAGGACATCTTCGCCCTGAAGGAGATCCGCAGACTAGTGGTCTCCGTCGAATCCCTCCGCTCCCGAACAGCCGTCGGGCAATGCCACCGCTGTCAGCGGTTCGGCCACGCCCAATCCCGCTGTACGGCAGCGATCAAATGCGTCCGCTGCGGCGAAAACCACCGCGCCGCAGACTGCCCCTATCTAAGGAAAAGGGCGACCCTGCCAAATGCGCCAACTGTGTTGGCTCACACACGGCAAACTACAAGGGATGCCCCCACTACCCCAAACCCCGATTGCCAACCCGATCCCAAGCCGCCCCTTCGGCGAAAAAGACCCCGGCTCAAGCGCCCCCCAGGCCGCCACCCAAGCCACACAATCCTCCCAGGCGACTTCCTCTGGCAGGAAGTATTCCGACGCCACCAAAGGGAAATCTTCTTCTCCCCTAAGGTGCTGCGTACCGACGTGCCCAGCCAGTCCCTGCTAGGCCCAAGCCCCCGCCACCAACAACACCGACTTCTTCGGCGCCGTGACCGCCCTTCTACAGCTGGTCGGACAATTCTCGTCCGCACTACAGCAGGTTCAGGGCTCCATCCCCCGTAACCTCTATTAATCTATCAACCCGTTTATGAATACATCGGTAAGCATAAACCAGCAAGGCATTTCCAGAATAGTCGCCTGGAACGCGAACGGCATCAGAACTCGTATGCCTGAGCTGAGAGACTTTCTTCAAGAGAACCAAATCGACGTTGCCCTTCTCAGCGAGACTGGCCTCCGCCCGGGGACAGTCTCAAGGTCGTGAATTACAAAACATACCGTCGAGATCGCTTGACGGGCCGCGGCGGTGGGACAGCTGTACTCGTCAAAAATTCAATCCGCCACTCCGAGGTCGTAGTGCCGCCGCTGAACTCTCTGGAGGCGGCGGCAGTCATCATCTGGACCGATTTCGGTCCGCTAAAACTCTACGCGACGTATAGGCCCGCCTCTGGCGGGGTTTCGCGCCAGGATTTCGACCAAATCTTCACCGACCCCAACGCGGTGTTGATGGCGGGCGATCTGAACGCGAAGCACCACCTCTGGGGCAGCCGGATCATACGAGCTGAGGGCGAGCAGCTGATCGACATCATCCAAGCCTTAGGGCTTTCGTACCACCCTCCCGACGGCCACACGTTCTTCCGTGCTGGCACCCAATCCGATGTCCTCGACTTCGCCATATCCAAAGACATCCCGGTAAACGTGACCGTGGAAAGCATCGCTGACCTTTCATCAGATCACAACCCCATCCTAATCACCCTAGGTAGCGAACTACTTCATCTGGGGGAAAAAGTTCGGCGGCGTACGAACTGGAATCTTTTCTCCTCCAAAGTTCTCACCAACCTCAATGTCAACGAAAATCTTCTGGAAGCGGCCCTCTTAGAGGAAGCCGCAAACAACTTCACCAATGCGATCTCTCGGGCCCTCGATGAATCTTCTACCATCAGACCCCGCAAACACTCTCGACAACTCCCACCCGACCTAAGGGAAGCTAGTTAGGGAAAGACGACGAGCCAAGAAAAGGAGCTCAAACCACCCTCAACCCCGCTGACAGCCTCCGAGCAAATCATCTTGCTCGACAGCTCCGTGAGGCTCTCAAAACCTTCGAGCAGGAGAACTGGGACGACAAGGTCAAGTCTCTCACGACGGAGGATGGCTCTTATGGAAACTATCCAAAGCCTTGAGAAACCCCTCAAAAAAACCCCAAACCGGCCTCTTCACGGCACCCACGGTTTAGGTTTCTCCCCGAGGAGAAAATCGAAATCCACGCCGACCACCTCGAAGAAGTATTCCGCGGCATCCCGCCCCCAATCAGCGACGACGAAATAATCTTCCGAAGAGAAGTGGAAACGGTGGTGCACGGGATCCCCGAGCTCATCGGAACCCCACTCGATCCCGCCTCCCCGACGAAGTTCGAGCCCTCATCAAAAGGCGCAACAACAAAAAGGCCCCAGGGGCGGATTGTATCACCAATCTGGCCCTAAAGTGGTTACCCCCCGAAGCTACGGAGCATCTTTGCGAAATCATCAACGCAATGCTCCAAATCCAGTACTTTCCCTCCTGCTGGAAACACGCCGAAGTCTGCAACATCCCCCAAACCCGGGAAAGATCACAAACTCCCACAAAACTTCCGCCCGATCAGCCTTCTCTCCAACGTTTCGAAAATAGCTGAGGCAATCATCCTGTCTCGGTTGAAAGAACTCAGCGACGATGTCATCCAAGATGAACAGTTCGGCTTCCGAGCCGGACTGTCCACCGACCTACAACTATTCCGGTTCTCGGAATACATCGAAAACGGACTCGAAAGGCGAGTACCCGTAGGTGCAGTTTTCTTCGACTTAAAGAATGCCTTTGACACAGTCTGGCATAACGGGCTGATCTACAAGATGATCGTCTCAGGAATCAATCCCCCCATGGTCAAACTCATCAGGTCCTATTTAGCCGGCAGATCCTTCTGCACTAAATCCCATTCCGTGAAGTCCAGCGTCAGACAAATCCACGCCGGCGTTCCCCAGGGATCACTTCTAGGCCCGCAACTGTTTTCCATTTACATGTCGGATCTCCCCGAGAGCCCAGCACCGAGATTGCAATCTATGCAGATGACACTGTCATCTACACAGGCTGCAGGAAGCAGGCGCTGTTCAGGAAACGCCTCCAAAGCGCTACTGACGGTTTTCTGAGTTGGACCTCTCGCTGGGGTCTGAAGGTAAATGAATCTAAGTGTGTGGCAGTTAGATTCTCGCACGATCGCGCAAACCCCGGTCAGCCGATTAAGGTAGGAAACTCCGAGCTCCCCTGGAGCTCGAAGTGAAATACCTCGGTGTCATCTTCGACCGAATGCTCACATTCCAAAAACAAACTGACGAAATCCGAAATCGCTTCATCAAGGCCCGCAACTTGCTTCTGCCCCTCATAGGGCGAAGGAGTCCCCTTCACCTAGGGAGCAAGTTGCTCCTATACAAGACGACGCTTCGACCGCTTTTAACCTACGGCGCTATGGCCTGGTTAACAGCGAGTAAGTCTAACATCAAAGGTTTGGAAGCACTCCAAAACCGAACTCTCCGCCTCATCGTTGACGCCCCCTACTTCGTAAGGAACGTTCAGATTCATCGAGAACTGAACGTCCCGACTCTACGTGAATTTCTGACGAAACTCCTAAAGTCCGCGTGGGAAAGAGCCCGCGCCAGCCAAAATCTCTGCGTTCAGATGGTCGTCGATCCCCAAGATCGACCCCCTCCCAAAAAGAAGGTCCGTCGCCTTGCAGATGTCATCGATCTGGACTAAGGCAATTCCCACAGGTCCCTCGACGACCATCATCGTCCTCTAAACGACTGATAAATGGCCATTTTCAGTCTGAAATCCTCGTATGCGTTACAGGTGAAAAGTCATCTTCCCCAGTTAGCTCTTCGCTAACCAACCTCATCTCTCCCAGGCTGCGTGATCGAAGCAGCCTACACCTGAAGATAAAGGGCGTAAGGAATCCCCACCGGCCCTAGTATCGACTTGAAGTTCCTAGCGAAGCCATTTCAAAGCATTGCAATATCAGCCACCTAACTGTGCTCTGTACAAACTTTTATACACTTTTTATGCTTAATACACTTAGTAATCTTTTTTTGAAACTGTGTTTTGTATATTTAGTGTCATAAATGCTACTGTTTTCGAAATATTTATAAGAACAACATTTTGAAGAAGATATTAGTTAATTACATCGTGCCATACTCGACTCATTGTAGATACAACCAAGGATTAAAGAAGAACAGGATGTATTACTCTGACAAACTCTGTCTTATATCACAAAAATTTGCTTGCGTAATTTTTTGTTAAAGACACATTCTAGAATAGATAAAATCTACTCGTGTTCTCAATCACACAATTCGATTAGGGGATCTCATTCATAAACACTCGATCCACGTCGTATCGATTTCGATCAAATACGCGATGATAAATATTGACGATTAATTCACCTTCCAGATATCACCTCATAAGTGGAAAACAGATATGCACTCGGTGCAGGTGATTAATAGTGCCGCCGTATCCAATCAGTTTGTCGATTTTCTCTTGAAGTACTTCTTTATAAGTTTGAAATCTACGCGGTATCAATGTCTATTTTATTGGAAAAGATAAGGAATATCGTTTCCTCATGAAGATTGGTATCATCAGTTTTTGCATGTACAAAAATATTTTAAAAAACGTGTAATTAAAAAATGTTCCATATTTTAGGAGTAGGCGATTGAGGGAAGGACATTATTCATTAAATAATAAAAATCTTGTTCCCGAAATTTTATCTTGTAAGTTAATTTACGATACAACATACACGGCGTGTTTTCTTGGATGGTAACATGAATCGCATTTCTAATTATTTTTTTCTCCTAATTTATTATTTGCGGTTTAATTAAAACGGGAATGTAGAAAGAAAAAAGCGATTGTTATACATAAGTACATGTAATGATGGCATTTTACATGAAATGCGAAGCAATCATCAAATCTTAAAATTTGATAATATACACGAAATACTATGAAGCTGATGTTAAAGGAACCTAGATAGGTAGAATTTGACTATTTTTTGCCCAAATCTATTGGATAGTGTAGTATAGTATTACTCATCCATATTAACAGATAGATATATATATATTTCGTGACCTTTTATACTTATCTTATATGATAGATCTCTACCACTAATAGGTCAATAAAACAAGGCTGGTTTGAACGATAGTTATATTTTCAGAACGTTTACAAAAGTACCTTCTTCAGTATGTAAAACATGTTGGTTTATATATTTATCTAGTTATATTTTCACTGACGAAGGTGTTCCGAAAACGTTTGTAAACGTTCTGAAAATATAACTATCATTCAAACCAGCCTTGTTTTATTGACCTATTAGTGGTAGAGATCTATCATATAAGATTAACAGATAGCTCAACGTATTTTAGAAGTAAAACATTCTTCGCATTCTTTAAAAATAAAAGTATTAAACTGGTAAGATCACCAATTGGATCACCCAATGTCAATATTTCGGAACGCACTATTCGCACCGTTTTATAATTTCTTAGAATCTTTACAGCACAGAATCATAAATTATAGGAAAATTACGTAGAGAATATTGAGTTGATTAATACTATCCCTTTTGTAACAATAGGTTATTCCCCTATTGTTCTTGTCAAAAATAAATTTCCATATCGTCCATGAGGGGAAGATGATAGCTCTGCTAATCCAGTAAACTTATCTGATATTGCAACTAAAGTACGTGATAGGTTCCATAAAATCCAGGTGAAAGCTAAAAATAAAAATAAAATTAGTAAAATACATAACCAAAACGATGTATACAATATAGGTGACCTTGTTCCAATTAAAAAGTTTTAAAGATCCACTAATGATATTTGTAAAAAAATGTAACATCCTTACTGTATATATGAAATAAAGGAAAAAATTGGACAAAAACTTACTTGTTGGTTCAACCTAGGACTGATATCGCGAAAGGCATTTATAGTGTAGAGAATATTTATCCATGTAGAGCTAATTAAATATATTTACATTTTATCATCTAAATTCTCAGTTCAAGCAATCTAAAAATAAATCTATTAGTTAAATAAAACAATAAATAAATGGAATTGTACATTTTAGAGGTTAAAGCTGTATTCAATACTTACCTTTGTTGTTTATTTAAAACTGGTCCCTTCTTCAGTCAGTATCAATTGTTAATATATCCTTTCAATTACATAAATAACAACATGGATCTTTCAGAAGATAGTTAAAATTTTCTGTTACAAGTAACAAAACATTTTATGAGGGGGAGGGGGTTAAATAATTGTAGTATAGTAATACTCAAATTATTATAATTCAATATATTAAATATTGGGGTTATGGATGTTTATGTTCAAATGACATTTGGTTTATGCTGGGGTTCTATTTATGCTTTTTCGATACCACGCACACCACCTTTTAGGCATTGTATTTAACCCCACGGGTGTTAGCTTCTTATTTTAACTCCAGCCAGAGACGTTTAATGGGAGAGAAAATGTAAATAGACATAAAATTATTACTTATTATAAAAAGCATAGATTAAAAGATGGAAAAGCATTGTACACATTGAGACACAAAAATACAACATTTTCACATCACAAGAATTCCTAATAACCACTGGATATAAATAACCAAGGATACCTTGACAGCAACAATATGAATTTCCATAACTACGTCACGCCTTAAAGAAGTATTTTTCCATGGTGAATTAAAACTTTTCGTTAACTGGACAACGGAGAAATACTGCAGTGTAGTCCTGGTTTCCGAGAAAAATAACAAGTTGTTCGGTTAACGATGAAGAAAATTGACAAGATAGATAAGTCAACAAAAAAAGTAAAAAATATATTTGGACCAAAAGGGTTCCAAAGGAAGTACCAGTGAATAAAAGAACCTCACCACACTGGAGAAGAAAGAATTTAAGAAAGGGAGGAATCCATAGAAAATAGAGCCGCGTCGAAGAAGGAATCTAAGACAGGAGAAATGGGAAGAACCATCATTGAATAAAATAAATTACACTCACACACACACAACACTAGGTAATTTTCTTTATTTTATGTTAAATATTTCTCAAAATTTATAAATATAATTTTTTATAATTTATGCTTTTTATACCATTAATTAAGAGCTATACCGCTGCAATTTTGTTTAAGAAATTAGCTAAATTCTCAGTACAAAAGGCATTGAACTGGATTCGACGCAAAATATTTTTGTCGAAAAAATTTCTACTTTAAAACATAGAAATTTTCTCAATTTTTCTAGACAGCATACTTGCGATAGAACTAGCGAGTTCAAACTCGGCAGGTTTAAAGTACTCGAGGAGTTGATTAAAATGAAACAAATCGGAGGTCTCTAAGTCCTATCGTTCCGTATAAAGCGCTTGAAGTTTTACCCAATTTCGTCCTATTTTTACGGGTTTTCCCGAATTTCGGATGGTTTTTTCGCGAAACCTATGCGCTACACGTTCACGTTCTACGTAATTGGTGGTCCCACTATGTATATTCTGCTGCAAAATATTTTCGAAATTCGTACATGATTGTTTCGTCGAATGACGAAAATTCCGTCATATTTCAAATCGCCCTCAATACTTTATTTATGACTCGATCGCGAGTCCTAGAAGTATATCTTGTCTAGAAATCGAATGGAACAAGAACCAACCCTTACGGGTTATAACATCAAAAATTTTGATGTTCCGTATCTTCTAGATCGCGCCAAACATCTCAAATTGAAGTTGAAGTTCGCTTACCTCGGAAGAACAAATATGATAGATAGTAAGATCTTTTCAGACGGAAATCTCTAGGATTATCTATGAACTTTAACGGACATTTTTATTTTAACAGATCTGTCGTTAAAGGAGTAACGAACCAGACGAAATTTGGCCGAAGTAGATTTAAGAATATCAACATCAAAGATAGGGTACAATACGACATGATGGTTGTGATAAAAAGGGATTTCAAGTTGAGGTCGTACACTTTGAATAATGTTTCGAACGAAATTATGGGCGAGCAGAAGGAGGACGTCCATCACAGTATCATTACGGATCTACAAAATGGAGAGGAGCAGACTAGAAGACGATAAACTTGGTTGCTCGTACATTTACTTACTACTTACAAGGAGACATAGCGACGTGATACCAATCGATTTCAACGAAACTCGTTGTAGTGATCGCTAATTATGTCAAGTGTTTTTGGGTAAACGGATATGACGTATCGTATTCGGATCGCGACGATTTCGATGAAACTTGGTGTCTGTTAGCAATAACAATGAGGGCTTCTTTTGATATAATTAGATGTAAAATAATAATTCCAGTGGTGTCGCAGAAGTTTACCTGATTGATTTTTATCTCTAACAGTTTTCGCGCTAGAGTGAAATTATGAGAATTTTGGGCCGATAGATTTTGGCCCGTAAAATCCAAACCTTCCATTCCGGATGCTGTATTTCTTATCGTTCTTGAGATAGAGAAAAATTTTCACTACTTTCGAAATATGTCAATCGGATAGGTCTCTACGAGTAGATTCCAAAGATGGCATTATAAATGCTGTAGTTCTAACCGTACGGAGATATCGACGCCACAGAATAGACAGAAGCGACAAAGTTAGAAAATCTTGTGGTAAATTCTGTATGCGCATGGCCGGGAACCATGTTTTAAATACGACGAAAGTGTTATATTTGGCTAGCTTCATTAATGTTACTATTCTGGGATGGTGTGTGCATATTAAAATTAAAATATACAGTTATTGTTGTGTATCACTGATTTAACTTTTTAGCAAATACTATTCTTTTAACATATCCAAAACTCTAATATTTTTCAATTAATACGAACACAAGTGCACCTTTCATATTTTCAAAATGGCGTTAGCTAACTTCTGAGCTATTTCGAGGACATTCAAATCCACCACATGAACATCAAAGCTGCCGACACGCCTTGTCGCTCCTGTCTATTCTGTGTCGACGCTTAAAGTTCTACTTCGTCCAATTGTCACCAATCGACGCGCGTTATGACGTGCCGATTCGAACGGTATATGATTCGATTAGATTATTTGAAGTGCTTGCGGAGAAAATGCAGAAAAAACGCAAACAATTTCTAAAAATAGCCAAATTCGCATACTCATCACGGCTCTTATGGGACTTAGGAGGTTCAATTTCACAACAATTCACGCGTCTTCACGAGCCGAATTCAACGGCGAAGAATTTATTTAATTTTCTCCAACGGTTATCGCGAAAATCGCGAAAAAAAAGCAAAAAATATATGAAGGTGATTGCAAGGACTGTGGTGTAAATTATACACTTCGGTTTATACGGTTGTTGAAAATACTTGCCTCGAGCTAGCGATTTTATTATAAAACAATTGTGTGAGGAGGTTTACCGGTGTGACATAGTGTCAGCAAAAAATAACTAAACTGCACCCCCGGAGCGGAATTTTTCAAGTTATGACTTTCCCTCGTACACCATTCAAGAGAGCTTATTTTTCTGATTCGGAATCACCCCCGGATCGCCTTTCTATCATTGATAGTTTAGGTGCTACGACCGCTTGAAGTTTCAGCATAAAGACTATAGGAACTTCATCATCAAATTGTGCAGTTATAACTGAATGGAACTGTTTCAGTATCAGTCGCTGAAAATCACCTGTAATGGATTCGAGATACAACAAAACCTTTGACTGTCCATCTAGCTTGCAACGTTTGCTGCTGAAAACTTCCGTTCGTGGTTTAGGATTGAAATAAATTAGATTTGGAATTGGAAAATTTAGAATCAGCATTTCGATCAAATGGTTATTTTCAGTGGAAAATAGGAAAGGAACGACCTATTTCAAAACGAGCTGTAACATTAGAAATCACCCAATCAGGATTAACGACAACCCAAGAATCGTGTTTATGTTTCGTTGTTGTTGAGTAATCCGTATCGGTACACAAAATTAATTAAATTACCGTTAATTGAAACATCAGGTGTATACATATAGCTATCAATATGTATTGATACTCCTCTTTGAGACTATTTAATGTAAAATTAATGTAATCTTAGACGACAGTCAGGATGATTAATTACCGAAGGCGGATGAATGCTACGAGTTGTAACATTCTGTATACTTAGTAATCTCTCAATCAGGATTAATGATAACCTAAAAAAAATTTTTTGCGCTTCGCTGTTGTTGACTAATCCGTATAGGATTACATAATGAATTAATCAAATCTCCAAAAGGCGGAAAATAGATTGAGCCCTCAGATACACCCTGAAAAGAGAATAGAAGAAGAAATACACCATAAAGGAGAGACGACGAACGGGTTTAACCCTGCTGTTAGATTGAAAAAATATACGAATCCTAGATTTGGTCCATACTACATGTTTTATTAAAAATGGAAATTTAATCCAATATTTTATATCTAGTTTGATTGAATACCTCGTTAATACAATTAATAAATTATGGATCGTGCCGTGTGAATTTCTCATCTTCTATTCGTGAACTGTGGGAGCGTTGGCAACTCCTTCTTCCAATGTTTTACAACTGCCACCAAAATGTCGCTGTTGACGAGTAACTTGTTGGAATCCAGGGACGATGTTTCTTTCGACAGTTTATGCCATCCAAACCTGCAAAATATGGTTCGAAATTTTGGTTATTGGTGGATTCAAAGTCGGGGGTCAACGTCTGGAAGATACATCTTGGAAAAGCTAAAAATGCAAAGTCTGAACAAAACCAAGAATAAGGCCTTGTATTGGAGTTGACGGAATGCTTGAAAGGGCAAAATATAACAGGCGACAACTTTTCTACTTTTTGATTTGAAAAGAAAACTTACATATGTAGGAACCGTAAGTAAAAATAAAACATTCATTCCTCCGAAGTAGCTGAATGTAAACAGAACTTCCATTGTATAAGTCCACATTTGCTTTATGTGACATTGCGACATTAGTATCATACATCAATCACAAAAACGAAGCAACGATATTGATTAGTACAATGCACAGAACAGCTGAAGTCGATGAGAGTGTATCGAAGAAAAACCGGAGATTGTTTCTTATTACAATTCGACCAAAGTTATGCTATTTTGTTGTTCGTCTATAGTTTCTTATGTTTCGTTTCTGAAGTGATTGGCTCCTACACCACAAAGCGTAAAACACATCGATGGCCGAACACTGTGTTTGCAAATATACAAGATATATTCGCTTTGAATGCATATATACTTTTTTCTGAGATCGATGTTTCATGGGCGCCAACTGATCGAAATCGCAGGAGACCAGAATTTTTGCGGAAACTAACATTGTCTTTGGCTAAGGCGCATATGATGAAACGGAGTAGATTACCTCAACAACAGTTGTCAGCACAGCTATTGACTGAAATACAAACATCATCTTCAATTTCAACGAGTTCTTCAAGTAATGCTACTTCTAAATCGGCGAATAGAAAGCGTGGAATTTGTAGTTATTGTAAGTCTAAATCTGACATCAAATGCTCCATTTGCGGCAAGTTTATTTGTAAAATTAACCGAAAAATATTTTGTTCAGCCTGTAATGAAAAGAACTATCATTAAAATCACATTTTTTGTAAATAAGCGCAAAAAAGCTTAGTATTTTGATTTCAATCAAATGAAAGTGTATTGTAGTATAGTAATACTCGAATGGTTAATTACCATTAGAAAATTCATCATTTATTACAATTCAATATATCAAAATTCACAGTTAATGTTGAGGTCATGGCCCTCAATTGACACTAGGTTTATTTTAGGGTTCTATTTATACCTTTTCGATACCACGCACACCACCCTTTTAGGCTTTTTATTACCCTACGGGTGTTAGCTTATTATTTTAACTCCAGCCAGAGATGTTTAATGGGAGAAACAAATGTACCTAGAAATAAAATTATTAATTACTATAAAAAGCATCGATTAAAATAGAAAAGCATTGTAAACATTCAGACACATACATACAAAACTTCCACATTACAAGAATTCATTAATTACTGGAAATAATCAAGGATACATCGACATTCAATACAGGTTTCTATAACAATGATATGCCTGGATAAACTGGAGTCAAGAAGAATTAAAGTTTTCGTTTCGTGGGCAACGGAGAAATAATGTAGTGTAGTTTTGGTTTCCGAAATAAATAAAAAGTTTGTTTTGTTAACGGCGAAGAAAATTGACAAGATAGATAAGTCAACAAATAAGTCTATAAATATATTTGGAATAAAAGGGTTTTAAGAAGTCCCAGTGAATAAAAGAACCTTACCACACCGGAGGAGAAAGAATTTAAGAAAAGGAAGAATCCATAGGAAATAGAGCCACACAGAAGTTAAGAGAGGGGAGAATCCATAGAAAATAGAGCTGCATCGCAGAAGGAATTCAAGAGAGGAGACATAGGAAGAATCATCATCGAATAAAAGAAATTACACTCACTCACACACAACACTAGGTAATTATCTTGATTTTATGTTAAATATTCCTCAAAATTTATAAATATAATTTCTTATGATTTATGCTTTTTATATCATTAATTAAGAGCTAGGCCGGTGCAATTTTGTTTAAGAAATTAACTAAATTCTCAGTACAATATACTGGATCAAATGGACCCTAATCCAAGATAAGTAAGTTTTTATGTTTTCCAGTCCGGCTTTATGTCAGATACTTGAAATTATAAATATAACATTGTTAAAGAAAAAGAACACGTGAGCCGAATCTCAAAGTAATATATAGTACTGTTTAAAATTTATAAAGATAACGATCAAAATATTGGAGCAAATGGGCTTAATTTAACAGCAGGGTTAAGGATAATGAATGTCGGACACTAAGCAGCAACGGCCGATTAACGTAAAATTCATGTAATCTTAAACGACATTCAGAACGATTAAGCTCAAAATGCGGATAAACGCTTGAAGTTGTAACATCCTGTATACTTAGTAATCTCTCAATCAGGATTAATAACAACCTAAAAATCTTTATTGCGCTTCGTTGTTGTTCACTAATCTGTATCGGGATACAAAATTAATTAGATTACCGTTAAGTGCATGAAATTTCTATTGAGTCCATTTAATGTAAAATTAATGTAATCTTAGACGATAATCAGAATCATTAATGACAAAACGCGGATAAACATTTTTTGAACAAATACATTCCTCAATACTTTTTTGCTGCTAAAATTGCAAATTCATATCGAAAATGCAATTTATTTACACCCAATGTAATCATATCTCCGATTGGTTTAATTTTTCTATGAGAAGTTACGAACGTTATCGTTTGTACAAATACTTATAATATTTATTTAGCACTACTTGCCACTTGAAATACAAAGTTTCGCGTTTAATTCCACACATATCTCTGAAATTCTTGGAAGTACACATAAAGTAGATTCAAATATAGCGTATTATGAAAGATCGGATCAAGATAAAATGATTATTTCCCGCATTTCCTTTCGAAAGAAAATCGTTCTTTTGATCTTATGTTTGAAGATGACAAGATTATTAAAGACATTGGAATAATGTAGGTACGAGGGCCATCCAGTAAATAAGTTTCCCTATTTTTTTCTGCGAACGAAACGTTGTAAAAATTAGTTAGTAGTGTAAGAAATGGTGACTAGGATGCGTTGGAAGCGCGTGACCTTCCACATCACGCTATTCGTACGCGCAAGTCCGTAGCGCTTCAATTGCCATGGAGCTACCATTGGTGAATGTGTCCACGTACGAACTCCGTTCTGTAATTCGTTTTTTCAGGGTTGACTACCTGCCCCCAAGCACTACGGTTAACGCTGCGAGGTACATGACAAATGCTCGCCCCCACGCAGCTCGAACGACCCAAACGTTGCTGAAAAACTTCAAATGGGAAATTTTCGCACATCCACCTTATTCTCCGGATCTTGCCCCAAGCGACTTCCATCTCTTTCCAGCACTCAAGTTGCACCTTGGAGGCAAGCACTTTGCGAATAATGACGAAGTGAAGGCGGAGGCGAACCACTGGCTATGAAGACAGGACACAGCTTGGTACAACAGTGGTATCAAAAAATTGCTACAACGGTACCAAAAATGTTTGGACAGAAATGGTGATTATGTAGACAAGTAGTCTATGAGTTGTATAATGAAAATAAAATAACTGCATAATTGTAAATAATGTTGTTTATTGGTTAAAAAATAGGGAAACTTATTTACTGGATGGCCCTCGTAAAAGGTAGCTGGTGTTAGAAATACAATATCCAGTAATAGAATAACTAACTGCAAATCACAAAAAGTGGGAGCAAAGAGACATCAGTAATGTATTCGACGATTAAGGTCTTGAGCACCCTTATTGAGATCAACGAAATTAGATGATCAATTCCTGTTCGGTATAATCTCTCCCCCTCTCAAATAGTCAAATTATGTCCCCTATCCGTTAGTAGCAATTTGAACGTAGAAAAACTTTGTTTGATGTCAACTGATGTGATTGGTGGATTTTTGTTTTAATAATTTAATTGAAAATTTCTTATACACATTTGTTTGTTTTTGTGATCATTAACCCATCGCAAGGTATGATTGCAGTTTCAATTGCAGATTTGTTTCTTTAAAGTCAAGCTGACAGAAAGTTGACACAAAACGAAGTTGAAAATGAAGTTGACACAAATGGAAACTGACCAATACCGGATTTTATCCAAGTAGGCCGATCATTCTGAAAATTTGTATAACGCCATAGCTTTTCATTCTGAACAACTTTTCTTAATAATATTTTGGCGCACTGTGAACGGAGAAGATAGTTTACCTAGAACTAAAATAGTGTTTGCTCAATTGTAAAGGCCTACTTGACTTTAAAAAATCGAACGTAATCTAAAAATAAGTTTCACACCAAGCAGGGCGGAATCCTAAAATAGGAAATTCCAATTCGAAAATTTTTGGTCAATTATACCTATTGTAAACTCAATCCGGGGACATACTGTATATGTCGTGACCTTTTTATACTTATCTTATATGATAATAATAATAATAATAATAATAATAATAATTTTATTTCGTGCCCAACAGTACAAAACCACAACGGACGCATACAATCAAGCTAAATACACTAAGCAAAGAACAATACGCAACAATTGAACGAAGAGATACACACGTCTTCATATTAAGGTATTTCTATAAATATACACAGGTTCATATATGTGCTACCTTATATATATGTAATATTAAACTAACTCACCACAAAAAATGTCTTTATATAACATACCACAACGACACAGACGTGTTATTGGCGCTAGGTACATGACGTTTGTCCTTATAGGATCCAAGTAAAATGAACATATATTTCGCGATTTTTGGCAGGCACATAAAAAGGTATACAAGAAAGCAACCCAGGACAGTCAATCCTGTTGTTAATGAGTCTGTAAAGAAACACCGCATAGTGCGTTGATAGCGCATATGGAGTGATGACAATTCGTGTGACAGAAGCAGTTGTGCATGATCGTAGTTTCTCCTCGGATAGTCACCAGTCTCCTTGAATGTTAAAAATTTTAAGAAACGTCGCTGCACTCGCTCAAGTCGAAGTTGGTGAGATGCATAGTGAGGATACCATATGATCGCTGCATATTCTAATTTACTCCGAACTAATCCATAATAAAGAGTTTTAATAGCAGCGCAATCAGTAAATGTTCGTGTGTTACGAAGAATGAAACCGAGAAGTTTGTACGCACTATTGCACACTGATGTAACTTGTTGACCAAAACAAAGTTCATCATCAAACAATACTCCAAGATCTCTTACAGTATCCGATGAGGGCAGGAGTTGGCAATGGAGACTGTAGTCAAAGATAATCTTCGATACCTTTCGGGTATACCTGACGACGCAGCATTTATCAACATTAAGGTGAAGTTTATTGCGGATACACCAACCGCTAATAATTGCAAGATTCTCTTGTAGAAGCCTGGCATTATGAAGGGATTCAATTTTATGAAATAGTTTTAAATCATCTGCAAACGCTACATAACGGCACGTCAATGTCTGCAAGAGGTCATTCATAAATACCAAAAACAGCAGCGGCCCTAAACTGGAGCCCTGCGGGACGCCAGATGTTGTTAAATATTGCTTTGAGGAGAAGCCGTTGTAAGGTACATAGTTGATTCTACCAGTAAGGTAAGATGCCATTAATTGCAACAATGAAGCGGAAAAGCCGATAGCACTCAACATCTGAATCAATAAGGAAAAGTCAATAGAATCAAAGGCTCTCGTGAAGTCGGTATAGATGACGTCCAACTGTGAGCGCTGATCAATAGTCTCGCAAATCGTTTGTGTTACGCAAGCTAGATTAGTAACTGTTGACCTACCCTTCATATATGGGTGCCAAGATAAATTGATTTTGATACTACTGTAAATAGAATCATATAAAATTTGTTCAAAAACCTTTGAAAAATTACTCAGTACAGAAATAGGTCGATAGTTGGTGATCACCTCTGGTTTGCCTTTTTTGAAAACTGGCGTAATTCTAGCAATCTTCCAAACCATTGGAAAGACACCGGATTTTATACATAAGTTATAGATAGCGCATAGTGGGATAGCTAAAACCATACGACAATCTTTTAGGAAGAATGAAGAAATTTGATCCTCGCCGGCAATAGAACCACTTTTAAGCTTAACTATGCTGTTAACGACCTCTGTCTCAGTAATAGTTTGTATACGAAAAGAATCGTGAGAGGAGCAAGCATCAGAAATACGGATCTCGTTGCTAGTGTAGTATACATTTTGTAGTATGAATTTTAATTAATTTTATAGAAAAGCAACATTTATTACAAATAATAATTTATAAAATGTTAGTATTATATTAACAAAATAATGAACAATACAATCAAAATATATTACCTAGTGTGTATAAGTGTAATTTGTTTTCCAGTTCTTAACTTCTCCCTCCCTCTTGAATTCTTTCTTCACTTCTTTTCTATGGTCTTTTTCTTTTATTGTACTTCCTTTTCTTTGGTCTGTTCGTCATTTGTAAACAACAACTTCTTTTTTGATGTGGTCTGCTTCTTTTCAACCCTGGTATTTTATATAACTTTTATCTAACTTTTTTGTCGACCATCCCATACCGTCGTCATCAATCAACTTCATTTTTTCGGCACGTCGTTATAGCAATTTGGAATTCTAGATTTTGAAATGTTTCAAGTGTATGTGTGTGGTAAACGTTTACAACGCTTTTCTATTTCTTAAAAATGCTTTTTATAAAATTTACATCTTTTTATTGATAATTTTACTAATGGGGTATTACCATACTACAATTATACTACCGCCCCCTTAACAAATTTTTTGTTACTTGTAACAGAAAATTATTATTATCATTTAAGAAATCCAGTTTTTATTTATGTAAATGAAACTAGAAGATAATCATTAAAAGAAATTAGTGTCTTATTGTAGATTAACAATTGGTAAGTATAAAATGGTACTGAAGAAGAGAACAGTTTCAAATAAACAAGATAAGTACTTAACACGACTTCAATCTCTAAAATGTACTATTCTATTTATTTATTGTTTTATTTAAGTAATATATTTAATTTTAAATCGTTTTAATAGGAAACGTATTTAATTAACTTTATGTGAATAAATATTCTCTATGTACATTGAGGATGCACAACAATTTGGCATTCGTTGCAGAGACTGGCTATGGGCCTAGCGGAAACTGATCTTTGCAATTAGCACACCATATTGGTTTGGTACATATCCCGGGATCGAACTTGTGCGGTATATTGTAATGTATTCTTTAAATGAAACTCTGCCGAAATAAATCGTTCTTCTCAGGAGATTGTGTGATTTGTTCTAACACCCTCATATGATCCTTGATATTTCCTGTGGTATTAGTTTTTTCCAAATTATCTGAACAGAATTGCGATTTCAAATTTAGTATCTCTTGTCTTAAGCTCTTTCTAAGTTCCCTTTCTTTATTCAATTGGTACTCTAAATCTTTATAGTTAAGCACAACAGATAAGGGTGGGTGATTCTCCTTTTCCGAATTCCCAAATATTTTATCTGTTGTAGTTTTTATCTTTTCTTCTTCCATTTGGAGTTTTATTTGAGGAAAATCAATTAATTTAGTTTGATGTTGAATTGTTGATTCGGTTTCAAGTTCCCTTTCCTTCTGGTACGCGTCTTTTTGCAATAACCTGTCATTACGTTGATTAACTTGTTCAAACAAAGCTATATTTAAACTCGTAGATTCATTTAAATTCTGACATAACTTAAAGTTCTATTCATTGACACCTTTCAAATGTGTTAATTGCAACGAATTCTCTTCCTTTAATGCCCTATTTTCAGATAAACCAGTGTCAATAGTTACCAATTCTGTTAATTCAGATATATTTCGCTTTATACATTCCTTTTTTCTTCTATTTTCATTTTCATATGTAATCTCGATATCTTCCAACCTTACATTTATTTCATTAGATTTACTTGTACTCTCTACTTGTTTGTTCAGACTGTGCCCCAGACCATTAATATCACATGATAACTTATTTAACGAAGACATTAGTTTTTCTAATGCCCTTTCTATTTCCCCCTGCTCTGTGTCATCTTGACGTTTGTTTGACATTTTTAAATTTTAAATTTGTGTATAATACAATGAAATGAAATTAAATCAATTTAAAAACTAACTTTAGGTTCGCAAATGAAATGAATGAATTTAGGTTCGCTCCACGTTTTATGCGCCAAATTTGTAGTATAAATTTTGTAGTATGAATTTTAGTTAATTTTATAGAAAAGCAACATTTATTACAAATAATAATTTATAAAATGTTAGTATTATATTAACAAAATAATGAACAATACAATCAAAATATATTACCTAGTGTGTATAAGTGTAATTTGTTTTCCAATTCTTAACTTCTCCCTCCCTCTTGAATTCTTTCTTCACTTCTTTTCTATGGTCTTTTCCTTTTATTGTACTTCCTTTTCTTTGGTCTGTTCGTCGTTTGTAAACTACAACTTCTTTTTTGATGTGGTCTGCTTCTTTTCAACCCTGGTATTTTATATAACTTTTATCTAACTTTTTTTGTCGACCATCCCATACCGTCGTCATCAATCAACTTCATTATTTTTCGGCACGTCGTTATAGCAATTTGGAATTCTAGATTTTGAAATGTTTCAAGTGTATGTGTGTGGTAAATGTTTACAACGCTTTTCTATTTCTTAAAAATGCTTTTTATAAAATTTACATCTTTTTATTGATAATTTTACTAATGGGGTATTACCATACTACACTAGGTATGAAATTTTTAGCAAATGCATCGGCAAATGCATCAACTATAGTTTGTGGTTTGTTAAACTGTATATCACCATGAAACAACTGCCCCAGAATGCGTGACTGACTCTTTTTGTATTGATATATTGCCAAAATGCTTTAGGGTCAGACCTCAGGTTAGTTTGAATTTTATTGAGGTAGGCTGCGTGAGAGATGCTTATTTCTTGTTTAGTAAGCTTACGTAATCGCGCAAAATCATCATAAAACCTAGGACTGTCAGTAGTTACCCACTTTCGGTGATAGTAACTCTTCATTTTAGGTTTATTAATTAGAGGCTTGCTGAACCAAGGAGGATAAGAAGTAGGCCTATACTGAGAGGTCGGAACAGATTTACTCACTACTCTGTACAATGTTTGATAAAACAGGTCGACAGCTGTATTCACATCCTCCGCGCTCAAAACAGAGTTCCAGTCGGCATCGAACATGTCACTGTAGAGAGTATTAAAATTAGCACGAGAAAAGTTGAAGCGAAGATTGGTATTCGTCGGAAAACATTTCATTGAAGATGCACATGGTACGCTTAAGAAAATATGCAACGCTGGATGGTATGAGTCCTCAGGAACAATAGGACCAGTACAGTGATTCACTAACATGTGAGAATCAATGTTGCAAAACACGAGGTCAAGAAGGCGTGAGTTAATATTGAGAATGTTATTAAATTGGTTAAGACCCATGGATAATGTAAAATTGTTTATAGATATATATTTGGGATCGGTAACGTTTGGAGGAAAATAACTTCTTATATTGAAATCACCGACCAACAGCAGTGGAACATCTGAAATTACCAGCTCAAGAGATCTGATAGATATGAAGAGATATGATAGATCCGTACCACAATTAGGTCAATTAAACAAGACTGGTTTAAATGATCATATTTTTAGAACGTTTACAAACGTTTTTGGAACGCCTTCTTCAGTGAAAATATAACTAGATAACATTTATCTAATTATTCTATTCTTCACTCAACGCTTAGAAATCGTATTTTTGTTTTTCGACAAAATAACTTGTTTCATCCAATCACGTTGATATACATGTATTATGAGTATTGCCATAAATTTCAAATTTTTATTCCACCTCGGCAACTATTATAAAATGATTAAAAAATTACGTTACTTGGTGTTTGTAGTCTTTCGTGTTCTTGTCGCATTTTTGCCTTCTAGTGGTTGCGGAAAATATCGTATTATAACTCTTAGGACAAGAATTATGTTTTGCTTTTTAGAACTGAATATACGAGGGCCATCCAGTAAATAAGTTTCCCTATTTTTTAACCAATAAACAACATTATTTACAATTATGCAGTTATTTTATTTTCATTATACAACTCATAGACTACTTCTCTACATAATCACCATTTCTGTCCAAACATTTTTGGTACCGTTGTAGCAATTTTTTGATACCACTGTTGTACCAAGCTGTGTCCTGTCTTCGTAGCCAGTGGTTCGCCTCCGCCTTCACTTCGTCATTATTCGCAAAGTGCTTGCCTCCAAGGTGCAACTTGAGTGCTGGAAAGAGATGGAAGTCGCTTGGGGCAAGATCCGGAGAATAAGGTGGATGTGCGAAAATTTCCCATTTGAAGTTTTTCAGCAACGTTTGGGTCGTTCGAGCTGCGTGGGGGCGAGCATTGTCATGTACCTCGCAGCGTTAACCGTAGTGCTTGGGGGCAGGTAGTCAACCGTGAAAAAACGAATTACAGAACGGAGTTCGCACGTGGACACGTTCACCAGTGGTAGCTCCATGGCAATTGAAGCGCTACGGACTTGCGCGTACGAATAGCGTGATGTGGAAGGTCACGCGCTTCCAACGCATCCTAGTCACCATTTCTTACACTACTAACTAATTTTTACAACGTTTCGTTCGCAGAAAAGAAATAGGGAAACTTATTTACTGGATGGCCCTCGTATGTATGTTAGAATAATGCAGTAAAGGGGGACAAATCCATTATATTCAATTCCTTTTTGTGATATATTGCGTTGTGTTGAATTGAACTATGTATTTGCGGCATTGTCGAGGTAGAAGCGAATTTAATTGCTTCTTTAAGTTACCTCCTGAATTAAACAATTATGTTAAATACCATTATCGAATATCATTGATAGATTCTGTAAGTACTACATAAAGTTAGTTTTAAAATCATTGTGTAACGCGATAACTATTTTAAGCAGGAAAAGCTAACAAAAACATGCGGCTCGTATTAGGATATGGTATCTGCATATCTTCCAAGTCTTAAAACTTCATACAGAAGATACAGTATCTCTGGATCAACGTTAGTAACTAATAGCATGTGTGGAATTTGTTATTTTGATATCAAAGTCGGTTCGTGTGTTATTTTGGGTAACTATTCATCTTCTTCAACGCCACGTTGACATGCCGACTTTTATATTATTTAAATTTAGAATTGTTAACCATTTTGTAAAATAAATAAGGTCAAATATAGAATCGTTCTTGGAATCCTCTATATCTTGAATTATTATTAACATCAAGGACCAGATTGCGTGCCGTTCGGTTTTTAACCGTAAATCGCGTCACTTGTTGATCCACACTTATCGAAGCAGCAAATTCTACGTCACGTCATGAAGATTAAGATTAAAGATTACGGATCAGCAGCAGCTGATTTCTTTCGATTACATCACGGCAAAATAGGGAACAATAAACTTATATCCTTTTCAGTGAACGTAAACATTTATTTCGTATCGTGGAATTTATAACAGGTGAGTAAGTGTTTTCTTTGGAGGATGGAGTATGGACCTTCAGTGTTTACTTTGAAACGGAATTAACTTAATCCTATTGAGAGATATTTCGATAAATATGGTTCTATATTTGCGAGGGACTTTATTGCTTATTTTTTGTTGAATTTAAGAGAAAATATAGCGTAAACATTTGCTGTTAAATCATAAACCAATACATGATGGTAATTACTTTAGGATTGTTTTATCGTATTCCAGGTAATATTTGTCGTTTCTTGCAATCTTCCAAGTAGAAATGCATATTAAGCTTTAGACAAGGAATCAAGGAAATTCAAGAAATCTTGAAACGAAAAGATAAATTTTACATAAATATCTGCTGTTTAAAATGTATTCAAATAAAATAAAAGTTATTTCCAAACACTTATTTCGACACCCAAGTCACTATCCTCCCGAGTTTTCCTCCCTTTGCTTTATAGGATTTGACAATTTTGGCGTAATTTCGTCGTTTGATTCCTTTATGGTACTTGATCATTATGGTGCAAACTCGATGCTAATATGACATTTCAGAACGGTATTTAGTATAGTATAATCGAACAGCTACATTACGTTTGAGAGTTCTTATATTTTGCTGTGGGTGGTGCTTTTTCCAGATCAACCCATCTTTCCGATGAAACTAGAAACCCGTGAATTTTTTAACTTCCACTACCATCTTCAATATCACTCTCTGTTTCTTGTTCTGTGTCAGGCGCAGATAGTTGTTCTTCTACCTTATCCTCTTCATCTGCAGAATTTTCGTCGTCAAAAAACTCCCCCTCATGTGTAAATTTCCTGCAGTAAACGAAATAAATTGGCATGTTCTTTCTTGTGACTCATTCTTCCCAAATTAATTTATTCATTATTTGTTTTTCGACTGAAGATTGTAATATTGATGAATATGAAAGTAATAATTTTTAGGACAAAACTGGTGGCACCAAGTTCTATGGACTCAAAAGGTTAAGTGCGCGTCAGTGAGTAATGACATCAATGCATTGATCAAAATAAACGATACTGTACTAAGTACTATGAAGATACTGAGACATTTAACCTCATAGTTTCAACACCCCCTCCCCCAGTAGCTGAGTGGTAAAACTCGCGGTTCACAGTGCGAAGGGCCGGCGTTCGAGACCCGGTAGCGGCAGAGCGTAGCAGTTTAAAATCCTAAAATGGATCTGGTACCTCTAATAAGCTGCGAAAATGAAGGAAATTCCACTGGGCGGGCCAGTGGTATATGCGTGTACATATACGGCTCGGTGGCTCCGAACCCTTACACCGAAAGGTAGAAAGGGTAAACGATTAAGAAGAAGAAGTTTCAACCCCATCCCTTTTCATAGGCAAAACTCTTGAGCCCAAATTCGAAAGTTAAACACCACCTCTGCCGGGTTAAGGGTGCGGTCTTTAACTCATTGCATCGAACTTGAATTGTTTATTGTGCCCCCGCCCCCTTCCGCCCTCATTCCTTCCAGCTAGTTTACTTGATCATGTCGGTGTCTTGGAAAAAAGTCCACAATTCTAGTGTTGGAAAGCTTCTGTTTGCAGGAACCGAGAGCTAAAGTGCTTAATGCTCACACTACCTAGTCCCTGGTATTCACAGGGAAAATATTGCAAAATATCCCTCTCCTCACAACAGACCCTACAGATAGCATCTTCCACTATTCCTATGGTGTGGGGAGCACTCACGAATGTGTTATTTTCTACAAATTATTAAAGGCTATTCCAGGAGAGATTTTCTTCGTCTTCTTCACTATTCCTTATCCCTTATCGAGTGTCGAATTTATAAGTCAATCAAATCGTTCGATTTGTCGAGCCCTTCCTGTCTACGACCAAAATTGGCATCTTCTAAATCGTTCTCCTTTTCGAGCTTCCCAATTCTTTTGTTGCGTCCAGTTCCTCCCGGGTCTCTCTCTTCTTATTTCTCACAACTTTTTCATCACAGGTTATTGTTGCTTTTCCCTCCTATTTGTCTTAGATACTTCATTTCCATGGCATTAATCTCGGTTTTATGTGTTACCTGTATTACCCAGTTTTCACTAGCATACAGGATTGAGGGTAGGACGATTGTGTTGACAGAAATTGAAGTATTGAAATTATTATCATTTTCTTTGATACATTCGAAACGATCTCGAAATTTGTTTTGGATATTATTCCATTAGGAATTTCTGGATATTAATTCGCATAATAAAATAATAAATTATTCAAATTGATATTAATCAGAATTGTTGCTAGATATTGTGAAAATCAAATGGAACTAATAAAATTGCGAAATATTTTGCGAACAAATCCATTGTAAAAGAATAATAAAATTTTACAATTACCTACGTAAAATTCCGATACTCGAATCGAAGTAAACATGAATGAATACAAAGTCGATAAGATAAGAAATTACGAATATGTACCTATTAATATAGCGATTAGGTATTTACCGTATAATATTAATCTAATGATAGATTTTTGCTATCGCCTTCAAAAGGCGCAAAGAATTTCAAGATTAATTGGTTTCGATGTTCGTCAATTGGTATTACTAGGAAATAAGTAATGAGGAGTTGTCCAACTGCGGCAATGACTTCATGCATTTGGTAGTTGAGACAACCGCAAAAGTTACCCGTATTAGGTTACTTGGCAGTGAAACAGGACAAGATCTGAAGATCAATTCAGGCAAGCTAGCACCCCTTTAAAATGATTCCAACCCTCTTACGCTGCCTAGAGTCCGGATAACTCGGAAGTACAATTTTGACAAAAACTTCTTTGTTGGGTGAGAAGACAGGGGTGTGATAATCCCACTAAAAGTTTATTTAGACCGTTACCAATAAAGCGGTATACAGATTGGTTTAAGACCGATAAAAAACGGAAGCAACAGTAGGTACATGCACCCTGTGTCAAATAATCTGAGCCAGTGGTACGTTGCCTCTTTGCATTCCAAGCGGAAATTCCGTTATGGGATAATGAGCTGACATGAACCTCAGAAGAAACTACATAAATCAAGAGATTATTATCTTTACCGTCAATTCAAGGCTACTCTCGAAAGTTCGCAGGAAACTAAATATGTTGAGCAAGTGTCCACTGGATACAAGGTCAAGTTGGAGTAGAAGGCAATGAAACGGTAGATAATCATCACTGTACGTAGGTTTCGAGCCCTTTCGTGGGCTAAATGAACGATCCCATGGAAGGAAGTAGAACGGAATAGGGAAAAGCGCTGGTTATACCATCTGGGGTTGACAGGTTAAGCCTTATTGGGAGCTATCAGCTTCAATAAAAATCATTGAATCATAAAAGTAATTATAAACTGAATGGATACTTAGATAGAATAGGTGTAGTCAATAACACCACCTGTAGATTCTGCAAGAAGGCATTTGAGACTCCGTAATGCATTCCCAAGGACTGCTGCAAATTGTACCACGCGAGCATTTAACAGTTGGAATACCTCCAGATTGAAGATAAGAATTTACCATCACTAAATTGAGTTCGTAGCTCTTAGAGTGGTGTGGCTATCCAAGCTTAAGAAGGAACTGTAGTTTGAGCTAAATCGTAACATGACTATATATAGTAGATACTTTAAGAAGGAATGAAGTGCATCAGTCATCCCGTTCAAGTTCAAGTACCATTGTTAAAAAACACTTATAGCGTATATTTGACTTGATTACGTAGGTTTTGCTTAGAAATTTAGATAAGATGCAATATCATATTCGGTAGCGTAGGGAAATGCCAATGCATAGAGTGTTTCCTTCCACTATATAATAAACTAGGTGACCCGGCAAACTTCGTTTTGTCCAAAATTTTTGTCGACTTTTCTCTTTTCCTAAACCCTCGCGTAGCAATTACGAACAAACCCGCAGAAGGAAGTTTCCAATTTGGTCCAATTTGGTCCAGGCGAACAAGCTATGATCCATTTATATATATATATATATAGATAGATAAACATTACCAAAATTTGAAATCCTGTCTTCTTTTTCATAAACTGAAAGCAAAAATTAAATTTCAATCAAAATATGAAAATGTGGTATTATCTCAAGACAATATACCTATTGAAGAAATTTTGATATACATAAGTTTAGAAATTTACTGTGGGCTGCACCAATCTGAGTATGACACACTTTTCATCTTAATTTTTCTTTGGTGACGATTTCAAAATTTTAGATGAATCTCAATAAAAGACGTATTATCTTCGAAGATAATCCAACATATCGTTAGATAGACAAACAAATAATCGGATATACCTAGAACGCATAAAATTTTATAAGACGTCAAAGCAACCGACCACTTCTCTTTCAGAAATATCAGACGATGTAGATTATCTTGAAAATATTTTCGAAATAATCTAGTTGATAAAGATCTCTTTGTTGAGACGCAACTGCACAGATTGCATCTAATTAAATCTTAAGCATTCAACCGTCGACGACCAGTTTTAATTGAAATTAATTTTGCTAATGGAATTTTTCTGTAGAAAAGATAATTACCAATTGTATAACTTATTACTAGATGTTTACTATCGTTCAAAAAGATTATCTCATCGATCGCCGGTTCTTTCTTGCAAACAATATCGCATATCAACGGGCGCGTATCCGATTCAAAAATTAATTAAAGTCATATCTCGCATCTTCAGTAAGTTATCCGTAAATTAGTTTAATAATTCGAAAATCGAATTGTTAGATACGTACTTCGACGTAAACGGATGTTAATTGCATTTGTAACTTTTTGAGGATGTACATTGCGGCTTTATTAAACACTTATATTATCGTCGGCTATTCAATGTTTTCTTTGAACGGTACATTTCTAATTACGGAACTGTGGAAATCTTCTTGGAATTTGAACTTACAATCAGTCCCCTTCTTTTATATTCTAAAACTTTGTTATCTTGTCCCAATATTAATTATATTATTGACTTGCATTTATGGGTCCATAAATAGCATTGCAAAAGGAATTGTGGTATTTAATAAATAATTGTACCGTTTTGTGATGTTAATACCTTAAAGTTTAAGTGTTATCGTATCGAGCATCTTCGTCGCTTTTTGATATATTATTTGTCCTGAAAAATCAAACAAACATCGATACAATAAAGAAGCTTATTGTAGTATAATAATACTCGTATGGTTAATTACCATTAAAAAATTCATTATTTATTACCATTCAATATAACAAAATTCACAATTAATGTTGGGGTTATGGTCTTCAATTGACATTCTCGTTTATTTTGGGGTTCTATTTATACCTTTTCGACAGCACGCCCACCACCTTTTGAGCATTTTATTACCCTACGGGTGTTAGCTTCTTATTTTAACTCCAGCCAGAGACGTTTAACGGGAGAAAAAATGTAACTAGAAATTAAATTATTAATTATTATAAAAAGCATCGATTAAAAGATAGAAAAGCATTGTAAACATACAGAAACATACATTCAACACTTTCACATCACATGAATTCCTAATAACCACTGGATATAAATAACCAATGATACGTGGACATTCAATGCAGGTTTCTATAACAGCGATATGCCTGGATGAACTGGAGTCAAGGAGAATTAAAGTTTTCGTGTTGCGGATAACGGAGAAATAAAACAGTGTAGTCCTGGTTTCCAAAAATAAAAAATAAAAAGTTTGTTTGGTTAACGACAAAGAAAATTGATAAGATAGATAAGTCAACAAATAAGTCTATAAATATATTTCGAATAAAAGGGTTTTGAGAAGAAGTACTAGTGAATAAAAGAACCTCACCACACCGGAGAAGAAAGAATTTAAGAAAAGGAAGAATCCATAGAAAATAGAGCCACACAGAAAAAGAAGTTAAGAGGGGGAAGAATCCGTAGAAAATAGAACTGCATCGAGAAAAGAAGTTAAGAGAGGAGACATAGGAAGAACCATGATCGAATAAAAGAAATTACCCTCATATACACAAAACACTAGGTAATTCACAGTTAATGTTGAGGTTATGGCCCTCAATTTTGGGGTTCTATTTATACCTTTTCGACACCACGCCCACCACCTTTTGGGCATTTTATTACCCTACGGGTGTTAGCTTCTTATTTTAACTCCAGCCAGAGATGTTTAATGGGAGAAACAAATGTAACTAGAAATAAAATTATTAATTACTATAAAAAGCATCGATTAAAATAGAAAAGCATTGTAAACATTCAGACACATACATACAAAACTTCCACATTACAAGAATTCATTAATTACTGGAAATAATCAAGGATACATCGACATTCAATACAGGTTTCTATAACAATGATATGCCTGGATAAACTGGAGTCAAGAAGAATTAAAGTTTTCGTTTCGTGGACAACGGAGAAATAATGTAGTGTAGTTTTGGTTTCCGAAATAAATAAAAAGTTTGTTTTGTTAATGGCGAAGAAAATTGACAAGATAGATAAGTCAACAAATACCTCTATAAATATATTTGGAATAAAAGGGTTTTAAGAAGTCCCAGTGAATAAAAGAACCTTACCACACCGGAGGAGAAAGAATTTAAGAAAAGGAAGAATCCATAGGAAATAGAGCCACACAGAAGTTAAGAGAGGGGAGAATCCATAGAAAATAGAGCTGCATCGCAGAAGGAATTCAAGAGAGGCGACATAGGAAGAATCATCATCGAATAAAAGAAATTACACTCACTCACACACAACACTAGGTAATTATCTTGATTTTATGTTAAATATTTCTCAAAATTTATAAATATAATTTGTTGTAATTTACGCTTTTTATATCATTAATTAAGAGCTAAGTCGGTGCAATTTTCTTTAAGAAATTCAACTAAATTCTCAGTACATTATCCTGTACAGTAATTAACTTTAATGATTATATTGTTTTGGTTTATACACGAAGAGATAGGAGAAGAAGAACGCTAAGAAATCGCTGTTCACGCGAATCAGGTACCATTGAACGAGGTAAAATTAGGTTCGTTCCAACAAAAGTCTACGAAACCAGGTTTTGTGTTGTTGTGTTATGCCTCTTCTAGCTTTCCTCGATTCAAATTCATCAATAATTTGGGTGATATCAATTGTTTCCGAAATTTCTGATTCAATAGAAATGGTGTCCAAATCTGAAAGTCTATCTTAAAACATATTACTTCTTCTTACTTCGGGGAAAATGTTGAAGAAAGGAGAAATAATAGCAAAACTCTTAAACGGAATAATTCTATGAGGATATGCACATGGAATGTGCGAGGCATATACGAAGAAGGTGCAATAATTAACCTAGTAAACACTATGAACAAGTATAATATTGATCTTGCAGCACTCCAAGAGACACACTTAAAGGGATCAGACATACAAAAACTTAAAAACTATACATTATTTACAAGTGGAAATGAAACTCGAAGACTCGGAGTAGGATTTGTGATAAAAGACACTCTGGAAGAGGAAGTAAAACGCTTTGCCCCAATATCTGAGCGGCTGTGTTCTGTGAGAATTAAGACGGTATACGGTACAATAACAGTGATCAACATGCACGCACCGACCGAAGAGAAGGAGGAGGAAACAAAAGATGTATTCTACGAAAAGATAGAGGAAACGGTCGAAAAAATTCCTAAGGAGGATATTAAAAATAATTCTAGGCGATGCGAATGCTAAAATCGGCAGGGAAGAGGTGTACACAGAAGTTACGGGAGGAGAAAGTAAGCATAACACAAGTAACGACAACGGAACAAGACTGATCACCTTTGCAATAGAACAAAAGATGAAAATTATGAGCACCCACTTTAAGCGAAAAGATATTTATAAGGGTACATGGATGATGCCAGGAAGATACGAAACGAACCAAATAGACCATGTGCTAATAGAGGAAGATAAAAACAGAAATTATTAAGAACGTACGTTCATGTAGAGGCGCGGAAGCGGATTCTGATCATTTCCTGGTATTAGTCAAAATGAAATTGAAACAAAAGGAAATGAAAAGACAAAATAGTAATCGAGGGGCACCAAAATACAACTTCGAAGACCTACAAAACGTGGAAGTAGCACGAAAATACAGAACAAATATCGAAGAGTGGTACGGTGACGACAACGAGCAAGAGGTAGAAGTGAGCGATCGATGGGAAAAACTTGTGGGGACAATTAAAAATGCGACCAGGAATAACATATCGAAGAAAACAACATATAAGAGGAACTATTGGCTAGACGACGAATGCAGGGATGAAATGAACAACAAGACAAAACTATGGCAAAAATTCTTGCAAACCAAAAAACAAAAAGACTAGGACGAATATAATGAACAAAAGAAAAAAGTTAAACAACTGTGTAGGACAAGGAAACGAAAGTATTGGGAACACATTTTACAAAAGATCGAGGAAAGTTACACAAAAAAGAAATTAGAAACTTCTACAAAGATGTAAAAACATGAGAACGGGAAGAAAAGGGATTCAACGATATTTCAAGGATAGGAATGGAGAACTGCTGGAGTCTGCAAGCGAAATTAACGGAAGATGGAGACAGTACTTCGAAGAGCTACTCAATGGGAAGAACCAGGAGGAGGAAGACGACGTAAAGAATCAAAGAGAAAGTGCGGAAGCGAGGCAAAACGACCAAAATACCGAAGGAACCGAAGAGCCGTCAATAATAGAAATAGAAGAAATAGTAAACTCAATGAAGAACAACAAGAGCCCAGGAGAAAACGAGATGACAGCAGAAAATATTAAATACGGGGGTGAAGTGGTAATTCTAAAGATATATGAACTGGTTAAGGAAATCTGGAACACAGAGGTAATGCCGCAGCAATGGAATAGAGCTGTCATAATCCCGCTATTCAAGAAAGGAGACCGAACCGGGTGCAGCAACTATAGGGGAATAGCCTTATTAGACACCGTATACAAAGTCCTGGCCACGCTGATTAAGAAACGGCTGGAAATGTTTATAGAACCTGCTCTCGGAGAGTACCAGGCTGGTTTCCGGAAAAACAGATCAACAACGGATCAACTTTTCACGCTGAAACAAATCCTCATAGGAATGTATGAATACGAAATTCCGACTTACATGCTATTTATCGATTTTAAAGCAGCATACGATTCAGTCAACAGAGGAGGGCTTTTCGACGCATTGAGAATACTGAATGTTCCGGACAAACTAATTGCACTGGTAAAGATGACACTGCAGAACACAATATGCGCAGTTAAAGTAAACGGAAAGACATCAGAAACTTTCAAAGTGAAGAACGGGGTAAGACAAGGAGACCCGCTTTCTACCCTGCTATTTAACGCAGTGTTGGAAGTGATGATCAGAAATAGCAACATAAACAGAAACGGAACACTCTTCAATAAGAGTCACCAGTGTCTTGCATATGCTGATGACATATTGCTGCTGACCAGAAATAAGAAACTCCTAGAGGAACTAACAAAAAACCTAATAACTGCGGCAAGTAGAATGGGACTGGAGATTAGTGAGAGCAAAACTAAATATATGGAACTAAGGAACAACAACAGGTTAAATGGAAAACAGAAACTACGCGTCCAAGCTAGAGATAGGGAGTTATACGAATTTGAGGAAGTGGAAGAATGTATTTACCTAGGAACTTTGATAGACAACAAATGCAAAGAAGAAACGGAAATAAACTTAAGGATAGCTAAGAGCAACAGATGCGCGGGGGGAATCTCAAACATATTAAAATCCAAGAATATATCAACGAGATCGAAATTACAACTGTATAAGACCGTTTTGAGACCGACATTGCTATATGGTTGCGAAACATGGTCGTTGACAAAAAGCTCACAAACAAAGTTAGAGATATGGGAGAGGAAAATACTTCGAAGGATCTTCGGAGGGAAGAAGGTGGACGGCATGTGGGAGAGACGCACCAATGATGATATCTATGCACTATACAACGAACCATGTATAACACAAGCAATTAAAGCCCGAAGAATGCAGTGGGCGGGTCATATGGAGAGAATGCAGGAGGACAGAATAGTGAAAGAAATAGGATGGAGAGACCCGGAGGGAAAGAGAAGGAGGGGAAGACCGAGGAAAAAATGGAGAGAAGCAGTGAGTGAAGACTTGGCAGAGAAAGGATCCGCGAACTGGAGAATAATTGCGAGGAACAGGGAAAAATGGAAACATTTTACAAAGCAATGGGCCTAGAAGGCCTGTGAACGCTGCTATATATATATACTTCTTAAATAGTTCTTCATAATTTTGAGTTTGATGAAGCTTCGTTCTCCGGAAGCAACAGAAACAGGCAAAGTTAAGAAAATTCTAATCGCAAGAACAAAATTTAAAAAACGAGGAAGAAGTTCATTTTTCAAGATGCATTCTAAAATGGCAGTTGGTGTAGTTTTATCTGGAAATATTTCCTTAAAGGAAGATATCTCATTAAATGATTGAAGACCATCAATGTCGTTGAGAATCTTGTCATTTTCATTAATTTGTATTTTAACGTGCAAATCCGTGCAAGCTTTCTTAAGCACATCTGTAGAGAGATCTTTCAATTCGTATAAAGGATGACATCCAGATAATAATTCAAATCTCTCATCAACTGAAGATATAGCTTGGTCTAGGAGAGAAAAATAAAATGCAATTTTATATTTTTGACAAGGTTCGGAAACTATATCATCAGGGATTTCATAGCCAAAATGACTACCCCTTAAATGCTCAAATTCGGGTTTGTTAAGGATTGACTTTATCTAGTCTGCACCTTTCCATAACACGTTAAAACAAAATGTATTTTGACAGTAGTCGTTAAATGTCAATTATATGTATGTCAAGATTTACCGCTTACCTGCTGTACATATTTATATGTTTCACATATTAAAACATCAATAGTAAATTATACTGGTACTATATTGATTTATTCAATACAAAGCCTTAAAAGGGTTCAATATTTAATTCCCGACATTTTAACGAAGCGTCCCCCATAAAAATGTTGATTGTTCATCGCAGCGAAGGGAAATTCAATATAGCATCAAATTTTGCAACATTTTGCTTAGAATATCAATTTTTATAAAGATATCTTACCAAATAAAAATGGATAAAATAAATTGAAATTTCCGTATTCTTTTCTTATTAAGGATGTTGCTACATTTTTTGTTTTGCTGTCCCTAGTGGTATCTTCTTCTGTAAGATAATTCAATGCAGTAATTACTTCCAAGAAGTCTGTCTTTAAAGATCTTATAGCATTCAGAGGTTTTAGAGTCAAAATTTTAATATGTCTTTTTTTTTAATATTCAATCTATAAGGTGAAACAGAAAAAAACTGATCAGTTTCTGGAACTAAATCAACAAAATTTGAAATTTCACCACTGCTACTGGCAGCATCATTGACGACTAAACTTCAGGAATGAGCTGCACATAGCATATATAAAGCTCGGGGATCTATATTCAAGATTCCAATTTGGTTTTTGCTTTCTTGAATAAGACGAGAAGATCAGTTTTCTTTGATATTATTAAAGTCATCACGATAATTATTTGCTTTTGAGGGATTCTGACTGTTTTACAGTTAGATAACAGCAACGACGCCTTCATTTGAACTACGTATTAAATTTTTTGAATAACAAAAGATTATTCAAAATTGATCATTGTAACCTACCCTTGTAGGGTAGCGGCTTAAAAATCGGAGTTGTTTTGAGGTTGTGAAATATTTGCATCTTTTATAAGGAATGCGGGATACAAAGCAGTATATCTTGAGGTCGCAGTAATAAAAAAGAAATGTTCAGGCTGTGGCAACATATAGGTTACTAAGATAATTACTGTAATCAGAACAATGCTAATATTTCCTTCGAGGATGTAGCATTTTAATAACTACTCTACACAGCATTTTTCTACCAATTTATCATTAAAATCAGATTCTATTGTATTAGTGTTTTAATTGCATTGTTTTGGAGCAAGTGCAATAGAATCGTTAGCTGATAATTGATTATTCAATTTCCAAACGGAATACTTACACAAATATTGGAATGGCAAGAAAATCATTTCGGTTGCACACACGTCGAGAACGTTCTAATTGTTTTGACTTATGTCAGTGTTATGACATTCTCCTTTTTACATTTGATATCATTGTCATTATTAGGTTGCTTTAGAACAGGCATGAGCAACCTTTTTTGTAGAAGTTTTATGCTGTGAGTAATCTTGAAAAATATACATTTTTGTAGTATCCTTATGATTCATTATGAATTAAGTTTAGACGGGCCGTGCTAATATGCAACGAAAGAATTCAGTAGCGGGCCGGACAAACCTTACTCGAGGGCCGCATGTGGCCCGCGGGCCGGAGGTTGCCCATACCTGCTTTAGAAGGAAGTTGTGCATAATTTTATTTGTACCTGTTAGTTTAGGGCCAATCTTAATATGGAGTGCAGAAACGAAGATTTTCGGCGTATTCTACACTTTTATTTCCGCAAAGGAAAGGAATCTGCTGAGGCTAACAAAGAGTTATGTGGAGCTTAAAAAATTCCGTTCTGGACATTTTTGCCTCAAAGATGATGATTAAATCTAAGCATTAATTGAAGAGAATCGTCATATAACTGTTCGAGAGATTGCAGAGAGGTTAAATGTATCGTACACGACAATTGAAAATCACTTAAAATATTCTGGACTCGCTAAGAAGCTCGATGCATGCATTCAAAGTGATATTTGCGGACAAAATCGACCCTTTTTTGCGAAGAATCATCACTGGTGACGAAAAATGGGTAGTATACAGTAACATCGTTCGAAAACGATCATGCTGTAAGCGTGATGAACAAGCACACACCACATCTAAAACAAAATTGCATCAAAAGAAGGTGATGCTGTCAATTTGGTGGGATTACAAAGATGTTATGTATTTTGAGCTGCCGGATATTTGCTATTAGCAACTGATGAAATTGGATGAAGTAATTAAAGAAAAACGACCAGAATTTACAAACCCCAAGCGAATTCTGTTCTATCATGACTAAGCAAAGCGTCACATATCTTTAGTAACTCGTGGGAAGTTATTGGAGCTTGGTCGGTAATTGATGTCGCATCCACCATCCATTTATTTCGAAGTTTGCAAAACTCTTTGAATGGTAAAACTTTCACAAATGAAGTTGACTTTAAATCGCACTTGGTGCAGTTTTCTTAATAATCAGGACTGAAATTTCTATGAGCGCGGAGTCATGAACCCGCAAGAAAAATGGCCAAAGATCATTGAACAAGATGGAAAATATAAAATTGATCAAAGTTTAAGGGTTTTATTTCACGCTACAAAATCGAAATTGTTTTTATTTTTTTGTATTTACTACATAAGAATAAAGAACATCGTCATTTTCATTTAATTTTCCTTGCCAATATTACATTTGCGATTGATTTCTTTAAAATATCATTTTGTGCCTTATATAGAAAATATTATCATTCAGTACAATACCAGTACTGGATGTGATCATCCCTCTGTCCAATACACTCTTTTACACGGCCATCCACTGAATTTAGGCTGCATTTTATTCCTTCTGGTATTTCTTGCCATGCTACATTCTGGTATTGTTTGGGATAGAATTATACGGAAGCTGACCAATACATGCTCAATAAGGAGAAGATTTGAATACAATTAATATAGAATTAGTATATTACTTTTAGAATCTGTAGAGTGAGTGTGACATGTCGTATAAGCACAGCAGTATTATTCTGCAGCAGAATGTCATTTCAACTTCTGGTAGTTTCGTCATCTCGAATCAACACTAGGCATTATGTATCTCGCTCGAAAATGGATTCTTTCTCTTCTATCTTTCCATGTCTTTACGTATTCTGATTCAGGCGATAGAAATCGCATCCTATAATTGCGATTCAACAGGACTAGCACCACATGCGACTTCACAAGATTTTTCGGGGTTGTGGAGTTTGAGTTGGGGTAGCTACGCCAACAGAATGGTGCAGTCTGGCTCATTGATGGATCTAAGATTGATACTGCAACTGGAGTAGAGCTCTTTAAGGCTGGAACATGGCGTAGCGCAAGCATGAGCTCATCCGACCGTATTCCAAGCCTAAGTTCTAGCCCATATCTACATGTCCGCAAGCCATTATACAAGAATGCCTTACAAACAAGATAATCTAGATCATAATTGATAGCCAGACGGCCTGCAGGACAGTACAAAACATCCAAATACAATCTAGAGCCGCCAAGGGAAGAATCGAGACGAGGAACTCGCTAAAGCATGTAAAAGAGTGAAGAATTCCATAGGTATTAAGATAGTATCGTCTATACATTGCCGAATCTTGAAATGCCAGAGCACAGTAGTTACTACAAATGAGCAGCATCCAGATTGGGAATGCCGTGGGTCTGTTGATGGGTCACTGGCAGTTTAACAAATATCTGCAAACCATATGAATAGTCGAACAATGAGGCACGTGTTAACATTATTGGATTGAGCTGAAACAAACAAACACATGTTCTAGCCTATTGGCACATTTTAGAGGGGTGTCCTGAAAGATAGTACCAAAAAGAAATTTACCATATACCTTGTAACCACCCTACTCCTGCATCTACTACGATCATACAAATATATACGATAGATCTATCTTCTTTATATATACACGTCCGATTCTCTTCCTTTTTATTAATGCTAAGATGTATCAAGTCTGTCTAGATTTTAGTATCTACATCCTATTATTCATCATTTGTTTTTAATTATTGCAGAATACTTTTTTAATACCATTGCGAACAATAATGCAATTGTATTTCAAATATTTATTAGGAATTAAATGATAACAAAATTATGAGAAGGAAATAGCTGGATTTTTCTTTTGTGAACTCCTTAAAAATATAAAAAACAATCGTACAACTATAATGACTTCTCTTAAAAGAACAATAAAATTGTATAAATATACTCAGTGCGAAGATCTCCCTTTGAACTCTGAACACTTATGCGTGTATAGCAATATCCTCAACGTGATTCAAATTCTAATATAAAAATGGTAAAAAATAATCCCAGAGATTAGATCTGTAAAAAGTGTAACTCAGTGATTAGCAGCACCACAATGGAGATATCTTTAGATAATCGGTTGATAAAGATGCATTTCAAAATATATAAGCCTCCACTGGCAATTCTGATGTTAGTCAAACTGTTGGAACCCAATGTGTATACATACTTCTACCCTATAAAAGCAAGTTAAGATAGTGATTGTATTTAGTGAATATATCGGACCTTCAACCATGCGAGGTAAGTGTATATTCATTCAAATATATTTCCAATTGTACCATAATAATAATTGGAACATAATATCTACCCTGAAGTGATGTAAAACTTACTATAACAGATACTGAACATTTGTAGGTCCGCTTCTACGAGTCGGAGGTCTTTTACTTCTCCTATTGAACATAAGCGGTAAGACAAACTAACAATAAAGAATGACTAATTACTAACAAGATTACGTTACAGACGCACTTGGACAATGTCCTGAGGACAATGTTGGAAATGCTATTCACCTTCCACATGAATCCGATTGCACGCAGTTTTATAAATGCGACTGGGGGAAACTCGTACTTTTTGATTGTCCAACCGGTCTGCATTTCAACCCCACTTTAGAAGTCTGCGATTGGCCAGAGGAAGCCGGATGCGAAAACGCTGGCAACACTGGAGACAGCAACGAACAAACTGATAATGGAGACGAAGGTACGGGGTCCGATGAAAGCGGAGATAACGAAATAATAGCGGAATGCCCAGAAAATAATGATGGCAATGCAGTTCACCTTCCTCACGAATCAGATTGCACGCTTTTCTACAAATGCGACTGGGGAAAGCCCATTCTTCAGGAATGTCCTTCTGATCTACACTTTAATCCGACGTTGCAAGTCTGCGATTATCCCGAAAACGCTGGATGTCAAAGCGGATCTGGCGGTGATGGTGGAGATAATGGTGGTGAAGATGGCGGTGATGATGGCGGTGACAATGGCGGTGATAATGGTACCGGCGACGGCGAAAATGGCGGTAGCGGTACCGTAGGAGAATGCCCAGAAAATAATGATGGCGATGCAGTTCACCTTCCTCACGAATCAGATTGCACACTCTTCTACAAATGCGACTGGGGAACGCCCGTTCTTCAGGAATGTCCTTCTGATCTACACTTTAATCCGACGTTGCAAGTCTGCGATTATCCCGAAAACGCTGGATGTCAAAGCGGATCTGGCGGTGATGGTGGAGATAATGGTGGTGAAGATGGCGGTGATGATGGCGGTGACAATGGCGGTGATAATGGTACCGGCGACGGCGAAAATGGCGGTAGCGGTGCCGTAGGAGAATGCCCAGAAAATAATGATGGCGATGCAGTTCACCTTCCTCACGAATCAGATTGCACACTCTTCTACAAATGCGACTGGGGAACGCCCGTTCTTCAGGAATGTCCTTCTGATCTACACTTTAATCCGACGTTGCAAGTCTGCGATTATCCCGAAAACGCTGGATGTGAAAGCGGATCTGGCGGTGATGGTGGAGATAATGGTGGTGAAGATGGCGGTGATAATGGCACCGGCGACGGCGAAAATGGCGGTAGCGGTGCCGTAGGAGAATGCCCAGAAGATAATGATGGCGATGCAGTTCACCTTCCTCACGAATCAGATTGCACACTCTTCTACAAATGCGACTGGGGAACGCCCGTTCTTCAGGAATGTCCTTCCGATCTACACTTTAATCCGACGTTGCAAGTCTGCGATTATCCCGAAAATGCTGGATGTGAAAGCGGATCTGGCGGTGATGGTGGAGATAACGGTGGAGATAACGGTGGTGAAGATGGCGGTGATGATGGCGGTGATAATGGTACCGGCGACGGCGAAAATGGCGGCAGCGGTGCCGTAGGAGAATGCCCAGAAGATAATGATGGCGATGCAGTTCACCTTCCTCACGAATCAGATTGCACACTCTTCTACAAATGCGACTGGGGAACGCCCGTTCTTCAGGAATGTCCTTCTGATCTACACTTTAATCCGACGTTGCAAGTCTGCGATTATCCCGAAAATGCTGGATGTGAAAGCGGATCTGGCGGTGATGGTGGAGATAATGGTGGTGAAGATGGCGGTGATGATGGCGGTGATAATGGTACCGGCGACGGCGAAAATGGCGGTAGCGGTGCCGTAGGAGAATGCCCAGAAGATAATGATGGCGATGCAGTTCACCTTCCTCACGAATCAGATTGCACACTCTTCTACAAATGCGACTGGGGAACGCCCGTTCTTCAGGAATGTCCTTCCGATCTACACTTTAATCCGACGTTGCAAGTCTGCGATTATCCCGAAAATGCTGGATGTGAAAGCGGATCTGGCGGTGATGGTGGAGATAACGGTGGTGAAGATGGCGGTGATGATGGCGGTGATGATGGCGGTGATAATGGTACCGGCGACGGCGAAAATGGCGGTAGCGGTGCCGTAGGAGAATGCCCAGAAGATAATGATGGCGATGCAGTTCACCTTCCTCACGAATCAGATTGCACACTCTTCTACAAATGCGACTGGGGAACGCCCGTTCTTCAGGAATGTCCTTCCGATCTACACTTTAATCCGACGTTGCAAGTCTGCGATTATCCCGAAAATGCTGGATGTGAAAGCGGATCTGGCGGTGATGGTGGAGATAACGGTGGTGAAGATGGCGGTGATGATGGCGGTGATAATGGTACCGGCGACGGCGGAAATGGCGGTAGCGGTGCCGTAGGAGAATGCCCAGAAGATAATGATGGCGATGCAGTCCACCTTCCCCACGAATCAGATTGCACACTCTTCTACAAATGCGACTGGGGAACGCCCGTTCTTCAGGAATGTCCTTCTGGTTTACACTTTAATCCTTCGTTACAAGTTTGCGATTGGCCGGAAAATGCTGGATGTGAAAGCGGATCTGGCGGTGATGGTGGAAATAATGGAGGTGAAGATGGCGGTGATGATGGCGGTGATAATGGTACCGGCGACGGCGAAAATGGCGGTAGCGGTGCCGTAGGAGAATGCCCAGAAGATAATGATGGCGATGCAGTCCACCTTCCTCACGAATCAGACTGCACACTCTTCTACAAATGCGATTGGGGAACGCCCGTTCTTCAGGAATGTCCTTCTGGTTTACACTTTAATCCTTCGTTACAAGTTTGCGATTGGCCGGAAAATGCTGGATGTGAAAGCGGATCTGGCGGTGATGGTGGAAATAATGGAGGTGAAGATGGCGGTGATTATGGCGGTGATAATGGTACCGGCGACGGCGAAAATGGCGGTAGCGGTGCCGTAGGAGAATGCCCAGAAGATAATGATGGCGATGCAGTTCACCTTCCTCACGAATCAGATTGCACACTCTTCTACAAATGCGACTGGGGAACGCCCATTCTCCAGGAATGTCCTTCTGATCTACACTTTAATCCGACGTTGCAAGTCTGCGATTATCCCGAAAACGCTGGATGTGAAAGCGGATCTGGCGGTGATGGTGGAGATAATGGTGGTGAAGATGGCGGTGATGATGGCGGTGACAATGGCGGTGATAATGGTACCGGCGACGGCGAAAATGGCGGCAGCGGTGCCGTAGGAGAATGCCCAGAAGATAATGATGGCGATGCAGTTCACCTTCCTCACGAATCAGATTGCACACTCTTCTACAAATGCGACTGGGGAACGCCCGTTCTTCAGGAATGTCCTTCTGGTCTACACTTTAATCCGACGTTGCAAGTCTGCGATTATCCCGAAAATGCTGGATGTGAAAGCGGATCTGGCGGTGATGGTGGAGATAATGGTGGTGAAGATGGCGGTGATGATGGCAGTGATAATGGTACCGGCGACGGCGAAAATGGCGGTAGCGGTGCCGTAGGAGAATGCCCAGAAGATAATGATGGCGATGCAGTCCACCTTCCTCACGAATCAGATTGCACACTCTTCTACAAATGCGACTGGGGAACGCCCGTTCTTCCAGGAATGTCCTTCTGATCTACACTTTAATCCGACGTTGCAAGTCTGCGATTATCCCGAAAACGCTGGATGTGAAAGCGGATCTGGCGGTGATGGTGGAGATAATGGTGGTGAAGATGGCGGTGACGATGGCGGTGACAATGGCGGTGATAATGGTACCGGCGACGGCGAAAATGGCGGCAGCGGTGCCGTAGGAGAATGCCCAGAAGATAATGATGGCGATGCAGTTCACCTTCCTCACGAATCAGATTGCACACTCTTCTACAAATGCGACTGGGGAACGCCCGTTCTTCAGGAATGTCCTTCTGGTTTACACTTTAATCCTTCGTTACAAGTTTGCGATTGGCCGGAAAATGCTGGATGTGAAAGCGGATCTGGCGGTGATGGTGGAAATAATGGTGGTGAAGATGGCGGTGATGATGGCGGTGATAATGGTACCGGCGACGGCGAAAATGGCGGTAGCGGTGCCGTAGGAGAATGCCCAGAAGATAATGATGGCGATGCAGTCCACCTTCCTCACGAATCAGATTGCACACTCTTCTACAAATGCGACTGGGGAACGCCCGTTCTTCAGGAATGTCCTTCTGGTTTACACTTTAATCCTTCGTTACAAGTTTGCGATTGGCCGGAAAATGCTGGATGTGAAAGCGGATCTGGCGGTGATGGTGGAGATAATGGTGGTGAAGATGGCGGTGATGATGGCGGTGACAATGGCGGTGATAATGGTACCGGCGACGGCGAAAATGGTGGTAGCGGTGCCGTCGGAGAATGCCCAGAAGATAATGATGGCGATGCAGTTCACCTTCCTCACGAATCAGATTGCACACTCTTCTACAAATGCGACTGGGGAACGCCCGTTCTTCAGGAATGTCCTTCGGATCTACACTTTAATCCGACGTTGCAAGTCTGCGATTATCCCGAAAACGCTGGATGTGAAAGCGGATCTGGCGGTGATGGTGGAGATAATGGCGGAGAAGATGGCGGTGATGATGGCGGTGACAATGGCGGTGATAATGGTACCGGCGACGGCGAAAATGGCGGTAGCGGTGCCGTAGGAGAATGCCCAGAAGATAATGATGGCGATGCAGTCCACCTTCCTCACGAATCAGATTGCACACTCTTCTACAAATGCGACTGGGGAACGCCCATTCTCCAGGAATGTCCTTCTGATCTACACTTTAATCCGACGTTGCAAGTCTGCGATTATCCCGAAAACGCTGGATGTGAAAGCGGATCTGGCGGTGATGGTGGAGATAATGGTGGTGAAGATGGCGGTGATGATGGCGGTGACAATGGCGGTGATAATGGTACCGGCGACGGCGAAAATGGTGGTAGCGGTGCCGTAGGAGAATGCCCAGAAGATAATGATGGCGATGCAGTCCACCTTCCTCACGAATCAGATTGCACACTCTTCTACAAATGCGACTGGGGAACGCCCGTTCTTCAGGAATGTCCTTCTGGTTTACACTTTAATCCTTCGTTACAAGTTTGCGATTGGCCGGAAGATGCTGGATGTGAAAGCGGATCTGGCGGTGATGGTGGAAATAATGGTGGTGAAGATGGCGGTGATGATGGCGGTGATAATGGTACCGGCGACGGCGAAAATGGCGGTAGCGGTGCCGTAGGAGAATGCCCAGAAGATAATGATGGCGATGCAGTCCACCTTCCTCACGAATCAGATTGCACACTCTTCTACAAATGCGACTGGGGAACGCCCATTCTCCAGGAATGTCCTTCTGATCTACACTTTAATCCGACGTTGCAAGTCTGCGATTATCCCGAAAACGCTGGATGTGAAAGCGGATCTGGCGGTGATGGTGGAGATAATGGCGGAGAAGACGGTGGTGATGATGGCGGTGACAATGGCGGTGATAATGGTACCGGCGACGGCGAAAATGGCGGTAGCGGTGCCGTAGGAGAATGCCCAGAAGATAATGATGGCGATGCAGTTCACCTTCCTCACGAATCAGATTGCACACTCTTCTACAAATGCGACTGGGGAACGCCCGTTCTTCAGGAATGTCCTTCTGGTTTACACTTTAATCCTTCGTTACAAGTTTGCGATTGGCCGGAAGATGCTGGATGTGAAAGTGGATCTGGCGGTGATGGTGGAAATAATGGTGGTGAAGATGGCGGTGATGATGGCGGTGATAATGGTACCGGCGACGGCGAAAATGGCGGTAGCGGTGCCGTAGGAGAATGCCCAGAAGATAATGATGGCGATGCAGTCCACCTTCCTCACGAATCAGATTGCACACTCTTCTACAAATGCGACTGGGGAACGCCCGTTCTTCAGGAATGTCCTTCTGGTTTACACTTTAATCCTTCGTTACAAGTTTGCGATTGGCCGGAAGATGCTGGATGTGAAAGCGGATCTGGCGGTGATGGTGGAGATAATGGTGGTGAAGATGGCGGTGATGATGGCGGTGACAATGGCGGTGATAATGGTACCGGCGACGGCGAAAATGGTGGTAGCGGTGCCGTCGGAGAATGCCCAGAAGATAATGATGGCGATGCAGTTCACCTTCCTCACGAATCAGATTGCACACTCTTCTACAAATGCGACTGGGGAACGCCCGTTCTTCAGGAATGTCCTTCGGATCTACACTTTAATCCGACGTTGCAAGTCTGCGATTATCCCGAAAACGCTGGATGTGAAAGCGGATCTGGCGGTGATGGTGGAGATAATGGCGGAGAAGATGGCGGTGATGATGGCGGTGATGATGGCGGTGACAATGGCGGTGATAATGGTACGGGCGACGGCGAAAATGGTGGTAGCGGTGTCGTAGGAGAATGCCCAGAAGATAATGATGGCGATGCAGTCCACCTTCCTCACGAATCAGATTGCACACTCTTCTACAAATGCGACTGGGGAACGCCCGTTCTTCAGGAATGTCCTTCTGGTTTACACTTTAATCCTTCGTTACAAGTTTGCGATTGGCCGGAAGATGCTGGATGTGAAAGCGAATCTGGCGGTGATGGTGGAGATAATGGCGGAGAAGATGGCGGTGATGATGGCGGTGACAATGGCGGTGATAATGGTACCGGCGACGGTGAAAATGGTGGTAGCGGATTCTGTAATTCTGTAAGCTGTCCAAATGAGAATGAACAATACGTAACGTTTATCCCTAATACTAATGATTGTACTAAATTTTGCAAATGTAACTGGGGGCTTGCTTACGAGTTTGTATGCCCAGATGGCTTGTACTTCAATCCCACACTGAATGTTTGCGATTGGCCTGAGGACTCTGGTTGTATAGTGTAATAGAAGATAGCCTAATGTTTGCGTATGTAGATCACCTGTCATAAGATATTTGTTAATTTAAGATTTACTGTAAAATAATAAAAATGATATTAATAGATTGTGGTTGTGTTGTATATTATCTTCTCTTTGCCGATTTTCTTGATTTTATTTAGCACTGATACGGACATTTCCGTAACTAATAGTGACACGTAATGCAAATATGCGGCAACATGAAATAACGTCGAAGAAAAGTTTAGGACTATATAAAGAGTGTGCGAATTATTTTCATGCGACTCTTTTCTTAACTGTTGCCAGTTTGACATTTGTAAACTAGGAATTGATCAAGAATAGGACATACGCTTTTGAGTACCACCAACCTATAGGTACATTTTCACACAGAAACATCGCCACGGTTAGTTTAACTTTTAAAATATGTACCAATCACATCAGTTGTCGTCGAAGGAAGTTTTTCAATGTACAAATCGCTACTAACGAATAGGAGTGGAAAAGAAACTGAAAAAATTATAAGAAACAATTTTGAACATCCTTTTCGAGTAAGTTGTTATTGGATTTACACAAAAGAAAATTCCATACAGCAATTTACAATTAATGTATAAACTGATCACCTTTTGGATACAATACTTCGTTTTTTAATTCCATTTACCAGTTTTTTTGTTAGTTCTGTTTCAGTTGAATTTCATTCCTTTAATATTGCCTCCTTTAACTGTTCTTTGTTTTTAATATTTTGTGAACCAGAGTCTTCTTCCAATCTCACCCATAAATTTTCGATAGGGTTTAAATGGGGTCATTGTAGATGTGTATGTAGCTGTTTATTAACCATTTTTTCACACGCTTTACCGTGCGTTTTGGATCATTATCTTGTTGAAAGAACTGACCCCTCTAAATCCAGTTTTTGAGAACTTGTGTGTACACACAAAAAGCCGTGGTTTCAAGCGAGGAAATTATATCTTTTTGTACATGTTCTACACTAACGTACTTTTCGCTTCTGAACTAAACAAGGAAATGCTTCTAACTGAACATAAACACTTTCTAACGACATTTATTAGCGTATTAGAGGAGTTAGAAATCAAAAGGTAAGACATTAGGCTGTACCTTCTCGGCAGGTCTTTATTTGACGTAGGTAGTCGTTTCGGAGATGTCCGACGCGCTTAGGGAAGAATTCGAAATTTCAAGGAATGTTTTTGGTGATAAACTTTTGGCCCCGTATTCTAAAAGATTCAAAGTATCTATTAAGTCAATAAAAATAATCTATTTCTTAAAAATTCCAGTGCTGTTACCAAAGATTATACCTAGATAAGGTTGGCAACTCTATTCTTATGCAACCGATAGCCAAATAGATATGCCATCTACAATAGAAGCTTTTACAAGAACTATATTTAAAATTTGGCGCGTAGCAACGTTATGTTTAAAATTCATCAAATTTAAATTTTAAGATATTTAGACAGATGGAAACAGAAATTGGAAAAATATGAAGGAAGTAATAAAACTATTGCACAAAGTATATTTACATTGAAAAATACATTAGTAAGGACAAGCCATAAATTACATTAGCTGTTTTGTCCTCTTACTCTTTTATATAAAAACATGTGATTAGTTTACTTACTATAGGTATATTTGATGTGGTAAATATCCAAATCGATATTAAAATTAAGTATTACACTAACTACTACCTGCAATTTATGAATTTAACCTGCAAATAAAGCTTATATATATATATATATATATATATATATATATATATATATAACCGACTAATGTGAAATGTTTCACTTTATCTTATAAAACGTAATAGAATATAACTTAAAATTGTTCTACACTGTTAAATAATCCAAACATAAACAACTAAACATAACTTAATAACCAAACAACAAATAAAACCAGCATAAAACACGGAACCAAGTATAACATAACCTGAAAATAACTATGACCACTGTGACTAAACCAAACAAATACATAACCACAGTAACACGCGATGTACGAGAGTGGCGCCATCTCACCCAAGCCCTCTTGAAAGGAACTATCTTTTCAATAGGGAACAGGTAAATTTGGAGAGTTTGTCCCCCTGGCTGTACCTATACAAACAGAACGAAAAGCAGAATCACACAACAGCTCTATAGAATCAATATAGAAACTTGTGCCGCTTTAACCATATTCTCTTGACTCCACTGCAACATAGTATATAATAAAATTTATATGGAACTTATCCCTCGCGCGTTGTTGGGACCTCAGAAGAAAGGAAATTAAAGGAAACTCGCTATGACTACATTCAATGTACATTGTGTCATTTTTATTGAAACTTTCATTAGTTATTGTTTACATTCAATTGAATTGAATTTGTTTATATACACGTACACACAATACACAAATGTAAATGCTTGGCACGAACATACAATTATTTTACTCACTCGCAATGTATTGAGACGCCAACTTAATCCACTTAATCTGCTTTTGTGCAATCAATATTATGCCACACAATTTTTGTCCGTTTCTCGAACTTATTTACTATAATAATATGTCATTGCTTGACGTGGTTGACGTATATCATGTTGCGTGTGTCATTCTGACATTTACAATATGTAATATATGCAATATGTCACAGACTCTCATCTGCGTTCCACTGCACGTATCGCGATGAAACATACATTCGACAAGTCTACATTGTAATACGAAAACAACGATATATGTACCATCGCGATACATGGAGGGAACACTCTAAAATATGTACTAGAAGACGATCCACTGCGTATTAATATATAGATTCTGCAGTTATACTCAAATAAGTACAGCAGTATATCAAACACGAGTCTCTTTATGAATATGAAATGTAAATCACTTATTCGCAATTTACTTTAGAAAGAAGGATATATGCTATAAGAAGCATATATAATATAAATATTACCTATACGGAAATACTAAGAAATAATAAAATGGTGTGCATAGCTGAGTACACTGATTTACTCTAAACTTGGAGACCACCTTGTGACAGTTGTAATTATTATAGCCCTATTTTTTATTATTATTTTAAACCATTATTCGCTTCGTTTAAAATAATACAAAGAAAACAACTGTAACTTTTAAAATCTTATAACTGTCCTCTATAGTTTTGCTTTACTCAATTGAGTACAGAGGCGCCAAATGGGTTAAGACGGTAAGTATTATAATTCATTTCTGACCATTTATTTTATGTGTAAACTTTTATGCGTCCACCACTGGCTATTGGTGCAGATCGAGCAACTGTACTAATTACAAAGGGCAAAGGGTACGTTACCTAAAGCATTAGTGGGATTAAATATGCGAACGAACGTAGTTTATGCCACATTCGTATGTAATTCGAATTTCTCTCGAGTTAGAGTTCGTGTAATAAAACAAAATATATAATATTTATCTTAAAGCATTTATTAATCCTAAATCCTAAAATTTATTGATACGATTCTTTTTACAATAGCTACAAAACGACATCCGTCTTCAACGTACAATTTTTAAACCGTATAATATGGTCGTTCCCAAAAGAAGTAATTCCAAAAATTTGTAAACCAAATTTGAATTTAACCGTATATGATAGCCATATATACAAGGATCTGTTATGGTAGATTTTAATTCATAGATACAAATAACAGGTCATCGCATTTACGGGTAACTAACCCTTAACTACTAATCTAAAAATGAGTTAAAACGGTATAGAATTAAAGATACTAAAAACGATTATTTTAACTGCAAGCTCTCTGTATTTTTGAATTAGGGCGCCATCTCATTCACGAAAGTTTATTGTTATTTTGATGATAGGTATCAGAGTACTTATTGTCACTACATGTTTCAATTCACAATTTAAACAACAGATGGTAGGAAGGTGCTTTATTGGTTTAATTTTTTAAATCAATTCCTATTCGTATGTCATATCGCTGATAAAATGTAACTTATATTGTTTATCATGATTTTAAAATATCTATCGCATCATATAGTTGCAACTTCTCTCTCCAGATCATACCCCAATTTTTTAATTTTTTTTTAATTAGCTGCTAGACCCACACGGCTCTTATTCTCAAAGACTTAAATAAAATTTCAAAATCTTGACGAAGACGATGACGATAAGGAAAAGATTTCCGAGGAATTATAAATTGGAGTAAGCGAAGAAATTACAGAAGTGAAGCTAATCTTGTAGGAAACAAAAATCAGCTTAAGGTTGCGTTTGGAAACGTGTTGACAGCACACGCTAAGGTGGGCTACTCATTTCCAATTGACTTCCAAAGGGAGTAAGTTTTTGCTGATGAATTATACATGTACGTAAAGAGGAAACATGTATCTGTTTCCCTCCTAGTTTATATTGATGAATAATTACTTAGGTTCTCATAAATAATTCCCAAAGATGACCTATATTTTGGACATAGAAAAGTGGCAAATAATCAAAAATGTAAATGTATTTCTAGCTACTAATGGGCATTTGCACTCGGTAATAGAAATATAAAACGATTTTTAACAAGAAAGTAATTATTTAAAGTAGCGTTTTCGTAAACAATTGGAAATACGAAACTCCCATATGCTTAACGTAACTACTACAGTTACCTAATTTTTATGCGGTGCTAGCAGTTCACTTATTATTGAGAAGGGGGCGCTATTGTTAATATTAATTTTTGAACATATTCAACATAAGATTTTGGGATGTAATTCGAATTAAATTTACTAAAATAATAATTTTTCTTAAAAAGCAAATAAAAAATATATATAAAAACTATTTTTTCGTTTGGTACTTATGCAGTAGTATTTATAGTAGTGGCTCCAGTCTTGGAGAATAATCGTTCATACGGAATTGACGTGGCAACAATGCCCTAATATTTCAGAGTTTCTCTGTACAGTGTGGAATACTGCTTTTATACGTTGATGAGCTGGGTTTTCACTTCTTGTAGTTGGTTGAAGGAAACACATTCGTAGTTCGTTACGTTTTTTATTTACAACTAATTATTACATACAAAAAAAGAAAGAAACCGAACACGTACGAGACTTTGATGACTTTGAACGGTTTGAAAACTTAAACTTTACATTACAATTTAAAATAATAAGTAAAATAACGCGCACGAATACGTTGAATCCCTTTTAACGCTATGGCATGGTAAAACTGCACTCCCTCTCAATTTAAATGTACAAGCTTTTATATTCTTAATGTTTCTAACAGTCTCATTCATAATGCTTGTGAATCCGAGTTTATCGGATGGTAACAACTCGAAAGATAAGAGAAAAAATTACAACATTGAAAATAAATTAAAATTCTAAGTACAGCTCTCGCAGTATAAGTTGGCGAATGGTGGGAGCGAGTTCGCGCAGATAGAGGAGGGACAGATTGCCTATCATTCGTCCTGCAATTCCTATGCACTATCTGAATCAGACAGGTGGGAGGTACCTAAATACGCTTACAGCGCATCGCCACCGCTCGCCAACTTATATTGCGAGAGCTGTACTTAGGATGTGACGAATAATAGATAATTGTTCGGAGAAGTCCTAACAGCTTTTATGCTTTTAACTCATTATATGTTATAAGACGGGCTTGAAGTAAAATATGCACTGATGCTTATATTATAGCTGTAGAATAACCATGTTACCTTGTGAGGAAACAAAACATTAATATCATCTAATATAAAATAATTAATATGATTTTTGAGGAAGTTTAAAGTAACCTCGCCCGATATATTTTCAAATATATCGATATTTTTTGATATATCGTAACAAATGTATCGATATTTATGATTATGATATATAAACATCGGTATCTTTGAATGAATATGTCGATGCCAGTAAACATTTTTTAAATTTCGCGGACAGTTTAAGTTGGCAGTTCCGTCAATAGTGGACATACTCACCAATTTCTAAGCACAAACTATCGGAACTACCAACTTAAACTATCCGCAAAGTTTAAATAATGTTTACGGGGATTCATCGTTACCTTCCCATCGGATGATGAGATACATCGCCTGACGAATAATATCTCTATTAAATTAAAGTAACTTTCACATACATTCTATTTGTTGTCAGGTTGTAAATTGTTATCGAATCATCACACATATTATATTGTTTTCACATATTACAAGTTATAACCGAAGTTTTCACTTTGAAAAATTAATAATTAACATTACAAAAGCCGAAAAAAGAAGAGAAGAAAGAAAACAGAACGTAATAAACCCCAAGTACAAGCTATCTTTTTTTATATGGTAACTTCAAATTGATAAAATAAATTGTGTGACAAATACGTTGTTATTAACTCAGAGCACCAATTCATTCGATCCTAAATTTTTCGAAGATCGAATAATCAAAGTTGCATCATCTATACGAGCAAAGCCGTGCGTCACAGGACGGCGTGGAGTAAAAAGGCGCCGGACTCTACCTCCAAAATCTCCAAAGCAACATCGGATATTAGAGTTGTTTCATTATTCTTTGGCACCTACTCAGTTACCGAATTTTGACAACAGAATGAAACAGAGCGATGATATGAGAGACATACCGCTGTATATATTGCCATTTGCCATTTAATTGCAGTTTTGTCAGTTTCTTTCAAACTTCAAATAAATTTGCATTTGACAGTACATCACATATTTACACAAGAGATCGAAATACCCCATATTTTTAAAAGGTCTGTATAGAGGATCATACAGGTCAACGCGCAGTTTGGTGCCAAACGATAATGAAACAACTCTACCAAATAATGAGAGCGGATTGGTCACGATATATATTCTATTCACGGACCTGCGAATAATAACAGTATTTCCTTAATCCGGGGTGGCCGAATTAATAATTTTATTTCAATTACATAAAACCTTTCTTAGAGTAGATAACGAAATTCTATTATGATTTTAGCCTTACTTTTCGTTATAGTTTTGCTCACTTCGCTACATACAAAAAGATGCAAACTAATAATATCTAGAGTTTGTTAAAAGGTGGATGACAGATTACGTAACGATGCTATTTTACGAATTATTAAAATAATATATAAATTTAAATAAAATAAGTTGTCATTGTAAAATGAAGGGGCTCGTCAGTTACACGTCATCCACTTTGTTAATAAACTCTAATAATAGCAAATAAAAATTAAAAGAAACCGATCACAAATAATTTAAAGTTAAAAATCGTTCAAAATTTATTGTTCTGTAAAAATTTTCAAATTCGGTAGAAAGTAATGACATTTCGGTAGATCAGTAGATATACAGAGAAATCGATAGATCTACCGAAAAATCGGTAGACGTGGCAACACTGGTAAGCACCGTAAAAATCGAAAAACCTATCGATTGGCCCGAGTTATAATGTAGTCGTCTGTGATAAGAGAAATTTTTCTTATACCTCCACATTTTTCGACCGAGCTTTGAGGTTTCAAGGCATTTGTCACAAACATTTTTGGTCGTCCCAGGGATTTGGCAATTAAATTATAGGATTTATTTTGATTTCTACGATTTAGAATAAGTCTATGCAGCACCTATCTAGGCAATAAAGGTGATTGCAAGGACTGTGGTGGTGGTGGTATTTATTTTATATCAAATCTACAATACTCAAACATACCTTCTAAGAAATTATTTTTGTAAAATCGATAGAAATGTAACAGATATTCACAAAGTACCTATTTTAGTTGCCACTCAAAATTGTTACTGAATACCTTTAAATGAAACTACGCAGTTATCGAAGCGAACTTGGATAACGGTTCTAACAAACCGAACAAGCATACAGTCTTGCCGGTTGAAAGAAATTCATATTACTCAGAATTATTTTGAAATAAAAATTTTGCACATGAACATTCAGCGCCAAAGGCTGCGTCCCTATTTTATTGACGTGTGTATTTGTCGTGCTTTCTTTCCTTTCCTATTTTCTACACTGGAGATGGCAACGTAATTGTGGAAACACGTATTTGAAGGAATTCAAACCAGAGACGTAAAGATTCAATTAAATAACAAATAAATCAACAAAATTCTACAATAAATTCTGACATAGATGATTAATTTTTCTTAGACCTATGTACATATCTGTATAAATTCCGGTTTCTATGCAGATATTACTTCAAGAATTTGAATTCTCCTAGACAGATCCTATTAAAATTCCGCCATTAACTTTTGATGCAAACTATCGTTATTTCATCTTTACTTTGTCCATCAACGGATTCATTGGTTTAAGGTTTTCCAGATTCAGGGAAAGTTCAATAAAAGGCTTCCTTTTAGAAAATTTTTATTCTTTAAAGACAATAATAATATAAGACAATAGAAAGATATATGTATATCACAAGAAAGAAAGTTGGAGTATAATGTACGTAATTGCAATTGGAAGTGGTACATTTTTGTGTGGTGTAATCTATTGGCAGTCAGCATATTGGTGTGTATACAAACATGTGCGTGCGAATATTAAACGAATACATACATACATATGTTTGTAGTATCATTAATTCATTATTAGAATTGCTCAATTTGCGCCAAGAACCAGTGGCGGCCGCATAAAAGTTTACACGTAAAATAAATGGTCAGAAATAAATTATAATACGTGCTCAAACACTCACCGACTTAAGAGTCACCCGGGATATCACAAAGCCTGAGATGAGGTGTCTGAAGAAATGGTTATTACAAACAAACTGGGCACTCTAAACACTTCAGGTCTGCTTGGAAAACCTGCAGAAATTCAAACATTAGGTGAATTACCCTCAAGATTACTCATTGAGGAACAATCAAGATATTCTGAGTGACCTACGGTGCTAGCCAGAAAATTTTTAGAAAGAGAAATCATCAGAACTGAATGCCTTTATAGATGCATCAACAGATGTGGGTGAGAATGTTTGGTGCATGTACGGCGGAGATAGCAAACAGATATGTATTGGAGCAAAGGAGATGTTTGAACACTGACGAGAAACAAATAAACAGAAAAGTTAAAGTTAAATGGTAACATAGTAGATATCATAGAAGTTTACTAGATCTATTCTAAGCGCATTTTAATAGAAAAAAAAAATATGAAAGCTACCTTATCAGGCATACCATATGTTTCTAATTTAAAATTTCACCTATTCTTAGTAGAGTGTTTATTAAATGAAAGTGAGGCGAAGTATTTTGTTGCCTTCTCCGACATTGGTGGTTTTCGCGACGTATGCAGCGTTTTTAAAACAAACTTAGAACTACGAAATAGTATTTACGGCAGCGTACATGTATAGACAACAGAAGATTGTATCGAACCTCCGCCACTGCTCGTTGGCGCTAGTGAGCAGCTCTATTCATTATAGATTATACATTTGCACTTGGTAAATGCGTCATAGCATTTGTAAACATGTATATATTATAAAAAACAAAACGATCTAAGTGTATAAATATTACATAATATATCTATATAAGGGATGATTGTCATCTATTTCTAATATTGGTCGGTAGGTGATGGTCGGACATTACAATCTAAGGATATTCCTAAGAGGATACGTAAAGAATTGAAGAAGTGAATATCGTCAATAAATAGATAAAATGCAGAATACCTTTTATAATATGTTATTGTTAAATTTAAGTCATTGCATCAGACTTCTTGTTTTCTACTTAACATGGACTAAAATGTATGCAATATTATTGCTAAATCAGACTACGTATATGTATTTACATGCATCCATTCCACGATATTTGGTTGAACTTATCAAATTTTTACTATCAAGAGCGAAAATTGGATGTGATACTTTAAACTTGTTATAATCATTTTAGCAATTGGACGATGATAAAATGGAGGTGTATAGTGCCCAAACAGATCTATTTGGCTTTCATAAAGTCTCGCATGAAATAGAAGTAAGGAAAAATCATTGATTTACTATTGCAATCTCGTTTCTTAGGTATAACTATAAACTCTGTCCAAGATTAAACAACACATGAACAATATTTCAAAAAAAATCAAAAGACACACAAAAGACCTGATGAAGCCACACCGTGGTGAAACAATAATGTAGTGCTAATATTATTAAATATTTTTGAAACCTACAAAGTCTTTTGATTTAATTTATTCGTTATGGAGCTTCAACAAGTGATTCCCGCATCGTTTCTAGATCGTTTTCTTAAATTAAGAAGAAAATTGGTAAAAATGAAATGGAATGTACAGGAAATCTTTTCAAGCATCCTTATGAATCTACCTCCAATTTCTAAGTATCAAAGCATCAAATGTTGCATATAATCAAATATCAGGAAATGCACAACAATGCTCTATTTTTCTAGAGCATATGAAATCGACTTCCTTATTTTTTTGTTTTATATTAGTAGATACTCACTCGATGAATATTTGGTACATTTGGGTTCCTTATATTATTTCCACAGGTGATCATGACTCTAGTGGTAATGCTGATATTATTGAAGAAGAAAGACATGAAGATAACGGTAAATGGCAAAATCAATTTGAAGTAATTCACATGAATATGATATACAGCTGCATATCTCATTTATTGATTTTTGTGAAAATAACAAAAATCTTCGAAGTTATGAAGGATATAGAAATGCCCTCAAAAATAATTGAGACTGATACAAATGACACTTCAGAGAACGAACTGTGGGGTTGCACTGGAAGGTAGAATTTCTGGAGTGTTCCACGTTAATAAAGGGCTAAGACATGGAGACGCACGAAAAAGTGCTAAGAACTAATAGAATGCAGATAAATTAAAACTACCTGTTACCACAGACAGCAGTACATAGCTTATATTGATGACATAGCCCGTACAACACGTTCCAAACAACAGATGAAAGACCTATTCTGAAAATTTGAGGACACGGCAAGAGAATATGGACTAAGAATTAATGGGAAAAAAACCAAATACTTAGAAATGCGAGTGGCTGATGATAACCGAAATCAATATTCAGAATAACTATAAAAGGTAAAGAAATTCGCCTATTTAGGAGTAGTGATTTCAAATGATTCAAGTGAACAAGAAAATACACAATAAAGACATAAAAGGAAGTAGGAAAGCAGGATCAATAAATAGGATACTAATAGTAAAAAAATATTACAAGAAGAAAAAGTACAAGACTATTATTCAACCAACAGTGTTATATGCGTGCCAAACATGGACTTTTTCATGCCTTATCAGTGTATTTGAGAAAGATTAGAAAATCTACCGGTATTGCTGTGTTACTTAGTTCAGCTAATCGCAAAATTTGACTACAAAATATTTTGAAATTTTCCGATAAATCATATATTCGGAGTCCAGAACAACATACTTTCATGTAAATTTCTTATTCTTGAGTTACAGTCTTACGACCCCATTGGTGTCTCGGTGTTGTGAGAACGTCAAAATAAAAATAAAAAAGGTATAAAACACATTTTATAAAACAGAATTATTTCACGATGCAAGCAATATGTTTCAACCTCAAGAGTACTCAGTCCAACACAATATTTATTAAAAATGGAAATCTTTCTTTTTTCATACAATCTACTAATAATTAATAATATATGGCAGTCCTAGTAATCTGTTTATTAACTCTTTAGGGCACATTGGTCGCTCAACCCGTTGTTTAAAATTTTTTATTGTTATTTTGTAGCAACCAAAACCACACAAATACTGTGCCCAAAAGAATTAAATTTTAAGATTTACACGCTTACATTCTTATTATTGCTATCTACCCTGAAATTTCATCACGCATCAAAAGTAGGTTTCAACCTTTAACTTTTGATACAAGATGAAATGTAGAAAAAAACTTCCAACATTGCTTCACATATCTTACCAGTTTAACTTTTGATATAAGATGAAATGTAGAAAAATTTCCAACATTGCTTCACATATCTTACCAGTTTAACTTTTGATACAAGATGAAATGTAGAAAAACTTCCAACATTGCTTCACATATCTTACCAGTTGTGTTAAGTTGGATCCTTCAAATGCGAATTTTTGGAAAACATGAAAAAATTTTTTTGTCCAAAAAAGAAAAGTAAATTTGGGCTTTTAACACGCTAATTCGTTTGTCCAACGTTAGTCCAGGATTGTCCGGCACAATTTTTCGTTTGCCTACACGCGAAAAATTATTTATGTACGAAGAAATTTTAGGTCGTTTAGTCGTTTTAGGCAGATTTTACGGTGAGAGTTAACTGGGAAAAAGTGAGCACGCTTGAAATCGTCAGATAGACGCTTTTCTATCTCTTTTTTGTCATTAGTTCTTTCTCGCACACACACACACGCATACTCATCGCAGGAGCAAAATGCGCCGTATTTGCGACTCCCCTATCAAATGGTGCTCTTATTCGGATTTGAATTTACTTCAAATTCAACTTCAACGTATTAACCATCGGTTTCGAAATGAAATATTTGTTCTTTGTACATTGTTTATTTTTATTCAATTATAGAATTTTACCTTTTATTAAAATAAGCATCAAATGTGTCGACTGTCCAACCACACCTCTAATCTTTTTTCAACTTTCTTTCCTTTTCTTTTCATATATTATTGACTAGATAATCCTAATGAAGCATGGACAAACGAAATCGTTAATAAAACGTTGGAATCAATAGTTCGTTTAGTGTACGAATTCCAAAATTGTTGTAGCTGCAGATGGGGAAGGATGATTCGGGAAACAATTTCTATCAATGCGCCGATGAAAAGGTCTGTAAAATCTTGTGAAACTTATATTGTTAAATAGTTTAAAAAAATACAATTTTGCAAGCCACATCCATTAATGTAATAGAATATGATATAATGAATTGTTAGATGAATTGATGCTAGTATCGTTCGAACCTTCATTTATTGGAATATTGAAAAACTTTTTAAGATCGATTAACAAATTCCAACGATAAGAGAGTCGGCCGACATTTTTCCATACAATGTCCGAACGCGGTTTCAAGCAATTATTTTCAGCAAAGATTTCATGTAATCTTAAGGCATCAAGCACCACCTTTGGATCGATAAATGCTGCTCGAGGCATCTTCAAAACTCGGAAATCAATTTGTTGACATAAAACAAGAATTTTCAATATTTTTCGATATGACACTTTCTAGCAGCTAGTAGTACTGCTAGAGTATTTTGTATTCTCGTCGATATCGACCATCGAAAAGATTTTCTTTCCATTGTGATTGCGTCGATTATTTACAAGCAAGAGGGAATATATTCTCTTTACACTAGAAAATGATACGGCACCTTCAAGTTTTATATAGATTCAAGGGAATATATTGTTATAGAATCTTGTGGTTTTCTCATGTTTCATTGGTTATTTCGTTTGTCCATCTTCCGAATTCGTTTGTCTATGCTTTATTTATATTCGAAAAGCGTTTAAACAACACAAAAAAGCACCTCCGAGTTATCCACGGATTTATGAGACCATATTGTTATAAAAAAAAAGTAGTTTCTCATGTTGCATTGCTTATTTCGAATGTCCATCCATGGAATTCGTTTGGAAAAAGTTGAAAAAAATTTTTTTAATAAATCATTTTTTGCCGGTGATCTAATGTGGAAATCCTGATCTAATCTAACTTTCCAACAAAGACAAACAGAAATTTCTCATGGACAAACGAATGACGTACTATTTTTTCCAAAATTCGCATCTGGAAGTTTCAAGTTCACAGAACTTATCCTATCTTTCAATTTCCAAGGTCAAACTGGGGGCCGGGGACGGGGTGAACGTCTAAGGAGATCGAATATAAGTTTTACCCATAACTTGTAAATGTTTTAAACAATAATAATAATGATTAGGCATATGAAACAAAAATACTTCATTTCGAAAAATTCGTAAAAACTCCACAAAATTTCTCTTGACGTATTTTGAACAATCGACCTCCTATCAAACAGTATTTCAAAACCGTTATTCGATACACAGCCCAAAAATCCTACACAGCGCAACTTTCCCGTTGTTTTTTTTTCTTTAAAATGCCAATACAAAAATCTTATAAAACTCTCCGTTATAAAGTTGTGTAAATATATGTCAAAATTTCAACCGATCGATCTTCACACCAATACAAAATTTAATTCCTATTTCAATGACGCATCCTAGGCGTTCTCAATGTCGTCCTTTTCATATTTCTCCAACATGGCCCGAACTAGAATGCATTTAGTCATGTGACAAGAACAGTATTCGGGATGTTCCACCTCCTCGGGGTCCAACATTACGACTTCGATGTTATAATGACGGTCATTATTTTCAGAACGGGTCAGAACCAATTCGTAAGCTATTGGCTCCGATTGCGTTACGAGACATTCGTTCGGTAAGACAACGGTCGTTTGCTTCCAATGAGTTTCTTCTTCGTCGGGATCCGTCGATAGTATGACCGGTTCCGTGGAAGACGAAGGGAAGGTACACGTAAACCATATGCAAATACCTTGATATTTGCCTTCTTTATTCGCGACGGCGATATGTTGAACTTTGATACAGTGTAAATCTTCGATGGTGACTTCGCGTAGATCGATCCAAAGGACGACTTCCGGATCGGCGAGGATTTGTTCCGGTTTAACCATGGTGGTGTCGGGTTTCTGGGACGCTTGGACGCGTAACTTGGAGGCGAAACTTTTCATAGATATACCTTCTACGTCATCCCATTCTTCGTACATTGCTGGTACACTAGGAAACAGAAAGGAAATTGTGTGTGAAAAAGAATGAAAAAAAGTTGATCATATTAACTATCGAAGAAATAAGGACTAACAGAAATAGTTTCTCATTTCCCACAATAGCAATAAGGAACACATATGAAGGTCATTCTATGACCTTCTGTTCCTTTAAATTAATATCTGTCGCCCTTAACCCTTTGAGGACCATACTTCGTTGGCCGAAGGGATCTTCTTTTTTGTTTTTGTAATGTTCGACCAAATATTAGATGTGTAAAAAAATGGCCCCCTAAATTCCCTCCTTGTACCCCATTTTGCTTAGCAAATATAGTTGCCGGTGAGATGAAAGGGATTTCTTTTATCCTAAGAAATTTATGTGAAAAAAAAAAATTGTATATTACGTTTTTATTTCTTTTTATTAAAAATACATATTTCGAAAGCAATCTATAATAAATTTTAAAAATTGGTTATAGTTAGAGCTTATTATGGTAGTCACGAGATGTAGTAAAGCAAAGGAATACATTGCATTGAGTACAAAATACATTTGTGCGATTATACGGTGTATTAGAGGCGCGATGAACACATCGTGTCCAGCTTTCACGCTTTTCCATTTTGTGTAGAGACCTAGGCTTGCTTAACAGATGTTTTGCAGTTCTGGTTACATCTGGAAATGCGCGTGCTGTTGAAATAAATTGATTTACCAATTCCTTAGCTAAAACTGCTCGAAATTCAATAGAAGTAACTTTGGTTTTGAAGCTGTTGAACAACGTCAGTTTGTTGTAATTATATTGCTATTCAGGATGCATAATTCAAGAAGAACGAAAAATAAGCGTAAATTGGAGCGCCATTTGCTTCTGCGATCGTACTCATAATATACCTTCTTTTTATCCATAAAATCGATACTTACCATTCCCGTATAGTAATGCTGAATAATCAAGGGACAATCAATATCAATCTTACCAGCTTGCTCAGCTACACGTCGATGGACCTTGAACACCGCACTTGGATCAATCAAATTTGAGGCCAGGTAAACAGCACGATTATCCATCCATTTGACTATAGAAATCGGATGTATGATAGCTAATTTCTCCTGGCTTCATAATTTTATTAGCTGGAAATTGCTTTAGAATGTGCTTCCTGTTACTGCGAATAGTTCCGCATGCCATTATGTCATTTTTGAGGCCTCGTAGGGCGCAACTGGGGCCTGATAGGGACTTGTAATCTACTACATTTTTGTTGCCCCTAACATGCTCTAACAATATCTCTTTAATATTTGCCGTATCTGTTACCTGGATAGTTATGTGCAGTAAAAACGCTCGGGCAAGTATACTTGCCTCTGGTCGTCAAAGAGTTAATAGCAACTTTCAATCTGGCCAATAGTTTTTCATATTATCAAGTTAATAATAAAGCAAAAAAGACAAACTTGGGCATTTGACTGTACGGAGTTTACTATGAAGGTAAAAGGGCGGTGGAAACGAGATAATTTCAAAATTGTATATTGCTGTATATTTTTGGCAGTTATCACAATAATGAATGCCAGAAATTTAAAACTCAAACCATGCAACACAGTCTGTACAAAATTTAAAGCAACCTCACCTGCACGGTGCTGAATAAATGGTCGCAGATTCCGGAAATAAAAGTCCGTCGCTTTTTAAGAAATGGTCCCTGGCCCAAACCACAGAATCCAACATCCCTTCGTGAAGCAAATAAAAGCCCATCCATTCTGATATTATTATGTCGGCCTTAATGTTTCCTGGAAGAGTCACGTTTTCGATACGATCATGTATAACCTGAAAAATTGTAATAGGATGGGATTAAATTAAATATGATTAAAGAATAAAGAATTCGGGAGATCGTGGAAACGTCAAACCGATAGATAGATATTCTAATCTTGTTAAATTACACAGGAATGCCAACAAAACGATAAAACATTGATGAGAAAATAAGACAAAGTTTAAAGAAAGCACCTCCCAGTATGGGTACGTAACGAGCATGAGCGACGATTTATGGCTAAGAAAGATTTTGATGCACACTCCACCATCAACCTGAAATAACGGAATTGATCACGCTCGTCGAGGGATTTAAAAATGGCGATAAGAAGGATTGAAGGAACGGAAGTTGAAATGGAGGAAGTGACGGGCACTGTACTCTGTTGTAACGATCATATACCTAGGTCTTCATACATAAAGCTCAAAAGAAGAATAAGAAGCTTTTTCAGGTTTTGTCCTATATCAACGTCTATATCAAATCGACGTTTCGTGGCCCATACCTCCAACGTCTTCAGAAAAATTGAAACTTTTTTCAACTGACATTAGACACAACAAAATGAAAGAAGTTACTACCATCCCGACATCGGCCGTGAAAGCTTACGAGGATAAGAAAGCTATGTATAAAACGTAACTAATAAGTGAACATTATTTCCAATAATTATTACCTGAATAGTATCCTCAAAATTATTCTCCTTAATTACTTCCTCGGCTATTTTATATATATCACTCGCCTCGACGGCGAAAACCTTCCTAGCTCCCGCTTGCGCGCAAAAAACTGATAGGATGCCAGTGCCTGCGCCGACGTCCAGAACGACCTTTCCTTCGAAAGCATCTTTATTGTCTTCGATTGCCTGCTTGTAGGCCTTATTTCGAGCTTTATCCTTTAACATAAGTCTATGAATCTGAAAGAACGTATAAGAACTATTAGTAGAATGACTGGTTCACTAGGGTGGTTACAAGGTATACAGTAAATTTTTTGATACTATCTTTCGGGGCACCCCTTTAAAATGTGCCAATAGGCTAGAAAATGTGATTGACAAAGTTTTACCCCAATTTGATGATGTTAACACGTGCCTCGTTGAGGTTAAAGTTAGGAAAAACAAAGAATCCTAGTTTTTCGTCCTTAAAATCGGAACCATTTGTTCCAGGAACCTGACTCGAGTATTATTTGATAGGAAATTTCATTCTCATTAATTTTGATCTTAATAATTTTTTTGCTGAAACTAATAGATTAAGTGACATTTAGCATTTATCAGGGCAGGTCGTAGTGGTCGCATTATAAAGCTAAATTTATTATATTATATAAGTTTTCATTTGCCAAATCCGCACATCCACTGCACCTCAACCTGATATTTTTCGAAAATTCCAGAATGAGTGGTCTAAGCTGAACAAAAAGAAATACAAAATAGTTATAGAGGATGAAAATTTTATAAATAAAATAAGTAATCCAGACCAAATTTCAAATTTTCTTTTTGAACAATTGAAAAATCAGGGATGATTATAAAGAATTCATCCAATTTTGCCTGATTTATTTAGAACGTCTTCCACCGGAAAAACATTACTTTCAGAGTACCTGGAGCTATTCATCACGCCCGATGGATGGCAAAAGCCATTTATTGTCTCGAAATATATATTTTCAGGGATCAATTTTCGTTAACTGATTTAGAGAGAAAGGGCATTAAAGATATATGTTTAATGTTTATGTATAATCAACATTCCAAGACCTACAATTAGTAAAATCGTCAATTCAATACAGAATAATTGATAAATAAATTGCAGACAAGGCATACCGAAGTAGAAAACGATGAAGTTAATTGTGATGACAGGGATGTAAAAGCAAAACTTAATTTCCAAAAAGTTGATAATTTATTGAACAAAGAAATTGATTGATGATTTTGTTTCTTCTCGGACTCTAAATTTTTAAGAGATTTGAAATTGATACAGATTTTTAAATACTGATCTCGATGTATGGTGTGAAAATCAATATTATTTAGAAGCTAAAAAAATTGTGAAAGGTCTAAGAGTAGCTAATGACACAGGTGAGAGAAGAGTAAAATTAATCGACGACTTCAATTCATCCTTGACAAAAGACGAAGAACAACGACAGTTTCTATTATAAGTTGTATCTGAATGTAGGCATCTTTTTCTGGACTCTTCAAAAGCTACCATATCTAAGCCATTACCACCTTAAGTTGTAATTTTAAATAATTATAATGTTATGATATATAATTTAAGGTTGCGTTTGGAAACGTGTTGACAGCACACGCTAAGGTGGGCTACTCATTTCCAATTGACTTCCAAAGGGAGTAAGTTTTTGCTGATGAATTATACATGTACGTAAAGAGGAAACATGTATCTGTTTCCTCCTAGTTTATATTGATGAATAATTACTTAGGTTCTCATAAATAATTCCCAAAGATGACCTATATTTTGGACATAGAGAAGTGGCAAATAATCAAAAATGTACATGTATTTCTAGCTACTAATGGGCATTTGCACTCGGTAATAGAAATATAAAACGATTTTTAACAAGAAAGTAATTATTTAAAGTAGCGTTTTCGTAAACAATTGGAAATACGAAACTTCCATATGCTTAACGTAACTACTACAGTTACCTAATTTTTATGCGGTGCTAGCAGTTCACCTATTATTGAGAAGGGGCGCTATTGTTAATATTAATTTTTGAACGTATTCAACATAAGATTTTGGGATGTAATTCGAATTAAATTTACTAAAATAATAATTTTTCTTAAAAAGCAAATAAAAAATATATATAAAAACTATTTTTTCGTTTGGTACTTATGCAGTAGTATTTATAGTAGTGGCTCCAGCCTTGGAGAATAATCGTTCATACGGAATTGACGTGGCAACAATGCCTTAATATTTCAGGGTTTCTCTGAACATTGTGGAATACTGCTTTTATACGTTGATGAGCTGGGTTTTCACTTCTTGTAGTTGGTTGAAGGAAACACATTCGTAGTTCGTTACGTTTTTTATTTACAACTAATTATTACATACAAAAAAGAAAGAAACCGAACACGTACGAGACTTTGATGACTTTGAACGGTTTGAAAACTTAAACTTTACATTACAATTTGAAATAACAAGTAAAATAACGCGCACGAATACGTTGAATCCCTTTTAACGCTATGGCATGGTAAAACTGCACTCCCTCTCAATTTAAATGTACAAGCTTTTATATTCTTAATGTTTCTAACAATCTCATTCATAATGCTTGTGAATCCGAGTTTATCGGATGGTAACAACTCGAAAGATAAGAGAAAAAATTACAACATTGAAAATAAATTAAAATTCTAAGTACAGCTCTCGCAGTATAAATTGGCGAATGGTGGGAGCGAGTTCGCGCAGATAGAGGAGGGACAGATTGCCTATCATTTGTCCTGTAATTCCTATGCACTATCTGAATCAGACAGGTGGGAGGTACCTAAATACGCTTACAGCGCATCCCCACCGCTCGCCAACTTATATTGCGAGAACTGTACTTAGGATGTAACGAATAATAGATAATTGTTCGGAGAAGTCCTAACAGCTTTTATGCTTTTAACTCATTATATGTTATAAGACGGGCTTGAAGTAAAATATGCACTGATGCTTATATTATAGCTGTAGAATAACCATGTTACCTTGTAAGGAAACAAAACATACCATCTAATATAAAATAATTAATATGATTTTTGAGGAAGTTTAAAATAACCTCGCCCGATATATTTTCAAATATATCGATATTTTTTGATATATCGTAACAAATGTATCGATATTTATGATTATGATATATAAACATCGATATCTTTGAATGAATATGTCGATGCCAGTAAACATTTTTTAAATTTCGCGGACAGTTTAAGTTGGCAGTTCCGCCAATAGTGGACATACTCACCAATTTCTAAGCACAAACTACCGGAACTACCAACTTAAACTATCCGCAAAGTTTAAATAATGTTTACGCGGATTCATCGTTACCTTCCCATCGGATGATACATACACTCCCAGTCACGGAAGTTGGGACAGTTAATATTTTTTCAATATAAGTATTTAACTTGTACAAAAATAAAAATAAAACACAAAATCAGTTATATATAACAAAATATTGGTTTATTATGACAAAATGATAGCAAATAATAATATTTATCAAATACAATCATTAAACTTTCTTCTCGTCGAAGAATCCTCCTTTTGCATTCAATACGGCTCGAACAACTTTGGGCATTCTTTCGATAAGTTTTGTAAGTGTGTTGGGTGGTAAACTGTTCCTTTGTTCTTGTAAAACTTCCCAAAGGTGTTGTTTCGAAGTTGGAGCCACTTTTCGTACCTGTCTATCCAGCTCATCCCACAAGAGTTCGATCGGGTTAAGATCGGGACTCTGTGGAGGCCATGACATTATTTGCAAGATATTTTGTGTTTGTTGTGTATTCAAATAATCCCTACATACTAACGCCGTATGTTTAGGATCATTATCTTGCATGAAGGTGAAATTCTCCCCTATCAATCGCTGGACAGAAGGTACAGCATTATGCTCTAGAATATTTCTGTACTGTTCTTTTCTCATAATATCTTCTATCCGAACGAGATCTCCTACTCCTGCGTACGAAAAGCAACCCCACACCATAACTGAGCCACCACCATGTTTTACAGTGGGTGCTAGACATTCGCGAAGCATTTTTTCTGTCTTTGATCTCCGAACATAAACTCTTCTATTTTGTCCAAACACTTCAAACTTGGATTCGTCGGTCCAAAGCCCATTTTTCCACTCCTCCACCGTCCAATCTCGATGTCGTTTCCATACAGCAATTCGTCCGAATAGGTTTGCCTCTCACAAGCGACGTTGAATAGTGCTCACTGACACCGCGTTTTGACGATCGCGATTGATTTCTGCTGCTATTTGTGGTGCTGTCAGTCTTTCGTTTACTAATTAAAACGATTCGCTGATCATCAACGTTGGTCGTAATACGAGACGGACCTGGTCGATCACGGTCATTTAAACTTTCCGTTGTACGGTACAGTTTTATAATATTGGCTACACTAGATTTTGCCAGATGCACTTTTTCGCCAATTTGTCTTTATCGAGTGTGATCACGGACGATCGCTTTTCAACACTGATCGGTTTTCCACGCGGCATTTTCACTGTTAATACTTTCAAAATTCGCCCACTTGCACTTCGCGCGTACACGGAGACGTTTAGAAATAAATTGAATGGTCCGAGGTACTAGAGGGATAGGATAATACCTTGACGACCATAAAATCGTTCTTGGAAATACCCTTGTAAATGTTTATGACACATAAAGCGTTGCAATACTACTTGAATATTTCTTTCGGTAATACTATGATATTATTATATTGCGATTATTAGGGATTATTGTAATTAAGATTAAGTTCTATTGTAAATTCCATTAGTGCAGCATTCCTAATAATGCTGTATGATCCACTAACCAATAATAATTACTACGCAGTAGAATTCTCAGTATTGTGTAAGATTTTGAATTTTTATTGCACAATATCCTAAATTTAACGAGGTGTCCCAACTACCGTGACTGGGAGTGTACATCGCCTTACGAATAATATCTCTATTAAATTAAAGTAACTTTCACATACATTCTATACATTCTATTTGTTGTCAGCTTGTAAATTGTTATCGAATCATCACACATATTATATTGTTTTCACATATTACCAGTTACAACCGAAGTTTTCACTTTGAAAAATTAATAATTAACATTACAAAAGCCGAAAAAACGAAGAAAGAAAACAGAACGTAATAAACCCCAAGTACAAGCTATCTTTTTTTATAGGGTAACTTCAAATTGATCAAATAAATTGTGTGACAAATACGTTGTTATTAACTCAGAACACCAATTCATTCGATCCTAAATTTTTCGAAGATCGAATAATCAAAGTTGCATCATCTATACGAGCAAAGCCGTGCGTCACACGACGGCGTGGAGTAAAAGGGCGGCGGACTCTACCTCCAAAATCTCCAAAGCAACATCGGATCTTAGAGTTGTTTCATTATTCTTTGGCACCTACTCAGTTACCGAATTTTGACAACAGAATGAAACAGAGCGATGATATGAGAGACATACCGCTGTATATATTGCCATTTGCCATTTAATTGCAGTTTTGTCAGTTTTTTCAAACTTCAAATAAATTTGCATTTGACAGTACATCACATATTTACACAAGAGATCGAAATACCCCATATTTTTAAAAGGTCTGTATAGAGGATCATACAGGTCAACGCGCAGTTTGGTGCCAAACGATAATGAAACAACTCTACCAAATAATGAGAGCGGATTGGTCACGATATATATTCTATTCACGGGCCTGCGAATAATAACATTATTTCCTTAATCCGGGGCGGCCGAATTAATAATTTTATTTCAATTACATAAAACCTTATGTATCACACTCAAACATTACCCAAGAAAAATGCAAAACGCTCTATATTGCGAAACATTTCGCATTTATTATGAAAAGCGCAATACGAAACAGTGACTGGCTAACGTAACTAACACAAAATATTTTTAGTAGATATATAAAGTATAAAATAGCACTATACCTTGTTTCAGAAATAGAGAAACGAGTTTCTGAACACACCACTTTTATAGTAAATTCTGATTGGTCGAAAGCAGCACCAAATTACAGTACTATAATCGTATCGTGTACGTAATTTTGTCAAATATATTGACATTTGTTTGTTAGCCCTAGTTATTGTGGTGTTTATTATATTTTTCTGTTTTCTCTGCATCTTTCGAAGTATCGCTTTAATTTGCCGCATAAATTTTATTCCAGATTTTATAGTGTCTAATTTGGGCTTGGGGTTCGTTCAGAAATTCGTCCATTTACTTCTGAAACAAGTATATATATGATTTGTTTAATATTTTAATTACTAAAGTTCGACAAACGAATGCATGAGATAAGTTATCATTAAGTAGTGTAAACTAATCTGACGCTGTCACTCCTCCGAATTATAAGCGGTGTGAAGTTAGCGGACTCTTAAAATTCGGAGGAGTGACAGCGTCAGTCCGGTTTACACTACATTATCATGCACTTGTTTGTTGAACCTTAGTAGTAACTAGAGTTGCTCAATTTGTGCCAGCAGTACTACAACTATTTGAAATGACTGTAGTATATGTTTTCACTTTGAATGTATAGTATGAAGCCATTTGTATTCGTATAGTGCAAATTTATTTTACTTTATTATTGGCGTAAACTGAACAACTCTAATAGTGACTAACTGGAAAATCCATTACATACTTTTTATGGCGCCATGTACACCATTCTTAGAGTAGATAACGAAATTCTATTATGATTTTAGCCTTACTTTTCGTTATAGGTTTGCTCACTTCGCTACATACAAAAGATGCAAACTAATAATATCTAGAGTTTGTTAAAAGGTGGATGACAGATTACGTAACGATGCTATTTTACGAATTTTATTATTAAAATAATATATAAATTTAAATAAAATAAGTTGTCATTGTAAAATGAAGTGGCTCGTCAGTTACACGTCATCCACTTTGTTAATAAACTCTAATAATAGCAAATAAAAATTAAAAGAAACCGATCACAAATAATTTAAAGTTAAAAATCGTTCAAAATTTATTGTTCTGTAAAAATTTTCAAATTCGGTAGAAAGTAATGACATTTCGGTAGATCAGTAGATATACAGAGAAATCGATAGATCTACCGAAAAATCGGTAGACGTGGCAACACTGGTAAGCACCATAAAAATCGAAAAACCTATCATGTTAACGAATTAATTCTATTTTTAGATATTAATGTAAACTGCATACTAGCGCTACCTATAATTGCAAAGCATAGGCATAAAATATTAGTTCAGCTCAGTTTCCGAAGTTATGGAAATGGCGCTCTCCAAAACCCCTTAAAGAAAACAAAAGCAATCTGAATAATACTCGAATATCCTGAAATCGGCCAACGACGTATACTCAGAGACATCTATAAGCGAAATATCAAACTCCCCACTGCACATAGAAATGAAAATAGCAGGAATACGCCAAGATCAAAAAGAAAACCTCCAAACTAAAGAACTCAACTTCAAGATTGAATGGCACAAGTCAAGTAGGCAATAATGCATATAATCAAAATTGCCACTACAGAAAATGATCAATTATTTAACCAAAATAAAGTAAATTGCATTAACCAACAGAAATTAGTCCCAATAAAAACTCTAAGAAAAATGGCGTACAACAGCAAAGAAACTGTGCTATTTGCAATAGCACCGAGAAAATTGATATAAGCTACGTCAACAATGAGTTACAAGAATTTTTCAAATCTAAACAAATGATATAATGATAGAAATAAATGCAAACCGGAATTACAATACCGGAGAAAATGATGTAACTTTTCAGTTGGGATCCGACGACTGAAAGGGCGCTAGAATCTGATAAAGAAAGAGAAGAAGTTGTGCTTTTCAAACACAATAGATGACGAAGATCGGTTCAAAATTTCCAACTGGCCTAGTAATATTTGCCTTGGTTTCTTTTCGGCAACAAAATACACAAGCGATGTAGGTACAATAGGATTAAACGACGTAACTATTCACCTTCCACAAATAATTACCATAGATAACCATTTAATGAAAAATGCCATATTACAAAGTAATTTAAATCTACACGTTCTCAATTACAATATACGTACAAGACAAATAAAGCAGACTCGTTACAGATCGAAATAATAACAAAAGATATTGATGTTATTAGCTTTATCGAACATTTCCTGAACAACGAGAAACTGAAGTTGACCGATACAAAAGACTATAAAATCATTAGTTGCTCTTGCAGAACAAATTCAATACATGGAGGATCCTTAATCCTGACCAGGAAAAATTAAAAACAATTGAAAGAAAAGATATTACCGTATTATCCCTAGAAAATGAAATCGAAATAGAAGCGGTTGAATTAATTAAACAACAAATAATTGTCGTATCCATTCATCCCATCAGGAAACAAAGACATTTATGGATAAAATTAGAGGAATTGGTATTTGTGTTAGGCAAAGAAAAGATGTCTAAAAATATATTTATCGCTGGTGATTTTAATGTTAACTTCAATCTAATAACAAAAACAATACAGAGCTTTGGGAATCTCCTATGTATATTTCAATTAAAGCAAGTCTTCGAGGAATCCTCCAGAATAACAGCGAGTACCAGCTCATTAATAGATAAAGTCTTCACGAACGTCACTTCTTAGTAATCTGAAATACTACACGGATAATTTACATCTGTCTGATCACATGGCTCATGTGTAGAGACCGAATTATGTGTTCGAGATTTGACAAAAATATGTACATATTTTTGTCAAATCTCGAACACATAATCCGGTCACATATATGTCTTAAATATGAACAAAATATGTTGAAAATATTCCTAAAATGTCTGGAATATGTAAAATATGTTTCAAAAATATTTTCAGAATGTGGGATATATTTTGAAGTAACAAGGAAAAGAAACAAACACCAAGAATATTTAAACAGATTTTATTGACAAGATACCTATCACTTACATTTTTATATTAAACATTACATTCCTTACTGTAAAAACAATTCATAATCAAATTTAATGTTTTTCAATATTTTCAATAGTTAGATTATGTCTTCTATCCGTTAGTGCACGACTTGTACATTGAAAAACTTCGTTCAACGTCAATTGATATGATTGGTGCATATTTTAAAACATTAACAACTTCCGGATTTAGATCGGTTTCAACATCAAAATCGTCACGGAGAATTTGGTTTGCTTGTTGCAATTAATTTAAATCGCTATTTTTTTTTAAATATCATTCGACTTTTTATTTATTAATGGTTCTGAAATTTCTCTTTAACCTTCCTATACTCACGCATACCGTCTGTGAGACCGCTTTATATAGTATAGTATACGTCTTTCATTTTGACGTGAGTATAGGAAGGTTAAATTCAACAATCAAATGAAGAGACTTTTGTAACGGGCGATTCAGTTTCAAGAATAACAATAGTTTTACGAACAAAATCATAATTTGATTTAATGAAGCAAAGTTCAAAGTGCAGTCAATTATTTCCTAAAATTGATTTCCACTTTGAAATTGCATCAATATTTTCCTCTTCAAAACTTGAAATAAGTTCTTTAATAGGGACAAAATTTTCTGCATAAAAACTGGCAGCTTTCAACCAAAGGAGTATTAGGTAATTTTTTTCTGTAACACTGAATTCTCAGAAGAGATTTTAAAAATATTTTCTTTAGGTTACTAATGAAACTATTAACTATAGCAAACACACTGACAAAGTCAATGCACAAATTTCCACTATCACCAAACAAATATTGCAATATTTGTTTGGTGATAGTGGAAATTTGTGCATTGACTTTGTCAGTGTGTTTGCTTTGTTACACCAAAGGTTCCAAACCAATTTTCTGTATTAACTATAGGAAATGAATTTCTCATATTATCCGCCACTTTGTTTAATAATAATAATAATAATAATAATAATAATAATAATAATAATAGTTCTTTATTTCTGCTATAAATATACAATATCCCTTAAAAACAGAAAGAAGCGTCATATTAAATGTCATTACTACAATAGCGTAGATATTCACTTGTATTATAAGGTTCAATGTAGCACACGTATTCAAAAACACATCGTTTAAACCTATTGAAATCATCTTCGTTTTTCATATGTGTTGTATAAATAACAATATACAAGTAGTACGCCCCCTAGCGGGAAGCGGACAACGAGTAGTATAAGATATAAATAAGTATTGTAATGTATGTATATCCCCATTAGTTGAAAATAAAATAATAAAAGCTTCATCTGAGTTGTTGCTAAACCGTATCAATAAAAAGATACAACATGGCGCTGCGATGCAAGGCTCAACAAGAAGCAATAACCGGAATAAATTGAGGAAAAATAAGGCAAACTCAGGAAAGGAAAAAAGTAAGGTTAGAATTATTAAAAAAGGCGGTAAAAGAGAAACGGCAAGAATTAAATAAAACAACTATGGAATATAACTTGCCTCAAGGGATGTCATTTAGTGGCAATGTAGCGGATAATTTTAAGGTCTTCAAGCAGAATTTGGAAATATACCTTGTTGCATCAGACAAAATAGAATAGTCAGACGAGGTAAAGGTTGCGATACTGTTGAATTGTATTGGCCAGGAGGGAATAAATATCTTCAATACGTTTAAATTAACAGGCGTGCAGAAGAAAGAATTTAGTACAGTCATCAAGGAATTTGAGAAATATTGCAACCCGAAGAAAAATATAATATATGAAAGATTTAAATTTTTCAAACGAAAACAGCAAGAAGGTGAGAGTATAAATCCTTTCGTAACTGATCTAAAGAAATTAGCAAGTTTGTGTGAGTTTGGCGATCAAACTGAATCTTTAATTCGAGATAGGATAGTTCTGGGTATCCACGACAGGAAATTACAAGAAAGACTATTATCAAGAGAAGATCTAACATTACAAAAAGCAATTGATGAGTGTTTAGTAGCTGAGCTGTCAAATTTACAAATAAATGATCTACAAAACAAGAGTAAAATGGTAGAAGAAATAAACAGGCGAAAAGGAAATACAGGGGTTACATTTAAATGTAGAAGGTGTTTAGAAGTGCATGGACCAAGGCAGTGCAAGGCATATGGGAAGAAATGTAATCTGTGTGGAAATCTTAATCACTTTCAGAAAGCATGCGGAAAGAAGAAAAAGGAGTACACAAAGAAGCCCCAAAACAAGGATTCCAAACAAGTGCAAAATGTGCAAAAAGTGAACGCAAGTGAATGTGATGATGAAAGTGCAGAAATATTTAGCATAAATAAGGTAAATAGTAAAGCCTATTACAAACATAAAAATTAAGGGAAATTTGTTGAAGTTTAAAATTGATACAGGGTCTGAGGTAAATATTTTGCCATCAAAAGTGTATTATAAATACTTGAATGAAAAAATTTTACAACCTTGTGATGTTGTGTTAGAAGCCTTTGGAGGTTTCAAAATAGAACCTTTAGGTCAAATTTCTGTTAAGATTAGAAATGACAATTTAGTCAATAATATAAATTTAATTATAGCAGATGTTAACTCTGACCCAATACTAGGTCTAGATAGTTCAGTAAAATTAGGGTATGTTCAAATCGATAGTGTTAAGACTGTGAATGATGATGAGAAGGAAAGTTTTGTAATTAATAACTCAGAAGTTTTTGAAGGTATGGGCAAATTTAATGAAAAGTACCATATAAATTTAAAACCAAAGTATAAAGCCGTGGCAAAGCCAGCTAGACGAATTCCACTATCTCTAAGAGACAGACTTAAAAATAAATTGTCAGAATTAGAACGTGATGGCGTAATTGCAAAAGTAACTGATCCAGGTGAGTGGGTGTCAAATTTAGTTATTGTGGAGAAAAATGACAAATCATTAAGATTATGTATGGATCCACAAAATTTAAATAAAGCAATACAACGTGAATTTTATACAATACCTACAATTGAAGATATCACATGTAAATTAAGTGGTAAAAGTTGGTTCACATTGCTTGATTTAAAAGATGGTTTCTATCATGTGGAGCTAGATGAGGAATCTAGTAAGTTATGCACGTTTAGTACTGTTTTTGGCTTGTATCGGTTCTTAAGATTACCGTTTGGACTCACCAGCGCTCCAGAATTTTTCAAAAAATTAATGACAAGAATTTTGGCGATATAGATGGTGTTACGGTTTATTTTGATGATCTTTTGATAGCTGCCAAGAGTAGTGGAGAGCATGACGAAATTTTGAAACAAGTTGTAGAAAGAGCAAAGCAAATAAATGTAAAGTTCAACAAAAATAAAGTTCAATTTAAAATGAATGAAGTCAAGTACTTAGGACATGTATTTTGCAAAGAAGGGATGAAACCTGACAGGGATAGAGTTAAAGCAATTCAGTGCTTAGAAGATCCACGAAATGTAAAGGAACTGCAAAAAGTACTTGGTGTTTTAAACTACCTTAGTAGATTCATATCAAATTTTTCAGAAATGACAAGTATTTTGTAGAGAACTGTTGAAAAAGAAAACTGTATTTGAGTGGACTATGAATCGCACTAACGCTTTTAATAAAATAAAAAGATATTTTAAGCACCCAACCTGTTTTAGGCAACTTTAATTCTCGCAGAGAAATTAGTATACAAACAGATGCATCTAAAGATGGTATTGGTTGCTGTCTAATGCAAGAAGGAAAACCAATTTACCATGCATCACGGAGTTTAACGGATTGTGAAAAACGTTATGCACAATGCGAAAAAGAGTTTTTTTTTTAGCGATATCTTTTGCTTGTAAAAAATTTCATAACTTTATTTATGGGGAAACGTCAAAATAATAACGGATAACAAGCCTCTTTTAGGAATAATGAAGAAAGATATCGATAAAATTCCGTCCCCCGATTGCAAAGAATAAAATCAAGTTACTTAGATATAATTTAAATTTAGAATACTGTCCGGGTAAAAAGTTGTTTATAGCGGATCTACTTTCAAGATCTTACATAAAAGAACCAGTTGAGGACGATCCAACTATGACTGACATCGTACATAGTATCGAGGCAAATTTAAGTATAACCAAAGCAAAGAAAATTCAATTTCAAAGTGAGACGGCCAAGGATAGCGTTTTAAAAGAAGTTATGAAGTTGACAAATAACGGTTGGCCGAAGCATTACAAAAGTTAGATGAAAAACTAAGACCATATTGGACGCATCGAAATGAAATTACTTGTTCAAGTAATCTAGTATTTCTAGGAGATAGACTGGTAGTGCCAGAAAATTTAAGGAATGATATGTTGGAATTGTTACATGAATCTCATTTTGGGATGACAAAAACAAAAAATAAAGCAAAGCAATTGTTCTACTGGCCAAAAATGAATGAAGAAATAGAACAATATATAGCGTGTTGTAAGATTTGCGAAAAGTACCAAATAAGTAATGTTAAAGAACCATTAATTCCGCAATAAATTCTAAATAGACCATTTAAAAAAGTGGGAAGTGATATATTGGAATATGGTGGCAAAAGTTACCTTGTTCTAATGGATTATTATTCAAAATGGCTGGAGGTGATGCCTTTAGCAAACAAAACATCGAAAAGTATAGTAGAAAATTTAAAAACTATATTCTCTACACATGGAATTCCTGATGAAGTAATAGCAGATAATATGCCATATAATTCATGGGAATGTCGAGGCTTTGCAAAGGCATGGAACTTTCAAATTACTACAAGTAGTCCGCACTATCCAAAATCTAACGGACTAGCTGAGAAAGCTGTAGGTATAGCCAAAGGTATGCTAAGAAAATGTAGTGATTTATCTCTTAGCTTATTAAATTACAGAAACACTCCTGTAATTGGGTTAGATCTAACACCATCACAGTTATTAATGCATAGGAGTTTAAGAACGAAATTACCTGTATTAGAAAACCAACTATCACATATAGATATTATGATCATGAATTGATAAAGACCAAGATAGATACAAAAAGAGCTAAAGATAAATGATATTACGACCAAAGCAGTAAAGAACGACATGATTTGAAAGAAGGGGAAAATATAGTAATGATCAATAAAAATAAACAATGGGAACCAGCAAGTGTAATTAAGAAACTTGAGAACAGTCCAAGATCGTATCTTGTGAAAAATGAAAATAATAAAATATATAGGCGTAACAGCAGTCATTTACGGAAGTCATTAAATGCTCCAAATTTTGATGTAACTGAGTATGACTTGACTAACGTAAGTATTTCAGGACAGGATAGTGCTAGTAGCCCTAGCTTACCTATAACTGAAAGCTTATCAGGAAGACGTACTAGACGTGAAATAAAAAAGCCGTGTAAATTAAATGATTATGTACTATATAAGTAAGTGCTTATTTCAAAAGGGGAAATGTTGTATAAATAACAATATACAAGTAGTACGCCCCCTAGCGGGAAGCGGACAACGAGTAGTATAAGATATAAATAAGTATTGTAATGTATGTGTATCCGCGTTAGTTGAAAATAAAATAATAAAAGCTTCATCTGAGTTGTTGCTAAACCGTATCAACAAAAGATACAACAATATGTAGTGGCAGTTTGTTGAAGAACTTGATAACATTGTAAGTAACACTTTTCTCAGATTTAGATAACTTGTGGAGGGGGATATCATAATTAATGAAATGTCGAGTTCTATAGTTGTGTCTCTTTTCATGAGAAGTAAATAGAGACATATTTCAAACAAAATAGTAGACATTCATATATATAAGTCCCATATACGGTCAAAAGTCTATTATTTCTAAAATAGTTTCGTAGTGTAGCATCCGGCCGCAAACCCAGAAGCGCCCGCATCGCCCTTTTTTGTAATATGAAAACCCTATTACAGTCACTACAGCTTCCCCAAATTATTATTCCATATCTCAAAATGGACTCAGCATAAGCATGATAAGCTACTTTCGTTGTATTGAAATTAGTACTTCTACTCAGAATTTTGAGTGCAAAGCAGGGGCCACTGAGCCTACCACAGACATCTTAGTTTATCATCTATTATTATACCTAGAACTTTACAATACTGACTTAAACTAAATGTAAAATCGCCAATAGCAATATCATCAGGCGTCAAAGTAGATTCACTTGCTTCAAACATAATGCAATTGGTTTTAGATGTATTTAGCTGTAATTTATTGCTGGAAAACCACAAATTGACATTGTGAAACAACTTTGACCCATCTTCGACAAGTTCGGTACGTGAATTTCCACCAAATAGTAAGTTCGTATCATCGGCGAAGTTAACGATTTCATGATTAGAACTGGAGACATTTGAAAAACGGTCATTCATAAATATAACAAATAGTAATGGGCCAAGGATACTGCCTTGGGGAACTCCCAAATTAACTATTCTTGCATCGGAGTAGATGCAGTTATTAGTGCTACTCAACTTAACGACCTGTCTTCGATTCGATATATACGATGCAATCCACTCCTGTGGAACCCCTCTGACGCCATAATGATACAGCTTCTCAAGCAAAACAGGATGAGACATGGAGTCGAAAGCTTTTGTGAGGTTTAGGAGTAGACCGCAAGCCATAAGTCCTCTATCCAGCATACTATATACCATTTCAGTGTAATCAAACAAGGCCGTGCTTGTGCTTTTTTAGATAAAAAACCGTGCTGATTAATATTAAATAAACTATGTTTAACAAAAAAACCTGAAAGTTGCTGATATACAATGATTTCCAAAATTTTTGAAAACGTAGATAAATGGCTTATAGGTCTATAGCTTTGTGGTTGTGTTACTTCATCCTTTTTGAAAACAGGGTTTATGATAGCTTGCTTTAGAGCTGTTGGAAACATTTCATGTAGGAGGGAAGTATTTATAATATCACAAAGGGATTCACTGATAACATCAAAACAGTACATGATAACTTTCAAGGGTATTTCATCGAAACCTACACTATTTTTGTTTTTGAGGTTATATAGATATTCTCTAAGATCGCTAGTTGTAACAGGTGTAAATTGAAAACTAAACGAATTTTGTGTTATTTGGGAGTTAAAATTCGGTAGGTTACCTCGAATTTGCTGTGGATTCTGCGTTGAAAAATAAGAATTGAATTCATTTGCTAACGTCTTAGAAATATTTAATTTTCGAGTATTATTTTGTGATACTCCTAATTTCTCACGAACAATTTGCCAGACTACTTTAGTTTTATTGGTTGCATTCATTATTGTGCCATCATTCATTTCTCTCCGTTTATTTCGTAGTAATTGGTTATACTCCACTTTTAGTAGTTTTAAATGGGGTTTATATTCAGGTAAGTACACACACACATTGTTTCGAGTATTTCAATTTCATTTTTGTATGGTAATATGTCTGGGGAACTGGTATATGAGTAGTTTAAACCCTGTGCTAAACACGTCACGTGAATTAAATTGGAAGACAAAACTTTAAATTGTTGACCAGATTTGACCACGTATGACGCAGCATCGGGAAACATGAACACAATTTTATTAGTTGGAACAATGTTGGGAAGGAAAGGATTCATGAAAGTTTCATTAATAAACCTAACCATTGTTACATGGTTAGTTTTTACAATTTGTTTACACGAAATCAAAATGGGATTTACCAGGACTGTTGTTATTCAAATAAATGTGCTATATAGCGTCCACAAATATCTGTGGTTTCATCTATTATAAAATATATAAAACTATTATTTACAGTTTGCTTGATTTCATTAATTACTTCCTCATATACATTTGTAACATAATTTTTCCTTAAAATACTTTCGTCAGGTACAATATTTCTGCAATGCTTTTGCAAAAACATTCAAAAATGTAGGTTTTGTAACGTATAAGGTGGGATATTAGCAGGAAGCAAAGCTTTGGTAAATTCCGAATTAAATACTTGTTGTTCGCTCTGATTTCTTGGAGATGAAGATGAACCTGCTAGTGACTGACCTACAGACATTTGCACCAATTTTGATTGTCTCATTTTTCCTAACTTTCGTTTATGAAGGTCAGTCGAGAGATGTTGGATAATTTGGAATTTTTCCTCACATGGAATCTATAAAAGAAGAAACGTATAGTAGATAATATATACACCCGTTTAGATATAAGATAAGAACATGATCTTGAAATTAAAGGAAAATATTTTTATTAATGAAAATAAATTTATTCAGCAATCTAAAAGCAAGTTTTTGAAGCAATTGTATGATAGACTAGAAGTTGCAAAACAAACATGTAATTTGAATGAAATAAATGAAATAAAATTGTTTTGTAAAATTATCAATTTTCCATTTTACCGCACGCTTTCCAGAATAGTTTTTCTTCTTTTCTTCTTAAAAAGTAATTCTGGAACGGTCTTGATCACTTTTGACATTTTTGGATAACACTCGGTAACACTTCGCTTTATTTGGTGTTTGTAAATGATGAAAATTTTTAAATGATAAATGCTGAAACGTATACACCTCCTACCTAAGTATATTTAACCAATCAAAACTCACCTTTATTCGTTTAATTCCCGATTTTTATTCTTAGAAACCGTAACAAAATAATCTGTGCTCTTCGGTATTGAACATGATATTTCGTTTGGCAGTTTTTAAAGCAATTAACAATTTCTTTGAAAAATATCGAAACCTAGATTTCTTGCAAAAAGCATTAATCCGTATTTAGGTAATATTTATTAATAATAATAATAATAAACTTTATTCTCTCCATAGTACAAGAATTGTGTAGAAAGCGTCATATTTTAAAAACAAAAGCACATACAAAAAAAATTATAAATGTAAAAACAACATACATATAACACATATCAAAAATGCCACTTAGCGGTTAATCAACGCATAAAATAGTCTTTGATATCGTAAAAGCAAAGTGCTTCTAAAAACGACTTTACGCTACTTTTAAAATTTTTGAAAGGCAATCTCCGCAGGGTATCTGGGAGGTGATTATATATTTTGAGGCATTGGTGGACTACCAGCCTCTGAACCTGAAGTCAAATGTGTCTTTGGCAAAACCAAATAGTGATCCTGTTTACCACGCGTGCTATATTCATGTGTGAGTTCGAGATTCATAAAAATCGTAATTTGATTTAACAAAAACTGAACACTCTAGGATATAAAGAGATGATAGAATAATTATCTTCTGGTTTTTAAAAATTTCTCTACATGAATCTCTGGGTGTTAGATTAAATACAGCTCTTACGCAAGCTTTCTGTATCAAGAAGATTCTATGGTGTTCCACCGAATTTCCCCAAAAGATAAGACCATATCGAAATCTACTCTGCACGCATGCGTAGTACGCAGCCAATGCGGCCCTAACACCGACACACCGCGAAATAGTTCGTAAGCAGTAACAAAAACCACTCAACTTCGCTCGAAGATCATCTATATGTGGTTTTCAGGATAGCCCCGAGTCTATTTTAAGTCCCAAAAAGCACGACACGCCTACACAATCAAGAACATTTGACTCGTAACAAATTGCGATATCCTCAGCACTATTGTTAAATATCAAAACCTGCGTTTTGTCAGCATTTAATTGAAAATTGTGGGATTGAAACCATTTGTTCAAAGTGTCCAGACTATCCACTACTTTATGGGTTAATTCTTCAACACCGTCAGCACGCACAATACATGCAGTATCATCCGCATAGGTACACAGATGGGTCCAAAACGCTCCACGGAGTGGGGGCAGGAATAGTGGGGCCTAGAACACACAGATCAATAACTTTGAGCAAGGACACCTCAATCTTCCAAGCGGAACTATACGCAATCTTGGAAACTGTAGGAATCCTATCCGAAAGGGGACACAGGGAAATACGAATCAAAATATTCTCGGATAGTCAACCAGTCCTTAAGGCCCTGAGCAGTTGTACAATTACGTCCAAATTATTATTGGAATGCCGCAACATGCTTAATGGCCTGGCCATTCAGAACCAGATCACCTTGGTCTGGGTGCCAGGACATCAGGGGCACGGGCGAAATGAGATGGCAGACATCTGCGCAAAAGGGCTGAGAGAAACTTTACTGGACCTACCCCACCTTTTGGGTTTAACAAAGGTCTCCTTAAAGGTGAGATAAAGAAATTGACAGCGTCCATTACAATGAAACACTGGAATGAGACCAGCGGGCTGGAACATTCCAAAAAATTTCTGAGCTTCGACGCTAGGAGGGCGGACCTCGCCCTAAAACTGGACAGGGGAAGCTTAAAAACACTGACAGGGCCACTATACCTGTAACAAGCACCTTCACAAAATGGGCTTATCCAACACGGACACTTGCAGATTCTGCGGTGAAGAATAGGAGTCAATGGAACACTTGATCACTAACTGTGGGGCACTAGGCCACAGGAGATATAGACTACTACATGCATATACGCTGAGTGAGGAGGACCTATTTACACTCCCATTGAAGGAGCTGATCCTGTTCCTCAGCGTATTAAATAAATAAATAAAACAAACAAGAGGAAGCACAATAGATCAACGTGGTCGCAGTGCAAAGGGCCATTTTGGGCCAGACCCCACCTCATTACAATACAATACAATACAATACAATCATCCGCATATAAAACTGTTTTGTTCCCAATGACATTCGGTAAGTCATTGATGTACAATAAAAACAACAGAGGTCCCAGAATGGATCCCTGTGGCACTCCGAACAAAATTCTCTGCCAATCTGACTTCATTTCGCAAGCCGAGCGGTCCTGCATTACAACGCATTGACTTCTGTCAGATAAGTAGGACTTTATCCACTCGTAAGCAACGGCTCGGAAACCAATTTTCTTCAATTTTATTTAAAAGCACTTTATGATGGACATTGTCAAATGCCTTACTGAGATCCATAAAACTGCATGCCGTGTCGCTTCTCCCACTCAAACCGACTATGACTTCCTGAAGCAGCTGGAAAATAGCTCGAATTGTCGATCTCGATTTCACATAGCCATTCTGATTATACTGAAGAATGCTGTACCTCTCAATAAAATTCATCATTCTGTTATACATAAGTTTCTGTATTACTTTCGATATGCTAGATGTAATTGCAATAGGTCGGTAGTTTTTAATATCGGTCTTATCTCCTTTTTGGTAAATCGGCTTTATTTTATTATATTTAACGAAACATCGGTAATGGTGCAATGTAAATTTCCCAGAAAATCATCTACTATATTTTTTATAAAAATAACGCGATTTTCAAAGAGAAATATATGTCGAATAATTTCAAATATGTTAAAATATTCAAATAAAATTAAATTAGTGCTAAACGCTTTTATTTACCCTAATTCGTAAAGATTTTAAAGCGTTTAATTGTACCGTTGATAGTTACCGATATGCAAAAAACAGATAACCCGGTCTCTGATAATTACCTATTACCAATTTCAACGCGATATATACAATAATTACATGTTTCTGACCTCACATTTCATTAAATGATCTAATCTTTCTTCCAGTATGTTCCTATACTGAAAATTCCTCAAAATCGACGAGCAATGATATCAGGAAAAAATGCTTGACGTATTGTGTAGACGTATGTAAATACAAATAAAATTATTTCAATTACCACCCAATTCCTATTGAAGTATAACATGGACCGTATACAGGCCAATTGCGTGTTTATTCGCGCTTGTGCAATAGGTTGAACATAACGCTATCATGTTTGGGTGAAGGCTTTTCAGATCCCGACATACACGATAAGAGTCTACAATAACCGGTAATTAATTTTTAATTAGACGCCGGCCACTTACGGTTTACGAATGTAAGTGTCTATTTATTGTTGTTGTATAATCAGTTTATAATTTAGAACTTTGTAGGTTAACATAGATAATGGACACTTTCGGCATTTGTAACAGATGCCGATCCACCAATGACGATGTGTTAATCAATTCGAACGAACAATACAAAGGCGGCATTCTTGCGCTTATTTTATCTGCGTTTCATTCGTTTTCTTTCCTTTAATGACGTGGTTTATCGCTCACCACTCACAGTTATGGAATGATATTTTTCGATCTTTGGTTGGTAGAAAATTGAAGTATAATATTGTACTTATACAAGGGAACACGGTCATCTGGGGCTCTCCAAAACAAAATTGAAATTTTGTGACTTTATGAAGGGGTCCAATAGAGAATAAGAATAAGTGCAATTATCTTACATTAGAGGACCCTTCTACAAATCCACAAAATTTTATTCTTTTTGAGGAGGCCGCGTTGTCGGTGCTCGCTTGTTAGTGATTCTTTCCAATGTTCAATCCTCAATTCCTTATGCAATTCCAATAAACAACAGATTTGGTTCTTTTCTCGATATTTAAGAACTAGATTTTCACGTACCCTTCTTTTTCGGCGGAAGGGGAAGGGGGAGGGAAGCCAAAACGATGGCATTCTTCTTTGGTTGGAGGATAGATTTTGAAACCGTATTTCATAACTTTCGCCAATTCTCTAAAGTTTTTATTCGCGGCTTTCAATCATTTCAACTTCACTTTAGGATTTCACAATTTTGAGAATATAAGAGATTTGTTTCTTTCCTAGCCTTCTTTTCTTTCGTTAGTGATCCCATGCTCTTTAAAAAGCGCTGAAGTTGTATCTGATTTCAGCCGTTGATCCTTCCCCCTACTTCAGCTCCACTTTTAATACTTTCATTTTCCTTATACTTTTCCTCTGTTGCATTCTTCTACATCAGAATGTTCCAAGTTCTCTAGGTCTTACAATTTAATCCTTTTGGTTTTTCGTGTAACAATCGGCTCTCTCTTTCTTCCACCCTGCATATGTATATGGCGCCCTACAGTACTAATTTTGAGAAATATTTAACATAAAATAAAGATAATTACCTAGTGTTGTGTGTGTGCGAGTGTAATTTCTTTTATTCGTTGATGGTTCTTCCTATATCTCCTCTCTTGAATTGCTTCTTCGATGCAGCTCAATTTTCTATGGTCTCTTTTCTCTCTTAACTTCTTCTTTTCGGTGTGGCTCTATTTTCAATGCATTCTTCCCTTTTTCTTCAATTCTTTCTTCTCCGGTGTGGTGAGGTCCAAAATATATTTTAAACTTTTTGTTGACTTATCTTGCCAATTCTCTTCGTCGTCAACCAAACAAACTTTTCATTTTTTCCGGAAACCAGGACAACACCGCATTATTTCTCCGTTGTCCACGAAACGAAAACTTTAATTCACCATCACTTCAGTTCATCCAAGGCATAACGTTGTTATAGAAACCTGTATTGTTAATGTTCATGTATTCTTGGTTATTTATAGCCAGTGGTTATTAAGAATTCTTGTGATGTGAGTGTGTTTAAATAGTTACAATGCTTTTTTATCTTTTAATCGATGCTTTTTATAATAACTAATAATTTTATTTCTAGTTACATTTTTTCTCCTATTAAACGTCTCTGGCTGGACTTAAAAAGGTGGTGTGGGTGGTATCGAAAAAGTATAAACAGAACCCAAAAATAAACGGAATGTCATTTGAACATAATCATCCATAATCCCAACATTTACTCTGAATTTTGATATATTGAATTGTAATAAATGATAAATTTTCTAATGGTAATTAACCATTCGAGTATTACTATACTACAGTATCTTAGAATGAGAAAATAGAAAACATGCCATTTATGTAGGAAAGATCAAGAATTACATCAAAGAAATGGAAGTCCAACATCTAGATATATACTCGGACTCTAAATTAACATGAAGGAAACACATTTTTATTAGACCCACATAACTGGGTCTTAAATTTTGGAAATGAGATGTTGGTAAATTTGACGAAAATCGTCATTGTCACCACAAACTAAAGCTGTAGTAGATAGAACTTCGCTGTAGTCCATTTGAATTGGTATAGTACATAGCTATGGGGCACTTTATTCAATTTCGACATGACAATTGTAGAAATATTTCAATATAAAGTCCTTTCTATTATTACAAACTCATTCGTTACATTGCTTCCCAGATATTCAAATTAAGACACTCAAAAATGTGATCACAGGCTAGTGTCACTAACTGGTTAAAAATCTCATCATAGAAATCAACGAAACGTAGAATACAAGATCTTCCATTTGATTTACCAACGATAATTTTAAGTTAAAAATGTGTACAGTTTCTTTTCCCCTTCGTTTGGTAGGAATGTGCATAATTCTTCCTGGCTTCTCATCTTCGATTCCTAAGGCTTTTATTTGCCGTCCTCTAGTAATTTGACCGCCTCCAGCTTTTTCGTAATTATTTTCCTGAGTTCAAATAGTTAAATTTTCACGAATATCTTCTCCGGTATGGTGAGGTTCTTTTATTCACTGGTACTTCTTCTTAAAACCCTTTTATTCCAAATACAGTAGAAGCCGCTTATTATAATCACGGTTAATGTTATCAAACGGTTATTGTTATCGAAAACCGTTGGTCCCAAATCACTCTATTTAAAATTCATTGAAAGAAAGCCGCATATTGTAATCAAAAGCCGCTTAATGTTATTAGTTATGAATAGTATCCTTTGTCGGAAAGTTTCTTCAGGCGACGGTGTCTGCAGCGCAACTCCTTTGAACGAGCCGCTTTTTCTCGCCGATTTCAATTAAAACTCTCATATGGCATATTACAATCTAACGAATTGTTATTTCTATATTATGAAGGGGTCATCTTTTTTTTGATGTACTTTATGTATAAAGGTCCGTTCTTTTAAATGATATTCAGTTTCTCCTATACTCTTCTACGAATCTCACGTTCTACAGTCTTGTGTACGGGTAAATTATTGAAATTTCGCATAAACCACCGTGGTCATGGCAGAAGTGAATGAAAAACGTCGCGATCTATCGAACGAAGAAAAACGACAAATTCTCGATAACTTCGATAAACTTCCGAAAATGAGTCAAAGGAATGCTGCGGTACAATTAAAAATTTCGCAACCGCTGTTGTGTAAAATTTTAAAAAAATCGTACAGAAATAGAAACGTGTGCGCGTTCGAATGAAAACATAAAACGAAAAAGGGAAAGATCTGGAAAGGATAATCAAGTTGAATCAGCTTTAAAAATTTGGTTTACAAATGTTCGCGAAAAAAATGCCTCTGTGAATGGTCCTATCATGCGTCAAAAGCAGAAGATATAGCCAAAACTATGGGGAAAGAAAATTTCATTGCAACAGACGGATGGTTCAATCGGTGGAAAAAGCGAGGAAACATCGTTTATAGACCTCTGCACGGTGAAGAAAAAGTGCTGATTCGTTAGCAGCCGCTGACTGGATGCGTTCGGAATGGCCAGAAATTATTGCAAAATATCCGCCTCAGGACATCTACAATGCAGATGAAACAGGACTCTACTTTCGCGTGATGCCTAATCATACTTATTTGTTCAAAAACGATAAAGTAAGAGGTTGCTTATCTTCGAAAGAACGAGTAACAGTGTTATGTTCTGTTAATATGGAAGGTGAAAAGGAAGAACTTCTAGTGATAGGAAAAAGTAAGAATCCTCGGTGTTTTAAAGGTGTTAAAACTTTGCCCGTGGAGTATTTTGCTAATGCGAATGCTTGGATGACAAGTGTCTTGTTCAGCGAGTGGTTACTCAGGTGGGACAAAAAATTTAAACGCCAAATCGTCTTATTAGTAGACAATTGTACTGCGCACAAAGTGAATGCAGTTTTGACGAACATCCAACTTATTTTCTTACCTGCGAACACTACGGCATTGATACAACCATGTGATCAAGGAATCATTCGAACATTCAAAGAATACTATCGAGGGCAAATTCGAGCCCAAATTATACAAGAACTTGATGAGAATCGAGATGCACCTACTGCAGATGCGATAGCAAAAAAATCAGTCTTCTAGATGCGCTGCATTTGCTGGTGAAGTCATGGAGGCAAGTTCAACCAGAAACGATCCGAAACTGTTTTCGAAAAGGAGGTTTTCCAAAACTGGTGATGAAGAACCTGATCTCCATGAAACGTGCGCTGACATTTTTAGAAGGTATGAAAAAAGAACTTGTTTTGTACATCTAACTAATATTTTTTTAATTTTTTTTTGTAGTTCAAAGGTCTGTCCAAAAGCGAATTTTCCGATTGGGTGGATATCGACAATGATGTTCAAACAGCTGCCACAATGACTATATCAGACATTTGTCGGGAAGTTGTGGATCAATCGTCCGAAGGAAGTAATCCTGAATTACCCGAAGTAGGAGAAGAAGAAGAAGAGGAAATGTCTGAAGAGCCGCCAACTAATGGCCAGATGCAAGAAGCGTTAAATATTCTCCGACGTGGTGTACAATTCCGAGAAAGTAATTTTGATAGATATTATGATTTTGAAATATACATACAAAATCTTATTAATAAAAATAAACGTCAAACGACGATCGACCAGTTTTTCGAATGAAATCGTAAAGTGTAAATAAATGTACCTACGTATTGTATCGATGATAAAAAATAAACAAATTTGGTAAAATATTAAAAATTGTTGATTAATCGTTAATTTTTCCATTGAATTTTATTTGTAAGTCGTTAAATAATTTGATTACATACATACATATTTATTATTGACTACATCAGCATAGAAAAATACATTTATATTTACCTTCCGCTTACTGTTATCATTCGGTTAATGTTATCAAAAAGGGTTTGTTCCAAATTGATCACAATAAGCGGCTTCTACTGTATATTTATTGACTTATTTGTTGATTTACCTATCTTGTGAATTTTCTTCGTCGTTAACCAAACAAACTTTTTATTTCTTTTGGAAACTAGGACTACACTGCTTTATTTATAAGTTGTCCATGAAACGAAAACTTTAATTCACCTTGATTCCAGTTCATCGAGGTATATTGCTGTTATGGAGACCTGTATTGAATGTCGATGTATCCTTGGTTGTTTGCAGTATTTTTTATGAATTCTTGTAATGTAAAAGTGTTGTATGTATGTGTCTTAATGTTAACAATGCTTTTCTGCCTATTAACCGATGCTGTTTATAATAATTAATAATTTTATTTCTAGTTACATTTGTTTCTCCCATTAAACGTCTCTGGCTGGAGTTGGAGAAGCTAACACCCGTAGGGTAATAAAATGCCCAAAAGGTGGTAGGCGTGGTTTCGGAATGGTATAAATAGAACCCCAAAATAAACCGAGTGTCAAATGAAGACCGTAACCCCAACATTAACTGTATATTTTGATATATTGAACTGTAATAAAATATGAATTTTCTAATGGTAATTAACCATTCGAGTATTACTATACTACAGTATGCATGAGATGAATTTGGTTAGCAAACAAATGGTAGGTCTTGTTTGTACTTCCATAATTGTTCTTAGGAAAAGGTATGATGAAAATCGATAACAATTAGATGGTCTGATTCGATGTATTTCATTTAAAGATGATCAGCATGAGTAAAATTTTGTATCCGGATAAATTTTGTAGCTCGTTAGCATTATATGTTGAACAAACGTGGACCTAGGTTTGGGTTTTAAAGAACATCGGAACTAGAACTATACAAATCTATTATAGTTTTTGATACAATAATAACGGTCGGTAAAATAGGAAGTAGAGTCCTACCAGCTTCGGACTATTTTTTGAGTAATTGTATTTCATTTGTCTTAATACTGACTGAATAAAGTTTCTCTGCAGGGGTCAAGAAGGGTAGTAACTTCTTGCGGGTTTCATTGTATGCCATTATTTGGCACTGATGTTTCGCTGTCGCCATCTATTCCTGAAGAAACTATCAATAAGGATAGACGGGCAACATGAAAATGAGCGTCATTTGCAACAATCATCAAAATTTAACATCAAAAATAATACTTAATTATAATTAGTGTTCGTTTAGAAAAAATCATTTTAAGTGCTTCTGATCAAAATGTCATGTATTTCGATATCTTTCAAGATTTACAATAAGAACATGAAATATCCGTTAATTGTTTCGAGTGTTATAGTTTAAGATCAGCTAAAGTATTTACATATGTTTGGGATATTATCAATTTTTTAAATTAATAAAATTAAAAATGCAAAATAGATTTGAATCAATCAAAAAATCACTCAGTAATTGGATGGAGTAAACTGGTTCTTACCATTACCATCTCACTTCAGGATATTAACTAATAAGTAAGCGGTCATCGCAAGCAGCGTGATAATGATAAGAACTATTTTCTTTTTTGAATTTATTGCGTTTAATAGAAAAAAGACTGCTTACCAGAATCACAGATAAAGTAGTTCTACTTCTTGGATCTTTATTATTTTGCGTCTTCCTTCATAACTGATATAACTTGGGAGAATTTGTTGCTTAGGCTTGTTAATTATTTGAAAGTTGGGTATTGTGTTAATGATATGGCCATCATCAGTGCTACTATCGAACTAATGCATATACAATTATTATCTTTTGGCGTAATCCAAGATTGGAAGCGATATTGCTAGATGTAATTGAATGTTAATAAGAAATTAAAAAGGAATTCGAATCACAGATAAAATCGAGAAGACTAAATGGCTTCTTATAAATAATTACTTTTAAAAATGTAATTTCCTTGTTTAGGACATATATCAATAAATATTGATCAGGAATAAAGCGTTCGATGGAAGATAGAAATAAGTAGAATCTGACGTAATGCCATATTGAGTTTGCAAATCACGTTATTTAAATAATAATAGGATCTTGAAAATCGTCCTTTGAATTATACCATTTCTCACGTTCTTTGTTCTTATGCAAAATCACAATACTTAAAGAAAAATTTCATTTTATTGATTAAAATTTTGAAATAAACATATTTTTAATGTTATTTCGGTAGATAGTAATGTTTACTTTGCAATCATTTTATCAGACCTTTCATCTTTAGTGTCATTAATAAACTATTGTTTTCGACAATACCTTTAATCAAGTAGAAATCTATAACTAATTATGACCTCATGTAAAGTAATTGTTTCCTGAACTGAATACGTGAATAGTGTACTGAGAATTTAGTTCAATTTCTTAAACAAAATTGCACCGGCCTAGCTCTTAATTAATGATATAAAAAGCATAAATTATAACAAATTATATTTATAAATTTTGAGAAATATTTAACATAAAAGCAAGATAATTACCTAGTGTTGTGTGTGTGTGTGAATGTAATTTATCTCTTGATGATGGTTCTTCCTATGTCTCCTCTCTTAACTTCTATTCTCGATGCACCTTTAATTTCTATGGATTCTTCCCCTTCTTAGATTCTATCTTCTCCGATATTGTGAGGTTCTTTTATTCACTGGTACTTCTTCTTAAAACACTTTTATTCCAAATATATTTATTGACTTATTTATTGACTAATCTATCTTGTCAATTTTCTTCGTCGTTAACCAAACAAACTTTTCATTTCTTTTGGAAACCAGGACTACACTGCTTTATTTCTAAGTTGTCCACGAAACAAAACTTTTATTCACCTTGACTCCAATTCATCCAGGTATATCGCTGTCATAGCAACCTGTATTGAATGTCGATGTATCCTTGGTTATTTCCAGTAATCTTTTATGAATTCTTGTAATGTAAAAATGTTGTAGGTATGTATGTGAATGTTAACAATGCGTTTTATCCATTGATATATACTTTTTATAATAATTATTAATCTTATTTCTAGTGACATTTGTTTCTCCCATTAAACGTCTCTGGCTGGAGTTAAAATAAGATGCTAACACCCGTAGGGCTAATAAAATGCTCAAAACGTGGTGTCGAAGAGGTATAAATAGAACCACAAAATAAACCGTATGACAATTGAAGACCATAACTCCAACATTAACTGTGAATTTTGATATATTGAATTGTAATGAATGATGAATTTAGTATTACTATACTATAATAGTGTACATTAACAAAATAGAACATCCCCAGCCCGTATATGCAAGAAAATTTAAACTTTAAACAAGTTTCCGGAATCGCTGCTAGGGAGTTGGTATTTCTCCAAATACTTTACGTCGTTGTGTTGGCAACTCTTTCATATCAATTGAGTGCAGATGTTAAATCGATCTGTCAAATAGTCCGCTTTCAATAAGCATTTAAGTCAAGTACCTTTTTGTATTTTCAATTATGAACAAAAACGAAGTACGAGCCGTCATCAAATTTTTCTATTTGAAATGGAAAGGCGCAACGGAAATCAGATCAAAATTAGATGCCATTCTTGAGGATTCATCACCTTCATTTTTCATCGTGAATTTTTGGGTTTCGGAATTCAAGCGTGTATACAAGTGATGAACCACGTTCAGGACGTCCGACAACGGCTACCACGCCGGAAATTGTGGAAAAAGTCCATGACATGGTTTTGGCAGATGACCGAATTCAAGTGCGTGAAATTGGGGAAGCAGTGGCCATCTCTTATGAACGAGTAGTTCGTATTTTACGTAATAAATTGGGTTTAAAACAGCTTTCTGCAAGATGGATACCGCATTTTCTCAATTCGGAGCCAAAACGCATTCGAGCTCGAACCTCTCTAGCCTATTGTTTAGAAGAGTTTACGAGGAATCCAACGGATTTTAGGAGACGATTCACAACCATGGATGAGACCTAGATTCATCACGACATACCAGAAACAAAGATCCAATCAAAATAGTGGATTGTGCGCGGTGAATCGGTTCCGAAGAAGGCAAAGACCATTCACTCGTGTGGAAAGGTGATGGCATCGATTTTTTCGGACGCACAAGGAATTTTGATAATTGGTTATCTTGTGGAGGGCAAAACTGTTACTGGCCAATATTACACAACACTTTTGGCCAAATTGAACGCATAAATTCAGGAAAGACGCCTTGAATGGTTAAACAAAGCTGTGGTTTCACCACGACAAAGTGTCCGCTCATTCAAGTGCAATCGTTCAGCAAAAATTGGCAAAAATTCTTGATCCTCTCGGATTTCGATGAAATTTGGTGTACTTGTTATACTAACTGAAAAACTGACACACACAAATTCCCCCTAAATCCACTAAATCCCTAAATCGACAGGGGTCGAAAATACGGCGGGTTACAATTTTCCCCAAAATCCAAAAATTCAATATCTTCGGTTCTATTGTAGCTACAGAGCCCAACTGTTTTTTGTTTTAAAGCTCTTAATATGGCCTACAGGACTACTATAACAAAGGAAATGAAAAAGAAGTGAGGGGTGCCTTCCTTATTTAAAGATCGTAGTAAGGAGTGAGGGAAATTGGGGGAGGGTTGTATCCCCCGATTTTTCCTAAAGAGCATATCCTGAAAATTTTATCTTGGGACAACAACGGAATCGCTAGCAACGTGCTTGTTATAAATTACTTGTGCCTAATTTTTAATGTTCTTATTAAATACGAAAAAAGCCAAATTCCACATCTGTCAAACAGATGTAACATCTAAATATTTTTATCGGATAATAAAGAACATTTAATAAACGACGCTGAAAAGCTCTATTCTATATTAACAAAAGAATCTTTCGCTGAGAGAATCGTTCCCGGTTTGTGTGATGATTTTGTCGATCTTGCGAGCGAATAGAAAAATCCCGAAAACTTTCTACTTCGAAATTTTTCTTCTTGACATTTATGTAGTTATGCTAGCTTCCTCGGTACTTACATGTAATTAGAGGGGTTAGGCTCGATGATTTTGTTTAATTACTTTTTATATCCTAATTAAGAGTGCTTGGTGACGAGACCAGCAAAAATTCTCTCTATATAACTCAAAACTTTTTCGACTGAAGGGAGACAACATTTTCATGTTGAGGGAAAAAATGATATGCTTTAAGTGGTTCAGGTATAAAAGATGGGACTGTATAGTTCGTTGGTAATGTCATCGTCAATTTCTTCATTCTGAGCCGCTCGTGCTCAGGATTGTTTTTTATTGTTAGGTTGTTTGAGAATTTATTCTCACCTTGAAAAAAGTCAAGGTCTCTAATGTCAGCCTGAAGAGATTTCGGCCATTTTAAAAATGATTTAAGAGCTTGCAACGGGGTTTAACTTGCAATGGTGTAAGTGGTTAAGAACAGCCTAAATGTCAACCCCATCTGCACGAGAAATGACTTTGATCATGCGATATATTGGGTCTATAACTTGAAAATAACGGATGATTTTTGCAAAAATATGGCTTTATTTCATTACACATCAATAAGTACATTATTTAAAGTATTATCCATCAGAATCTATAACCTCTTGCCATCTCTCTGGTAATTTATGTATACCTTGCCAAAGAAACCGTTCATCTTTTGAAACCAAAAAAAAAAAAAAAGTGAAAATCAGAAGGGGCCAAGTCTGCTGAATACGGCAGGTGCGATAAGACTTTCCATCCGCAGTTTTGTAAATAGTTTTCACCGGTGTAGGAAGATGATATGTCATGATGGAGAATTATGCATTCGTGTCTAGACGCATGTTCTGGTCGTTTTTTACCAATGCTCTCTTCAATCGAATCAAGTGTTGACGGTACAACTGCCCCGTGATAGTTTTGCCAGGTTTTAACAGCTAATTACCCCCTTCTGGTTCCACCAACAACACAAGATCATCTTGGCACCAAGAATATTCGGTTTCGGAGTCGTCGATGTGCCTGATTGGCTAGGCTTCACATAATGTGAAAAATAAATTGTCATAACGGATCCATTTTTCGTCCCCACTTACCATTCGATGTAGAAATGATTTTTCTCTGTGGCGTTCAAGAAGCATTTCTGACTTGCAAAATCGCCTTTCGACGTCCCCGCGACTTATATGGCACCCAGTTTCCTTGCTTTTGTATGAAGCCCGATGCTTTCAGACGCTTGGAAATTGCTGCTTGTGTCACTCCCAACGATTATGCGTGCTCTTCTTGCATTTGGCGCGAGTCTTGACTGAGTAATACCTCCTGATCTTCATTTTCGCTTGGCCCGGTCGTTTCTTGTCTTCGGTGTCAAAATTACTGCTTTTATAGCGTCGAAAACACAACTCGCATGTTTTCAACGACGGAGTATGTTCACCACAAACTTCCGACAACATTCGATGATTTTCAGCAGCACTCTTCTTTCGAATTGAAGAAGAAAAGCAAAACTTCTCGCAAATATTGTTTTTTTGGCACCTACGTTGACATGTTTGAACACGAAAAGAATTAGAATGCTTACACTTCTGCGTATTGACATCAACTGACAATTAAAGCCATCCGATGAAGTATTGCCATGAAAGTATTTACAGTATGGTTCTGAGCTGCTCATATTCAAGCTATACAAGCAATATTTTGTTAAAGAGTGGTGACTAATGATGCGTAATGTTACCGAGGCAGCTTGTAATTACCATGATTTGAGGGCTTTTAGTGCCATCTGAGCAGATTTGATAATTATGGCGAATATTAAAAGCTTTTAATGGCACTTGGCTGTTTAAGAATAACTTTGTTCTGTGGAAGCTCCTTTTGATACATTCTTAATCCTGAGTAAACGAATTCTAGGACCGATTACCTCGATTGTACCTTCTTCGTCTGTTTTGTAACCATCGCATAGAAAAACAGTCGACGGCTTATTGTTGGCTCTAAAATATATAAACAAGGTGACGTTGGAATAATTGGCTTCAAATTCAATAACTGGAAATTACAAGGTGACTATACCGAAATGCGCTGGCCAGTGGCCTAACGCTCTTCGAAGTCAATCTACTACAAACTACTAGTAAATAATTGTCACTGCAGATGGAACTGCTGACTCCTCTCAACACTTAATGATATAAGTGGAGAGTAAGAAGAAAGTAAGAAGATCAAACGGAAACCCTGTTTAAAAAGTGGTTGTCTTCCAAGGTCGATTCAGAGTCATACATTTAAACAAGTTGTTGCTGAATCCATAAATGCTTTTTACATGTCCTGTATCAAAAATTCTTGTGTTAAGTAGGCTTGCCTGAATAAGTCTTCACAATTCGACAATTTCTACGACATTTAGTACCATTTTCATTGCAAATATGATTTTTATGTGCTTACTGTAATATTCAAGCAAATTTTGCGATTATATTGCAGCACTCATTTTAAGTTCTAGTTCAACAAATAAATGATCTACAAGATATGCATACTGAGTCCTCCATTTTTACGTTCGATTGGTGTGAAGAAGTCATACAACCCAAGTAAATCCAATAATCTCCATATCTGAACACTCATACATATGTATGTATCAGCTAATTTTTGCGCAATATTGGAAGACTCCCAAAAGAAGATTTTTTGTATTGCTATTAAGTAACAGATATATGGGATATTTTTGGGGCTTTCGTAGTGGTCGAAGATTTGCAACCAACTTAACAAATTGAAAAGAATAATCGTTACCTTCAAGCTTGAAATTAATAGAGAAAAATTCTTCATATACATTTGACAACGTATGTATCCTGGTGTTACCAATACAAGATATAAATCTCCAAACGCAACTTACTTACGTTTGAAAGCCGACGAGAACGTAGTTGACAATTAATTAAATTTTAATCAAGTGTTCTACGAAAACAAATACATATCATAAGTATATCTGGCTTCTGTTAAGGTTCAATCAGCCACACTACTTATTACTGCTTAAAATATTTGTACTCCATTAGGCAAATTAATTTGATTTCAATAACAAGATAGGAAGCAGATGAGAATCTCTTGACGATAAAAAGACCGATAGACACCCTATTTCCCTATATAAATTGTCACCCATCTCTATCAAATACCACAAGATCACACATTTGTCGTCGAGAACTGACTCTAATTTCTAGAGCCATGATGAAAGGTACGACTGTGTTTAAAATTACTTTATTTTTTATCGTCTTGTGTATTAATCGAATATTCTTGCAGGTGGAACGAAGTTATTATTATCATTAACGTTGCAGTGTTTATTACTATCCTTAGCATGTAAGTAACTTCAAGACCAATATGTCTAGCGAACTATATTTATAGCACTATTTCTGGAAGAATATCTAAAATTAATAAAATACATGTGTGCATTGCTTTCTAGATGGCGAACCTGTCGGATCTTGCCCACCATCGAATGGTGCGGAACTGAATTGCCTGACAGATTCAGATGACTGTTCAATTTTCTATATGTGCGATTGGGGCACTCCCATCCTAGTCCAGTGTCCTGCTACATTATACTTTAATCCTGAATTAAATACTTGCGATTATCCTGAGAACACGAAATGTGTGCTAGGAGAGGCGTCAGAAGAACCCGCAGAACCGACCGAGGAACCTGAAGAAGAACCTACTAAGGAACCCGAGGAAGAACTAACTGAGGTGCCTGAGGAGGAACCTGAGGAAGAACCAACTGAAATCCCTGAGGAAGAACCAACTGAAGTTCCTGAGGAAGAACCAACTGAAGTTCCTGAGGAAGAACCAACTGAGGAACCCGAAGTACCTGAAGAACCAGAGGAACCCGAACAACCAGAAGAACCTCAGGAACCCGAGGAACCCGCACCTGGTGATAGCAGGCCAGTAGGTGAATGTCCTTCAACCGATAGTGATGGTCTTACTCTTTTACCTGACGACTCCGACTGCACTTCATTCTGGACGTGCGACAACGGAACCCCAATCAAGATGTCCTGTCCAGGTGGACTGTATTTCAATCCAACACTTACAGTTTGTGATTTTCCGGAAAATGCTGGTTGCGCTGTACAAAGCCCACCAGAAGAAACAAGTCCACCACAAGAGTCTACAGAACCATCTGAAGAAGAAACAACCGAACAACCTGAGGAAGAACCAACTGAGGAACCTGAGCAAGAACCAACTGAGGAACCTGAAGATGAACCAACTGAAGAACCTGAGGAAGAACCAACAGAAGAACCTGAGGAAGAACCAACTGAGGAACCCGAGATTCCTGAAGAACCAGAGGAACCCGAAGAACCTGAGGAGCCAGAGGAACCCGAGGAACCTGCACCTGGAGGTGGTAATCCAGTAGGTGAATGTCCTTCAACCGATGGTGATGATCTTGTTATTTTACCTGACGACTCCGACTGTACTTCATTCTGGAAGTGCGACAACGGAGTCCCAGTCAAGATGTCCTGTCCAGGTGGACTGTATTTCAATCCACTACTTACAGTTTGTGATTTTCCGGAAAATGCTGGTTGCCTTGTTCAAAGCCCACCAGAGGAAACAAGTCCACCACAAGAGACTACAGAACCATCTGAAGAAGAAACAACCAAACCGTCTGAAGAGGAAACTGAGGAGCCTACTGAAGAACCAACGACTGCACCTGACGAAGAGGAAACAGAAGAACCAACAACTGAACCGTCTGAAGAAGACACGGAAGAACCAACCACTGAACCTGAAGAGGAAGAGAGTGAAGAACCAACCACTGAACCTGAAGAAGAAGAAACCGAAGAACCAACCACTCAGCCTGAAGAAGAAGAAACTGAAGAACCAACCACTGAACCTGAAGGAGAAGAAGAAACGGAAGAACCAACGACCGAACCTGAAGGAGAAGAAGAAACTGAAGAACCAACAACTGAACCTACGGAGGAAGAAACTGAAGACCCAACTACCGAGCCCACTGAAGAGGAAACGGAAGAACCAACTACGGGAACCTTCCGACGAAGAAACAGAAGAGCCAACTACAGAAACCGTAGTAGAACCAACTACTGAGACTGTTGACGTAGGAAACCCAGTAGGAGAGTGCCCTGCTGTAGATAACGATTACGTTGTGCTGTTGCCTCACGAATCTGATTGCACGAGATTCTTTTCTTGCAGTGCTGGGGTACCTATCGTAATGGACTGTCCCGAGGGACTATATTTCAATCCGATTCTTACGGTCTGTGATCGCCCTAGGGATTCAGGATGCGGCGAGTGGGCAGAGGTCTCTACTACTGAAGCGGATGAGGAACCTACTACCGAGACTGACGTAGAAGAAACCGAAGAACCAGCTACCGAACCAGAAGAAGAGGAAGAAACTGAAGAACCAGTAACTGATCCTGATGAGGAAGAAACGGAAGAACCGACTACCGAACCTGATGAAGAAGAAACAGAAGAACCAACGACTGAATCTCCTGTGGAAGAAGAAACGGATGAACCAACAACTGAGTCTCCGGTGGAAGAGGAAACGGATGAACCAACAACTGAGCCTTCGGTGGAAGAAGAAACGGACGAACCAACAACTGAGGGATCTGTAGAAGAGGAAACGGATGAACCAACTACTGAGGCTCCCGTAGAAGAGGAAACGGATGAACCAACTACTGAGTCTCCGGTAGAAGAGGAAACGGATGAACCAACAACTGAGACTCCCGTAGAAGAGGAAACGGATGAACCAACTACTGAGGGACCGGTAGAAGAGGAAACGGATGAACCAACTACTGAGACTCCGGTAGAAGAGGAAACGGATGAACCAACTACTGAGTCTCCGGTAGAAGAGGAAACGGATGAACCAACTACTGAGTCTCCGGTAGAAGAAGAAACTGATGAACCAACTACTGAGGCACCTGTAGAAGAGGAAACGGATGAACCAACTACTGAGTCTCCGGTAGAAGAAGAAACTGATGAACCAACTACTGAGGCACCTGTAGAAGAGGAAACGGATGAACCAACTACCGAGGCTCCCGTAGAAGAGGAAACTGATGAACCAACTACGGAATCACCAGTAGAAGAGGAAACTGATGAACCAACTACTGAGTCTCCAGTAGAAGAGGAAACGAATGAACCAACTACTGAGTCTCCGGTAGAAGAGGAAACGGATGAACCAACTACTGAGTCTCCAGTAGAAGAGGAAACGGATGAACCAACTACTGAGTCTCCAGTAGAAGAGGAAACGGATGAACCAAGTACCGAGGCTCCTGTAGAAGAGGAAACGGATGAACCAACTACTGAGGCACCTGTAGAAGAGGAAACGGATGAACCAACGACGGAGACGTCAGTGGAGGAAGAAACGGAGGAACCAACAACTGAGCCGGCCGAAGTGGAAACAGAAGAGCCAACTGACGAACCTGTTGAAGAAACGGTAAAACCGACAAAAGAAGAAGAAGTGCCAACTAGGCCCGCTGTAGTTACCACAGAACGTCCAAGTGGTGGTAATAGACCACCAAGTTGCCGACCTAGAAATGAAGGGGAATATCCAATTTTCTTACCTCACGAAAGCGACTGCAGCTGCTATTATGTATGTGACAATGGAGAACCTGTATTAATGCGTTGTCCCGAGGGATTGCAATATAATCCAGAGTTGAGTGTATGTGACTATGCCCCGGAGCAAGGCTGTATTGGAGATTCTATAAACGAATTACCAGAAGGATCTGATCCGGATGGTTCAGACGAACAGGGTAGTGGCCAAAGTGCTTGCGTAGACGTTAGTTGCTATACGGAAGCTGGTAACTACATAGAATTTATTCCTATTGTAAGCGATTGTACGAAATTCTGCCTATGCGAATATGCGGGAATTGCTCATGAATTCCAATGCCCCGATGGACTTCACTTCAATCCAAGCTTAAAACAATGCGATTGGGCGGAGTACTCAGGATGCGTGGCTTAATCCGGTTTAAATTCAAATGTATTTAATCTCAAAATATGTTTAAAACTTTATGTGTGTACGTTTGTGGTGTAAAATGTTTTAAATACATGCATGAAAATACTTTGTTTGTTTAAATTTTTATGTAATAAAGCGATGAACAATAATTATCATGTCAGTGGTTGATGAAGCGAGGCAAGGTCAAGTCCAAATAAAATACGTCTTATTCTTAGCACACCTCAATTCTCATGTTACATATCTCTAAAAGCATGGTTTGACAACTAAGTTTTCTTTAGCATACATTTCGTAAATTAAGTTGCCATCCTCAGTGAAGAACCCGCCAAGCATGAAATACAACTGAGGATGAGAGCTTAGCTGAAGAAATCTTTATTTACAAACATTTGTCACGTTTGAATTTCCAGAAATATGCGTTTTTGTCATGCAAACTGATGTCAGCCGAGACAAGAACAATTTGATTCTGTTGAATCTGAATTTCTAATAAATACTGCTTCAATCGTGCTTGTACTACTCGTACAAGTACGTCGCCACAATCACTATTAAAGTGATTTACATTCTACATCTCAGATGCAAAAGCACTTAAGAATGTGTGGGCAAACAGCGGTAACAGCATGCATTAATTACGAAATAAGTTACGATAGCGTCGCCGACTTCCTATTCTAGTCAGTACGCTGTATGCGAGTGGTTTAGTGTATATGTAGGCTGTCGTAGCTTATTTCGTAATTACCGCTGTATGCCCAGGCTAGTTATTAATCATTGAAGAAATCTACTACTGTAAAGTGATTTATTGTGTTAGACGTGTATTTAAACGATAATCATTGACTTAATTGCCAATTAATTAGTATGTTCTTTGATTAATCTTCGTACGGAGGCAACTGATGATTACAAACATTATATGTACAAGAAACTATATCTCTTTCTCCTAATGGTACTTTAATGAATCTATCTCGCAATACGATAAGAATTCATTCACTTAGATAATTATCACTAAAAACAATTAATTCTATTTTCGTATTCTTTTCAATACGATATTTTTTATGGAATTCCCATGTAAACATAAGAAGACTTTTATGCGATTTTTATCATCGATTAGCTAGAGGCCAACGTTGAGGAGAAAATGCCATTCCGATTAGGAAACGAGGAATGAAAAATATCTTTTTTTGCAAAAAGGCATTTCGAAAATGAATATAAAGTTTTGCACCACAATCTAAACCGATCGGCTCAAAAATCGAAAGAAGCAGAGTATGGTAAAATCAGTACAGAGAAATTGATCGGTGCGATGTCGTTGCAGGTCGGCTCGACCACGTTCTGCGTTGAAAATTCGTCTTCTTCCGAAAATGGTCCAAGTGAAATTGTCCCGAAGAAATAATGAACAAAATTATTCTTGTGCTAAACAACTCGCCCATTCATCTCGGAAGAATGGTGCTAGAATGGTTTCTCGATAATAATAAGAGTAGTTTATTGTACAACAGTAATAACTAGAGCTTGGAAAATATGCACTAAAAAATCGCAAAAATGTACGTACATACATGCAAATATGCACCAAAACGTTGAAACATATGCTCTTAAATATACATCAATGCACTTAGGTATGCTTTTATGGCAAAAAATATGCAAAAAGGAAGTTCATTTCAACAGAATTGACCACTTGTTATTAACCACAAAAAATTGAAACATATTTTACAAAAATAACGTTCCATTTATTACAATAAACCCAGATAGATACCTACACAAATTGCACTATTTAATTAAGTTAAAACAATACAATAGTAAAAGTTTTTGTATATTATCCATGCTCAATGCTCATACACTGCTTGCGGTCACTTAACATGTATTTATAAGACGATAAAACTCGTTTAACATCACAAGATGTTATTGGAGCATATTTAAATTTACAAATGCTACTTTTATCAAGTATCCGGTAGCATCAGTTGCCCTTAAAAGTACATTGTCCGTTGAAGCTTTAGTAACAACCAATAACAGGACAAAAATATAACAATAAGTACACACACTCGATATTCTTGTAGTATGTCACCACCTCGGAGAAATTGAAATCCTCCAAGTGCAACATGTCACCACCTTGGAAGCAATGTAAAATTCACCTACTATTATATGATTACGTTACATAAACATACATTTTATCAGATAAATGATTATTCAATAAACTGGGAAAATGTATCGTCAGACAATGAAGAAATACCGCGGAGGAATCCATTTTTCATTGGCAACAGGAGTGGTAGACCACAAGTTAGAATAGATTGTACTGATTCAAAATATTGTTCGACAAACAAACTCATATGCAAATTTGAAACAACTTAGAAACGACATATGATTAATTTAATACGTTTTTGCGACGGTCCTTTTGAACTGTATAAAATTTCTTCCAATAATCATGTTGTACATTCCGTTAAACCTCAAATTGGCGCCCAGTAATTTTCTAATGGCTTCCTTAGTATAATTAGCAACAATGAGCAAATTCCTAGATTTCTGTAAATATCAGTAATTGCATTGTTTCCTCCCTTCTTGTGCTAATATAAATCCTTGTTCAGAAAAGATGAGTTCGATCTTAAGAAACTAACAACATTTTTCGATTAATTAATTTTGCAATTAACTTTCACTACTCCTGTCAACATTTCCACCTTTGTGTATGTACGAACTCTGCGCATTAACAAGAATGAAAGAACTTGCAACACAATTTGGGAAAAAGGTTTACTTCTTTCAGACCAGTCCAATAATAATGCCATTATATCAATTACGGCTGTTTCCTCAGGGGAAGTGTTTCTATATGAATGGGGATGAGTTTTGATGACCCATGATTGCCGATTTGTGTAAAATTTTAGCTAAACTTAAGTGGACTACCAACTGGACTATGTAAGTAATTGTGCTAGTGGGCTAATGGAGCTCCTTGATAAATACTGAACATAATATGAAGACCATATATAAATTGGTCCAAAATAAACCATACAATTTTGAATGCCGTCAAAATAAGTAGAATAAGTCGCAATCCTCAGGCTTGACACGCCCCACCTCACAGTCGTTTTACAGGTTTATTGTATTTTTCGTTCCTGATTTGCCCACTGAGGTTAACAACCAAGTAATCAAAATAGGTATTTGAAGACAATCGGATTTGTACGACATGAACAGAAGGGATTGTGTGCAAGTGTATTAGTTTATTCTACACCATTAACATTTCTCATTTTAATTGGCTTTTAAGAAGAATAAGTTTTGTGAAAGTATATTACTTCATGATTTAAGCTAGTCTGTCAGCAGGATATCATGAGGACCTGGATATTTACGGCAAGTAATTAAAGACTCCTGACACGCTTAACACTAAATAAATAAAGACTATTGAGTATTTTTGAGAAGTAAATTATCAAGTGTGTGGCGCCTAAAGTATAATTTCGAATTATAGTAGACTTATCAAGACCCAGACATTGTGACATTTATCAAAATTCAAGGATTGAGATGGGCAAGTCAGGAAGCCAGATAAAACCACAAAAAGTGATTAGCTCTGTGGACTGAATTTTTAAAGATAGAATAAGGAGAGAGGGATCACGTGTAATCGGAGATCTTAAAATCTTAGGGTTCAGACAATAGGGGAGAACTGTTCTAGACTAAAATCAAAACGAATTTTGTACCAGATTAAATTCCACTTGCATTAACTTTTATTTTTATATATGTCCCTATTTTCTCAGGTGACCCATTGTACTCCTATAATTTGCAATAATTGCGAGAATCAAGCAATAATAACTACGACAATATATCACGTTTGAAACAATTTCTTGAGCATTCACCTTCAAAATGTCATATATTTAGATATTTGGGTCGATTTACAGCGAAAACATGGATTATCTGCTAAATGTTTCGAGAGACTTTGGTGCACATGATCATAATCTCCTAAAAGACGACGTAACTTCTTAAGCAACAATCTAGCTTCGCTTTTCTCGTGCGATACAGCATTTGATATTGCAGTATCTTATAATCTATATGGTCCATCGGATTATGTATTTTATCATAACATAAAAAATTTCTGCGACTTTAAAAATTGACAGTTGAAGTATTATTTTCCTTCAGGACATCTATTTTTTCAAAAATCGCGTAAACGTGTACGATAGTATTTAAATCTGCATATATCGGATTAATGTGGTGTGAGATGATCAACGATTTCAACTTTCTAAGTAGCATTTTTCAATACATTAGTCTTTCTTTGTTGCCGCTGTACCTCTAGGAAAATATAGATTATGTGACGAACCTTTAACCACCACCGAGCGGACGGTGAGACGTTCCCCAAGACACCACGTAGGACAAGAGCAGTAGCCAGTAGCCCGGGGAAGAGTGACGCGCAAGGAGGGAGGAACGGGAGAGTTTTTAAAAGAAGAGAGTGCTACGTTCTTCCCGTGTTGTTAGCTTGTTTGTTTTATGTTTATAATAATAATAATAATAATAATCATTTATTTCCAACGGGTAACACCCAAGTACAGGAAAATTAATACACGAAAAAGAAAATATATATGCGACTACGTTCGTAACAATAAAAAACCAAAAATAAAGAGCTTACTGCCCTAACAAAATTTGTACACAATAAAAAAAAAAGCTATTCTACAAGTAAATAAGAGTATATAACAATATTACAAACTAACAATACTACTGATAATATCCGTAAACCGATCAAAATGCAGATCAGCATTGCTACAAAACAAATCAAAATTATGGCACATTATATAGATGGGTGCTCTAAGCATCGCATTTGTTCTTATGCCATCCAGATAAAAAATGGATGGATGTCCTGCAGATAGTCTGGGCACATTAAAATTGATTTTTCCAAGTAACCACGGACAATCAATTTTATTATTTAATAAGTTAAGGAGCAATTTGATGCTAGCAACAGTCCGCCTGGTTTGTAAGGAAGTGTAGTTAAATCTATTGAGTAGCAATGCATAATCATATCCCCTTTCTGGGTACACATGGTCATTAATATACACTAAGTACTTTAGAAACCGTCGTTGAACCTGTTTATATCTAGTTCAGTTCATTAAAAGTATATATTACCAAGTCAGAATTGTGCACGTGTGCGTTTATTGGTTTATTATTGTAAACAGTTTCGACCTCCCCTTACATTCAGATATTGACCTCCTAAATCATCACACATTGATGGGGGTTATGATTGCTACAATTAGCAATTTATTCTTAGCTAAAAAAATATGTAAAATTCTGAGCTTCTAATGACAAAATATTTGTCTATGATTGTTTGTACTTTTAGTATTCAATTTTATCCTCTAAATTGTAAATATTGGTTTTGTCATTCTCACTTGAATTCAAAAACTAAAATTATGACGGTAACTTTTCCTAACGGCTAGAATCTCGAAATACGTAGAAGTATTCATTATTAAAATTAATTTACAATTAGTTTCGGGAAACTGCAAAAACGCGGGTGCAAGAAAACGAAAAGGCAACTCTTCTTACGTAGTAGGGGTCAAACGGAAAACTTCTAGGGCCCGAACCTACATACGTGGAAAATTGCTTATCAAACAATAAGAACCGAGATGAGCAACTTACGAAAAGAACGTCATGTTCACAGTTAAAACAGTCTAGTCAGTTTCTTACGGGAGCTTCGGAGATCCGAACAGAATAGTACATATACTCGACTCGCCGAACAGATGCAGTAGCAAATTATGGCAACCTTGCAATGCAAATGTCCGACTCACACAGCATAAATCACATGTAAACATATCAAAATAATAACCTCATTTTGTATTTGACATAAATAAAAATTGCAAAATAAGTACTAAAATAATTTTCTTATTTCTTCAAGTATGTTTTGTTAAATTAAATTATGCATCGCCAATATATAGAAGTATATATAGTAAATAAAAAATACACAATGGTTTTAAGATCTATGTAATATATAAATACAAAATAAGGAAACAAATAATTAATATTTTTTTTTTTTTGGTACGTATTTATATAAGAAACAGTATCCTAAAAAATTAACTCACTGTACAAATAGGTATAATCAAAAATAATAAATTTTATACATATTACAAAAATTTAATACAGTAAAGGAATTAATTATGACACACTAAAACGTTCTTAACATGTATCTTCTTCGCTATTAGATGATGTAGACGAATCATCATTAATTGTAATGATTAACGGCTCTATGTGTATATCTATGAGATTGTCAAGTTCCCACATTTCCTTCTCTATTTGAATAACATGTTTAATAGCATTTTGCCAATTTTCAACAGAAATATTGTCAATACCTCGTTGTAATAATTCTTTCACGTCTGCCAATTTAAATGTGGTGTTATGTCTCGCAACATACCCTTCACTTGTGCCCATATTAGTTCAATCGGGTTTAATTCACAGTGATAAGGGGGAGTCTAAGTACCTTTCTATTAGTGTTTTCTATTAATTCATTAACAGCATATTTCAGAGGGCCAGATAAATGTTCTTTAATTAAAGCTAACAATTCTGCTTTTACCATGTTTTCTTCATATGCAATACTATTTTCCCTCATCCAGTTTTGCATTTCTAATTTGCGACTATTAGTTGTAGGTGGCTTATTCAATTTACGACTATGGTACGGAGCATTGTCAAAAATTATAACGCAATTTTCTTTTAAATTGGGAAGAATACATCTCATCCACTCTTCAAACCTTTCTGCGTTCATGTCTTCATGATAATCTCCTGTTCTCTTTGATTCAAAGAGGAGTAAACCATTTTCTACAAATCCTTCATCCGAGCCAATGTGTGCAATTATAAATCTTTTGCCTTTGCCTGAAGGATTTTTAAGACCTGTACTTAAATCTTCTATAAATGCTTGTCTTGCAGTGACAACAGAAATATCTGTCCATACTTTATTTACAGTATGTCCAGCATTTACCCAAGTTTCATCCAAGTAATATATCGGGGTACCATTTTCACGAAGGTATTTCCGTCTCCAGGTAATAATGTCATCTTTTTCCTTTAAAATACTATTTCGAGCTCGCTTATTATAACTACAAACATAATTATCTTATGATTAGTATATAGAATTTAAAGTAATAAATATTTGTACCAAAAGTTTAGTTCCTTTAATAATGATCTGAGAGTCGTAATTTTGAAATTAGGAATGTCATCTCTTTCATTTATCACTGTGAGAACTTTTTGAACTGTTGAAATGTACAATTCTTCGTATAGCATTTTTCATTTCATCATCCACCATATCTAAAACAGCCCTTTTTCTATGATATTTTTTGGTGGTTGTAATTCGTGATTAGTGTTATATTCTTTCACAATATTGTAAACACTGCGTTCACTAATTCCTGTAAAAGATACTATAATAGTTACTATGATTTGGTTATCGTTTATGGAAAGATACCTGCTGCTTTGGCTGTCATTTCAACACTAACAATTTTAGAAGTGCTAGGCTCTTCTTGAAATGTTTTAAATATATTCAAAACCTTCTGTTTATCTTCTACCGTAAAATGTTTTGAAACTCTCTTCTTAAGAGGTGAGTTTTCCATAATGTAAGTATATACGATAATATAGCAAGAAATAATGTATAACCTACAAAACAATAATGTATTATTGGTGCACTAGAACGATCGATAAATAGTCTTCAGAAACACTGGTTTATGAAATATAATAGATAATAGATCATTTACAAAGAAAGCTAATAAAATCTAATATTCCAAATGCAATATGGACTCGATTTTTATTCTATTGTAAGCGGCCACCCTGATCGACCAATTACAAACGTTATTGGTTATGTGACCTATTAAACACACATTGTTGCCATAATTTACTACTGCATTTGTTCGGCGAGTCGAGATAGTCTGTTTATTCTCTGACAAACATCTTCACACCATTACGAACAGTGGAAGATCCTCTCTTAAGAACCTGTTCCGAGGAAATAAAAATTTTGTAACATGCCCTCTGGGAATGTCTGGAACCAACCAGTGCAGTGTGAGAATAAACTATTTTGGATCTCGGTGCCTGCAAGCAGAAGAAACGGAGAAGGTTCCCATTGGTTCCCATTAGCAAAGTGACAGTCACATCGAAGGTGTGGTGAGGGTGGGGGACATAATAATCAATTTTGCTTCGGTGCGGTGGGATCGAAACCACCAGCAAAGGAAAGGTTTTAAAATAGATGTCACGTGAATAGGAATGTCACTATTTATACACCTAGATATTGTGAATCGTTCTTGACTCTGGTATCAACAGGAAATTATATTCGATGAGTGGAAATACAAACAGGTGATAAGATAACTGAAGTGCACTTATATTCCTTGGTTGCATAATATCAAAGATGTATTTCCCAAATTTTACTCAATTAATCATGCAAATTTCATAATAACTAAAGTTGGCAATGTCCAAATTTACCTATCGTAGCCAAGAATTATAACACAAACTCTGCTCTAAATGAACTTTACCTCGCTCCGATTCTTCCGTTCTGCAATCGTGGTGTAGCGAAGATAAATATAAAATTACACACTCCGACAAAAAATTTTTTTGCTGCTTCGAAAAAACATGATTTTAAATATTTCAAGAATTCTGATTCCAAAAATACTCTTTTTAAGTGTATTTGTTCATTTAATTGGAGTTGTATAATTACAGTAACCGAATAAATAAACATGTTAAGCTAAAGTAGATACATGACTAACATTTCCTGCAGGTCCTAAATAAGGGCAAAATTCTCCTATTGCAAAACTCCAACAAGCGGACGTTGTATGGTTTGCACATACGGATCTAACTCCTAATCTCAACAGATTTAGCAACATTAAGGACTATATGTATACATATATATGTATATATTAGAATCGTACGGGGACCGTGCATCGACTCTGCGATTTTACTGTAGAACGCCAATGCTTCAGTGGATGATAAAGAGGTTACACTTGACGTACGGTCAATGCACAGCCCTATATGTGAAAACTAACCTTAAAACAGCGAAGTATTATTGTGTGCAAACAAATTGGAATCTTATGACTTCCCCTACTGTTTTACTTTCTACCGGAGCCGAACTCGGTGATATTTGGGCATACATATATGCCAATGTTATACCTAAATATCGCGACCAAGGCCAAAGACTTTTAATTGCAGATGGAATCTCAGATATGCCTGCTTCTCGGGGAGGAAGTAAAACCGTAGGCCCCCTGCGAATACGATATCGTGCACGTTAAGAAATACTACTGGAGATGGAATTCCTCAGATTCGACCAAACTATAGCACGATGAACAAATGACTTCTGGTGTAGCATAAGTACATATGAGCGTGAAGGATTTCTTCATGTCTAACACTTACTCCTAGCAAACAAACACACAAGTTCTTATCTAACATGAAGGTGTTTGAGATTTTTATCCTCTATTACTTACCGTCTCTATGGTGTTTAAACCCGCGATATTTAGATCTGTACACCGACATAATGTGGACCACGATACTATCGAATCCAGCAAAGAACTATGTTTTCAACGGTAGAACGTACCCTACCATGTTCAGGTCTTGACTTCGAAATTATGTAACATTTACTGTTATTATTTTATTTGTGTTAGAAAAAAGATGTTCTAGCAGATGATTGACCCAATATAGTTCTCCGATTTTGTTAATACCAAATTAAATAAGTGCTCCACAGCTTCATTAACCAAGCGATTCAACAGTAGTCTATTTGTTACTTTGGCAAATTTATTGGTGTTATTGGCTCTTATTTCGGTTTGGAGCTATCAGTATTCGGTTATTATTACTAAAATAGGTATATGTTAATTTTATACCCAGAAGTAGAAAACGTACAGCCTACTTACTAGTTACGAAGTGTATTCCCAAAATAGTTTTAATATGGATCATATCAATAATCGAATTTGAATTATCTTTGTTAACTTTGAATTACTTTAAATTAAATTAAAGTGGATGCATCATCTCGTAATTCACCTCACAGAATAAACAAATCTTTTTCCGGAAACAAAAATTACGTATTACCGTAACAGAGAGAAAGACCTTGTTCCATTTTATTGGGTATTTAGTAAGATAACGTGGTATTTTGCAACGACTTAAAAGGGTTGTTGACTGGTGACAAAAATTGGGTATATCAGAGTACACATCAACCGATTGGCCACCTTTTATAGATAGTTTCAAAAGAAGTCTGAAGTGTGTCCTTCTACACAATGGAAACAAATATGGAGGCATTCCAATTGAGCATTTCACAAAGATGAAAGAGGATTATAAAACAATATCTCTATTTCTGAAAAAGAATAATTTAATTACACAAATGGGTGGATGATATGTGTTTATATAAAAATGGTAAATTTCCTTTTAGAACAGCAATGTGGATATACAAAATATCCTTGTATTTAGTGTCTTTGGGACAGCAGAGCGAAAGATTAACATTGGATAAAAATAAATTGGTCTAACGAAGACGCTCTAGTAGAGGGAGAAGCCAATGTTATTAACGAAACATTAGTAGAACGAGAAAAGTAATTTTACCTCCCTTGCACATTAAACTAGGGCTAATGAAAAAAATGGTGAAAGCTCTAGATCAAAATGGTCTTTGTTTTGAATACTTGGCAAATAAATTCCCTGCAATCGGTAATCAAAAATTAAAAGCAGAAATATTTGATGGATCTCAAATAAGGCAACTTATAAAGGACCCACACTCAACCGAATCAATGACCGAAATTAAGTGGAATGCATGGTCTTCTTTCGTTAAAGTTGTGCAAAATTTTCGTGGTAATTATAAGTCTGACAATTACGAACAAATAGTGGAAGATATGCTTAATAACTTTCAAATTTTGGGCTGACATACGAGAATTAAGGTCCATTACCTCCGCAGCCATTTACAGAGATTTCCCGCAAATCTTAGCAAATTTAGTGAGGAGCAGGGCGAACGATTCCACCAGGATATCAGAATAATGGAAGAAAGGTACCAGGGCAGATGGAACACACACACGATGGCTGATTACTGCTGGAGTATTAAAAGAAGCAAATCCTTTCAGACATACGCAAGAAAGGCGCTCAAACGAAAGTTTTTAAATTAGTTACCAACTACTGTAAATATTTATTTTGGGTAATAACATTTAGAATAAACTAATTTTCTTTTTTATTTGTGCCTTATTTATAGGTTGTATTGGAACCAATATTTATTGGCAGGAATAAGACTAAGTAAATACAAATACGTGCTCACACCTTTTGGAGACGAGCTAATAGAGAAAATGTGATCTTAGATTTAGCGCACCAAAATTAGTTAAGAACAGTTGAAAAAGTCCAGCAGCAAAATATGTGTTGACCAGTGTTATATTTCCAAACATCTAGATTACGTAGCATAAAATCTACATATGACACATTTATTGCGACCGCAGAGAATGTGTTTTTCTGGATTTATCTATTTTAAATTCGATTAAAAAACACAAATATGGAGTATCGTATAACCTTCTATAGCTTGTACGTATTTTATTGATAATATGTAGTACATGTAACTACCGGGACTGTCGTATATGTTACACACTTTAGATTTATATTGCGACACGTTAAATTCATTTTCCTAGAATTTGTAAAATGGCGAAATCGGTCGAAATCGATCGAATTCGATTGTATTGTTGTTGGTATACTTAATATCTGCCTGCCTATTCGCAGTAATTCTTCCGTTCTGGCATGTAGAAAATCTGTAATGAGTATGCTGGACGATAACTTTAGTTTTGATGTTTTCTATTTTGGTTTTAACGACATTTTATCTTTTATTAATTTTCGCGTTAAACGGTGATTGTCGCCCTCAATCACGACTTGTTTTATTGATTGGTGGGGTTGGTACCAAATTTCCAAATAACTAGGTGATAACTTAAAATTATTAACAAAATTTAAACGTAGCAGCTACGTGACAAATTAATTATATTGGTTGAGCTAAGTATATGGCGTAATTCTATCTTCCTCTCAAAAACGATCGCAGTATCAAATAATTATTCAATCTTATTGAATGTTCAATAACTTCAATTAAAAACGAAAAACAAACGGAGTCACCCGATGACGTCAGTGAGCGATTCGATAAGAGCGGGGAAAAATGAACTATGTAAAAACCTTAACGATTAAATTAAATGGCACACCTTTGATGCAATTTGGGCCAAAAAAGATGATTTACTTTCCCCTTCGTAACTAAACGGAGTTTTTTCATTCGATTAACAATCAATAGGAACCCCCACGATCTTCAACAGAGCTCCAACGCTCAACAAATAAAGAGCTTTCCCAAGGAAATCCGAAGAATTAACAGGACCAACTGATACATGAGAACGTATGGTTCAAAATTGACAATACGAATATCTCATTGCGAGCTAAAAGAACTGGTACTCACATCTAGAAATTTTCAAAGCGGAAGCGAGTTCAAACGCAATGTGTTTTAAAATCGAAACTTTTATTCACAACCCAGAAAGAACGCAGAATCTGAAGCAACTAAATTTACCATAATTAACCATATAGAAAGAGGAACGATATCATGTAAAGAAACGATATTAAAAACACGGTACAGCTAGGAATTAATGAAGTTAAATGTGTTTAGTTCGAAGATCCGCCACCACAACAGGTGCATCGCTGCAGGTACAACTACGAAACGAAAACTAACGAAATACAAGTGCGATTGAAAATAAGGTAACAAAGTCTAATCCATTGACTGAAAATTCAGTAAACAATTGCAGCTTCTTGTATGTGGATTTTGTGGAGTTCAAGTCACACTAGTTTCAGTCATTCACGAAGAGTACAATCACAATAAGGATTTTAAAAATATTTTACATCATTTGAACTTAAGGGACTATTACCGGTTTCAAGGCTAAAAAATGCCCCATATATAAACTTTTCTTTTCTTGTTTCATTTATTACAAAACTTTATACAAGCTTTTGTCATTAATTTGTACATACTTTGGGAGTATAAAATTTCTTTCCTTTTTTTTTTGATCGAGCATTATTTATTACAGGGGGCAAAGTCGAGTCCTCGTAAATGAGACCCTCACACTGCGCTGAGATAATCTCAAAATTGACATGTCTGAAACAGTAATTCTAGGAGGTATTTTAAAGAGGAAGGTAGTTTACATCGTAATTCACCACCTATTTATAAAAAATAAAAAAAAAAGACAAAATGGTGGCTTTGTAAAAAAGAGATGTTAAAATCACGTCTTTTTCCACCTTTTTCCCTTGCCAATTTTTTTAGCAATTTTTCTGCAATTTTCTGGTGAATTACGGTAGACGAGATCAAAATAAACAAATGAACCAAGAATGAAAAAGATCCATCTAGTGGTTGCGGATAATAAGTGAAAAAATGCTAATTTGAGTAAAACGCGTTTAAAGTTTGCGATTTTCTGCTGCCTTTTCCGTATGGATTTTTACTAGAGATGGGACATTCGAATCCGCGAATCCTCGAATCCATCGAATCCTGAAAAAGATTCGAGATTCGAAAACTCGAATCTTCGCACGATTTTCGTAATTCGAATCTTTCGAATCCAAAAAATAATAATAATGATGACTCATGTAATCACGACACATATGAATCACTGACTAGAAAGATCTCGACGATTCTCTTCGGTTCTCGTTCTTTCAGCCACAAAGTATTTATAAATAAAATAAAATTTCTTAAATAAAAATCTGAATTAAAATTCTCACTTATTTCTTTTAGGTTGAGTGCTTTCTTTTATATACTAAAATATGTGTTTAGATTTTCATGTGCAATATTTGCTGTTTATCTATGTTAGCTCTCCCTTATTCTCATTCACAAAAGTTTCTGAAAAGATATCGGTACTGTTATTGATATATTAATTTCCATATGCTAAGGAAATTAAATATAAATAAAAACTTGTTGCATAATCATCAAGATTTTAACATAATTTATCTTTTAATATTGTGTAATTTGTTTTTTTAATTTCATTTGTAATATAAATATATTCAAAAAAAAATCTTTTTAATAAATATTTTTAAAAACTGTATCGTTTTTAATTAAAGTAGCTTTAAAATTTTCCTGTAAAATTGTTTTTCCTCTCTGTCCTTTCTTATTATTGTAATTATATGATGGATTCGAGAGATTCGAGAATCCTTTAGGATTCGGATTCGAGAAAATTTGGATTCGTCCCATCTCTAATTTTTACCCATCTTTAATGCTTCTGTGCACTTCGAAATTCGAACTGACCACATGAGAACAGGCCAACACTATAACATGACTATAACGGCGTCAAGGTGCAGGGTAGTTTAATAGAAGCAGGTAGAACAGGCGGAATATAGGAGAGGGGAGAAGAGCAGCTGCCTAACTGGCCAAACTGCCAGTAGAACGCCGAAAACGCGCGCGCATTTAAATTGCTACAACTCTCTCATTTTTTCAAATTTCACTACAAAATTTTAGGAGGTGATTTCTGAAGGTATAAGGATTCATAAAATGTTATAAAAAAATCTTTTTTTCAAAATTCTAACCGGTACTAATACCTTAAGACAAAAATGCAGCTCACTTAAGAACATCAACCGGATCCCAAAGGTACTTTATATAATAGAATTATCGAAAATAAATACCTTCCGGAAAATTAAAAAAACTATGAAAGACATCGGACATGTTTTATACATTTTGATCTCAGCAATGATAAAATCAGTTATTACGTCAATTTGAACATAGAACAATTTTCTACAGGCCAAAATATGTAAATCATAACAATCATTAAAAGTTTTCAAATTTTAACGATTGCTTGGGAGCATTTATTGAACTTTTGTGAAAAAATCATATAAAAACTTTTTGCACGTCATTGCATTAATATGCACTAATTCAGAACGAATCCATGTGCATATGCAATATCTACCTATATCCTTGGAAATGTGAATATATTCGTTGCGTTTTCATTATCTTCGAAAGAAGACGACAATTTGTTTGTCAAAAAAACATGTTTGCAGATTTTCCTGAAACAAGAAAAGGAGGAATTTTTATGGTTTATAATGAACCTAAAGTACATGGTCAATTTGGAGGTATCCCAAAGGATATAGTACAGCTCAGTATATTGTTTGTTATCATTTGCATGACATACCAAATTGTTTCAAGTTTTCGTGTATGTAAGAAGAAAATAGTGAAAATTAAAATATATTCTAAAAATAACTTGTAACACCATCCATGCATTTTCTTCTTGTGCTATGATATTGGTTTCTCATTATTGGAACTAGTGCGTCGAAAGTATCCAAAAGGTTCCAACTTTCAAAGCAGATTTTGGAATTTTTTGTTTTACTATTCTAAAATATGCTCCGAAAATTTAAATTCTTTCCTTTGAAAAGCGAAAGTAGTAGTTCTAGCCTGATAAATTCCATAATGGCACATCTGCTACATAACAAACTAAAAACAGACGAATTTGGAAAAATTCAAGAATGCAAGAATGCACATATGTATGTAGTTACTTCTCAAATTTGTTCTAATTTTCCAGAAAATTCCAATTTTTAGCGATCAGGAAGCAATTTCGAAGCAAGTGCATGAAAATTGAAGATGTTTGGAGTTTAATTTTCAAATTCCTCAAATCTTGTCGTAGAAAATAGAAATACACGCACTTCGCTTTGAGAGAGGTGCTTCTGGAAAGTTATGTAATTTCTGAAATAAATTCTTATATTCTTATGTTTGTGCAATCGTGTCATTCATCTTGATCAACGAGGCTTTCTTTTTCTTTGCGATCCCCACTGAGTACTTGGTGGCCAAAACACGTATTTGAAGTTTTCTTAAAATCGATGTGGTTTATTTATTTCAACCTTAAACCACAGACATTCCTCGTCTTTTCAATTGGTTATAGATTTAAACACAAAAAATAAAATTGATTTACTATTAATGCTCTTATTTCTAATGTTATCAAACCAAATTAGATGAAAAAAGTAATTCTTTTCTTTGTGGCTTCTGCACTCAATTGCTGAAATATGTATGTATTTTGAAGTGTCCAAATTGGTACAATAAAACATTGTATCGAATTTATTACAAATTTTATTGAAATTTAGGGAAATTTTGGTAGATGTCTTACCAAAACTCACGATAGGTTAATTCGACTTAAGAAACAGGCGATTATTGGGAATTATTAGGCAGGCAAACCAAACACATCTTCAGGCAAGGTTATAAGTAGGCGAAGAAATTATGTGGTGCGACCAGAAAGAAAAGACTTGGAACAAACTTCATTTTACATTGAATTTGTACAGTCATCATATAATGAAATTTTGCAGTATATTCCCCTATCGCTAATTCGTTTAAAAAATAGTAACCGCTTCCTTCACGTAGTCACGGTTATAAGAAGGTTTTTCTCCCTAAAAGCGTCTCAATTTCGTCAAAAGACGAGAATCAGAAGAAACCAGATCTGGACTGTAGGGTGGGTGGTCCATCATTTCCCCCCGAAACAAGAAAAATTTATTGGGCTTTCGTAGTAACATGAGGAGCAGAAGCATTGTCGTGATGCGGCAGAATGCCAGAACACAAGCAAACTTGTTATAGATCCTGAAAACGTTTCTATAATGATGATGATCTGAAAATATGTTATTTAGGCAAACATTAGGATATTTAGCAGTTGACAGGTTGAAAATGAGGAAGTATAATATATAGACTGAAGTGTGGAGATGTAGAGAGGTCTTGAGTGCTTAAATCAGGCTAAATCTTAGTGGACTTAGTGGAAAAGTGTGGGATAAAAGGTTTGAAAGAGAAAGTCCTTTCTTCCAAAAACTTTTGATTGTTTGTGTTTTATTTGTAAAAGAAGCACTATTTTCTTAGAGTACTTCCTACCTTTTAATTTCTAAACCCAAAACCTTTGCTACTTTGAAATAGCAGTTGGCAGGTTGAAAATGAGGTAGTATTGAAGTGAGGAGATGTAGAGATGTCTTGAGCGCTCAAATCAGGCTAAATCTTAGTGGACTTAGATAAAAGTGTGGGATAAAAGGTTTGAAAGAGAAAGTCCTTTCTTCCAAAAATATCTGAGTGGTTGTGTTTTAATTGTAAAAGAAGCACTATTTTCTTAAAGTACTTCCTACTTTTTAATTTCTAAACCCAAAATCTTTGCTACTTTGAAATAGCAGTTGGCAGGTTGAAAATGAGCTAGTATAATATATAGGTTAAAGTGAGGAGATGTAGAGATGTCTTGAGCGCTTAAATTAGGCTAAATCTTAGTGGACTTAGATAAAAGTGTGGGATAAAAGGTTTGAAAGAGAAAGTCCTTTCTTCCAAAAATATCTGAGTGGTTGTGTTTTAATTGTAAAAGAAGCACTATTTTCTTAAAGTACTTCCTACTTTTTAATTTCTAAACCCAAAATCTTTGCTACTTTGAAATAGCAGTTGGCAGGTTGAAAATGAGGTAGCATTGAAGTGAGGAGATGTAGAGATGTCTTGACCGCTTAAATCAGGCTAAATCTTAGTGGACTTAGATAAAAGTGTGGGATAAAAGGTTTGAAAGAGAAAGTCCTTTCTTCCAAAAATATCTGAGTGGTTGTGTTTTAATTGTAAAAGAAGCACTATTTTCTTAAAGTACTTCCTACTTTTTAATTTCTAAACCCAAAATCTTTGCTACTTTGAAATAGCAGTTGGCAGGTTGAAAATGAGCTAGTATAATATATAGGTTAAAGTAAGGAGATGTAGAGATGTCTTGAGCGCTTAAATCAGGCTAAATCTTAGTTGACTTAGATAAAAGTGTGGGATAAAAGATTCGAAAGAGAAAGTCCTTTCTTCCAAAAACCTTTGATTGGATGTGTTTTAATTGTAAAAGAAGCACTATTTTCTTAAAGTGCCTCCCACTTTTCAATTTCTAAACCCAAAATTTTTGCGACTTTGAAATAACACATCGGCTAGTTATTCTTCAAATTACATTTTAAAGAAATTACAAAGTACAAAGAAATACTTTTATATCACGCTGTATCCATATCATCAGGCATATAAAAGCTGCTCCAGCAATGTTTTTTGAAGGAGAAATTCATGAATGAAACATTTTCTAAGAATGAAAATAATTTTAGGTGTTACTTTCAAGGTAGGAACTGACACTGTATCGGAAGAAGATACTGAAAATAGAGATAACTGAGAAGAATTGTAGGGGTGAAAATAAGGAATAAAATAAGAAATGACCGAATACTAGATGGACTAACTCGAGAACAGCACTAGTTGGGGCGGCTTGCACATATTTTACATACAGGAGTGGATTTTCAAGAGTGATGCTGAAAATGGATACAGACAAAAGGAGACCCAAACAAAAATCGCCAATAACTTGTACGAAAGAAGTCATTAAAAAGATTAAAGATGAAAGATATAATATGGAAGCAAGCTGGAAAAGTGGCATAGCATCAGAAGTATGGAAGGGCAAGAAGCTAATGAAATATGTGTTGAGATATTCTGTAGTTTCATTATTTTTGGGTAATAACAAACGATCAATAGAAAAATGTTGAAATTATAGGTAGTATTGGTAGTATAAGGTAATTTCAAAATAGTTTTGAGAATAAGTTACACGGATTTAGGAAAGAAACTTGGACACACATTAACAAAGTATTCTATCATTTCTAAGGAAGACTACACCAAGTTTTGGGTTAATTGACGTATGTAGGTGTATTATTCTTACTCCAAAAAAATACGCAATCGTATAAGGAATTCTTGAAATGATGCAGTAATCGTATATTTATAACGTAAATTCCGCGAATCAATCGAAACCGAAAAATTCGGCCTTTGAGCGGATGAACAATCGATCTTGTATCTTCGCACATACACGTGCCTATTTTCTTAGTTTCAAGTGTGAAAGGACACAGCTTTAATGGAAGGCATCATCAATTGACAACGTTCGGAAATATCGAACAATAAATTTCACTTACTGGAAGGCATCTCCATAATGAAGCGACGATGTTCAGATAACCTAAACAGTCTGGAACATGAGAGATCAAGTGCTTGCCGCTTTTCAGAAAATCAACGCTTGATTCTCCTTTGTAATCGAAAAAATGCAAAAGGTGCTAATTTGATAAGAGAAAGATTAGGGTATATAAACCCGTCCTCCGTTCGCTTCAAGTTATATTGTTTCGGTGGTTTGAGAAAGTGTTTCTACAGATAATACGAAAGTACAACACATCATTAACGAGAAGTACTCGACAACCATGAAAGGTAATACTGAAATATTTTTCATTTAATCGACGGAGACTGATTTACTTCTCTTTTTTTTTCAGTACTTCTTTCAGTTTTCTCCGTACTGCTTGCGGTACAGCTGGCGGGTAAGTAATTTCAATTTTGCTGTTTTATTACCGATTAGAACTTCAATTCGCTTTAATTTCATTGATCCCTTAACAGTTTTGACTTAAACAAGAACTTCGCTTCTCCGAAACGTTTCAGCAGAAACACAGATAATCCCAGTCATGTCTTAGCTTCTTGATATTACGCAGGTTTTTCAGAGGGTAACATCTGATAAAAATTTAAACCTTTATTCCTACTACATTCAATTAGAGGATCCTAACTACGTTTCCGATAGCCTCTCTAAAAGAGATGACAACTTAATTCTCGGAATACGGGCTATTCTTCAAATTGCGTCTTTACAGTCAATGAGGAAGGATGACGATTTCTTGTATCACGTTTTAAATCCACTTTGTACATGTCTGTATTTTTATCAAATTTTCCCATTTGTAGTCAGTAGAAAAAAATGCTTATGTTCACCCATTTTCCATTAGTACCATTATGGGAATTAGTTTCCATTATAATTTTCTACTTATGTATGTATGTCCAAATATATCTCTAAAGCTTGCACTTTCGATAACGCTTAAGTAATTTCCATTGTCAAAGTTTTTATTTATGCGTGCACCATCCCCGCAAGAATTCACAGCTACTTGAAATCGAGTACAAATCTCGTATAGTAAGTGTTTCTTAATTGAGTTAACCAATTAAAGATAAGTTAATATCATCGTCGAGAGTAGATCTGATCTTTACATCGTTTCTTCCGCCCGACGATTTTGCTAAAGCTTCAGAGGAAAATCTCGTACAATCTAGGATCTCGGATCTGATAATAATACCATTTGAGGGCTATTGTTAGAATAATGTTTATCGATCGCGAAATGCGATATTGCACAAACACATCATCCCAGATGATCGCTGATAAGTTTTACAATAGTTGACGTATGTATGTAGTTGGTGATCACAATTTCTTCGTCTTTGGTACGAAAATCCAAGGGGATCCTAGGATCTAGTACCAAGATAATTTTCCATTCTCTTTTGTTTAATTTCAGGAATTAAGACGGTCTAATGTTTATCTTTCCACAGTATCCGTACCGCTAAGCGTCTGCCCAGCCCAGAATTCTGATATCGATGTCTTAATAGCTGACGACATTGACTGTAGCATATTCTACCATTGCGATTGGGGTGAACCAGTACTAAAGCGATGTCCGAGTGAGCTCGTTTTCGACACCGTTATCAACGAATGTAACTACCGCGAGAATGTGAACTGTGATCGTTCAAGCGTACCGGTTGTACCTGGAGATCCTCCAGTTGGTACTGGCCCAGTCGCTGATTGCCCGGCAGAAGACCCGTATTACGGAACATACATTCCGGACAAGTCAAATTGTGCCATTTACTATACTTGCGCTTATGGAGTAATGCATACAATGCAATGTGCGGCTGGCTTGCACTACAACGGACTAATTTGGGCTTGCGATTATCCGGAAAATGTCGTTTGTGGAGCATACAATCCCGTCAACCCCTACCCACCGATTGGTGGCCCAGTTGACCCACCAGTCGTTCCTCCAGTTGACCCACCAGTCGTTCCTCCAGTTGACCCTCCAGTCGTTCCCCCAGTTGACCCTCCAGTTGTTCCTCCAGTTGAGCCTCCAGTTGTTCCTCCCGTCGATCCCCCAATTGTTTCTCCACCCGTTGGAGCCGGTCCAGTTGCCGATTGCCCAGCAGATGACCCGTACTACGGAACCTACATCCCAGATAAAGAAAATTGCGCCATGTTCTACATATGCTACAACGGAAACGCAGTTCCAACGCCATGCCCAGCTGGACTTCACTACGACGGAATAATCCAGACTTGCAACTTTCCGGAATATGTCACATGTGGTTTATATAACCCAGCTCCCGGAGATGGCGGACCGTCCGGTCCCCCAGCATCAGGTACGCGTATAGACTTTAAAAGTTCGATTCCTAAAGACGTCAAAAGATGCTATTCGTAAAAATTCAAATCTATCTTTTTCTTTACGATTGCATGTTAATCCGATTGATCTTTCTTTTATCGGGTGCGATTGTCACTGAAAGCACTTAATTTCTTCACAGGAACCGGCCCGCTTTACGATTGTCCAGCAGACAATGGAGAGTTCGATTTTCTTATTCCGGATAAAACCAACTGCGCTGTATATTACCAATGCGATTGGGGTATAGCTGTCATCAAGGAGTGCCCGACTGGTCTCGTTTACGATACAGTCAGTGGAGTTTGTAACTATGTAGAAGAGGTGAATTGCGATCGCTATGTTGATGAAGGTATCCCTGGGCCTGCGGTACCGGAAGATCCTTCAGTAGGTTGGGTAGAACTCTGCCCGGAAGACGCAAACCCTAACGTCTATTACGTCAGTAATTACGATCCGCATAACTTCTATGCTTGCGTAGGCAATACTCCGTTTGTACAAACGTGTCCTGCGGGCCTCGTCTTCAACCAGGCCGCGCAAATGTGCGTTTACCAAGTACTAAATTAGGAACTCTACCATTTAATAATACTGGGTGTAGTAAGAAATATCTTTAAAAATTCTTAATACGTACATATATCCATGGGTTCTTTATAAATTGTATCTGGTGCTATTTATTAAATAAACGTACATATTGCTCTGATATATTGCATTTTTTTGTTATAATTAAATCGCAACCAACAATGTATATTACTAAATATGAAGAATGTTTCCCCTAAAGATATCGTCATATGCTCATTACTAGGCCCAAATATACAGGGTGGCTCACGGCTAGCGCGTCGGACTGTTGCTCCCAAACTAATAATTCCCTTGGGACAGGGCGGTGTATGTCTATAAAGCCAATAATTAGAAAATATTTTCATTTGTACAGGCTGCCCCAAAAAGAGCTAAGTATCAAAATTATGTTCATTTTTTATGAAGCAGTATATATTTTTGCTTTTCTCGAATTGTATAGAAAAAATTAAGTTACTTCAAAGTTCGCTAAACCTATCGTTTACCGTTTTCGAAGTACTTGAGGATTTTCGAAAAAGTAAGATGCTTTGAAAATGAGCATAACAGACATAACCAATTGAAATTTTCACATCATGCTTTGATTTGGTATATCTTAGGCCACTTATTTCCAGGTATCATATTTTACAATGATGCACAGACTGATTTCATAGAACGACTTTACTTGTCTCAACTTCAAGAGACAGCGCATAACTTTGTTATGTCAAGCGGAACTTCCTGTACATGTTTAAACTCGGAGAAAAGTTATTCAATTCCCACCAAAACTGTATTAAGTACCCCTTTGAAACATCAGAAAGAAATTAATATGCTCTAAATTAGACGAAATTCTGTCCATAGATGTTTTCGAGGCTGTGGAATTCGAATTTGACCTCAAAACTCGTGACATTGGCTTCCCTTGGGTGTTAGAGCGTACCAGAGCGATTCGTCCAGAACGACTTTTCACTTTCTCATTGAATATTTCCTCAATGAACCGCTTCTCGTACCTGAAATTATTTTATCTCTAATCTGCACGAGAAGAGCTTCAATTTGATGTGTAATAAGTCGTACTTCCGACCATTTCGATTTTCTTCGAGATTTCAAGGGGTACCCCTTTGAACTTCAGAAAAAATTAATTTGTTCTAAATTAGACGAAATTCTGCGTACGGATGTTTTCGAAGGTGTAGAACACGACTTTGACGTCAAAACTCGTGACATTGGCTTCGTTTGGGTGTTAGAGCGTACCTGAGCTATTCGTCCAGAACGACTTTTCACTTTCTCATTGAATATTTCCTCAATGAACCGTTTCTCGTACCCGAAATTATTTTATCCCTAATCTGCACGAGAAGAGCTTCAATTTCATGTGTAATAAGTCGTACTTCCGACCATTTCGATTTTCTTCGAGATTTCAAGGGGTATCCCTTTGAACTTCAGAAAAAAAATTAATTTGTTCTAAATTAGACGAAATTCTGTGTACGGGTGTTTTCGAAGGTGTAGAATACGAGTTTGACGTAAAAACTCGTGACATTGGCTTCGTTTGGGTGTTAGAGCGTACCTGAGCTATTCGTCCAGAACGACTTTTCACTTTCTCATTGAATATTTCCTCAATGAACCGTCTCTCGTACCCGAAATTATTTTATCTCTAATCTGCACGAGAAGAGCTTCAATTTCATGTGTAATAAGTCGTACTTCCGACCATTTCGATTTTCTTCGAGATTTCAAGGGGTACCCCTTTGAACTTCAGAAAAAATTAATTTGTTCTAAATTAGACGAAATTCTGCGTACGGATGTCTTCGAAGGTGTAGAACACGACTTTGACGTCAAAACTCGTGACATTGGCTTCGTTTGGGTGTTAGAGCGTACCTGAGCTATTCGTCCAGAACGACTTTTCACTTTCTCATTGAATATTTCCTCAATGAACCGTCTCTCGTACCCGAAATTATTTTATCTCTAATCTGCACGAGAAGAGCTTCAATTTCATGTGTAATAAGTCGTACTTCCGACCATTTCGATTTTCTTCGAGATTTCAAGGGGTACCCCTTTGAACTTCAGAAAAAATTAATTTGTTCTAAATTAGACGAAATTCTGCGTACGGATGTCTTCGAAGGTGTAGAACACGACTTTGACGTCAAAACTCATGACATTGGCTTCGTTTGGGTGTTAGAGCGTACCTGAGCTATTCGTCCAGAACGACTTTTCACTTTCTCATTGAATATTTCCTCTATGAACCGTCTCTCGTACCCGAAATTATTTTATCCCTAATCTGCACGAGAAGAGCTTCAATTTCATGTGTAATAAGTCGTACTTCCGACCATTTCGATTTTCTTCGAGATTTCAAGGGGTATCCCTTTGAACTTCAGAAAAATTAATTTGTTCTAAATTAGACGAAATTCTGCGTACGGATGTCCTCGAAGGTGTAGAACACGACTTTGACGTCAAAACTCGTGACATTGGCTTCGTTTGGGTGTTAGAGCGTACCTGAGCTATTCGTCCAGAACGACTTTTCACTTTCTCATTGAATATTTCCTCAATGAACCGTTTCTCGTACCCGAAATTATTTTATCCCTAATCTGCACGAGAAGAGCTTTAATTTCATGTGTAATAAGTCGTACTTCCGACCATTTCGATTTTCTTCGAAATTTCAAGGGGTACCCTTTGAACTTCAGAAAAAATTAATTTGTTCTAAATTAGACGAAATTCTGTGTACGGGTGTTTTTGAAGGTGTAGAATACGAGTTTGACGTAAAAACTCGTGACATTGGCTTCGTTTGGGTGTTAGAGCGTACCTGAGCTATTCGTCCAGAACGACTTTTCACTTTCTCATTGAATATTTCCTCAATGAACCGTCTCTCGTACCCGAAATTATTTTATCTCTAATCTGCACGAGAAGAGCTTTAATTTGATGTGTAATAAGTTGTACTTCCGACCATTTCGATTTTCTTCGAAATTTCAAGGGGTACCCTTTGAACTTCAGAAAAAATTAATTTGTTCGAAATTAGACGAAATTCTGTGTACGGGTGTTTTCGAAGGTGTAGAATACGATTTTGACGTCAAAACCCGTGAAGCTTGCTTCGTTTGGGTACTAGAGCGTACCAAAGCGATTCGTCCAGAATGACTTTTCGCTTTCTCATTGAATATTTCCTCGATGAACCGTCTCTCGTACCCGACCTTATTTTATCTCTAATCTGCGCGAGAAGAGCTTTAATTTGATGTGTAATAAGTCGTACTTCCCATTATTCCGATTTTCTTCAAAATGTCAAAGCTTGCTCCAAATATTTTTGATGATAAAAATCTAGGCATATTGGGTGTTCTTAATAGACGTTTTTATTAAGAAAGTTGTAATCTTTATGAATTGATATTTTTTACCAATAAAATAAATGAAATTGGCACAAAATAGGGATCTCAGTTACATATATTCCACTTCCTACTTAAAAGCAAAATAACACCAACGGTTACTAAGGGGTAAGACCACCATGCTTAGCTTAGCTTAGCTTAAAACCTTCCTCAAACCCTCAAGAATAAGAAAGAAAAGTCTCGACGGGATTATATCATAAGCTGTTAACGAATGAAAGTCCTTAACACAACAAGTGTCCTTCTGGTGAACATTCTTGGTGTTGGTGGCAATAGGCAAGAGCCACCAATACATTGAATACTTTTGTACACAAGCCGGCTCTGTTGGAAACAATTTTCGAGGCGATCAAGCCGATCTATAAAGAGTTGAGCAGCGATCATCATATAGCTCGTTGCTTAGGTGGTTTCACCCAAAATAGCAACGAAAGCTTCAACGCAACGGTGTGATCAATGGCTCCCAAATCTACGTCAAGTGGGAAAACTGTATTAGATATTGCTGGGTAACATGCCGTTTGCACTTTCAACGATGGAATTTGTAGTGTAATGCAAGTTATGCGACAGTTGGACATGACAATTGGCAGCAATTGCTACAATTTCTGTGTTGAGGCGGACCAACTCCCCATCGATTTTTCGAACCGATCGCTGAGTGAGCTGCACAAACAGCTCCAATCGCCTCAAAATCAGCAAGAATAGCAGAAGAAGAACTCTACGTTAATATAGAAGGCCAACTATACGGTGCAGGCATCGCAGATTGAAGGTATACCATAATTTTCCACCGTAAAATGTTACACACAACTTTAAACGCGTTTTTCTCGAATCACCGTCTTTCAAATCGGGCGAACCGATAGCGGCTACAAATCTTTATCGATTACCCTCAAATTTTGAGGGTATATTCATACATATATAATCTAGTAGACCACGACGGGATTTGTCGATACGTTGTAAACCTTTTCTTTTATAAACAATCGAGTATGTAATTTTTACGTGAAAAAGGGAATTTTCTATTCATATTGTAGTATAACAAATGTTACCAGAGTTAAATATTTTATAAAAGCATGATTTAATGTATAAAAAGAATTTTGTTAACATTTTAACACACATTTCCTACAACAATTATGCATTACAAAAATTCACATACATAAATTTACTGGAAATAACCAAGGATATATGGATTCATGGACAACGGAGAAATAAAACAGTGTCGTTCTGGTTTCGAGAAAAAAAGTTTGTTTGGTAAACGACGAGGGAATTGAAAATTGAGAAAAGTCAATAAAGAAGTCTGAAATATATTTCCAAAAGAGAAAAAGGAGAAATATTAGTAAGAAGAAGAAGTATTAGTAAGAAAAGAACCTCACCATACAGATAAAGAGGAGATACAGGAAGGACCGTCGACGGAAAATACACTTATACTTTCACACACACTAAAATAGGTAAATTTTTTTGATTTTATGTTCAATCTTTCGAATAAGTTATAAACATAAATTGTTATAATGTATGCTTTTATATTTTATCTACGAGCTAGATCGGTGCAATTAATTTAAAAATTCTCGACACACATCACAGCAATTTTTTTTTTTATTACATTTTGGCGTTTATTACAAATGTAGATGTTTTATTTCGTGTTTTGTGAAATTCTATGTTATCATGGTTTGCTGTGATTGTGTGTTTAGTATAATTAAAACGTAAATATACATTTTATTGCGTAGCCCCAGGTGCATCCCCTAGTGGGGCAACGGTGTCTCGTACGGGGTGCAAACTATCGCTATTGGATTCCGCGTCCGATTTTACCTAAGAAAAGTTGCCTGGAAATTTTTTTGTGAATATTTCGGGATTTACGGGTCCATGTACAATAGGTGAAATCGTACCAAATATTTAACTAAATTCTCAGTACAATATGCTAACCATTTTGCGGAAAATGGATATTTTCAAAATCCCCTATGTGGTTGATTTATGATACATATTAAAGGTATATATACATATTAAAGTAAAATTCTTGGATTTTCGTTCTAGGTTCACATTTGAGGGTACAGTCGGTTTGCCCGTTTTGGATCTCCAAGAAAACTCATCTTAGAACTGCAGCAGCCATTTTTCAGTCAAAAACTGAAGAAAAATATTTTCTTGTACTTACAAAGACACTTCATGAAGTACTCCATAAGAAAATTCGACAGGTTTTACCGTACTTCTAAAAAAAAATTCCTGAAATTGTCCTTTAATTTCAAAGCGCATGGTGGCCTTACAAAAGAGAAGATGTATGCAACCAGCACTGCTTTAAATATTTTCTCTAATGCTTTTAGGTTTATACATGTTACTTGTTTCCCGCTTTTTAATGCATTTTTTCTTTAAATTCCGATTCATTAAAATCGATAATGCGTCTTTACTATTCCTTATCAATTCAATCCAATTCCGCATGCAATCGAATCGGTAGAGCTAACCCGAGGCCGCATTAGTGATTTAAGTTCAGGTCGGGTCATAGAAGCGTTTTGTTCGAATTCGTGCGTTATTTAGTATATTAGTTTAGTGTAGGTTTTTAGGAATGGATTCTATGGATATCGAATACTTTCAAAGTTACGAAGATATCGAGGTGAGTTCGCGAACAATTTATATGGTTGTAAAACTTTTGTTGTTGGTCCGGAATCTGGATATAGGTTATGTTTTTAGCGCATTGATTTGTCAGCATTAGGCATTAGGCTTAAAATGAAAAATATTAATTTTTCCATTTTAATAAATATCTGTCTTTAATTAATATACATAACGTACACTGGGTCCATACACTCAATAACATTCTCAATTCACGCTTTCAATTTGGTTAGCTAATGTCAATGTTTCTCAGAAAGAAATATTACATGAGGTATTTAAGAAGTCCACATGCACATGATTAGCACAAAAGACAGTTTTTATTTTACTAATTATAAATAATATATATGTATATATACAGTTTCAAAAAATTGAGTGTTATCCAATCTCCGTTTTGGAAACTCTGATATTGTTTTAAAAAATGTTGACTTACTGTTAATGAAAACAGAATTTGGGTTGAAATAAAAATGCTTATATTCAAGCTCGTTTCGGAAATGTATTTAAGACTTTTTTCCTTTATCAACCTAGGATGTATTACAAAAAACATTGTTTAAGCCAACAGTACATGTGTTTGCTATAAATGATTACAGTTGCCAAGCAGTTATAGAAAAAATTCAAGTTTAATCGTCAATTTTAGAATGGATTTTTGATTTATTATAAGGTTCTCTTTTACATTTGCTGGTTTTCGAAAACTCTTATTTATTTGTGTTTGTGGCTGCATCGTTTTCTTTTTGATGTACGAACATAAAAAAATGATGGAGTACATTTCCATTACTGACAATGAGTGACATAGAAATTGCAACACCAAGAACGGGTTGGAATTTCTGAATGAAATTTGGTTGGTAATTTCACCTATGTTAGGAATGGTCAAAGTTTGGGAGGAAATCTTTATTAGTTAAACAAAATTTAATAATTATTGTTAATAACGTGTGGAGCGGCCTTTCAGATTTATACATTCATTTACACATCGCGTCATTGATTGAATAAGGTTTATTTCGTCTTGGGGTATTGCGTCCCATGCAAGTTGAACCTTATGTCTCAAAGCCTCCAAAGTCAAAGGAGGGCGCTGCAAATTTTTCAACCCTCTACTCATTATGTCCCAAACCTGTTCAATGGGTGAAAGATCTGGAGATCTTGGAAGCCAGGGCATCAGATTAATCTGGGCCTGTTTAAAGAAGTTCAAGGAAATCCTTGCTACATGAGGACGTGCCTTATCCTGCTGGAATAATGGATCTTCAAGCTCTTGAAAGATTTCCATACATGCTGAAATAAGACCGGGATTTCTGAAATATAATTAAGCGGTTTATCTCTTTTATTCAAAAGGACCCTTTTAATATCTGGAAAATACTATTCGGTTTAAATATTGACACAAATATCACATCGGTAAACTCCTCACCACACAATTGTTTATAATAAAATCGGTGACACGTGTTTCGCTAGCTCGAGGCAAGCATCTTCAACAACCGTATAAACCGAAGTGGTTCTTCGGTTTATACGGCTTGGTCAGTAAATTACACCACAGTCCTTGCAATCACCTTTATTGATTTAAATATTGATATTAGAGCGTGCTGTGCAATTTTTATTGTATTGCTAATCCGGTGCAATTAGGTTTATACCTCGGAATCCAATTTCAGTGAATGGATGTGAATTTTCCGTTCTTTTTTTTTTTTAATTTCTTACACTAAAAAGTAAAAAGATTATCCTTTGAAGGTTTCCGCAAATTATTTTTCTTTTTCGTTTTAAGGATACTCTCATGCAAATAACGTTATTTCTAGTATAAAAGTGCAAAGTCGTTTCGTTACTGGATGTAAACAACAGAATTAAAAATTCATCATGACGTCATTCCAATAGACGAATTGTAGCTGTTTCAACGTATTTGTGTTTTTAAAAATCAGACGAAGAACTTCAAACATACTTGAATTTTTAGTTAGCTCCATATCCTATAACTAAGTCTAGGCAAACAGTGGTAACAGCGTACAATTACGAAATAAGTTAAGACAGCATCACCAACTCGCCACTCTGGTCAGTAGGTAGTATGCGAGTAGTTCTGTGTGTATTGTAGTATAGTAACACTCGAATGGTTAATTACCATTACAAAATTTATCATTTATTACAATTCATTATATCAAAATTCACAGTTAATGTTGGGGTTATGGTCTTCAAATGACATTCGGTTTATTTTTGGTTTTTATTTATACCTTTTCGATACCACGCACACCACCTTTTAAGCATTTTAACACCCTACGGGTGTTAGCTTCTTATTTTAATTCCAACCAGAGACGTTTAATGGGAGAAAAAATGTAACTAGAAATAAAATTACTAATTATTATAAACAGCATCGATTAAAAGTAGAAAAGCATTGTAAACATTCAAACACATACATACAACACTTTCACATTACAAGAATTCATAATAATTACTGGATAAATAACCAAGGATACATCGACATTCAGTACAGGTTTCTATAACAACGTATTATGCCTTGGATGAACTGGAGTCAAGGTGAACTAAAGTTTTCGTTTCGTGGACAAAGGAGAAATAATGTAGTGTAGTCCTGGTTTCCGAAAAAAATAAAAAGTTTGTTTGGTTAACGACGAAGAAAATTGAGAAGATAGATAAGTCAACAAATAATTCCATAAATATATTTGGAATAAAAGGGTAAGAAGAAGAACCTCACCATACCGGAGATGATAGAATCTAAGAAGGGGAAGAATCCATAGAAATTAAAAGTACATCGAGAATAGAAGTTAAGAGAGGAGATATAGGAAGAACCATCAACGGAAAAGAAATTACACGCACACACACACACAACACTAGGTAATTATCTTGATTTAATGTTAAATATTTCTCGAAATTTATAAATATAATTTGTTATAATTTATGGTTTTTATATCATTAATTAAGAGCTAGGTCGGTGCAATTTTCTTTAACAAATTTAACTAAATTCTCAGTACAATATCCTATAACTAGGTGTAGGCAAACAGCGGTAACAGCGCACAATTACGAAATAAGTTACAGCATCGCCAACTCCCTACTTTAGTCAGTATGCTGTGTGCTACTAATTCTGTGTATATGTAGGCTGTCGTAACTTATATCCTAATTACCGCAGTTTGCCCAGGCTATCTATAACTCCGATCAAGGTTTAATGAAGAAGACAACTAAATCAAATTTTGATGATTTATTTCAGAGCTCAATATTAGCGTAAATGATAATAATACATTTTCGTTTGTTATTGATGGTGGAATGTTATTGCATCGTTATAAATGGCAATTAGAAGGAAAGTTCGAGACGATATGCAATCATTACCTACAATATTTAAGAAATAATTATGGGAATAATGTTTTTGTCGCTTTTGACGCATATCACAATAGCAACTGCACTAAATCAGTTGAAAGGTATGGTCGATCATTGAAAAATACTTCAACCGATTTAATTTTTGAGGAAAATATGCCTTTAAAAATTCGCCAAGGAAAGATCGTTGTAAACGGTAGTAACACAAGTACATTTATTGAAATGTTACGAAAGAAACTAGCTGATTCGGATTTTCTCGTGTCAAGCAGAAGGTGATGCAGATACATTAATCATACGAATTGCAATTAATATTGAATCAGAAAATGTTGCTGTTGTTGTTGTTGCTAAAGATATTGATGTGTTGGTTTCATTAACAACTTTAACACCTCCTCATAGAGAAATATGTTTTCTCCAACCAGCAAAAGGCACGATATCTACAAAAATTATTCTAATAAAAGCCTTGAAGAAACATTACCAATGTGTAAGAAGCATATTTTGTTCTTATATGCATTCCCTGGACGTGATACAACTTCAGCGCTTTACAAAATGGGTAAAAATAAATTTGCAAATATATTCAAGAATCGAGATTTACAAGATGCTGATTTTATCTTCACGGATAAAAATGTTAATATCACTGATATTTTGCGATCGGGTAGGTATATTATGCATTTTAGCTTTAGTATATTATATGATGCTAGTAGGGATGAAGAAAGTATAAATAATTAACGATACCAATCGTTTATCAAAGCTACTAGTAAAAATAGCTGTGTCGATTTGGCTTCGTTGATATCCACATTCGATGCTAGCTTAGGGCATGTAGAAAGAGTATATTTACAAGTACAGTTGTGGATGGGACGTGGCAAGTTACCAGAAGACTGGGGATGGAAAAGGAAAAATAAATCAGTGGTACCAGTTACAATGAACCAACCACCAGCTCTTGAAAATTTATTAACCTTCCTATACTCACGTCAGAATGAAAGACGTATACTATACTACATAAATCGGTCTGACAGACCGTATGCGTGAGTATAGGAAGGTTAAAAATGATATTTTGTTCATGTAAAACTGGACGTGCCTCTGCTTGTGGATTCGGAAAAATTGGCTTACAATTAGATTGCTCTATAACAGGTTTACAACGTAAAGGAGTTAGCTGCTTAAATGCACCAATAATATTAATGAATGATGTCGAAAACGTCGAAGATCAGTTTACATTGATAATTTTTATATCTTCTTTTCATTTCGCGTTTTGGAGCATCTGTCATCCACAAATTAATTTTTATTTAAAAAAAAAAGAGTTATTTTTTCACAACTTTTTTATAAACGACCTCGAAGCAATAATATTTATTACTTTCTTGAAGTAAATGTTTGAAAATTCTGATAATTATGTTTTCAAAAGGTATTCCCAAAAATTTTAATTTTCTGTTTAAATAAATGTATTTGCAAAATAGCGGCAATTTTTAATGGGTAAACTTAAGTTATTAGAAACCCAAAAAATAATCATTCAAATCCATTCACTGTAACTGGGTTACGTCATTTTTCATTTTTTAACGTCCAATTGCACTGGACCAATTTGAAAATTAATTATTACCTTCAGAAAATGGGAACAGTCATTAAGGGAAATAGCTAAAGCCAAAATCGTTAAAAAATCACTTTCCACAGTGCAATATATAGTAAATAGATACCAGGAGTTATAAATTTATGAAAATAGACCATTGCAACTAAGCACAACTATACACTAAACTGGGGAAATATGCGGTACGATGAGTCATCTGCCCTTTTCACAATGTAATATTATATTACAGAGGACAAAGGACATATGATTCATCATACCGCATATTTACTCATCTACTAAAGACTATACTCGACTCGCCGAACAGATGCAGTAGCAAATTATGGCAACCTTGCAATGCAAATGTCCGACTCACACAGCATAAATCACATGTAAACATATCAAAATAATAACCTCATTTTGTATTTGACATAAATAAAAATTGCAAAATAAGTACTAAAATAATTTTCTTATTTCTTCAAGTATGTTTTGTTGAATTAAATTATGCATCTCCAATATATAGAATTATATATAGTAAATAAAAATACACAATGGTTTTACGAAGATCATGTAATATATAAATACAAAATAAGGAAACAAATAATTAATATTTTTTTTTTGGTACGTATTTATATAAAAAACAGTATCCTAAAAAATTAACTCACTGTACAAATAGGTATTATCAAAAATAATAAATTTTATACATATTACAAAAATTTAATACAGTAAAGGAATTAATTATGACACACTAAAACGTTCTTAACATGTATCTTCTTCGCTATTAGATGATGTAGACTAATCATCATTAATTGTAAAGATTAACGGCTCTATGTGTATATCTATGAGATTGTCAAGTTCCCACATTTTCTTCTCTGTTTGAATAATATGTTTAATAGCATTTTGCCAATTTTCAACAGAAATATTGTCAATACCTCGTTGAAATAATTCCTTCACGTCTGCCAATTTAAATGTGGTGTTATGTCTCGCAACATACCCCTTCACTTGTGCCCATATTAGTTCAATCGGGTTTAATTCACAGTGATAAGGGGGAGTCTAAGTACCTATTATTAGTGTTTTCTATTAATTCATTAACAGCATATTTCGGAGGGCCAGATAAATGTTCTTTAATTAAAATTAACAATTCTGCTTTTACCATGTTTTCTTCATATGCAATACTATTTTCCCTCATCCAGTTTTGCATTTCTAATTTGCGACTATTAGTTGTAGGTGGCTTATTCAATTTACGACTATGGTACGGAGCATTGTCAAAAATTATAACGCAATTTTCTTTTAAATTGGGGAGAATACATCTCATCCACTCTTCAAACCTTTCTGCGTTCATGTCTTCATGATAATCTCCTGTTCTCTTTGATTCAAAGAGGAGTAAACCATTTTCTACAAATCCTTCATCCGAGCCAATGTGTGCAATTATAAATCTTTTGCCTTTGCCTGAAGGATTTTTAAGACCTGTACTTAAATCTTCTATAAATGCTTGTCTTGCAGTGACAACAGACATATCTGTCCATACTTTATTTACAGTATGTCCAGCATTTACCCAAGTTTCATCCAAGTAATATATCGGGGTACCATTTTCACGATATTTCTTAATTTCACGAAGGTATTTCCGTCTCCAGGTAATAATGTCATCTTTTTCTTTTAAAATACTATTTCGAGCTCGCTTATTATAACTACAAACATAATTATTTTATGATTAGTATATAGAATTTAAAGTAATAAATATTTGTACCGAAAGTTTAGTTCCTTTAATAATGATCTGAGAGTCGTAATTTTGAAATTAGGAATGTCATCTCTTTCATTTATCACTGTGAGAACTTTTTGAACTGTTGGAGGTTCATTTTTAAAAAAGAATGAATGTACAATTCTTCGTATAGCATTTTTCATTTCATCATCCACCATATCTAAAACAGCTCTTTTTCTGATATTTTTTTGGTGGTTGTAATTCGTGATTAGTGTTATATTCTTTCACAATATTGTAAACACTGCGTTCAGTAATTCTTGTAAAAGATACTATAATAGTTACTATGATTTGGTTATCGTTTTTGGAAAGATACCTGCTGCTTTGGCTGTCATTTCAACACTAACAATTTTAGAAGTGCTAGGCTCTTCTTGAAATGTTTTAAATATATTCAAAACCTTCTGTTTATCTTCTACCGTAAAATGTTTTGAAACTCTCTTCTTAGGAGGTGAGTTTTCCATAATGTAAGTATATATGATAATATAGCAAGAAATAATGTATAACCTACAAAACAATAATGTATTATTGGTGCACTAGAACGATCGATAAATAGTCTTCAGAAACACTGGTTTATGAAATATAATAGATAATGGATCATTTACAAAGAAAGCTAATAAAATCTAATATTCCAAATGCAATATGGACTCGATTTTTATTCTATTGTAAGCGGCCACCCTGATCGACCAATTACAAACGTTATTGGTTATGTGACCTATTAAACACACATTGTTGCCATAATTTACTACTGCATTTGTTCGGCGAGTCGAGTATAGTGCACAAAGGTAAACAAACACATCACGCGAAGATAGCGATGGGCTAAAAATTTGGAAAAATAGTGCCTTTAATTCTTTCGTAGTCCAGTCCTTAATTATGAACTTTCGCAAGTTCCCAATTTAGTTGTAATGTATCAGTTCTCTTTAACTAATACTTCATTATACAATACAAAGGAAATTCCAAATTTCTCGTCAATTTTTAATTTGCTTTTGTCGGATTTTAGATTTGAAAAAAAATATTTTTAACGGTAACTTAGGAGAAGTATAAAATATATTTTGTACGAAGAATTGGTTTAACAGTTGTGGTAGAATTCACGTTAGAGAGTTCAAATAGAGGTCTCAATAAGAACGAACATCGTTTTCCTCGACTTTCTAAATTCTTTGGAACCTGTATCAAAAATTCATTTGAAAAAGCTCTTCTCTATCAAAAACATGCATTCCCTTTATTGTAACTTTCAATTATACAACAGTATACACTCAATGACTCGCACCAAATTCAGACTATACATTTCGAATAAGCTTCTACGGTTTAACGACAGCTTTCCCCAGATTTTCTCCACTCATGATACCGATAAAAGCTTTCGGCATATTTTCAAACCCTTGGGTGAGCGTTTCTCGGTTTTGCAATTTTCCTTCTTTGTACCATTTCAAATTCTGATCGACGCCTTCCATCCAGCGATTGAGGTAACTTCTAACAACAAATCCTTTCATGTAGAGCTCGTTAAATACGAGTGCAGGCTGAATCATCCTCGCTAAAAGAGTAAAAATTATGTTAAATCCCTTTTTCGATTTTCGATATTTTGATGGGCGTTTTGAAAATTTATATCGATAAGTTATAAGCTATAAATTTGAAGTTGTAAAAAAATAAGGTACCAAATGAAAAATTTAAGAGTGCAGATTAAGCGAAATGGAACAGTAATAGTTTCTATATGGAATTATATATATTCAATCTTTTTCAACATTTAATTTATTATGTACGTAGTTACCAGTTGGATAGGTCGCAGGAGTCGAATTATACGAAGAAATTGATCCACAAACCGCGATTCTTCCATATTTATTCATGCGTTGGATGACGCAACTGCTAATTTCACCACCTACCTAAAACTGTATGTATCACACTTGTCTTTTATCCTTTTTTTCCTTACATTGTCGAAGTAACAATCAATTCCTTTGGGTGCTGCTGCAGTCAACGCGTTATTTACGTCTTCCGTTTTATAATTGATGATGTGATCAAATCCTAAACTTTTCAACCATTTCCCCTTTTCGTCGGACCCCGTGATACCGATTACTGCACAACCTTTGATTTTAGCTATTTGTCCCACGTGATATCCAACCGCACCTCCTGCCCCTGTTATTGCGACGGTTTCACCTGATTGTGGTTTGCAAACGTCGAGTAAACCGAAGTAGGCTGAATTGCTAAAAGGTATTGTTTTAAAATATTTTTCGGATTTTATTTTATGTTGATGGACCATTACCCTGTTCTTCCTAAGATACCCAAATATAACGACAAAGGAACGTCACTGCTCTCTGGAATTAAGAAAGGAGGGTAATTGGTTATATCCTGTGGCGTACCACTTGAAATTGAATGCGTTGTCCATCCGAATTGTCCTGTGAGATATCTTCCTACTGGGTAGTTTGGGTTCTTTGATTGTATAATTCTGAAATTCAGGAAATGCATTATTAATTTTCTTATATTTCTATTCACGATCTTTATGGTTCTTTAGTAACGAATGTAATATTGGAAAAATGGATGAAAGAAAAGTATGTTAGCTTATTTATAAACGCAAGTTGTAGTACAGAGTAAAAATAAGGGATGGCAAAGTATGACTTAGCACGAAGTTCAAAACTTTACTTCAGCAAAGTAACATAGATTGTAACTTGAATCAAATTAAGTTACCATCTAGCATCTTGAATCTTCTTCCAGATCTGTCATACATTCTATAATATTTGTAAATCACACTAACCGTACGAATATTGAAAATCCAACGTCCAACGTTCCAAAATCCAGGTATGTCATGTAAATCTCCAAACAAGATACGTACCTGAGAATTAATGGAACATGCACGTGACATCGCCAAATTTGATTGATGAGCATAGCAGTGTACGAAATGTGCATTTTCGTGTTTTTCTTTGATTATTGCTTGACCTCCGCCGTGTATTCCGCTCATTACAGCTGCCCCGTCATAGCTTTGAGCAATGAGCATTTTTTTATCATTTTTAAAAATAGGGTCAATAACATTAAAGATATTGTTAGCTAATGACACAGCATTAAGATTTTCAGGAAGCAAACAATTTCCAGAACCTTTCTACCGGGTTTCCCTCTTTGGTAACATAACGAAGAACAATCACCATTTGAAATTTAGAGGTCTGTAGTTTCATGTCATCACTGCTAAAAACGGTGCTTTATTTATTTCGCAAAGAATTTCCTCACGATACACTTCCAGCATGCAATCTAAAATCTCATTTTGTATCCTTTTTGAAGTGCCTTTGAAAACCGTTGCATTTTTAAGATGTTCACTAAGCGTTTTATCAAGTTCTGATGTAAAATTCAGTAAACCAAAAAAAGTACCGGGATTTTCGGATGATTCACTTTCATCATGTCCTCTTAAGGCTAACTTGAAAGCCCCACAAAATTTTATGCAGTTAATAAATTTTGATAACACATGCCTGTTGTTCGTTACTTCCTCGTTTGTGCTTTTGTGTATTTATCCAATAAGCGAATATTCGCTTTCCCAAATAACGCAAATTTCATTTGATTGTTGATATGTGAACGGCTTGTTTCACTTTTTTTCACTTTTTCGCTTAAATGTATTAAATCACTTACGCCTTTTTTCCCGTCAAATTTTTCTTCGTAATCAGTTCCGAACAATGCACACGGAAAACAAAAACAAAAACGTTTTTTCGTCACAGTCGAAGATATATGCCTTTATTAAATTGTCTTTTATAAGTTTTCTCACGACTTTTACCGGTCACTTCAATATTGAGTACAGGAAGAGGACGTCCACGCTCTTTTACTACCAGCTGTTGAAAGTTAAGGTTTCTAAACTTAGTTTCCCCGAGTTTAAAAACAATATCCATTTTTACATGACATTGACACGTAATTGTAATTTTAAACGCTCGCGATGCGTACATTAACATCGACCGACTCTACTGGCCGAAAATGCAGCTCATCTCGACGTTATCGCGCCCGTGTGCCAAAGACCGTCGGCTATCCTTGATTTACTTCGTGTATGAAGTTGTCTGTATTGCAAAGAGCTGCGCTGCAGAGACGACTTTCTCAGAAATTATGAGTGCGTTGTGCTTGCGATTGTATGATTGTACAGCTGTGGCATTTTTCGTAGAAGCAAATAATTATTAAAATGTCAGTTAGGCACGTTGAAATTATGTAATATTTAATAATAATATTTTTTAATGAAATACTCAGTGAATGATAAATGTTAATATTTAATGCTTAATGCATAAATTGAGGATTTATTCTGGTGGTTCTGCAGCTCAGCAATACTAATGGAGGAGCCGCCCCTGGCATGTTATCATCAGTAACTATCGTTCTTCATCATATATTTATTATACTTATATTGCTAATTGCCTATCCTGACAATGAGCGAAATACGTGACCCATAATACGAGAGGCACACATCACTCTATCCTTTTCTTACGGGTGAATTGTGTTTACTGGACATGCACCACCGAAAGAAGTTGACGGCTTAAATTTAAACAAAGTAGCCAAGTAATATTTCTTGCATCAGTATTCTTATATTAATCATCACAATTGTGTTGTCTTAAATGTTAAATATACTCAACAAAAATGATACATACTTGTGAAGTGTTGGTATGCAGCTTCTCTGGAGCTTTCACATAAAAAACATCTATTTCGGTTTTAGTTGTTTTTCTTTTCTAGCATTCACCGGCAAACACTAACACTCACTGTGCTAATTGCTAATAACTTTTATACTTTAATCACGCGTGATCTAACTCACATTTGACTTGATTATGCTGTATAGAACGCACAAATCAGCACAAATACATATACTGCCCATTTTCATAATGGCAGTCATTGTTGGGCCAGTAAGTTTACACATGTGGCGCATGCGCATTTTAGTGAGATGGTTAGATATTCCGCTCTCATTGTTGCTTACGATTTTCTCCTTTAGTAAGCAATATACGTATAATAAATGTATGTTCTTCGTGATAATGCACGCCCCCATACAACAAGAGCAACAAATGAACTGCTCAAGAAATTCGGATGGGAGTTGTTCAACCACCCGCCCTAGCGTCTTCCATTTAATCAACAGGATGAAAGTATGGTTGTGGACGCACCGATTCAAGCAAGGAAATTATAAGAAATTCTAGGACATTGACTGTGAATGACATTTAAAATCTTCATAATCAGAAGATAGACTAAGGGAGATCGATAGATTGGTATTACTAAAGCATTATATACCGTGATCAAGTGCAACTGTCACGAAATTTTGTTGGCCATACTGAATTATAGGTGAACCTGGTTAAAATTGATAAGAAATTCAGTGCCGTTCCAACGGGAAGCAAGTGAAAATGTGCAATTATTTTAACATTTGAGGATAATTACTCTGTTCGAAAAGTATTCTTCTACGAACCTCAAATTTTTATAACTCGTGTGTGCACAAATATAACCTACAAACCACAACCGGAGCTCTCAACGAATTAGCTCTGAAAAGTGCTGTTTTCTTTTTTCAAATAAAACAGGTAAAAATAACGGGATTAAATAAATCGAAAGCCGAGACTAGTAAACACAAGAAAATAATAAAATAACAACAACAAACGGCACTGGTATAGATAATGAAGATAGGTATATTTTTACGGTATCACCATAAATTGTTAGATCATTCCCGCCGAAATTTAAGTAACCGAATTGATATTAAAGTTTTTCCTTGTAATTTCTATCACAAACTAGGAAATTCTCACTTATTTCTTGAAAACGACACCCACATTTCAATGTAAAACGAGCTGAAAATATTGAAAAAAAAAAAGATAGAGTATAAAATACATATACGTACTTGGCCACTTGACAACCTATCATAGTTTGTCCCAATTTTAATCCATTTACGTAGGCCCTCATGTACGGATCAACGCTTAAGTATAAAGCTTCGATTAGAAATTCTGGAAAGAAAAAGTACACGTATACAACATCTTCTCATCGAATTTGAAGGATCGATGCAATTCGAGTTTATGTCATTTCTTATCCGACGTAGCAAGTGAATAAAAATAATTTTAATCCTTACCACATCCACTAGAATAATTTTGGATACGTATTTCGACAACTAAGTTGTCATCCTCAGTGAAAAAGCGGAAGAGAATAAAATGTTAAACGTAAATTTTGAGTAACACTTGACTTTGGCCTTAGGATCTCACTTTTATCATTTTAGTGCCGATATGTCATCCTATTCTTTCGTTTCCCGTCGAAAATTGCTACATCATCGTCTGCATTGATTTATTTAATTCAAAACCAGAGATTTTCATACTATTCTTATTAATGAAAATCCGAAAGGAAAAATCTGTTCTTAATACGATAGTGCCACGATCAAAAGGTAAAAGAACATATAGAGATCTATATCAATGTTTTTGCTCCATTTAATGCTACATACTTCCAGTTATTAAAAAAGAAAGAATAATGTGTATTTGGAAATTTAAATTCATTCAAACTCTAGGGATATTTGTTGTTTGAATATGTTTGTTATTCATTTACTTTGGCATTATATTCCATATGCAACTAACCGAACGTGAAAGGTCTAAGAGTATCAAGCACTATCGACATGTTTTATGATTTCATGATCAAACTACTAATAATTCTCCTAATATATGTACAACCTACATACACACCTCCATCCTTTATTTCTGGTAATTCCTCCTCTACCAATTTCAAATCGCCTTGCTTAGGCATACCTTCGAAATATTTCTCTAAAACGAACCTTTTCGCTTTCATTTTCACTACGACAAATCACTGCCACAGCTATAGATATTTCTAATTATAAATAAATAGCTTTCTTAAAGATATCACATTATCACTAGTCGCCGAGCGTGGAATGACTAGCAGACTGATAATTCTAAATTTGTATGTATTTATGTGCGTGTTACGTACACATATACGAATTCAGACTTGTTTTGTATGCTAGAAGTGACCTCGAAATTACGAATACAAATTGTGAATTTGGGAGCAGATAAAACAACGTGATAGAATTGTGTAGAACGATTTAACGCGAATACTCAAGACGAGGCTAATTTTATCACGAATAGCTGCCGGTCGAGTTCTTTAAAAACGCAAATCGTATGGGTGTGATATACAAAGTCTACCAAAAAACGGTAAAAATATTTTTTAATCATGTCGCTAAAGCAGTTTTGATATGCGAGCGATGGCCGATGATAAAAGTACAAGCCGAAATTACAGTAACATCTATATTTAAAGAAAACAATACATTCCACAAAAACTCCAAACTTCTGTTTATTTCTCGACGTAATCAATTTGAATATACCTTCACGGAGCTCTTCAAAATAATACGTCATTCGTTTATCCATCGTTTGTCCATGAAAAATTTTTGTTTGTCCACCTTTTGTTGAAAAGTTTTTGGAAAAAAAAATTCCAGGCCAAATAAAAAAGGCAGTTTGCGCTTTTATCAAGCTAATTTGTATGCCGAACGTTAGTCCAGGATTGTCCAGCAAAATTCTTGGTTTGCCCACGTGCGAAAAATTATTTATTTGAAAAAAAAAATTGCTTCATCCACTGTTCATTTTTTCATATATTATTGAGTAGACAACCGAAATGAAGCATGGACATAAGAAATAACCACTGAATCACGGAAAACCACAATTTTTTCTAACAATATGGTCCCATGGGTCCACGTATACTTTGGACGTACCTCTATTTTCATATAATTATCGTTTGAACGCCTTTCGAATATAAATAAAGCATGGACAAACGAAATAACCAATGAAACATAAAAAACCACAATTTTTATAACAATGTGGTTTCATAAATCCATGGATACCTCGGAGGTGCTATTATTTTCATATAATTAATGTTTGAACGCTTTTCGCAAAGCATGGACAAACCAATTCGGAGGATAGACAAACGAAATAACCAATGAAACATGAAAAACCATATTGTTATAAGAAATTGTGGCTTTTCATGTTTCACTGGTTATTTCGTTTGTCCATCCATCGAATTCGTTTGTCCTTCTTCATTTCGATTAAAGAAGAATTCAAACAATAATTATGTGATGAAAAAGGCAGCTCCAAGGAATACACGGATTCATGAGGCCATATTGTTTTAAGAAATTGTGGTTTCTTCATGTTTCATTGGGTATTTCGTTTGTCCACCCTCCGAATTCGTTGGCTCATGCTTCATTTCGATTGTCTAGTCTAGTTTTTTTCAAATAAATATTTTTTCGCGGGAGGGCAAACGAAAAATTTTGCTGGACAATCCTGGACTAACGTCAATAAACAAATTAACGTGATAAAAGGCAAATTAATTTCTTTTTCTTTTCATGAAATTTTTTTAAACTTGCCAACAAAGGGTGGACAAACAACATTTTTCATGGACAAACGATGCATAAACGAATGACGTATTGTTTTCCCAAAAATTCGCATTTGGGGATTCCAACTTCACAGAGCTCTACAACGGTATCTTGGCATTCATCCGTTTCCCTGCCAAAAATTTATCTAAATGTCAGACTAAATGAAAATCCGAGGAGGCAAATCTGGACGAACCACAATTTGGTTTGATTTGACGTGTGGGGTGTTGCGCCATCGTGCAAAGGTGTAACTCCTTCGCGTAATTGTGCCGGCCTTTATCTTCTTATGGCTGCAGGCAATTTCTGCAGAGTTTCGCAGCATCTGTCGCTGGTAATGATTATGCGCGGTTCGAGGAAGTAGACTTTCACTATCCCAGAACATGGTTGTCATTGTTTTACGGACAGATGATTAAGTCGCGAGTTTTTTTTTTCTTTTGAACTAGGGAAGTAGGATGTTTCCATATAATGGACTGTTGTTTCGTCTCTGGAGAAAAGTTATAAACTCAGGTTTCATCCCCGGTAATGATGCTTCCAATAAAATAATTTCCCCCAGCTGATATCGGCAGAGATGTTGAAGCGTAGCATCCATTAGATGTGTTTTTCTTTTTCGGAGAGCTCTTTTAGCATCCCGTGAGCCGAAGCTTTGCGCATATGATTTCCTCAAAACAACTTTCAGGAATGTCATTTCAGCAACTTCACGAACTTTAACGCGACAATCTTCCCAAACGAATCGTTCGCCAATTGTGCAGTTCTCTGTGTATACGGTGCTTGGTTTGCCTCTTTTCTTCCCTCGATCATCATTCAGCTTCCTTAGTCTAGCTTCATTTTTTTGCACCGATCGTTAAGTTCTTTTCGGCATAAAATGTTTGAGTTATAAACGCCCAGTAATTTGTGATAAATTCGGCTCTGATTAACTGCTTCGGCCCGCAAAAATCTTGCGTCAACTTGCGCGTGCGCAGTTTGTTACAACAGCCTTTATTATTACCTTCATTAAGTACTGAATCCACGGTCCAACATGCGTAAAACCCGTAATAGACGATCACAAATTACATGTAATTTTCATGAATTTATTCAAAAAGGTTGAATTTGATCGTGTACTGTGAGCGTGTGTTTCTACATCAATTTTTACACGCAATACTTCAGATTTAGATGATGTTCTATTTCTGAAGGTAATTGTCGTGAATTTTTACATGTAATATTTCATATATTTTACATGTAAAAATTTGTACGTGTATTGCCTGCTTAATGCTCGTCGAGCATTGTCAGGTCACCATCCAGTGGACCTGAAATTTTTCAAAAGTGAGAATTAACGACGAGTGAAGCGATACTTTTTATTAGAAGAGAAGTCACAGAAAAGGCGTCAGAGATATTGGGCTAAACAATGATGTTTGAACGTAACAAAATTCAGTCACGAAAATTTTCTTAAGGAGTTAAAAGTATCACTGCCCTTGGATTATAAAAACTTTCTTCTAATGGACGGTGATCCTTATAATGAACTCCTTCGAAAAGCAACTTCACTTATTGACAAGAAGAACACTGTCTTGCTAGATGCTATTTCCCCAAGGAAAAGACTATCACTTATCTTGCGTTGTCTGGCGCTTTGAAGATTTGAAATTCTTGGCTGCTACCGCTCCCCAAATTAAAAGTAAAATGTGATAGACACGGGTGAAGTTATCGTGGAGGTTTTAAAAGATAACATCAAGGTATGGATTACCTGACTATTCAGTCACAAAATACATCCATATACACATTCTTAAAGATATTGCGGATCTGATAAAAATTCATCCTCCGAGTGCTACACTTTGCAGTGAATATATATTTACAGTTGGTGATGATAATAAACTGTTTTCTCTTGAAGAGTAGATGACACTATTAGAAGAAAGTGGCCCTGATGCACTTAAAATATTGTGATGAAAAGAAGAACAACAACCGCGCGGTCCATATCAAATAAGTTGAGTGGGGTGATTGGACACAATTTGGCAACCAGCTTTTATCGATTTCGCCGGAATTTCTTTGAAAGGTTCCCAACCGACCTATCTGCTTGTTCACCTCTTAACATTTTATACCGCTGAGTATCGAAAAGAACGTTGCCATTTGCTTTGTTTGGTAAACATTTTCTGGTGTTTACTTAAACTTCTATATTGGAATGCTCATCCCTTGCCCCAAAATTTCCGCCTAATAAATTTTTTAATATTTTATTTCTCTGAAGACCGTTTGAGTTTCTTTGCTGGAATTATACACTGAAATAGGGAGAAAAAATATTTAATTATAGCTATAATCATTTTCAGCTGTCTTCGTATATAGGAGAAAGAAAAGAAGAATCACAGAATATTTAAATTTTATTTAACTTTCCAAATCAAAACTAAAAACCAACCAAATCAGGGTCTTACTATTTTAATCATTAGGAAACCTTCAGTGGCGTGCTTCTAACGATCGTCAACTCAAATTACGAACTTATCATGATTGATGTGGGAACAAATGGCCGAGTATCGGACGGTGGTGTATTTTCTAGTACCTTCTTTAACCTTCCTATACTCACGTCAAAATGAAAGACGTATACTATACTATATAAGTCGGTCTCACAGACGAAGAAGTGCGTGAGTATAGGAAGGTTAAAAAATCAAGAGAGAAATCTTTATATTCCGGACCCAAGTAGTCTTCAAAATAACAATACGGAAGTACCATGTATTTTTGTAAGTGATGATGCCTTTTCGTTGACGGAGAATCTCATGAAGCCATTTAACAGAAAGAATCCGGATCAAAATAACGAAGTTTTTAACCACAAATTATCCCGGGTAAGGCGGATTGTTGAAAATACGTTTGGTATCTTTGTATCACGATTCCGATTGTTACAACATACAATAAATTTGTCACCAGAGAAAACCACAATAGTATTAAAAGTTTATTGCGATCTGCACAATTTTCTGGGGAAACGCAATAGATTTTCATGGGGAATTTGATATTGAGGATATAAACAGTGGCCAAACTCATCCTGCTGATTGGAAAAACGATGAAAGTAAATTATTATCATTACAACCGACACAAGGCAAAAGTTCTACAACATCGGCTAAAGAAGTTCGTTGATTCAGTTCCATGGCAATGAAATATAATTGCTTGAAGAGGACAATAGAATAGGACATTGTACATCGCAATGTACCTATTATAATTTCATATATCTCTTTGTATGGAAGTTTGTATTTCAAATTAAATACTTATTACTAGAAGAAATGTTTTTGCTTACCTCAACTCCATTTTCGTTAGAATGTTCTCCCTCGGAAGCCATGCTGGATCTTCCGTCTTCCATATTTTCCTGATCTCGCGAATCAAAATACCGCAAAGAAGGTGTTTTCAATTTTACTTAGCTTCTTCCTACGCAATGCATGAAAACATTTTTTCGAACTCCGCCGAGGGTTGCAACTACTTTTAATTATTCTAATAAAGTCCTAAGATTTTTCCCGAATAGTTCTTATTTTTCTATTCTTCCCTTTTGAATTTTCGCAGAACTGGAAAGATTGTATATAATCGTATAGGATCAAATATAAAATTCTTGCTAGACGTTACAGCCATCGCGACTTACACAGTACTGAGAAGGAAAAATCCCAAACGCTCAACGCCTGTTATTGCACACCTATTCTATTTTGAAATTTTTTTATAGTTAAGATGAATAACTAAATTTCTTCGATGTCAGTCAGAAGGTAATGGACGGTTGGAAGATCTTTGCTTTAAAAGAATAACTTGCAGAAGTACACTAAAACATATTCTTTGCTTTACATGAATAATTTTTATTAGAGTATATAAAATTACAAATCAGAATAGAAGGAGATTGACTTTATCTTATGATCTTCATTATACAATCTTTGCCGAAATTATGCGCGAGGTATATATGGCAACAGCAAAGCATCTTCATCGATAACACTTATTCTTCGTATTCCACGCATTCTTAAACTTTAACGATTGCTTTTCCCGTATTTTCACCTTGTAAAACGCCTATCAGGGCCCGCGTCATATTTTCAAAACCATTCGTTATCGTTTCCCTGTATAATAATTTTCCTTCTTGAAACCATTTCAGATTTTGATTGATCCCCTCCATCCATCTATGCTTCCACGTGCTTACCAAAAATCCTTTCATTTCCAATTCGTTCATAACGATGGACGGTTGCATGATGGTCGCTGAAAAATACAGCCCTTCTGAAAATATTGATTTGCATTCGTATGCATTCAATAGGAGCGATTAGACTGGTAAATGCAGGGAAAGGAAAACTAATTTATTTCTATCTACCAGTTTACCTTTAGGTAACTCCCATTTATTCAAATTATATGATGAAATCGAACCGCAAACTGCTATTCGACCGTATCTATTCATTCTTTTAATAACTTGACTGCTAAGTTCTCCTCCGACCTGAAATGAGTCAAAAAAGTGGTTTAAGCATTTAAATTTACATCCATTTATCGCAATACCTTGAACACTTATGCTAGTAGTTCTAACCTTATTAGGTTAAGTATATCGTATTTTTCACAACTTATGTATCGAATTAAAACAGACGAAAGAAAATAAAATTTACAAGAGAAAATATTTACATTCCTACCATCACAGGAAAGCTGTAATTAATTTTTTTTTAATACGAAAGTTTTACAAGGAAAATTTTGAGAACCTCTAACCTGGTATACGGTGGTAAAATGGATGTTACGAAAGATCGTCTTGATTTTATAATGCGGGCTATAAATCATATGTGTCGAAGAAAAATAAAGGCACATGTCGTTACAATTTAGAGAAAGACATATAACTGCTTGTCAAATGCGGGTCATATGTTAAGCAAGGTGGAGTGCGTATATTGATAGGACGTGTTTTATTTACTTTCACGCCAAATTCCACGACCGCCGGGTTTTTAAATACGATTTGACGATACATAATTCAGTGCGTCTGAAACAACACTTTTATCTGTCCAATTTGTTTTAAATCATTTTTTTCTCCTTTTTTACTCATTGATTTACTTGTACCTCATATAATCTTCTAAATAAGTTCGACGTATTGGTTGTGACAAACCCATAGAAAAACAAAAATTTCGTCACTAATTAATCAAAAATAAATAAATTACTGGTGGTAATAAGGTTAGCCCAACGTTTTTTATTACGTACATGGACGAGATAATCAAGAAACGTGAGCGAGCAGGGAAGAAGATGGTAGGATACAAGAATATCAGAAAAATTGAAGTCTCAACTGGAGCTTTTGCAGACCACATTGTGATTATAACAGATTCTGAGAATAGTCTACAAAATAATCTGGATGTATGGGACGCTGATTGTTTACAAGGCCTTCAAAACGGCGTTTATTTTTGGCGTAATTATTTCTGATGAATTTTCATCCTCTTCATTTTCTACTTCTGATGGTGCATTGTAATCGGCGATTAGTCTCTCAAGGCTTAAAACTTCATTGGTCCTAGCACATTGTCGAAGTCATCAAAACTTTCCACTTCGGTCAATTTTTCTTCCATTTGTAAAAGGTCTCGTCAGCATTCATCAATTTCTACCTTCTTCGGTTTCATCTTCCCTTGTAAAGTTACCAACACCTGCTTTTTGAAACAATTAAAAATGGTCTCTTTCCTAATGTGCAATTCCATCCATGCAGCGTATAAAAAGTGGATAGCATCGAAAACAGAAATTGTTGGAGAAGTCGAATTTGAGCTGTCCATAATCGATAGATATCGTTGGACCATCCTTTTCCTGTAACCTAGCTTCAGAACTTTTATGATGCCTTGATCAAGTGGTTGAAACTCACTTGTGGTGTTAGGTGGTAGGAAAATCAAGTTGATGTTTTTGAGATTTACCTGTTTCGGATGCGCAGCGCAATTGTCGACAAGCAAAAGTATTTTTCGGTGTTTCAATTCGATGTCCCCGCCCATTAAGCCATTGCATAAATCTATTTCTAGTCATCCATGCAGGAGATTGAGAAGAATAAATGCAGGGAAGGGTTTTCACATTCTTAAAGCAACGAGGCTTAGCGTATTTTCCAATCACGAGTGGTTTTTTCTTGTCTGTGCCTGTGCAATTCGCGTATACGAGGACCGTTAGGCGTTCTTTGCTTAATTTTCCTCCGTGGCATTTTTTCATTTTTTTTTTAAACTAAAGATTTATCAGGTATCATTTTAAAAAACAACCCGAATTCATCCGCATTATAAATTTCTGAGGGATTGTAACCAGAGGTGAGGGTCGACATTTGACTTTTCCAGACGAATGTTACATCAGGATCTACTGAATTTGACTCACACAAATTTGTTTGTACACGATAGAATGTCTGTTTTTAAATCTATCCAGCCATCCAGTTGAAGCGGTATAGTCTGTTATTCCAAGACCGCCGGCCAGTTGCAGGGCCTTTTCTTGTAAAATTCGGCCACTTACCGGGATGTTGGAGCTCCTGACCAGGACGAACCAACTTTTCAGGATCGTTTCTAGCTCTTCATATTTCGACTTTTGCGACTGGTTTCCTCATGCACCGAAACAAATTCACTCCGCCTCTTTAAAATTGTAGGTAAAGTTGAAGCACTGATGATTTTTGACGCCGCAAAATCTGTTTGATTTAAATTGGATTTATCAAAGACTTTTACAAGTTCTCTTTTTTCTTTTAACGAAAACGATTTCAGCGACATGTTGCCAGTAGCGTAAAAAGTAAAAGACTGAAAGGAAACCTTGATTACGCAACCGCCAAATGAATAAGTCAGATTCTCGGAAAATTGTCTAGACAAGATTCGTGGAACATCTTGGTCGGATTTGTTGATACTAACATTTCATAGAAATCGTAATGATGTTCACTTCCCAGAAATATGTAGACCATTTCCGTCTGGTTTTTAAACATTTATTTTAATTTAATCATATCCCTTTCAAGTGTTTGCAAAATAAAGTTAAAAAATTAATAATTGAAGTATGTATGTACATTAAGAAATATCCTTCGATGGGGTGTTATAAGCGGGAAATGGGAGCGTTATAACGTATGAAAGTACTACAGAAAATTATTCGCTGGGACCGGGACCAAGGAAAGAAGCGTTATAGCCGGGAAATCGTTATAAACGGGAGCATTATAACGAAGTTTTACTGTATTGGATAAAATTAAAGATTACGGAGAAATTTGCGTTTGATTGAGAGAACAAAACACGAGGATTTCCTCGTTTTTTTTTTTTTGAACAATTTACTTACATTGTCAAAGTAACAATCTATTCCATCGGGCGAATAACGTTTTATGGCTAGCGGCACGTCGTCGGTCTTATAATTAATGACGTGATCGAATCCTATAGTTTTGAGCCAGTGATTTTTCTCGTCCGAACCGGATATGCCTATAACATTACAAGACTTAATTTTAGCGATTTGCCCGACGTGGCTGCCAACCGCTCCACCAGCTCCGCTTATGACGATCGTGTTTCCGTGTTGCGGTTTGCATATTTCTAAAAATCCGAAATATGCGCTGTTCCTGGGAAATGATCAACTTTGTATTAGAAAATTCCCAAATCGATGTCTACATATATTATTACCCTGGCATTCCTAGAAGTCCCAAAAATAACGATAAAGGAATTGCTTCGCCGGCCGGTACTAGATAAGGCGCTCGTTTGAGTAAAGGACCGGGTTTTGCGCTTGCAACTGTTAAAGTGCGCCAACCAAATTCTCCAACTACGTGTCTTCCTATTGGGTAACTATCATTTCTCGAATCTATTATCCTAGAATTGAAATAGTTAGTAGGGTGATGCACGGAGGGACGTTGATTAATACTTTGCTACTTGAGAACCTATCATTGTGGACCCTATGGGAATCTTGTAGGTGTAGGCTCTCATGTAAGGATCGACGCTTAGATAAACTGCTTGCGCAAGAAATTCTGAAATGAATTATTAAAAATAATGAAAATAGGTGACGTGTCGTCGCACAACCGAGAAGAGCGAAGCTTTTTATGCTTATTTGAATAAAAAGATAAAATTCTATAATTGAATAAACAATGTGCAAAGAAAAAGTATTTCATTTCGAAACCGATGGTAAATAAGTGTTGTGGATTGAGTGGACTGTATTTTATTTGTTTTGTTCTTTATTAACTACGAAATATTACATATATTGATTACTATAAAATGGTCTACGTTGTCACTCGTTTTTAGGTTATGTTCATCCTTCTTTTACAATCGTAAGCTATGCTAGGTTCTACTTCAACGACGCTTGCGCATCCTCGTGTGTTCGACTCTCTCGTTTCTTCGATGCTCTTCGGTTCCTCTCGGTCGGCGCCAATTTCGAACAATAAGTTGAATTTGAAGTAAATTCGAGTCCGAATAATGAGAGCGCCATCTGATGGGGGAAGAGACTCAAACGGGTGTGTACGCGCGAGCGAGAAAGAACTAATGAAAGAAGAAGGATAGAAGGAAAGCGTCTATCTGACGATTTCAAGCGTCTCACTTTTTCCCAGTTAACTATCGCCGCAGAACCTCCCCAAAAGAGCTTCGCTCTAATAATAACAAAGAAATCAAACCATATTTGCAAAAAAAAACTCTCCATTTTTGTTTTTTTTCCGCGATACAATTGATTGCTGAATATTACATAATACAATGTTAATAGATATTCTGAGTTAGTGAATTTCTATTTGGGAGATAGCAAAATACAGTCACTACTGACAGAATTTTGTATTTTTTGGTATTTGAAATACCTTACATGTTCAAGGAAATAGTAATAAACAATTTTGACGCTTCTTTTTTTTTTAACTTAAAAGTTTCTGTGGTGTTTCATTTCATACTTCTACTTTATTAATTTTTCTTTTTCTATACTATAATTCCTACTTTTTTCTTTCGAATAAAATGATTTGAACTAAATTCCTTTCGTAACAAACTAAATTCTACCAACATTCTTCAAACGATTTATCGCCGGTCCAGTTACGAAAATATAACACGTCGTGATGTTGCCGACATCACAAAAACCAACAATTATCTTATCTTACATTAAACTAACCTCCATCTTTCAATTCCGATACGTCCTCTTCTATTATCCGCAAGTTATCTTCCGTTGCCATACCATCGATAGGTCTGACGTAAATAAATTTTTGCGCTTTCGTTATTTTCACTTGGTTTATCAGCGTTTTTAAGTGCCTCATTTTGGAGGTAACGACTGTCGATGTCATTTTGGAGGAAATAAAAATCGTCCGTCTCGCTATTGCTTCTGCGTTTTTATCGCAAGGAGCGAAGATGACAATTTATTTATACTTTGAGCGGTCTTGTTTTCACAGATAAGTGATAAAATTGTGTGTATTATTGACTCTGTTATATATAGAGTTCTTCAGAAATTTGATACGCGTACGCATTACAGTTGTGATTTGGTAATTTTGGAATACTTTGGCAAATACCATAATTCGCATTTGGTAAAATATTGATTTTTTCATCAGCTCCACCACCTTCTTTAGCTCAATTAAAGACAACGTTTAAATTTACAGCTTATATTTCATAACGGCTATTTATACTGCTATCGTAAAAACTTCGTCAGTGAGATATAATACAGTATTATATTTCACTGATGAAATTTATATAAAATCGGTATTATTTACCGTTCTGAAACATAAACTGTAAATTAAAATTTTGTCCTTGATTGACCTAAAATGTGGTGGAGCTAATCCAAAAGATCAGTTTTTATTATTTTTAGGACTGGTTGGAGGGTGATTTGATTGGCGGAGAGAAATCACAAACAGATTTCCAACTCATTTCACGGCATTTCATTGGATATGGCTAATTTCTAATTTCTGCTGGAACAAAGCTGCAGGCACTCGTTGAAAAACAGGAAGTCTATGAAGTTAGCACCGAGAAATAGAAAAAATCTTTGGAAATGACATATGTGTTTGACAGTCTTTTGACCATGCTTGACCACAAAATAGTTTTGTTTGACCATCTTTCATTATGGAGAAAATACTTTTTTTTTTCAAACATCAATAATCGATTGTAAAATATTCCTCGTATGTAGCAAATCATTTGACCACGTTTGACCACTGCTTATAATTTTGATAAAGCTCAATAAACATTATTTACTCCTAAAAATTGTTTGGCAAAATGGATATTTTCAGATTGGTAGTCAACACCGTTTAGATAATCATTTGACCATGTTTGATCACCTCATGAATTTTTAGTTAGCAGTAAGAGAAATTATTTATTTATTGAAAAAGGTTATTCAATGTAAATGTTCAAGGATTTAAGGTCAAAAGCGTACAGGAAATCGTTTGACCACGTTTGACCATCGCTTGAAATTTCATTAGGGCATAACAAAAATTATTTATACATATACCAAAATTATCTCTTTCAGAATTGAAGTCGATACTGAACAGAACAACATTTGACCATGTTTCGACCACATTCATAATAAACTTACAAAATATATATAATAGATTATCAAAGTATTTCGATGTGTACGTTGCTCCGTATATGTGCCGTATATATTCGCCAAGAATCGAAATAGATTACTCGATCACTGCCTGTTTGGCCTAAGCAAGAGAGCTTTTTTAACAGCCTACGAAGTGCCAAATATATCGTGACTTTTATCGAATATTTAGCGCAATTCAGAAACGGATAATCGACAGGTGAAGAGGAGAAAGGTTAACTACGAAAAGAAAAGGCGCTGAAAACGGTGAAAGGAAATAATTCATTACGTGGTCAAACGTGGTCAAACGTGGTCAAACGTTGCTCCGTTCAATATCGACTTTAATTCTGCAAAAAATAACTTCGGTAAATAATTTTGGAATATAAATAATTTCTGTTATGCCCTAATAAGATTTGAAGCGATGGTCAAACGTGGTCAAACGGTTTTCTCTACGGTTTTGACCTTAAATCCTTGAATACCTACATTGAATAACCTTTTTCAATAAATAAATAATTTCTGTTATTCTTAACTAAAAATTCATGAGGTGGTCAAACATAGTCAAATGATTACACCGGCACACAAAAAAAGTGGTTTGTACTGTTGACCAGACCCACCTACCGATATGTATTTCGATGCGCTGAATCCGAATTTGGGGTCACTTTGACCCGCACACCCTCAAAATTTCGAGTGACTTGCAAAAAACCGTCAAAAAATGGCCAAGAATCGCGAAAAACTGCAATTTACGAAATTCTGAGGGTATACGGGTCAAACTGACCCCCAATTCCGCTTCAGCGTATCGAAATACATATCGGTAGGTGGGTCTGGTCAAATGTACAGACAATTTTTCGAATAAATTGCAAAATGCCGTCAAAAATGGCTACAAATCGCGAAAAAACGCAGTTATGGAAATGAAAGAAATGTTATAGTCCTGGTTTAAGTATGCTTTTTATGTATTTCGATCCGCTGGATCGAAATCTGGTGTTCATTTGAAAACCCTTAAAATTTTGAGTAAAGTGCAAAAAACCGGGAGAAATTTATCAAAAGTTTATTTGAGGACGAAAATTTCATTGAAAAAATGAACGACACTGAGAAAGCAGCTTGGCTAACTTTTAAAAATATTTCACAAAACTTTTTGGGAAATAAGAAGAGTGAGAATTGCAAGACTTTAGTTGAAGAGTTGCGGGAAAATTTTAAAAATTTGGGATGCTTGATGAACCTTAAACTGCATGTTCTATATTCTCACCTCGACTACTTTCCTCAAAATCTTGGAGATTATAGTGAAGAACAAGGAGAACGATTCCATCAAGACATAAGCGAAATGGAGAGTCCGTCTCAAGGAAATTGGAATGTTAATATGATGGCAGATTTTTGGTGGACGTTAAAAAGAGAAATACCGAGAGAGAATGGAAAACGAAAAAGGAACCCGCTGCATAGGTCGTTCGAGGATAAAAGAGTCCGATACAAACGAAGAACAGTTTGAAATCGATAAACTTCGTTTGCTACCTATTCTTTATATGCTATTTTTTACGATTTTTGATACATTTTTCTCTTTTTTGCATTTTACTCAAAATTTTAAGGAATTTCGGGCAAATGAACATTAGATTTCGATCCAGCGCGGATCGAAATACATAAGAAACATACTTGATCCAGGTCTATAAAATTTCTTTCATTTCCATAACTCCGTTTTTTCGCGGTTTTTGCCCATTTTAGACGGCCTTTTGCAATTTACTCGAAAAAATGGTCTATACATTTGACCAGACCCACCTATCGATATGTATTTCGATGCGCTGAATCCGAATTTGGGATCAGTTTGACCCGGACACCCTCAAAATTTCGTAAATTGCAGTTTTTTCGCGATTCTTAGTCATTTTTGACGGTTTTTTGCAATTTGGTCGAAATTTTGGGGATGTACGGGCCAAACTGACCCTAAATTCGGATTCAGCGCATCTAAATACATATCGGTAGGTGGGCCTGGTCAAAAGTACAGACCACGTTTTTGTGCGCCGGTGTTATGTAAACGGTTTTGACTACCGATCTGAAAATATCCATTTTATCAAACAATTTTTGTGCATAAATAATGTTTATTGAACCATATCAAAATTCTAAGCAGTGGTTAAAGATGGTCAAACGACTTTCTATACGCGCGGGATATTTTATCATCGATTAGGTATTGTTTGAAAAAAATAATTAAAAAATATGATAGAGATCTACCACTAATAGGTCAATAAAACAAGGCTGGTTTGGAACGATAGTTATATTTTCAGAACGTTTACAAACGTTTTCGGAACACCTTCGTCAGTGAAAATATAACTAGATAAATATATAAACAAACTTTTGTTTTTTATTTGGGACTATCAACAAAATAACTAATGAGTAGGATTTCTTGATATAGAGGATGTATAACCAACTTTTATATATATATAAATTATAAAAACTAAATTAATGTGTAAACATACATGCAAATTAAGTAAAACCTTATATCAAAAATCTTTGTCGAAACCTTAACAATTCTGTTCAAGGACTAGGGAAAACCAAATTCAAAACCTAGCCAAAGGTTTCCTTCTTAAAAATGCAAATGTCATTTTTAACAAATTGCTATATACATTACTTAAATTTTGAATATCGGTCCTGAAATTAATAGTTTTAGTGTCTTTTGTATATTTATCATTTCATATATTAGTCTTTTTATAATTATTCTCTGTTTTTAATATAATTGTGTTTTCAAAATCAAAGTAATGCCCAAGATCTTTGTAATGTTTTGTTACAGCGGTCATTGCACCAAAATCATTATTTAAAGAATACTTATGGCTATACAACCTTTTCTTTAAATATTGTTTCGTCTGACCGATGTAACAACCATCACAGTCCTTACAGTTTATTTTATAAACTACATTACTCTGATTTTGTTTAATTATTTTTGGGATTTAGTATTAGTAAAAAGAGATCTGTTACTATAATTTGGAATGAAAGTAATGTTTATGTTGTTTTTATTAAATTCTTTTTTATTTTTTTCGCTTAAACCTTTTTTATAAGGAATAGCGCTATAACATTTATTGTTATTAATTTTAATTCCTCTATTATATAATTTGTTAATTCTATTTTTTATTATTTTTTCATAAAGACTATTTGGATAATTATTTTTATCTAAGATTTCTTTAACTTTGTTTAAATTCTTTTCCCTAAATTCAGGATTAGCTAATCTAACCGCTTGATCAACTAAACCGGTAACTACATTAATTTTATGTAATTTTGATGTTTCTGAAAAATAATTTAAATGTCTTCCTGTATTGGTAGACTTTATATGCCAATTTGTTTTTACAATGCCGTTATTATGCATGACTGTCACGTTCAGGAAACTCAATGAGTTATTAGATTCCCTCTCATATGTAAATTTTAATCTATTATGATAACTATTAAATGAATCTAATATCTCATCAATACTATCCTTTCTTACGGAACAAAAACAGTCATCCACATAACGTCTGTAAAAACTTACACTAGAATTTAGTTTTGCCAAACAAGTTTGCTCTAGGTCCTCCATTACCAGGTTTGCGATAACTGCTGATAATGGAGAACCTGAGCATTGCAGTACCGAAAATTTGTTTATAAATTTTATTTTGATATGTAAAATAAGTAGAATTTAAACAAAGTTTCGAAGCTGCAATGAATTCCTCCTTTGGAAGATCTGTAAAATCTTTTATGGAATTCCATTTTTTATCTAAAATTTTTAGTGCTAAATCCACAGGAATATTAGTAAATAAAGAAACAACATCTAAACTGATTAATTCGTAATTATTAGGAATTGTTTGATTTCTAACCGAATCTACAAATTCCCATGAATTTTTCACATTATATGTAGTTTTACCTACAATATTGCTTAAAATTTTAGATAAAAATTTTGGAAAGATTGTAAGTGGGGAATTAATGCAATTTACGATTGGACGTAAAGGAATATTATCTTTATGTATTTTAGGAATACTGTATATTCTTGAGATATAGAATTTAGAATTTTTAAATGGTTATTTAAATCTTTAGAAATATATTTTTTTAAAAACCAACTATTTATTAGTTTATTTATTTGATTTTGTAATTTATTTGTTGGGTCTGGATAATAATACCGGAATAAGTTTGATTATCTTCCAATAAGGAATTCATTTGGCTTCGTAATCAATCTTATTCATAATTATCGTTTTTCTCCTTTATCTGATTTAGTTATTATAATATCTTTATTAGATTTCAAAAATTTTTTGTTTCATTAAAAGCTTTTGTAAGATATTATTGTTACTATTATTATTTTTATTGTTTTCTTTTATTTTTGTAATTTGTCAAAATGTTAACCAACCTATGTCGTAAGTTAGGTTCTAAGTTTTCCTCATAATTTTGAACGATATTTTCTATATTACAAATAAAATCATCTATCGGTATGACATTAAAATCTATAGAAAACTTAGGACCTAGACTTAAAATTAATTTAACATTTTGACAAATCTCTTTATCAGTTAGGTTGATTATCCAATCTTCTTGTAAAATTGGATAATCAACCCCCGCATTTTTTATTAAGTGGTTAAATTTATTAATATTGTTTTGTTTTATTTTATTAAAAGTTCTTTCATAGTTTATATTAGCTACATTAAAAATTCATCCGAATCCTGTAACGACACTTGAATGACATTTCTAACATTAGAAATGTCATTCTCTAACATTTTAATTTTAATATAACATTCATTTATTGATAAAGCTAACGTCTTTTACAGAATTCGGATTTAATTTTGTTGAACTTACGTTTTATTGAATCATTTTCAAAACCGATATTCATGGTCTTACTAATAAAATTTGGAAAGATCTTATGACACTTGCATTTCAAAAGGAAAATGCGTCTATTCTTTTGACGAGCCATTTTTTCTAGTAAGATCTTAAATCTTCTTTCATTATGTTGTAGAACAGGGCTCTCCGCATTTGGTTCCATGACAGTTTCTATTTTTGTGGCTAGAAACAATAAATTAAATGTATATATATATATATTTCGTGACCTTTTATACTTATCTTATATGATAGAGATCTACCACTAATAGGTCAATAAAACAAGGCTGGTTTGAACGATAGTTATATTTTCAGAACGTTTACAAACGTTTTCGGAACACCTTCGTCAGTGAAAATATAACTAGATAAATATATAAACAAACTTTTGTTTTTATTTGGGACTATCAACAAAATAACTAGTGACTAGGATTTCTTGATATAGAGGATGTATAACCAACTTTATATATATATAAATTATAAAAACTAAATTAATGTGTAAACATACATGCAAATTAAGTAAACCCTTATATCAAAAAATCTTTGTCGAAACCTTAACATCTGTTCAAGGACTAGGAAAACCAAATTCAAAAACCTAGCCAAAGGTTTCCTTCTTAAAAAATGCAAATGTCATTTTAACAAATTGCTATATACATTACTTAAATTTTGAATATCGGTCCTGAAATTAATAGTTTTAGTGTCTTTTTGTATATTTATCATTTCATATATTAGTCTTTTTTATAATTATTCTCTGTTTTTAATATAATTGTGTTTTCAAAATCAAAGTAATGCCCAAGATCTTTGTAATGTTTTGTTACAGCGGTCATTGCACCAAAATCATTATTTAAAGAATACTTATGGCTATACAACCTTTTCTTTAAATATCGTTTCGTCTGACCGATGTAACAACCATCACAGTCCTTACAGTATAGTTTTTATGAAAAAATAATAAAAAATAGAATTAACAAATTATATAATAGAGGAATTAAAATTAATAACAATAAATGTTATAGCGCTATTCCTTATAAAAAGGTTTAAGCGAAAAATAAAAAAGAATTTAATAAAAACAACATAAACATTACTTTCATTCCAAATTATAGTAACAGATCTCTTTTACTAATACTAAATCCAAAATAATTAAACAAAATCAGAGTAATGTAGTTTATAAAATAAACTGTAAGGACTGTGATGGTTGTTACATCGGTCAGACGAAACAATATTTAAAGAAAAGGTTGTATAGCCATAAGTATTCTTTAAATAATGATTTTGGTGCAATGACCGCTGTAACAAAACATTACAAAGATCTTGGGCATTACTTTGATTTTGAAAACACAATTATATTAAAAACAAAGAATAATTATAAAAAAGACTAATATATGAAATGATAAATATACAAAAGACACTAAAACTATTAATTTCAGGACCGATATTCAAAATTTAAGTAATGTATATAGCAATTTGTTAAAATGACATTTGCATTTTTAAGAAGGAAACCTTTGGCTAGGTTTTTGAATTTAGTTTTCCCTAGTCCTTGAACAGAATTGTTAAGGTTTCGACAAAGATTTTTGATATAAGGTTTTACTTAATTTGCATGTATGTTTACACATTAATTTAGTTTTATAATTTATATATATATATAAAAGTTGGTTATACATCCTCTATATCAAGAAATCCTAGTCACTAGTTATTTTGTTGATAGTCCCAAATAAAAACAAAAGTTTGTTTATATATTTATCTAGTTATATTTTCACTGACGAAGGTGTTCCGAAAACGTTTGTAAACGTTCTGAAAATATAACTATCGTTCAAACCAGCCTTGTTTTATTGACCTATTAGTGGTAGATCTCTATCATATAAGATAAGTATAAAAAGGTCACGAAATATATATATATATATATAATTAAAAAAAAAGTTTTTTCTTGATAATGAAGGGTGGTCAAACAAAACTATTTTATGGTCAAACAAATGTGTTATTTCCAAGAATTTTTTTTCTATTTTACGGTACCAACTTCACAGACCTAGAAATAGGTGTATTATAAAACAGATAATAGTTCTTAGAAAGAGGATACTGGAAACTTTAACCTTATCTGTTGATAAGCGAAATTAGAGCGGTATGTCCAAGAAAATGATAGTAGGCAGACAAATAATCATAACATCATGTTTTTCTTTTTTAGCTAGTTTGCGTGTAGTTCACAGAGAAGTAAACATCGACCTAGAAGTTTATCAATTATTTGTCAAGTACAATTTTTTGGTGTAAGTTATGTGTTATTATTGAAGAATCCCGATGTTTGTACATGTGAGAGGGATTCGATATGAATTCTCTCACAATGCACGTATTACGCATTTTTTACAGTTATTTTTTCTACAGAAGTGGACAACTTGCGTTGCCACAGCACCAACTGCAGGAGGCTGTGGCAACGCAAGTTGTCCACTTCTGTAGAAAAAATAACTGTAAAAAATGCGTAATACGTGCATTGTGAGAGAATTCATATCGAATCCCTCTCACATGTACAAACATCAATGTTCAGACCATATATACATAAAATTTGTATACGAAATTACAGCTCTTGCAAAGCCATACTGACGAGCGGTATAACCGCGAAACGTACGTCTACGGATGACAAGAGAAGATCAAAATTTTGTAAATTGAAGAATACCAAAGAGACGGCAGTTGAGCGAAGCATTACGGGGTAAAACTACTTTACTACATGAGCAAGGAGTGTTGCAAATGCAAATAGCGGAAAATATTGGATCTTCTCGACGAGATCTGAAACACTAGTGGAAGATATCACGCGTCTGCATCGTATTCATCAGATATTCATCATCAGATCATTTTATTGAGCGAAATGCGTTGCGTGATAGGCGTAAAAAGTGACCCTGTCCATGACATGGTCGCAATTGTATATACAATTAATTTACCACAATATATTCATAAATTATTTTAATAGTAAAAAACTGTTGTAACAAACAACTTCCATCTCAGTTAAAGTCCCAGTTTATAGGATTAGAGGAAAACTCTCAATTTTGAAGTTTGTGTAATTTGTTACGAGGACGATTCGTAAAGTAAGTTCCGTTTCCGCCTAGTGATCGTGGCGTTGCGGTGTAGTCTGGTTCAACGTGAGTCTGGCAGTTCGGACATTATATCGTGCAATTTTGGTCGCTTGAAATGGCAGCTGCAATTGAAAATCCCGCCGAATGTGAACTGCGCGCTGTTATCCGATTTCTGTGTGCAAAAAGCTTGAAAGCTGCTGAGATTCAACGTCAACTTCTGTACTGTTTATGTTTAAAGTGACATGAGTGGAAGATGGTGCCGTATGCCCGCCAGACCTGATTTTGCTCTTAGCGACTACCATTTCTTCCCTAACATGAAGAAATGGCTTGGATCACAACGGTTCGAGGGCGATCAAGAGCTGCAGGACAGTGTTACAGCATGGCTTAATCTATAGGCGAAGTTCTATGAAGATGGCATTAAACAACTGGTTTATCGCTATGACAAAAGTCTCAATCTTAATGGCAACTTTGTAGAAAGATAGCTGAAAGTACTAGCTCTAAGTTGAATATAACAAAAACCTCTTCATGTATCATTAGTGTTTTCTTACATAACCAAACGGAACTTACTTTACGAATCACCCTCGTATTTTATTGCAACCACAAGAATTACCATAAAAATCACATTAAAAACAAATCTTTTTGCTCAAACCTTGAAACCATAGAAGTCAATAGGCTTATTAGTCATTCATTCGATTTGACATGAAAGGCAGCGCACTAATAAATACTTTCTCGATAGGGAAGGAAACTAATATACTCAGGTTGGATCCTTTACTTCAATAATTTGTACTACAATATTCAATTTACGTTTAAAGACTCGCTTTGGCAAGTTTTCGTAATCTAAATAACATCGATATAGATAAGTATTACAAATCATTAGTTCGGTTTTAAGATGCCTTACACTTTTACAATCGCTTTTCCCGTATTATCTCCTTTTAGAACTCCGATGAGCGCATTAAGCGTGTTTTCGAAACCTTCCGTTATCGTTTCTCTGTACTGCAGTTTGCCCTCTTTCAGCCATTGTATGTTTTGAGCAACTGCTTCGTTCCATCTGTTCAGCCACGTGGTAACTATGAAACCTTTCATTTCCAACTCGTTGAAAACGATAAATGGCAGCGTGGTGGTAACTTGAAAATAAAATTAAGTTGTATCAGTAAGAAATTGAATCTAAAAGGTCAGTCATGTATGGATTGTGACTTATTTACGAAATAGATAGAATGCGCGATCTTGGTCATAAAACAACTACTACTCGTACATAAATACAACTGCTTATTACAACAAAATTATGGTGATTACTTACAATTAGTAGTTGCTTAGTACGATTTAGTTCTACAATAATTACCGATGCTTTTGTGCGAGAAGTAGTTGTTTTATTGATGAAATCGCGCATTGTAGCTATTTCTCGAATATATTTTAGATATAACACGAACTATAAATCAATTTTTTGTTTAAATTTTTATTTCCATTAACAATAAAACAATAAAGATAACTACAAAAGTAATTTACAAAAGCAACATGTTGCTTTAAAACATTGTCATCCACTAGCTATTCTTGTATTTAAGTTCCTTGAAAAAAACAAATGTATGTGGTTGTGATAAAAACTAAGGAGGGCAAATCTAAAGAAATAATTGACACCAGATAAGTACTGCGCCAATAATTAGATGAAAATTAAAACAAATGAAAAGTTCTTCACGGTTAGTTATTAAAATAATGCATCAACATAGAATAAGGGCATATAAAAGTAAACGCCCATTTCATGGCAATACGGTCTAAACTTTTACAATAGCTTTGCCTGTATTATCTCCACTTAGGACTCCGATAAGGGCGTTAACTGTATTCTCGAAACCTTCAGTTAGCGTTTCTTTATATTGCAGTTTGCCTTCTTTCAGCCATTTGATGTTTTGAGTTACGGCTACATCCCATTTGTCCAACCACGTGGAAACTATGAAACCTTTCACTTCCAATTCGTTTAATACGACATACGGTAGGATTGTGGTTACTTGAAAATAAAAGAAACTGTAAATTGGCAATATCAAAAAAAAAAACATTTTTTTCTAGGACTAGCGCTAGGATTGAAAGGCAAAGGGCGAAGAATACGAAGCGAAGCCAGATTTGAGATTTGAGATTTGAGAGAAATTTGGTGTAGTAGTAATAAGAGAGTTGTTCAGAAATTAAGTTTTCATTCTGATGAAAATGCAAAGAACCAACAGTACTAAACAGATGGTAAACTACCAAGAAATAATAGTGTTATCTACACTACCGTCCATAAGTTTGGAAGCAAGGTGAAATTCCTTTAAAATTATACAACTGTTACGCATATCGTGAAATCGTTAATCCCTATTGTAAATTATTCTATGCAATTATAAAATCGTTACTCATAATCCGTAAATTCCAAACATTTAGGTACAAATTTCACCCGAATACGTTTTATTGCTCTTTTCCAAGAGTACAGCTATTATTTGGCGATGATGAGTAGGACACCTGCAGTAATTGCTTTCGGTCAAACGGTTTAGTATTACTTCAGTAATCGTTGAGTGCGTGTGGTAGAAGTATTAAAACTTTTGTGTCGTATCGGTTTCCTTTGCGGAATTAGTGTTTTGAATTCAGTGCGGAATTAAAACAATTTGGTGAAGTACTGAGCGTAAAAATGCCAAAACGCAAACAGTTGACTGCAGAACAACGTTGTACGATTTGTACTCTCCGCGGCGAAGGATATACCGAAAGAGAAATTTCACAACGGTTGGGAATTTCACCGAAGGGTGTGCATTATACCTTGGCCCGGAGAAGAGAGACCGGGCAAAATCTTGATAGGAGACGAAGTGGGCGGCCACGGGTGACTTCTGCAGCTGATGACAGATTCATTGTAACAACTTCTAAACGAGATCGACGTCTAACAGCACCGGACATCGCATCGCGCGTCAATACGCAACGAGAAACAAATGTTTCTGTTACCACCGTCAAGAGACGGTTATTGGCAGCTGGTTTAAGGGGGTGCGTCGGCCGCAAAAACCGTTTTTGAAACATGTGCATAAGCAGAAAAAGGCTAACTTGGGCAAGAGAACATGCAAACTGGTCACTGGAGGATTGGAAGACAGTGTTATGGACCGACGAATCTAAATTTGAACTATTCGGTACGAAACGGAGAGTTTTTGTTCGTCGGCGACCCGGGGAAAGAGTCAGTGAGGCCTGTTTAGTGCCGTCTGTTAAACACGGAGGTGGTAGTGTTATGGTTTGGGGTTGTTTTGCTGGAAGAACGACGTGTGATTTAGTAAAAATTAGTGGTACAATGCGGAAAGAAGAGTATTTGAATATTCTGCAGAATCATGGTTTTCCGTCTGGAAGCCGTCTTGTTGGCGAGCCGTTTGTGTTTCAGCAAGATAATGACCCCAAACATACGGCTCGAATCTGCAAGAACTTTTTAGAGGAGAAAGCAGCATTAAATCAACTAAAGTTAATGGTTTGGCCTCCTCAAAGTCCGGATTTGTCCCCTATTGAGCTCTTGTGGGATGAACTTGATCGAAGGGCTAGACAGCAACAGCCTCAAAACACCCAACAGCTATGGGAATATTTACGGACCGCATGGCAACAAATTGACGAGAACTGCCTTGAAAAATTGCTTCGAAGAATGCCAAAAATTTATGGAGCAGTTATTAAAGCTAAAGGTGGTCATATAGACGAAAATAGACTTACTACCTAATATATTATTATATTTTTGAATAAATTTACTCTTTATGGATGATAGTGACGTATGTTACATACATTCATTAATAATCACAATAAAAATTTACTTTATCTGTTTTTTTTTGTAAAATCGGTTGTTGGCGTCGCTGCTTCCAAACTTTTGGACGGTAGTGTAGATGTGGGCTTTGTAATGTGTGACGTTCTGGATGGGATAAAAGTTGGGTACAAAAAAAAGCATAAATATTTTGTTTGGTGCAATATAAGTATATAGTTATTAGAACAAGCGTCTTCCACCGTGTTCCTGTTAACTACTATGTTATTGTAAATTTAAAATAAATCGATGTAAAAACACAACTTATTTCTTCTGGACTACTTAATAAGATGAGTGTTTGCTGTACAAACGTATCATTTCTTGTACAAATTCGATGCTGACTCCAGATCCGACAGCAGTTCCTCTACCACGTCGGGATTTCGAGCTATCCTTACCTCAAAGTGCCGAGAAGAGAGTTTTCGGTGATATTTGAGGTTATGTTATAAGTATAGCGAATTCTTTTGCTCAGTTCTATTCATGCTATCATTTCCTTCAAACTCCAGTTTCGTTTGTTTCGATCAGACATCATCATCTTGTCTCATTTTAACTTCTTTAGACAAATTTTTCTTGATAATGATTAGGTATTATAAAAGTTTGTCGAAAAATGTTAAAAAACCGGACATTGGACTATGATGCCCAGTACTTATGAAGTACTACATATTGAAATGGTTATCGCGTCTTCGTTCCACGTGTTTTTTAATAATTTGGAAATCAGTAGTATTTGGTTGTAGAAAACATTTTTGGGATGCTTTATGTATAATGTTTTATTTTATTCGTTCTTACACATTAAATTAATCTGCATGAGAAGAGCTTTAACTTGATGTGTAATAAGTCGTACTTCCGACCATTTCGATTTTCTTCGAAATTTCAAGGGGTACCCCTTTGAAATTTCAGAAAAGATTAGTATGTTCTAAATTAGACGAAATTCTGTGTACAGATGTTTTCGAAGGTGTACAATACGATTTTGACCTTAAAACTCGTGATAACTGCTTCGCTTGGGTGCTAGAGCATACCAGAGCGATTCGTCAAGAACGACCTTTCACTTTCTCATTGAATATTTCCTCAGTGAACCGTCCCTCGTACCCGAAATTATTTTATCCCTAATCTGCACGAGGAGAGCTTTAATTTGATGTGTAATAAGTCGCACTTCCGACCATTTCGATTTTCTTCGAAATTTCAAGGGTACCCCTTTGAAACTTCAACAAAAAATTAATATGTTCTAAATTAGACGAAATTCTGTGAGCAGATATTTTCTAAGGTGTAAAATACAATTTTGACCTTAAAACTCATGATATCTGCTTGGTTTGGGTGCTACAGCATACCAGAGCGATTCGTCAAGAACGACCTTTTACTTTCTCATTGAATATTTCCTCAACGAACCGTCCCTCGTACCCGAAATTATTTTATCCCTAATCTGCACGACAAGAACTTTACTTTGATGTGTAATAAGTCGCACTTCCGACCATTTCGATTTTCTTCGAAATTTCAAGGGGTACCCCTTTGAAATTTCAGAAAAAATAATATGTTCTAAATTAGACGAAAGTCTGTATACAGATGTTTTCGAAGGTGTAGAATACGATTTTAACGTTAAAACTCGTGATAACTGCTTCGTTTGGGTACTAGAGCATACCAGAGCCATTCGTCAAGAACGACCTTTCACTTTCTCATTGAATATTTCCTCAGTGAACCGTCCCTCGTACCCGAAATTATTTTATCCCTAATCTGCACGAGAAGAGCTTTAATTTGATGTGTAATAAGTCGCACTTCCGACCATTTCGATTTTCTTCGAAATTTCAAGGGGTACCCCTTTGAAACTTCAACAAAAAATTAATAGGTTCTAAATTAGACGAAATTCTGTGAGCAGATATTTTCGAAGGTGTAGAATACGATTTTGACCTCAAAACTCGTGAAATTTGCTTCATTTAATTAAATATTTCCTCAGTGAACCGTCCCTCGTACCCAAAATTATTTTATCCCTAATCTGCACGAGAAGAGCTTTAATCTGATGTGTAATAAGTCGTACTTCCGACCATTTCGAATTGAACATTAAAGTAGCAAAAAGGAATCCGAAAAATATTGTATGAAATTAATCCCTCTATCCTTGAAACATTAGAAAAAGACATAAATAAAACTAGAAGAATATAACGGAGGCCAGAACAAGGGAAAGGGGTATATCCAGAAAGGAGTGGTTGCAAAGAATAAAAGGAATGGGAAGAGTAAGGTGTCAAGAATCAATGAATATGGAAATCTCCGAATCTCGTGTTAAGAAGTGTTATAGAAGAGACTAGAAAACCGGAAGTTCTGGAGAGAGTAATCGAAAAAACAAGCATATTTTCGAGAAGAGGAAACAAATTGATGATGCACTTATCCCGATGCATCGTCATTGCCACTGTTTTCCTATTATCAACGTTGACGACTTTGTTAACCTTCCTATACTCACGCATACGGTCTGTGAGACCGACTTATATAGTATAGTATACGTCTTTCATGTTGACGTGAGTATAGGAAGGTTAATCTTACTTCTTTCCGAATATTGGAATAGTTAGACGTTATTCTGGTTATAAATTTTAGTGTTATTGCTAATACAATGTCATACTGATGACTTTTACTACTCTTAGCGATAATCAGTGAGAGATGTAATTTATACAAATTTTATGTATATATTCCTGGTACAAACATCAATAGTGATGACTGTAAACTGATATGGTTTGTTGTATTTTAAGGACCAAATCGAAACCTGTATAACATCGGTCTGCTGATAAAAATTTGAACCATGTACTCGCTTATGAACATATTTACATTTGCTTTTGTAGATAAGAAACCATATATTAGATTAAATCACAATATACATGTACGAATTCGATGTTATAACAGAGAATTTTTATTGGACAAAACACTGATATCTACATAATCTCAACATCTAAAAAATGATCTATACATCAGCCCCTTAGATGCGAAAGATTCGGATGATTTGTCTAAATACACATAAATCTACAATTGTTTGTTGTACGTAGATAAAACATAATCTTCCAAATTCAATAAAGATTATGTAACGACTAGAGTAGTCAATGTACGATTTACATATTAAAATATTAATCTTTGACAGATTGAATTTTGTGCAAAAGTAAACACATTATTCCATGCGTTTTAGATTAGATCTCCTTAGTAATACAGTCAAACTTCGTTATAACGCTCCCCTTTATAACGATTTCCCGGCTATAACGCTTTGTTCTTCGGTCCCGGTCCCAGCGACTAATATTCTGTAGTACTTTTATTCGTTATAATGCTCCTTTTTCCCGCTTATAAGAAGCATATTTTTAATGTACATACATACTTCAATTATTAATTTTTTCACTTTATTTTACGAACACTAGAAATGTATATGATTACATTAAAATAAATGTTTAAAAACCCGACGGAAATGGTCTACATATTTCTGGGAAGTGAACATCATTACGATTTCTATGAAATGTTAGTACTAACAAATCCCACCAAGATGTTCCACGAATCTTGGATAGGCAATTTTCCGAGAATCTGACTTATTCATTTGGCGGTTGCGTAATCAAGGTTTCCTTTCAGTCTTTTATTTTTTACGCTGCTGGCAACATGTCGCGGGAATCGTTTTCGTTAAAAGAAAAAAGTGAACTTATAAAAGTCTTTGATAAATCCAATTTAAATCAAAAAGATTTCGCAGCGTCAAAAAACATCAATGCTTCAACTTTACCTACAATTTTAAAGAAGCGGAGTGAATTTGTTTCCGTGCATGAGGAAACCAGTCGCAAAAGTCGAAATATGAAGAGCTAGAAACGATCCTGAAAAGTTGGTTCGTCCTGGTCAGGAGCTCCAACATCCCGGTAAGTGGCCGAATTTTACAAGAAAAAGCCCTGCAACTGGACGGCGGTCTTGGAATAACAGAGTATACTGCTTCAACTGGATGGCTTGATAGATTTAAAAACAGACATTCTATCGTGTAGATACAAATTTGTGGCGAGTCAAATTCAGTAGATCCTGATGTAACATTCGTCTGGAAAAGTCAAATGTCGATCCTCACCTCTAGCTACAATCCCTCAGAAATTTATAATGCGGATGAATTCGGGTTGTTTTTTAAAGTGACGCCTGATAAATCTTCAGTTTTAAAAAGTGAAAAATGCCACGGAGGAAAATTAAGCAAAGAACGTCTAACGGTCCTCGTATGCACGAATTGCACAGGCACAGACAAGAAAAAACCGCTCGTAATTGGAAAATACGCTAAGCCTCGTTGCTTTAAGAATGTGAAAACCCTTCCCTGCATTTATTCTTCTCAATCTCCTGCATGGATGACTAGAAATGGATTTATGCAATGGCTTAATGGGTGGGGACAACGAATTGAAAGATCGAAAAATACTTTTGCTTGTCGACAACTGCGCTGCGCATCCGAAGCAGGTAAATCTCAAAAAGATCAACTTGATTGTCCTACCACCTAACACCACAAGTGAGCTTTAACCACTTGATCAAGGCATCATAAAAGTTCTGAAGCAAGGTTACAAGAAAAGGATGGTCTAACGATATCTATCGATTATGGATAGCTCAAATTCGACTTCACCAAAAATTTCTGTTTTTGATGCTATCCACTTTTTATACGCTGCATGGATGGAAATTACGAAAGAGACCATTTTTAATTGTTTAAAAAAGCAGATGTTGGTAACTTTACAAGGAAAGATGACACCGAAGAGGCAGACATTGATGAGGGCTGACGAGACCTTTTACAAATGGAAGAAAGATTGACTGAATTGGAAAGGTTGGTGACTTCGACAATGGGCTAGTGACTAATGAAGTTTTAAGCCTTGAGACACTAATCGCCGATTACAATGCACTGCACAGAAGTGGAAAATGAAGATTTATCAGAAATAATTACGCCAAAAATAAACGACGTTTTGGAGGTCTTGAAAACAATCAGTCCATTTTTTTCTTATACGGAGGTATAAGAGGAAACCTTCAAAAATATCAATAAACTAGAAAATGCAGTTTAAAAAGAACCATCTGTCACTATAAACAAACACAAATTAATGATTTTTTTAAATAAAATTTGTGGGAATGTATACATAATTTGTTTTATATTCCTTTTTTTACGTACAAGTTTTATATAAAACAGGTTTTGTTAACTTTTACTTTATTTAAAAGATGTAAAATATATGTAGTGGTGCATATATAGTAGTAGTATTTATTGAAATTCGACCTTCTGGCCTTGAATTGGAAGTGTACGTATATATAGAGACGTTTTAAAATAAATTTTGTTCATTTTTAGCCGTTTTTAAGATTTCCCGGTAATAGCGCTTTCCCGGTTATAGAGCTCTTTTTTCTAGGGCCCCAGAAGAGCGTTATAACGGAAGTTTTACTGTACGTTGTTATTATAATATGGAGCGCCCGACATAGGTATTAAAAGTGACTACTACTGAAATTGAAATTTGGCAAGAAAGTCTTTATCGTTGGAACATTGAAAGCGACAGTTGCTTGGATGTTAGATGTTCGTACATATGAGAGTTCAAATACGAAATTCGGCCATAATGTACTGTTTCGTAATTGAACCCTCATATGTACGAACATCTAACACCCGGGCTTATATAGAGCTTCTATAGAAATGAAAACTACTTCACACAGTCGCACTGATGAGCGGTATGACCGCGAAACGCGCGTCTGCGAATAGTGAAAGTAGTTTTCTAATTAAGCACAGTCGCTTGGATGTTGAGGCGTCAGATGTTTTATGTCCAAGAACAATGCAAACAGCCAAATAGACCTCAAGGAGCAACTTCCTGAAAATTCAAATTTAACACTTTGATAAATTCCCAGTTATTTGTTATTACCAGTTTCCTAATTACCTTCTTTTAAAAACAATAATAAATCATTTTACCGCTATTTCCAAGCTTGTCAGTGCATATTTTAATCGCTACCAAATTTGACACAACCATTAAAAAGAACATAAAATAAAAACACACTTGGTTGAATTTCAGTAGTTTTATTTAAATTGCTCGAACAATTGTTTCGGTATGATTACATACCATCCTTAAAGAGTGGAATATGACTCTTTGAGAATGGTATGTAATCAAACCGAAACAATTTCTAGAGCAATCTAAATAAAACTAGTGAAATTCAGCCAAGTGTGTTTTTATGTTCGATTATTAATCACGAAGATGTTTCACCAAGAACCAACGGCTACATCAATAGATTGTATTAAAAAGAAGGTTAAAATTATTACCTTTCGAAGGCACTTTATCGTTATATCCTGAAATAGCACCGCACATCGATATCCTACCAAACCTATTCATTTGACTAATTACTGTCGCATTTAATTCTCCACCAACCTAAAACAAATCCATAGTTTCATACTGAAACCCCTTTTCCTAAGTTCCTTACATTATCGAAGAAGCAATCGACTCCTTTAGGAGCGGCTTTCTTTAACGCCGCAGCCACGTCATCTGTTTTATAGTTAATGACATGATCGAAACCTAAAGTCTTTAACCACTTCAGTTTCTCGTCGCTGCCAGCGATACCGATAACATTACATCCTTTGATTTTTGCTATCTGCCCGACGTGACTGCCGACTGCTCCTGCTGCGCCTGTCACCACGACAGTTTCTCCGGGCTTCGGTTTACAAATGTCTAAGAAGCCAAAATATGACGTTGCCCTACAGAGAAATTAGCATAGACTGATGAAATAATTAAATTGAGATCATCAAAATGGTTACCCTGTCATGCCTAACAGACCTAAGAAATAGGAAAGCGGTACCGAACCATCGTAAGGTATTACAACGGGGGCGGTCTAAACTGTTCGTGTTTTTCATTTTCATTGAAGACGGTGTGCGTTCTCCAACCGAAACTTCCAACGACGTATTTGCCGACAGGATAGTTCTTCAACTTCGATTCCGTAATTCTGAAAAACGAGTTTGGGCCAAACATTTTAATAAATAGTAATCGTAAAAAATTTAAATTTAACTACTTTGCTACTTGGGCTCCTATCATAGGCTCTCCGATCTTTAAACGGGCAGCATATGCCCTCTGGTAAGGATCGACGCTGAGGTACAGTGCTTCGGCCAGGAACTCTGCAATTAAAAAAGAAAAATTTCTTCAAGATATGGTTGATGATGAAATATTAATTTATAATTGTGCAGTGTAGAGTTACTGACACGATTCATTAGAAAAAATTGATATTAGTGACTCAATCAAATTAGGGTCATGAAAGTTATGGAATGTTTTCAAGTTTAGAACAAGTCCTAGAATGGAAATGACAAAAAATCAGATTATGTCTATTCGAAGGATATTTTCGTTTGAGTTTGACATCATTCAAACGACAAATTCGGCACTCCTTTAACCTTCCTATACTCACGCATACGGTCTGTGAGACCGATTTATATAGTATAGTATACGTGTTTCATATTTTGACGTTAGTATAGGAAGGTTAACATAATCTTACGTTACAGAGCTTTATTTGTTTTACTTTGCTTTTCCTTTCAATGATTTGATGCCATGTCCCCCATATCCGAGCTGATTATTTCATTTTATTAGTCAGTTATATGAAGTTACATCCTTTGCTAGCATGAGGCAAGCAAGTGTCACCGAATTCATTATTAAACAATTGTATGGTGAGCAGTTTAACGACGTGATACGGTGTTAGTTATATTATTTCCTATATAGTCGATAGTAAATAGTTATCCCCTCGAATTATAAAAATTGACGTTTTAAATGTTTAGATTGTATGTTTCATGAACAAGTAATGACTGTTCTTCACAGCAAGTACAATAGAATAAGATTTATTGTATCCTGAGGGTGGAAGAAATTTTTCTGCGTTTTTTGGATTCATGTATACTTGAACATTGCAGTTATACTCTTTGGCGTAGGTGATAATCAGACTGGACAAATATGCGGTGTGATGAGTAGGGACCGGACTATATGTTCGATATTTGACTAAAATATGTCCATATACATATGTCTTAAATATGAGCAAAATATGTTGAAAATATCCCTAAAATGTCTAGAATATGTAAAATATGTTTCAAAAACACTTTCAGAATGTCGAACATATTTAAAAGTAACAAGGAAAAGAAACAAACACTAGAAAAATTAAGAAACCTATCACTTAGATTTCTACCTTAAACATTACATTCCTTACTGTAAGAACAGTTCATAATCAAAGGTTTTTCCATATTTTCAATAGTTAAATTATGTCTCCTATCCGTTAGTAGCGATTTGTACGATTTGAAAAACTTTGTTCGACGTCAACTGATGTGATTGGTGCATATTTTAAAACATTAACAACTTCCGGATTTAAATCGGTTTCAACACCAAAATCGCCACGGAGAATTTGGTTTGCTTGTTGCAACAAATTTCAATCGCAATTTCTTTCTAAAATATCATAAAATTTATTATAAAATTTTTTATTAATTATCCTATTTTTCCAGAAACTTTTTGAAGTGTTTCCTTAAATTCATCAATCAATCAATCAAATGAAGAGACGGAAGTGATTCAGTTCCAAGAGTAACAATAGTTTTATGACTAAAATCATAATTTGATTTAATGAAGCAAAAGTTAAGGTGCAGTGAATTATTTTCTCAAATTGATTTGCACTATAAAATTGTACCAATATTTTCCTCTCCAAAACTTGAAATAAATTATTTAATAGGGGCCAAATTTTCTGCATAAAAACTGACTCATAGGCAATGAATTTCTAATATTTTCCGTCACTTCTGTTTAGGTAATTTGGCTAACAATTTTGAAATTTATGTTAGTCGTATAGATAATTTAGCCAACTGTTTCTTTTGCGATGGTGAAAAGGACGATGTTTGCTCGACTTTCCCCAATTTGAGGGAGTTTGACTGATTTCGTTTAGTTGGACGGTTTTTGGTGGAGTTGAACTGATTTGGCGGAGTTGGACTGATTTGGTGGAGTTGGACTGATTTGGTGGAATTGGATTACCTTGGTTGAGTTCACCGGCCAAATTATTGGTGAATTAAGGAAAGACACATTTGTTAAAAGGAATCATTGTCCTCTTTACGCAGTTGATTTTTGAGTTGGAAAAGTTCCATTGTAGTTCATTACATTCGCAAAAATTAGCAAATGTAGATACTTAGTAGCAAATTTACAAGAAAGTACATTTTTACTTCAAAAAATTCCAAGAAAGTGATTTACTAAAGACTAGAGTATTGATTAAAGTCCTAATCAATATATAATATTAATTGTTCTATTTTTCCAGGAACTTCCTTAAGTTTTTCCTTAGATTCATCAATCAAATGAAGAGACTCTTGTAAGCGGGGTGATTCAGATTCAAGAGTAACAATAGTTTTGTGAACAGAATCATAATTTGATTTAATGAAGCAAAAGTTCATGGTGTAGTGAATTATTTTCTAACATTGATTTGCACTTTGGAATTGCACTAATATTGTCCTTTTTAAAACTTGAAATAAGTTCTTTAATAGGGACCAAATTTTCTGCATAAAAGCTGGCAGCTTTCAACCATTCTGCCCATCCCATGATTATTGGTTCCGGTGGTAAAAAAGGAGTATTAGGTAATCTTTCTTTGTAACACTGAATCCTCAGAGGAGATTTAAAAATTATTTCCTTTACGTCACCAATTAAACTATTAACTACAGGAAATAAATTTCTCAAATTTTCCGCCACTCTATTTAAACCGTCTGCTAACCACGTCACGTGAATTATCGGACAGTCCTCGTATATACAATTCATATCCGACCTTTTCAGTGTAATTTTCGCGCTTGCAGTGTCCTCCTACAGGCGTATAAAGTTTACGTAGTGGAAAATGATTATTAAATGTCATTATGGGATCAAAGGTTATTTTTTTACTCATTTAACTTCCTGTATACATACATATGTTTGCATTTATTAGACATATGTACATAAATAAATACATCGTAGATATTTGCTGAGCTAAACGGGAAAAACACTGCAAGGAAATGTAGATGGATGAATCGCAGATTTTGTTTGTTACTTCTATTATATAATAATTATTTACGTTTCGTTTATAACTTCTTGGCGCTTATTTTGTTTGCAAACGTTTCGTATATTCGAAACTAGGCGTATTAATGCGTTGACCTTCAATATCTAAAATTAGAACCAAGAAATATGTTAATAAGGACTTAAATGTATTTATCCATTGTACCGGGTGAATTTTTATAAATGTACATTTGAACTTTCTTCTTGTAATACATACTCATACGAATGCGTATAATTATCCTTAGAATATTCCTGAATCTAAGAAGCTTAGAAGAACATAGGATCGATGCTGCCTGCCTAACAGTTGTAAGTGGAACTATGGCTTGCTGAGGATTCCACTTGCCATATTACTAAAGTCCATGTTGAAAGCCAAGGCAGAGTAGATGTACATGGCGAGTCCACTATTTTGTTCAGGAAGATGTTTTTCAATATGATTACAATTAATCACAACTCTGATGAGTGGCAAATTGCACCTCTGTAGTATGAATCTACATCGATTTACATTTTGTGCTGTGCATCTATATTTACCCTAACAGCAACGCGAGCAGAAATGAAGTAGAAAATGATCATTCGCTAATCGGCTAATGCTCTACATAATAATCCGATAAATAATAATTAATTAACACCCGATGCGGTCTGCTAGATGAAATAATTGAGAAACTGGAACTTAATATATTAAATGATTGGACTTCATCTGCATTGAATTCCCCAAATGTCCGCGCAAATATGACAGACGCCTCCATTTGTTCTAGTTTTCCGAATTTATTTTTTCTGTGGTTCAGATTTGATCATTGTCATTGAAGCGGCAACTTCTCTGTCAATATTGAAATACTACATTTCAATAATCATAGAAAAGTGGTTGGTCATCCCCATCGTCCCCATCATTTGACCACCGGGAGGATTAATCATGATTTAATAAACTAGGGCACATTTAGCTCTCTTGTTTTTAGATAAGATTGAGAAACTGGCAAGTGAAGAAGGCAACTTAGACGTCTTTAGACAAGACTTAATAAGCTCACTTGTATCAAGTATTGGTCGGAATGATTCTCGTAGACCCTCACCTCTTTAGTAAGATAACGAATGTACTCAGATCGTTCTCTCTTAGAACGGCTGTTCTTTGCCGGTATAAAATGGCTCCCCGTACGAGCAATTTTCTTGATGCTAGACACGTTGTAGCCAGAACCAAACAATTATTAAAACGAAAATAGGAAATCTCTCTAGAGTTCTGCGCCTCAATCTAAGAAGTTTGGAAAAGAAAGAGGCGCCTTATTTATACGGCATACACTTCATTTTTCATAAACCCCCAAAATGAAAAATCAAGGGGATTAAGATCGGGACTTCGAGCTGACCATGGTATAGGTCCCCCACGACCAATCCACCTATTTCCAAAACTTCTTTGAAGAAATTACCTTGCTGTTCGAAAATAGTGAGCTGGCGCACCGTAATGCATGTAGTAGGTACATTCTTCTAATAATATCCAATGGGACATCTTCTAATAAAGTGTTCAGTTCAATTTCCACAAATTTTTGGTGGAGTTCGCCTGTCAATCGTCTGGGAAATTGAATTGGACCAATTAGATAATTATCGATTATACCTACCCACACATTAATGGAAAACCCATACTGGTGATTCCGTATTACGGTATGATGAGGGTTTTCATCGGTCCAATAATGCATATTATGCATGTTCAAAGCACCATCGCGGCCGGTCGGGTGTGCGTATGCTGTTGAACCGCTAGCGGTCGGTAAAGTGTTAAAAAGCCTCAACAGCTTGTAACGTGGAAAAAAGGCGATCGGACATCGGAGTCTTTTTATTATTTTTTGGTCCTCTATCGCGTAGTGCTATGCACTGCAGTTTATTATATGTCACCTGTATAATATGTCAAATGCAAAATATTTGTTGACTAGTGTAATCAATAATTTATTAGGATAAATTATAATTTTTAAGGACCAAAATGTTAATTCATATAATATGTATGACTGTACAAATGACCTAAATGCTAATTAGGTGCGTTAATTGGACAGCTACAAGGTAGCTGTGCAATAAGTACTACTACTTACTAACAATAAGTAAGCATAAATTGCATATACCAATCACGGAGGGAATTATGCTTTGGTAATCGCGGAGCGCAACATATACAGAGTGTAACTATGAAAATGGTTTATTTATTAATATGGTAAAGCTGGTATGGTATAGTTAACGTAGTCATCAAAAACAATGGCAAATCACACGAAACGTTTTTGCTTAATTTTAATGAAATTTTGGCCTCGTACATTTTTACATTACTGTACTGTGTTTCTCGTAGATGTTTATTTGAGAGGTAAGGGATTTTTAAAAGTCGAAATAAATAATCGGGCATTCAGTCAGTATTCGGGTATTCTACAATGCAAGCAAATGGTTTCATTGAAATAGTCCCGCCAGTAAATAGCATATGATCGACAAGTGAATAATGCATTTCCGTCTCTGTCACTATTACAGAAAAATAAATAGATGTTTTATTTCGCTGTCGTTGTAATATAAGTATAAGTAATTATAAATATCTTGCGAACGGTAAGTTTGGGGCCCTGGGTTTATTAAGTAAATCTTGAATATATTTTAATTATCTAGCTTTGGACATTTTTTTAACCATTTACACAGTTACACCCTGTATATGTAATTTCGTCCTTTTTAATACTCTTTAGTATGCATAGACAATCAGCGATTAACAAAAGCACAATCCATCAGATGGATTAGTTTTTTATGCCGTGTGTCAAAATCAAGGATGATCCAAAATGTTTCATTGGTTTTCCGGGTTTCGTCGATGTATTTCAGCAATCCCATGTTTTTATATTAGCCAATACAATTCTATAAAGTAAATTCAGCTGAAGTTAGTTGATGCTTCTTAAACAACAAATAAGGGAACTGATCTAGTCACTTTAAAGTACCCAATTATTGCTATATATCCAGGAACCTTATTTGGACATATTCTACTGTTTTTTTTTTTTTTGACAAATATGCTATGGAATCAATTTTAAACAGAGATGGTAACTGGAATATGTACTAGATATACGCGCAATTGATATTTGAATGTAATTTTGCACATGACTGCTCGTTCCCAGTGCCCAGTTATACACTACAGCATTTGGGAGGTTCTTTTTTTTTTTAATTCAATATAGATAATAATGGCAACAAAACGTTTGTTACAGTGATCAGTCTTTAACCTCCTTAGTCACATTGTGTATTAAGGTTTCTGTAGTTTTTCTGAATAATCATGAAATATCCACCATTTCTTACTTTCCCGAGTTTGTTATAACCACTATGGACTGTTTGATTTTAGAGCTTAGATGAGGCAACATTTGCTTTGAGTAGATGTATTGCAGGGACTCCTGGAAAAATGGAGATTATATTGAAAAGCCGCATTGTATTTTTGATGGAAATTGACGAAATAAAAAAATTATAGCCAAATTCCTAGATCTTTGGAAACATCCTTCGTAAGTACATATTTTGGCAGTTATGCTAAAACCCAGATTAAGCAAGCTCTTCCATCGCTAAGATCTTACCAAAGCCATGAATTGCGCCCATTTAAATTCCTTACTGAATTACACGTCAGTTGCTTTTCTAGTTACTTAGGTTTTCATGATTTATATCAGTCTTGTCTTTATTGTGTTTTCTAATCAATGATAATTCTTTTTAATTCCGTACGTTTTTCGAAGTATGTTTGAGTCAGGTTAACTAACACAGATGAAAAAGTGGTAAATGATAAACTGGAGGCGAAGCAAACACATGCATTCGTGATATGCATTTTAATACAATCTCAATAATTCTAGTTTCCTTTACCTTCAATTTTATTTCGACTGCATTTGAATCGACATATTTTAAAGATAAGAAGTCATTACTAGAGTTTGTTAAAAGGTGGATGACGTGTTATCATTAAGTAGCGTAAATCGGACTGACGCTGTCATCCCTCCGAATTTTCTTATTCAATGATAACTTATCAATGACAACTTATCACTGAAAAATCCGATTTACACTACTCAATGATAGCACGTCATCCACCTTTTTAACAAACTCTTGTCATTACAATACAAATGCATGCAGTAAGGAATTCGGCGATGGAAAAAATGATGTAATAGTTATAATATTTTCGCTATTCATATTTTGAAAAGTGACTGGCAATTTTTTAAGCATCCGCATTAATCAGATAAGGCTTCGTTAGGATTAGATAAGAAATTAATATTGGTGAATGTTTGCTTAACCGATTTTACATCTAAAAATCAAAGTCCCAATAATATTTGCATTATCTATGGTTATTTACTTATGTAGGTACGTTACGATTGTGTTACTATAGCATGCATTTGCGTGCATATTACGACCTTTCATGTAAATTTTTGGTGCGTATTTGTCGAAAACAGTCAGGGCAATCGGTACGCTTTTGTTTTCTAATTATTTAAAATATATAATTAAATTTTTACTTAGGTTAGGCTAAAATTAAAAATTTAATTTAAAACATTTTTAGTCTATTTAGTCTCAAAGTTTCGATTTGTTCGTATACGTTCGTGTAAAAGTGTGTTGCATATTTATATACATATAAATTTTTTATATTTGTTTTCAGTTATTCTATGTCCTATGTAAGTACATGATGGAACTAATAAAGATATTATTAATCGTAGTCTTAAACATTTGAATCTCCCTTAATAATAACCGCATGGGACTTTCTAAATTGAATAAAAATTTATAATTGCTTTGTATTTAAAAATCTCTTTTCAACGTACCTCCATCTTTTAAGGGTGGCAATTCTTCTTCGATGAGTTTGAAATTCTCATTAGACGGCATACCCTCGAAGGGTTTAGCGTAAACGAATACTTTGGCGCGCACCATTTCGATCTAACGTTTGTGACCCCACTAAACCCACTAACTTTACGATAAGTGGCATACAGTATACAATGTATTTTATATCTTTGACTGTTGGTGTCCTTATTTTCGATGTTTCTATCCTCATCTGTCTCGACCGACCTTCGAGTTTTATGTATCTAAACACACACACACACACATCTACCTATGTAGTTCCAGAAGATTCAGTGCAATTGTACATATTAGATGCATATCTCGATGAGTTGATGAATTATAATGTTTGACCTTTATGCGATCAATTGGATAGACGTTAGTATTCGCAATAATTGGAGGTAATTTTCGCAAAAAGAAATATTGAAATTTCGAAATTTCTAGCAGTATCAGATCAGGTCGTAGTGGATATCCTCAAATGTGAAATGTGAAAATCTAAGAACATTACAATAATTGATTACATCTAATTTAAATATATTTTATTAATTATATTGTTGAATAGTGTTCAAATACATTTTTTATTTATATTGTTAAGGGCGCGTTTGGAAAGCGCCATTTCCATAACTTCGGAAACTGAGCTGAACTAATATTTTATGCCTATGCTTTGCAATTATAGGTAGCGCTAGTATGCAGTTTACATTAATATCTAAAAATAGAATTAATTCGTTAACATGATAGGTTTTTCGATTTTTATGGTGCTTACCAGTGTTGCCACGTCTACCGATTTTTCGGTAGATCTACCGATTTCTCTGTATATCTACTGATCTACCGAAATGTCATTACTTTCTACCGAATTTGAAAATTTTTACAGAACAATAAATTTTGAACGTTTTTTAACTTTAAATTATTTGTGATCGGTTTCTTTTAATTTTTATTTGCTATTATTAGAGTTTATTAACAAAGTGGATGACGTGTAACTGACGAGCCACTTCATTTTACAATGACAACTTATTTTATTTAAATTTATATATTATTTTAATAATAAAATTCGTAAAATAGCATCGTTACGTAATCTGTCATCCACCTTTTTAACAAACTCTAGATATTATTAGTTTGCATCTTTTTGTATGTAGCGAAGTGAGCAAACCTATAACGAAAAGTAAGGCTAAAATCATAATAGAATTTCGTTATCTACTCTAAGAATGGTGTACATGGCGCCATAAAAAGTATGTAATGGATTTTCCAGTTAGTCACTATTAGAGTTGTTCAGTTTACGCCAATAATAAAGTAAAATAAATTTGCACTATACGAATACAAATGGCTTCATACTATACATTGAAAGTGAAAACATATACTACAGTCATTTCAAATAGTTGTAGTACTGCTGGCACAAATTGAGCAACTCTAGTTACTACTAAGGTTCAACAAACAAGTGCACGATAATGTAGTGTAAACCGGACTGACGCTGTCACTCCTCCGAATTTTAAGAGTCCGCTAACTTCACACCGCTTATAATTCGGAGGAGTGACAGCGTCAGATTAGTTTACACTACTTAATGATAACTTATCTCATGCATTCGTTTGTCGAACTTTAGTAATTAAACTATTAAACAAATCATATATATACTTGTTTCAGAAATAAATGGACGAATTTCTGAACGAACCCCAAGCCCAAATTAGACACTATAAAATCTGGAATAAAATTTATGCGGCAAATTAAAGCGATACTTCGAAAGATGCAGAGAAAACAGAAAAATATAATAAACACCACAATAACTAGGGGTAACAAACAAATGTCAATATATTTGACAAAATTACGTACACGATACGATTATAGTACTGTAATTTGGTGCTGCTTTCGACCAATCAGAATTTACTATAAAAGTGGTGTGTTCAGAAACTCGTTTCTCTATTTCTGAAACAAGGTATAGTGCTATTTTATACTTTATATATCTACTAAAAATATTTTGTGTTAGTTACGTTAGCCAGTCACTGTTTCGTATTGCGCTTTTCATAATAAATGCGAAATGTTTCGCAATATAGAGCGTTTTGCATTTTTCTTGGGTAATGTTTGAGTGTGATATATAATGTTTTATGTAATTGAAATAAAATTATTAATTCGGCCGCCCCGGATTAAGGAAATAATGTTATTATTCGCAGGCCCGTGAATAGAATATATATCGTGACCAATCCGCTCTCATTATTTGGTAGAGTTGTTTCATTATCGTTTGGCACCAAACTGCGCGTTGACCTGTATGATCCTCTATACAGACCTTTTAAAAATATGGGGTATTTCGATCTCTTGTGTAAATATGTGATGTACTGTCAAATGCAAATTTATTTGAAGTTTGAAAAAACTGACAAAACTGCAATTAAATGGCAAATGGCAATATATACAGCGGTATGTCTCTCATATCATCGCTCTGTTTCATTCTGTTGTCAAAATTCGGTAACTGAGTAGGTGCCAAAGAATAATGAAACAACTCTAAGATCCGATGTTGCTTTGGAGATTTTGGAGGTAGAGTCCGGCGCCCTTTTACTCCACGCCGTCGTGTGACGCACGGCTTTGCTCGTATAGATGATGCAACTTTGATTATTCGATCTTCGAAAAATTTAGGATCGAATGAATTGGTGTTCTGAGTTAATAACAACGTATTTGTCACACAATTTATTTGATCAATTTGAAGTTACCCTATAAAAAAGATAGCTTGTACTTGGGGGTTATTACGTTCTGTTTTCTTTCTTCGTTTTTTTTCGGCTTTTGTAATGTTAATTATTAATTTTTCAAAGTGAAAACTTCGGTTGTAACTGGTAATATGTGAAAACAATATAATATGTGTGATGATTCGATAACAATTTACAAGCTGACAACAAATAGAATGTATAGAATGTATGTGAAAGTTACTTTAATTTAATAGAGATATTATTCGTAAGGCGATGTACACTACCAGTCACGGTAGTTGGGACACCTCGTTAAATTTAGGATATTGTGCAATAAAAATTCAAAATCTTACACAATACTGAGAATTCTACTGCGTAGTAATTATTATTGGTTAGTGGATCATACAGCATTATTAGGAATGCTGCACTAATGGAATTTACAATAGAACTTAATCTTAATTACAATAATCCCTAATAATCGCAATATAATAATATCATAGTATTACCGAAAGAAATATTGAAGTAGTATTGCAACGCTTTATGTATCATAAACATTTACAAGGGTATTTCCAAGAACGATTTTATGGTCGTCAAGGTATTATCCTATCCCTCTAGTACCTCGGACCATTCAATTTATTTCTAAACGTCTCCGTGTACGCGCGAAGTGCAAGTGGGCGAATTTTGAAAGTATTAACAGTGAAAATGCCGCGTGGAAAACCGATCAGTGTTGAAAAGCGATCGTCCGTGATCACACTCGATAAAGAAGGGTATTCTGTTCGACAAATTGGCGAAAAAGTGCATCTGGCAAAATCTAGTGTAGCCAATATTATAAAACTGTACCGTACAACGGAAAGTTTAAATGACCGTGATCGACCAGGTCCGTCTCGTATTACGACCAACGTTGATGATCAGCGAATCGTTTTAATTAGTAAACGAAAGACTGACAGCACCACAAATAGCAGCAGAAATCAATCGCGATCGTCAAAACGCGGTGTCAGTGAGCACTATTCAACGTCGCTTGCGAGAGGCAAACCTATTCGGACGAATTGCTGTATGGAAACGACATCGAGATTGGACGGTGGAGGAGTGGAAAAATGTGCTTTGGACCGACGAATCCAAGTTTGAAGTGTTTGGACAAAATAGAAGAGTTTATGTTCGGAGATCAAAGACAGAAAAAATGCTTCGCGAATGTCTAGCACCCACTGTAAAACATGGTGGTGGCTCAGTTATGGTGTGGGGTTGCTTTTCGTACGCAGGAGTAGGAGATCTCGTTCGGATAGAAGATATTATGAGAAAAGAACAGTACAGAAATATTCTAGAGCATAATGCTGTACCTTCTGTCCAGCGATTGATAGGGGAGAATTTCACCTTCATGCAAGATAATGATCCTAAACATACGGCGTTAGTATGTAGGGATTATTTGAATACACAACAAACACAAAATATCTTGCAAATAATGTCATGGCCTCCACAGAGTCCCGATCTTAACCCGATCGAACTCTTGTGGGATGAGCTGGATAGACAGGTACGAAAAGTGGCTCCAACTTCGAAACAACACCTTTGGGAAGTTTTACAAGAACAAAGGAACCGTTTACCACCCAACACACTTACAAAACTTATCGAAAGAATGCCCAAAGTTGTTCGAGCCGTATTGAATGCAAAAGGAGGATTCTTCGACGAGAAGAAAGTTTAATGATTGTATTTGATAAATATTATTATTTGCTATCATTTTGTCATAATAAACCAATATTTTGTTATATATAACTGATTTTGTGTTTTATTTTTATTTTTGTACAAGTTAAATACTTATATTGAAAAATATTAACTGTCCCAACTTCCGTGACTGGGAGTGTATGTATCATCCGATGGGAAGGTAACGATGAATCCGCGTAAACATTATTTAAACTTTGCGGATAGTTTAAGTTGGTAGTTCCGGTAGTTTGTGCTTAGAAATTGGTGAGTATGTCCACTATTGGCGGAACTACCAACTTAAACTGTCCGCGAAATTTAAAAAATGTTTACTGGCATCGACATATTCATTCAAAGATATCGATGTTTATATATCATAATCATAAATATCGATACATTTGTTACGATATATCAAAAAATATCGATATATTTGAAAATATATCGGGCGAGGTTATTTTAAACTTCCTCAAAAATCATATTAATTATTTTATATTAGATGGTATGTTTTGTTTCCTTACAAGGTAACATGGTTATTCTACAGCTATAATATAAGCATCAGTGCATATTTTACTTCAAGCCCGTCTTATAACATATAATGAGTTAAAAGCATAAAAGCTGTTAGGACTTCTCCGAACAATTATCTATTATTCGTTACATCCTAAGTACAGTTCTCGCAATATAAGTTGGCGAGCGGTGGGGATGCGCTGTAAGCGTATTTAGGTACCTCCCACCTGTCTGATTCAGATAGTGCATAGGAATTACAGGACAAATGATAGGCAATCTGTCCCTCCTCTATCTGCGCGAACTCGCTCCCACCATTCGCCAATTTATACTGCGAGAGCTGTACTTAGAATTTTAATTTATTTTCAATGTTGTAATTTTTCTCTTATCTTTCGAGTTGTTACCATCCGATAAACTCGGATTCACAAGCATTATGAATGAGATTGTTAGAAACATTGACATTAATTGTTAGTATAGGAAGGTTAAGAATATAAAAGCTTGTACATTTAAATTGAGAGGGAGTGCAGTTTTACCATGCCATAGCGTTAAAAGGGATTCAACGTATTCGTGCGCGTTATTTTACTTGTTATTTTAAATTGTAATGTAAAGTTTAAGTTTTCAAACCGTTCAAAGTCATCAAAGTCTCGTACGTGTTCGGTTTCTTTCTTTTTTTGTATGTAATAATTAGTTGTAAATAAAAAACGTAACGAACTACGAATGTGTTTCCTTCAACCAACTACAAGAAGTGAAAACCCAGCTCATCAACGTATAAAAGCAGTATTCCACAATGTTCAGAGAAACCCTGAAATATTAGGGCATTGTTGCCACGTCAATTCCGTATGAACGATTATTCTCCAAGACTGGAGCCACTACTATAAATACTACTGCATAAGTACCAAACGAAAAATAGTTTTTATATATATTTTTTATTTGCTTTTTAAGAAAAATTATTATTTTAGTAAATTTAATTCGAATACATCCCAAAATCTTATGTTGAATATGTTCAAAAATTAATATTAACAATAGCGCCCCCTTCTCAATAATAGGTGAACTGCTAGCACCTCATAAAAATTAGGTAACTGTAGTAGTTACGTTAAGCATATGGAAGTTTCGTATTTCCAATTGTTTACGAAAACGCTACTTTAAATAATTACTTTCTTGTTAAAAATCGTTTTATATTTCTATTACCGAGTGCAAATGCCCATTAGTAGCTAGAAATACATGTACATTTTTGATTATTTGCCACTTCTCTATGTCCAAAATATAGGTCATCTTTGGGAATTATTTATGAGAACCTAAGTAATTATTCATCAATATAAACTAGGAGGGGAAACAGATACATGTTTCCTCTTTACGTACATGTATAATTCATCAGCAAAAACTTACTCCCTTTGGAAATCAATTGGAAATGAGTAGCCCACCTTAGCGTGTGCTGTCAACACGTTTCCAAACGCAACCTTAAATTATATATCATAACATTATAATTATTTAAAATTACAACTTAAGGTGGTAATGGCTTAGATATGGTAGCTTTTGAAGAGTCCAGAAAAAGATGCCTACATTCAGATACAACTTATAATAGAAACTGTCGTTGTTCTTCGTCTTTTGTCAAGGATGAATTGAAGTCGTCGATTAATTTTACTCTTCTCTCACCTGTGTCATTAGCTACTCTTAGACCTTTCACAATTTTTAGCTTCTAAATAATATTGATTTTCACACCATACATCGAGATCCGTATTTAAAAAATCTGTATCAATTTCAAATCTCTTAAAAAATTTAGAGTCCGAGAAAAACAAAATCATCAATCAATTTCTTTGTTCAATAAATTATCAACTTTTTGGAAATTAAGTTTTGCTTTTACATCCCTGTCATCACAATTAACTTCATCGTTTTCTACTTCGGTATGCCTTGTCTGCAATTTATTTATCAATTATTCTGTATTGAATTGACGATTTTACTAATTGTAGGTCTTGGAATGTTGATTATACATAAACATTAAACATATATCTTTAATGCCCTTTCTCTCTAAACCAGTTAACGAAAATTGATCCCTGAAAATATATATTTCGAGACAATAAATGGCTTTTGCCATCCATCGGGCGTGATGAATAGCTCCAGGTACTCTGAAAGTAAGGTTTTTCCGGTGGAAGACGTTCTAAATAAATCAGGCAAAATTGGATGAATTCTTTATAATCATCCCTGATTTTTCAATTGTTCAAAAAGAAAATTTGAAATTTGGTCTGGATTACTTATTTTATTTATAAAATTTTCATCTTCTATAACTATTTTGTATTTCTTTTTGTTCAGCTTAGACCACTCATTCTGGAATTTTCGAAAAATATCAGGTTGAGGTGCAGTGGATGTGCGGATTTGGCAAATGAAAACTTATATAATATAATAAATTTAGCTTTATAATGCGACCACTACGACCTGCCCTGATAAATGCTAAATGTCACTTAATCTATTAGTTTCAGCAAAAAATTATTAAGATCAAAATTAATGAGAATGAAATTTCCTATCAAATAATACTCGAGTCAGGTTCCTGGAACAAATGGTTCCGATTTTAAGGACGAAAAACTAGGATTCTTTGTTTTTCCTAACTTTAACCTCAACGAGGCACGTGTTAACATCATCAAATTGGGGTAAAACTTTGTCAATCACATTTTCTAGCCTATTGACACATTTTAAAGGGGTGCCCCGAAAGATAGTATCAAAAAAAAATTTACTGTATACCTTGTAAGCATCCTAGTGAACCAGTCATTCTACTAATAGTTCTTATACGTTCTTTCAGATTCATAGACTTATGTTAAAGGATAAAGCTCGAAATAAGGCCTACAAGCAGGCAATCGAAGACAATAAAGATGCTTTCGAAGGAAAGGTCGTTCTGGACGTCGGCGCAGGCACTGGCATCCTATCAGTTTTTTGCGCGCAAGCGGGAGCTAGGAAGGTTTTCGCCGTCGAGGCGAGTGATATATATAAAATAGCCGAGGAAGTAATTAAGGAGAATAATTTTGAGGATACTATTCAGGTAATAATTATTGGAAATAATGTTCACTTATTAGTTACGTTTTATACATAGCTTTCTTATCCTCGTAAGCTTTCACGGCCGATGTCGGGATGGCAGTAACTTCTTTCATTTTGTTGTGTCTAATGTCAGTTGAAAAAGTTTCAATTTTTCTGAAGACGTTGGAGGTATGGACCACGAAACGTCGATTTGATATAGACGTTGATATAGGACAAAACCTGAAAAAGCTTCTTATTCTTCTTTTGAGCTTTATGTATGAAGACCTAGGTATATGATCATTACAACAGAGTACAGTGCCCGTCACTTCCTCCATTTCAACTTCCGTTCCTTCAATCCTTCTCATCGCCATTTTTAAATCCCTCGACGAGCGTGATCAATTCCGTTATTTCAGGTTGATGGTGGAGTGTGCATCAAAATCTTTCTTAGCCATAAATCGTCGCTCATGCTCGTTACGTACCCATACTGGGAGGTGTTTTCTTTAAACTTTGTCTTATTTTCTCATCAATGTTTTATCGTTTTGTTGGCATTCCTGTGTAATTTAACAAGATTAGAATATCTATCTATCGGTTTGACGTTTCCACGATCTCCCGAATTCTTTATTCTTTAATCATATTTAATTTAATCCCATCCTATTACAATTTTTCAGGTTATACATGATCGTATCGAAAACGTGACTCTTCCAGGAAACATTAAGGCCGACATTATAATATCAGAATGGATGGGCTTTTATTTGCTTCACGAAGGGATGTTGGATTCTGTGGTTTGGGCTAGGGACCATTTCTTAAAAAGCGACGGACTTTTATTTCCGGAATCTGCGACCATTTATTCAGCACCGTGCAGGTGAGGTTGTTTTAAATTTTGTACAGACTGTGTTGCATGGTTTGAGTTTTAAATTTCTGGCATTCATTATTGTGATAACTGCCAAAAATATACAGCAATATACAATTTTGAAATTATCTCGTTTCCACCGCCCTTTTACCTTCATAGTAAACTCCGTACAGTCAAATGCCCAAGTTTGTCTTTTTTTGCTTTATTATTAACTTGATAATATGAAAAACTATTGGCCAGATTGAAAGTTGCTATTAACTCTTTGACGACCAGAGGCAAGTATACTTGCCCGAGCGTTTTACTGCACATAACTATCCAGGTAACAGATACGGCAAATATTAAAGAGAGATTGTTAGAGCATGTTAGGGGCAACAAAAATGTAGTAGATTACAAGTCCCTATCAGGCCCCAGTTGCGCCCTACGAGGCCTCAAAAATGACATAATGGCATGCGGAACTATTCGCAGTAACAGGAAGCACATTCTAAAGCAATTTCCAGCTAATAAAATTATGAAGCCAGGAGAAATTAGCTATCATACATCCGATTTCTATAGTCAAATGGATGGATAATCGTGCTGTTTACCTGGCCTCAAATTTGATTGATCCAAGTGCGGTGTTCAAGGTCCATCGACGTGTAGCTGAGCAAGCTGGTAAGATTGATATTGATTGTCCCTTGATTATTCAGCATTACTATACGGGAATGGTAAGTATCGATTTTATGGATAAAAAGAAGGTATATTATGAGTACGATCGCAGAAGCAAATGGCGCTCCAATTTACGCTTATTTTTCGTTCTTCTTGAATTATGCATCCTGAATAGCAATATAATTACAACAAACTGACGACACAAACTGAAGTTTTAGCTAAGGAATTGGTAAATCAATTTATTTCAACAGCACGCGCATTTCCAGATGTAACCAGAACTGCAAAACATCTGTTAAGCAAGCCTAGGTCTCTACACAAAATGGAAAAGCGTGAAAGCTGGACACGATGTGTTCATCGCGCCTCTAATACACCGTATAATCGCACAAATGTATTTTGTACTCAATGCAATGTATTCCTTTGCTTTACTACATCTCGTGAGTACCATAATAAGCTCTAACTATAACCAATTTTTAAAATTTATTATAGATTGCTTTCGAAATATGTATTTTTAATAAAAAGAAATAAAAACGAAATATACAATTTTTTTTTCACATAAATTTCTTGGGATAAAAGAAATCCCTTTCATCTCACCGGCAACTATATTTGCTAAGCAAAATGGGGTACAAGGAGGGAATTTAGGGGGCCATTTTTTTACACATCTAATATTTGGTCGAACATTACAAAAACAAAAAGAAGATCCCTTCGGCCAACGAAGTATGGTCCTCAAAGGGTTAAGGGCGACAGATATTAATTTAAAGGAACAGAAGGTCATAGAATGACCTTCATATGTGTTCCTTATTGCTATTGTGGGAAGTGAGAAACTATTACTGTTAGTCCTTATTTCTTCGATAATTAATATGATCAACTTTTTTTTTCATTCTTTTTCACACACAATTTCCTTTCTGTTTCCTAGTGTACCAGCAATGTACGAAGAATGGGATGACGTAGAAGGTATATCTATGAAAAGCTTCGCCTCCAAATTACGCATCCAAGCGTCCCAGAAACCCGACACCACCATGGTTAAACCGGAACAAATCCTCGCCGATCCGGAAGTCGTCCTTTGGATCGATCTACGCGAAATCACCATCGAAGATTTACACTGTATCAAAGTTCAACATATCGCCGTCGCGAATAAAGAAGGCAAATATCAAGGTATTTGCATATGGTTTACGTGTACCTTCCCTTCGTCTTCCACGGAACCGGTCATACTATCGACGGATCCCGACGAAGAAGAAACTCATTGGAAGCAAACGACCGTTGTCTTACCGAACGAATGTCTCGTAACGCAATCGGAGCCAATAGCTTACGAATTGGTTCTGACCCGTTCCGAAAATAATGACCGTCATTATAACATCGAAGTCGTAATGTTGGACCCCGAGGAGGTGGAACATCCCGAATACTGTTCTTGTCACATGACTAAATGCATTCTAGTTCGGGCCATGTTGGAGAAATATGAAAAGGACGACATTGAGAACGCCTAGGATGCGTCATTGAAATAGGAATTAAATTTTGTATTGGTGTGAAGATCGATCGGTTGAAATTTTGACATATATTTACACAACTTTATAACGGACAGTTTTATAAGATTTTTGTATTGGCATTTTAAAGAAAAAAAAAAAAAAAAAAAAACAACGGGAAAGTTGCGCTGTGTAGGATTTTTGGGCTGTGTATCGAATAACGGTTTTGAAATACTGTTTGATAGGAGGTCGATTGTTCAAAATACGTCAAGAGAAATTTTGTGGAGTTTTTACGAATTTTTCGAAATGAAGTATTTTTGTTTCATATGCCTAATCATTATTATTATTGTTTAAAACATTTACAAGTTATGGGTAAAACTTATATTCGATCTCCTTAGACGTTCACCCCGTCCCCGTTCCCCGGCCCCCAGTTTGACCTTGGAAATTGAAAGATAGGATAAGTTCTGTGAACTTGAAACTTCCAGATGCGAATTTTGGAAAAAATAGTACGTCATTCGTTTGTCCATGAGAAATTTCTGTTTGTCTTTGTTGGAAAGTTAGATTAGATCAGGATTTCCACATTAGATCACCGGCAAAAAATGATTTATTAAAAAAATTTTTTCAACTTTTTCCAAACGAATTCCATGGATGGACATTCGAAATAAGCAATGCAACATGAGAAACTACTTTTTTTTTTATAACAATATGGTCTCATAAATCCGTGGATAACTCGGAGGTGCTTTTTTGTGTTGTTTAAACGCTTTTCGAATATAAATAAAGCATAGACAAACGAATTCGGAAGATGGACAAACGAAATAACCAATGAAACATGAGAAAACCACAAGATTCTATAACAATATATTCCCTTGAATCTATATAAAACTTGAAGGTGCCGTATCATTTTCTAGTGTAAAGAGAATATATTCCCTCTTGCTTGTAAATAATCGACGCAATCACAATGGAAAGAAAATCTTTTCGATGGTCGATATCGACGAGAATACAAAATACTCTAGCAGTACTACTAGCTGCTAGAAAGTGTCATATCGAAAAATATTGAAAATTCTTGTTTTATGTCAACAAATTGATTTCCGAGTTTTGAAGATGCCTCGAGCAGCATTTATCGATCCAAAGGTGGTGCTTGATGCCTTAAGATTACATGAAATCTTTGCTGAAAATAATTGCTTGAAACCGCGTTCGGACATTGTATGGAAAAATGTCGGTTCTTGTGTCGAAAACCCTACCCGACTCTCTTATCGTTGGAATTTGTTAATCGATCTTAAAAAGTTTTTCAATATTCCAATAAATGAAGGTTCGAACGATACTAGCATCAATTCATCTAACAATTCATTATATCATATTCTATTACATTAATGGATGTGGCTTGCAAAATTGTATTTTTTAAACTATTTAACAATATAAGTTTCACAAGATTTTACAGACCTTTTCATCGGCGCATTGATAGAAATTGTTTCCCGAATCATCCTTCCCCATCTGCAGCTACAACAATTTTGGAATTCGTACACTAAACGAACTATTGGTTCCAACGTTTTATTAACGATTTCGTTTGTCCATCCTCAAAATTCGTTTGTCCATGCTTCATTAGGATTATCTAGTCAATAATATATGAAAAGAAAAGGAAAGAAAGTTGAAAAAAGATTAGAGGTGTGGTTGGACAGTCGACACATTTGATGCTTATTTTAATAAAAGGTAAAATTCTATAATTGAATAAAAATAAACAATGTACAAAGAACAAATATTTCATTTCGAAACCGATGGTTAATACGTTGAAGTTGAATTTGAAGTAAATTCAAATCCGAATAAGAGCACCATCTGATGGGGGAGTCGCAAATACGGCGCATTTTGCTCCTGCGATGAGTATGCGTGTGTGTGTGTGCGAGAAAGAACTAATGACAAAAAAGAGATAGAAAAGCGTCTATCTGACGATTTCAAGCGTGCTCACTTTTTCCCAGTTAACTCTCACCGTAAAATCTGCCTAAAACGACTAAACGACCTAAAATTTCTTCGTACATAAATAATTTTTCGCGTGTAGGCAAACGAAAAATTGTGCCGGACAATCCTGGACTAACGTTGGACAAACGAATTAGCGTGTTAAAAGCCCAAATTTACTTTTCTTTTTTCCGTGATTTTTTTTTATTGAAATAACTTTCCAACAAAGGGTGGACAAACAAAAATTTTTCATGTTTTCCCAAAAATTAGCATTTGAAGGATCCAACTTAACACAACTGGTAAGATATGTGAAGCAATGTTGGAAGTTTTTCTACATTTCATCTTGTATCAAAAGTTAAACTGGTAAGATATGTGAAGCAATGTTGGAAGTTTTTTCTACATTTCATCTTGTATCAAAAGTTAAAGGTTGAAACCTACTTTTGATGCGTGATGAAATTTCAGGAGTAGATAGCAATAATAAGAATGTAAGCATGTAAATCTTAAAATTTAATTCTTTTGGGCACAGTATTTGTGTGGTTTTGGTTGCTACAAAATAACAATAAAAAATTTTAAACAACGGGTTGAGCGACCAATGTGCCCTAAAGAGTTAATAAACAGATTACTAGGACTGCCATATATTATTAATTATTAGTAGATTGTATGAAAAAAAGAAAGATTTCCATTTTTAATAAATATTGTGTTGGACTGACAGTACTCTTGAGGTTGAAACATATATTGCTTGCATCGTGAAATAATTCTGTTTTATAAAATGTGTTTTATACCTTTTTTATTTTTATTTTGACGTTCTCACAACACCGAGACACCAATGGGGTCGTAAGACTGTAACTCAAGAATAAGAAATTTACATGAAAGTATGTTGTTCTGGACTCCGAATATATGATTTATCGGAAAATTTCAAAATATTTTGTAGTCAAATTTTGCGATTAGCTGAACTAAGTAACACAGCAATACCGGTAGATTTTCTAATCTTTCTCAAATACACTGATAAGGCATGAAAAAGTCCATGTTTGGCACGCATATAACACTGTTGGTTGAATAATAGTCTTGTACTTTTTCTTCTTGTAATATTTTTTACTATTAGTATCCTATTTATTGATCCTGCTTTCCTACTTCCTTTTATAAGTCTTTATTGTGTATTTTCTTGTTCACTTGAATCATTTGAAATCACTACTCCTAAATAGGCGAATTTCTTTACCTTTTATAGTTATTCTGAATATTGATTTTGGTTATCATCAGCCACTCGCATTTCTAAGTATTTGGTTTTTTTCCCATTAATTCTTAGTCCATATTCTCTTGCCGTGTCCTCAAATTCTCAGAATAGGTCTTTCATCTGTTGTTTGGAACGTGTTGTACGGGCTATGTCATCAATATAAGCTATGTACTGCTGTCTGTGGTAACAGGTAGTTTTAATTTATCTGCATTCTATTAGTTCTTAGCACTTTTTCGTGCGTCTCCATGTCTTAGCCCTTTATTAACGTGGAACACTCCAGAAATTCTACCTTCCAGTACAACCCCACAGTTCGTTCTCTGAAGTGTCATTTGTATCAGTCTCAATTATTTTTGAGGGCATTTCTATATCCTTCATAACTTCGAAGATTTTTGTTATTTTCACAAAAATCAATAAATGAGATATGCAGCTGTATATCATATTCATGTGAATTACTTCAAATTGATTTTGCCATTTACCGTTATCTTCATGTCTTTCTTCTTCAATAATATCAGCATTACCACTAGAGTCATGATCACCTGTGGAAATAATATAAGGAACCCAAATGCACCAAATATTCATCGAGTGAGTATCTACTAATATAAAACAAAAAAATAAGGAAGTCGAATTTTCTTCTTAATTTAAGAAAACGATCTAGAAACGATGCGGGAATCACTTGTTGAAGCTCCATAACGAATAAATTAAATCAAAAGACTTTGTAGGTTTCAAAAATATTTAATAATATTAGCACTACATTATTGTTTCACCACGGTGTGGCTTCATCAGGTCTTTTGTGTGTCTTTTGATTTTTTTGAAATATTGTTCATGCGTTGTTTAATCTTGTACAGAGTTTACAGTTATACCTAAGAAACGAGATTGCAATAGTAAATCAATGATTTTTCCTTACTTCTATTTCATGCGAGACTTTATGAAACCCAAATAGATCTGTTTGGGCACTATACACCTCCATTTTATCATCATCCAATTGCTAAAATGATTATAACAAGTTTAAAGTATCACATCCAATTTTCGCTCTTGATAGTAAAAATTTGATAAGTTCAACCAAATATCGTGGAATGGATGCATGTAAATACATATACGTAGTCTGATTTAGCAATAATATTGCATACATTTTAGTCCATGTTAAGTAGAAAACAAGAAGTCTGATGCAATGACTTAAATTTAACAATAACGTATTATAAAAGGTATTCTACACTTTATCTATTTATTGACGATATTCACTTCTTCAATTCTTTACGTATCCTCTTAGGAATATCCTTAGATTGTAATGTCCGACCATCACCTACCGACCAATATTAGAAATAGATGACAATCATCCCTTATATAGATATATTATGTAATATTTATACACTTAGATCGTTTTGTTTTTATAATATATACATGTTTACAAATGCTATGACGCATTTACCAAGTGCAAATGTATAATCTATAATGAATAGAGCTGCTCACTAGCGCCTACGAGCAGTGGCGGAGGTTCGATACAATCTTCTGTTGTCTATACATGTACGCTGCCGTAAATACTATTTCGTAGTTCTAAGTTTGTTTTAAAAACGCTGCATACGTCGCGAAAACCACCAATGTCGGAGAAGGCAACAAAATACATCGCCTCACTTTCATTTAATAAACACTCTACTAAGAATAGGTTAAATTTTAAATTAGAAACATATGGTATGCCTGATAAGGTAGCTTTCATATTTTTTCTATTAAAATGCGCTTAGAATAGATCTAGTAAACTTCTATGATATCTACTATGTTACCATTTAACTTTAACTTTTCTGTTTATTTGTTTCTCGTCAGTGTTCAAACATCTCCTTTGCTCCAATACATATCTGTTTGCTATCTCCGCCGTACATGCACCAAACATTCTCACCCACATCTGTTGATGCATCTATAAAGGCATTCAGTTCTGATGATTTCTCTTTCTAAAAATTTTCTGGCTAGCACCGTAGGTCACTCAGAATATCTTGATTGTTCCTCAATGAGTAATCTTGAGGGTAATTCACCTAATGTTTGAATTTCTGCAGGTTTTCCAAGCAGACCTGAAGTGTTTAGAGTGCCCAGTTTGTTTGTAATAACCATTTCTTCAGACACCTCATCTCAGGCTTTGTGATTTCCCGGGTGACTCTTAAGTCGGTGAGTGTTTGAGCTCGTATTATAATTTATTTCTGACCATTTATTTTACGTGTAAACTTTTATGCGGCCGCCACTGGTTCTTGGCGCAAATTGAGCAATTCTAATAATGAATTAATGATACTACAAACATATGTATGTATGTATTCGTTTAATATTCGCACGCACATGTTTGTATACACACCAATATGCTGACTGCCAATAGATTACACCACACAAAAATGTACCACTTCCAATTGCAATTACGTACATTATACTCCAACTTTCTTTCTTGTGATATACATATATCTTTCTATTGTCTTATATTATTATTGTCTTTAAAGAATAAAAATTTTCTAAAAGGAAGCCTTTTATTGAACTTTCCCTGAATCTGGAAAACCTTAAACCAATGAATCCGTTGATGGACAAAGTAAAGATGAAATAACGATAGTTTGCATCAAAAGTTAATGGCGGAATTTTAATAGGATCTGTCTAGGAGAATTCAAATTCTTGAAGTAATATCTGCATAGAAACCGGCATTTATACATATACATAGGTCTAAGAAAAATTAATCATCTATGTCAGAATTTATTGTAGAATTTTGTTGCTTTATTTGTTATTTAATTGAATCTTTACGTCTCTGGTTTGAATTCCTTCAAATACGTGTTTCCACAATTACGTTGCCATCTCCAGTGTAGAAAATAGGAAAGGAAAGAAAGCACGACAAATACACACGTCAATAAAATAGGGACGCAGCCTTTGGCGCTGAATGTTCATGTGCAAAATTTTTATTTCAAAATAATTCTGAATAATATGAATTTCTTTCAACCGGCAAGACTGTATGCTTGTTCGGTTTGTTAGAACCGTTATCCAAGTTCGCTTCGATAACTGCGTAGTTTCATTTAAAGGTATTCAGTAACAATTTTGAGTGGCCACTAAAATAGGTACTTTGTGAATATCTGTTACATTTCTATCGATTTTACAAAAATAATTTCTTAGAAGGTATGTTTCAGTATTGTAGATTTGATACAAAATAAATACCACCACCACCACAGTCCTTGCAATCACCTTTATTGCCTAGATAGGTGCTGGGTAGACTTATTCTAAATCGTAGAAATCAAAATAAATCCTATAATTTAATTGCCAAATCCCTGGTACGACCAAGAATGTTTGTGACAAATGCCTTGAAACCTCAAAGCTCGGTCGAAAAATGTGGAGGTATAAGAAACATTTCTCTTATAACAGACGACTACATTATAACTCGGGCCAATCGGTATCCCTTTAAGTCGTCTAAAGCGATTCCAGCGGAAATTAAAAATGAGATATCAGCTAGAACTGTACGATGATGACTATACATTATGAAACTATCCGGTTGAATGGTTGGTAAGGTCGCGTTACTTTGGAAAACGAACTTACACAAGAGGAAAGCCGTTGAACTTACGTATAGAACGAGGAGTGGGCAGGAGGCTGTAAAAAAGTGGTATAATGTCCTGCGATAAAATGAAGACCAATTTATTTGCAAACGATGCTGGAAGGAATGTAAGACGTCCAAAAGGCTCTATCTCCCGCTACACAAAAAAGTGTTAAACACGGTGGCGCAAATATGGGGTTCTTTCTCCTGGAATGGAGTTTTGCCAGTCCATTTGATTAGTGTCACTTTGACTAATGAGGTTTGCAAAAGGTAGGTATAGTACAGGATGTCATGTTACCCTATGCTGAAGATAATATACCACTTCGGTGGTTTTCCCAATAAGAAAACGAACTCAAACACTCTTCAAAGCTGGTAAGTGATTGGGTTCGGAGCAATGGAATTCAAGTAATAGAATGGTCAAGTCAATCACCTGAGCTTAAACCAATTGAAAACCATTGGGGAGACCTTAAGACAAGAAATGGAAAGGTAGCCTAATACAGTTAATTATGGCAAAAAATATAAAAAACTTGATATAGGAATTCCGATATAGACTTGTCGGAAACTAATTAAACCATGTCTAATAGAATAGAAAAAGTCATCCAAAATAGGGGATGATATAGTGGATATTAGTTATATAAAATATTTCTTTCACTTTTTTAAACGTTATTTTACTTTTATCGATTTAATCATATCGATAAGTGTACCTATTTCAGTGACCACATGAATTTTTGACTTTCTCTTTTAAATAATGGAATCGAAGTTTGTAGAAAAATCTGAGTTCGTATTCTTGTCGACTTATACCACCAAAGAATAATGTAACCCATTGAATAGAATTTAAAAAAGCGGGAACTTCAAAAATACGTTTTCCCATGCAATTACATAGCCGGTACCTATGAAGTTGTGTGAACTGCAGTTCAGGTATGACCTCCTTTCCCTCTTGTTATTTTGAGGTTTTCAAGTTAGTTTTTGATTCTTATCTACCAGTGTAACCATTTAAACACATGCATTCAACACTTTCACATCACAAGAATTCCTAATTACCACTAGATATAAGAAATCAAGGACACCTGGGCATCAACAATATAGACCTCTGTAACAACCATGATAAATAAAACAGCTACTTATTTGGACAACGGAGAGATAATGTAGTGTTGTATAAATAACAATATACAAGTAGTACGCCCCCTAGCGGGAAGCGGACAACGAGTAGTATAAGATATAAATAAGTATTGTAATGTATGTGTATCCGCATTAGTTGAAAATAAAATAATAAAAGCTTCATCTGAGTTGTTGCTAAACCGTATCAACAAAAGATACAACATGGCGCTGCGATGCAAGGGTCAACAAGAAGCAATAACCGAAATAAATTGAGGAAAAATAAGGAAAACTCAGGAAAGGAAACAAGTAAGGTTAGAATTATTAAAAAGGGCGGTAAAAGAGAAACGGCAAGAATTAAATAAAACAACTATGGAATATAACTTGCCTCAAGGGATGTCATTTAGTGGCAATGTAGCGGATCATTTTAAGGTCTTCAAGCAGAATTTGGAAATATACCTTGTTGCATCAGACAAAATAGAAAAGTCAGACGAGGTAAAGGTTGCGATACTGTTGAATTGTATTGGCCAGGAGGGAATAAATATCTTCAATACGTTTAAATTAACAGGCGTGCAGAAGAAAGAATTTAGTACAGTCATCAAGGAATTTGAGAAATATTGCAACCCGAAGAAAAATATAATATATGAAAGATTTAAATTTTTCAAACGAAAACAGCAAGAAGGTGAGAGTATAAATCCTTTCGTAACTGATCTAAAGAAATTAGCAAGTTCGTGTGAGTTTGGCGATCAAACTGAATCTTTAATTCGAGATAGGATAGTTCTGGGTATCCACGACAGGAAATTACAAGAAAGACTATTATCAAGAGAAGATCTAACATTACAAAAAGCAATTGATGAGTGTTTAGTAGCTGAGCTGTCAAATTTACAAATAAATGATCTACAAAACAAGAGTAAAATGGTAGAAGAAATAAGCAGGCGAAAAGGAAATACAGGGGTTACATTTAAATGCAGAAGGTGTTTAGAAGTGCATGGACCAAGGCAGTGCAAGGCATATGGGAAGCAATGTAATCTGTGTGGAAATCTTAATCACTTTCAGAAAGCATGCCGAAAGAAGAAAAAGGAGTACACAAAGAAGCCCCAAAACAAGGATTCCAAACAAGTGCAAAATGTGCAAAAAGTGAACGCAAGTGAATGTGATGATGAAAGTGCAGAAATATTTAGCATAAATAAGGTAAATAGTAAAGCCTATTATAAACACATAAAAATTAAGGGAAATTTGTTGAAGTTTAAAATTGATACAGGGTCTGAGGTAAATATTTTGCCATCAAAAGTGTATTATAAATACTTGAATGAAAAAATTTTACAACATTGTAATGTATGTGTATCCGCATTAGTTGAAAATAAAATAATAAAAGCTTCATCTGAGTTGTTGCTAAACCGTATCAACAAAAAGATACAACATGTAGTAAACTTTGGATGGGGAAACGTCCTGGTTTCCGAAAAAATGAAGGTATATTTTAGTTGACGATGGGAAAACAACACGAAAAGTAATCGAAGTACGATTTTACGACGTTGAAGATGGATTGAAATAGAAGTTTCAACTATATTTAGACCCAAAGGGTTTTAAAAGAAGTAACCATTAAATAAACAAAGCTTCACCACACCCAAGAAAGAATTTAAGAGGGGATCCATAGCAAGAAATTCATCGAATAGAAGAAATTACATACTGACACACGAAACACAATAGGTAATTATTTTTAATTTATGTCAAATATTTCTAAGTTGTGTGAATTGCAGTTCAAGTATGACATCTCCTTTCCCTCTTGTTATTTTGAGGTTTTCAAGTTAGTTTTTGATTCTTATCTTATATGATAGTTCTCCACCACAATTAAGTCAATTAAACAAGACTAGTAATAGCATTCAAATTTTTATTGTCGTTATTTTTAATACCGCTATTATATAATTTATTAGTTCTATTTTTATTATCTTTTCGTAAAAACTATTTGGATCATTATTTTTATCTAATATTTCTTTGACTTTGTTTAAATTCTTGCCCCTAAATTGATCAACTAATCCGGTAACTACATTAATTTTATCTAATTTTGATGTTTCTGAAAAATTATATACAAATTTATATGGTGCGGTTAACTATCATTTTATTTGAGTGTATTCTAAATGACACTGATACGCACGCTTTTCACACTAATCAAATTATTTTATTTATGAAATTTTAACACAACTGTTTAAACCTTTTAGAAAGTACACAAATTTTTTGGTTTGGTTTTTTGACTATAATGCTCCATTCCCATTTATTTCACGGCATCAACTAAGCTTTTACTATTGCTTTCCCAACATTTTTTCCATTTAACATATCAATAAAAGCTTGCCCCATATTTTCAAATCCTTCGGTTATAGTTTCTCTGTATTGTAGTTTCCCTTCTTGGATCCATTTCAATAATTGCGCGGTACTTTCTTGATATCGGTTCAAAAAACTCGTTCACGTGAAATGCTCTGATCCTCAAACGTTTTAAAGCTACGGAGAGTTGAATCATTCTAGCTAAAAAGAAATAGAAATGTTTAGTTTATATTTGTTACCGTACGAGTTTCTAGAAATTATTTTTTTTTTAATTTTAAACGGTGGAGATGGGGAGGGGGACAAGAAAGTGTATCTTCGGAATTGTTAATAGAGATAATACGGGCAAAACATGTATCGAGGGGAGCCGTCAAGATCCAAACATGAAACAATAATACGTTTAATGGTGATACTCGTATACGAAATGACCAAATAAAATGAAATGAAGATAGACATAATGAAAAAATGACGGAATGATTACAAGCTGTGCTTATAATGAAAACGTCGTCTTTCTAATTATCGAAAAATAGTCCTCACTCTCGCCGCTATTTATGTCGTTCTATGAAGATTATCTCAAAAAATGTGAGATATATACCTTAAATGGAGATATTTCATGTTAAAGTTTATATCTCTGCTACAAAAAATTGTTCATACATATTCTTTCCATTAGGATGTTTCTAAAGTTTCATTTAGAAAGATTATCTTCAAAAATTTGAGAAAACTTTCATTGGAGAACCGTACCGGAGCTTACACGGTCCTCTTTGTTCATCACGGAACCTTCAGATCACAGGGAAGGCACTGCGCCTGTTGATAGAAGACTGCCGACATCAACAAATATTCCCACACCGTAGGAGTAGCAAAAGATCCTATTTATTAGGCCTGACAAGAAAGAGGTGATTTCAAATCAAGTCATCAAGCAGGGTCAGAATGAAACACTTAGGACGCGTCAGTTCTTGAAGCCAGAAGAGACAAAACAAATTCCCCTTTAGCAGGATGGTAGGCTTCTATGAGAACATCGCCTTAATTTAGTAGACCAGCTGGAAGACAGAAGCTAGAGAGGTTCAGTGCAGTGGACCAAGCAGCATACTCCAGGAAGGAAAAAAGAAAAATATTTTACTCACCTAATGGTACACTATCTTGCGAATTGTAAGCAGATATTGCCCCACACACAGCTACTCTGCCATAAATATTCATCTGCTTCATAATTATCGAACTTAGTTCACCACCAACCTACAGATATAACATCAAAGCATCGAATCAATCATTTACTTAAGATTAGTTCTTCTTACGTTATCGAAATAGCAATCTATGCCCCTAGGTGCAACAGATTTCAGAGTTTCTTGTATGTTCTCTTTCTTATAATTTATAATATGATCGAAGCCCAAGCTTTGTGTCCACTCGACTTTCTCATCGGAACCCACGAAACCAATTACTGTACATCCTATTATTTTGGCCAGTTGACCGACGATACTACCAACGGCACCGCCTGCGGCTGTCACAGCAACGGTTTCTCCCGGTTTTGCAAGACATACATCGAAAAGTCCGAAATAAGCCGTGTGACTGCAAGAAATCGCTCAGTTAGCAAAATATACTCCCAAAAGACTGAAAGTTTACCCCGGCATGCCTAATACCCCCAAGGCCAGTGATAAAGGTGCACTTTCTGATGGATCGTACGGTAGGAGATGCGGTGTATCCCAACTAACTCGAGGAATGTGATCTGTCCAAGTTGTATGGGTTCTCCAACCAAATTCCCCAACTACGTATTTTCCCACGGGAAACTTGCTTGAGTTTGATTCTATAATTCTAAGAATGCACATCTTTATTGAATAACACATGCGCAACTTTGAATTTTGTTATCTATACAGTGTTTTGCATAATTAATGCGCCAATTTTTTTTTAATAAGATTGTATGAGGTGAAAGTAAATTAGTGAGTGTAAAAAATACGAGATGCAATGTTTGGAGGTACGTCCTTATAGCTAATTTGAACGATGTGAGCCTTTCAACGCCCTTGAGCCGGCTAGACATATAACCCGAATTTTATATTTACAAATGTCATTTCTTTGTTTAAACAGTAAACATTCGTAGTTATTTAACGTGACATATGAATTGATGATGATTGAAAAGACCCGAACTTGAATTAACTCTCTGCCCACTAGAAAATATTGCGGGAGTGTTCAACAACCTACTTAAAGGCATAAGCAGGGGTATTAAAAATTCTCCGTATGAAACTTTAACGTTCACGAAATTAATTACGGCTTTTTCGTGATAGTAGTAAAATATTTTTCTTACAAACTTTGTTTTTGTTTGAACTTTCGTATGTTTTAATTTGATACATAAGTTATGAAAAGGTTGTATACTTAGCTACTTGGGTTCCATGCATTGTTTGTCCCACTTCTACGGAATGTAATCTTAGGTAAGGATCAACGCTAAAGTAAACCGCTTCCAGTAAGAAATCTGGTGGAAACAGACGTTCTTGTTAGTTTAACATCAAAAAACAATTCAATAAATTTACCTCCATGTCCAAGTGTTGGTATTTCCTCTTCCGCCAGCTGAAAGTGCTCATTTGTCGGCAGACCATCGTATTGTTTAACAAAAACAATTTTTTTGCGACGACCATTATGTGTACTTGGTACGCCTTATTGATTCCTTAAGTAATTACGAGTTTTATATATTTATGTTTATTTATAGATGAAAACAGCCTTATTATCTAATCGAAAAAGATAAACCTAATGCGAGACGAAGCTTTCAAGTAATGAATATTACCGAATACGATGCAGTTTTAATATACATATATACGCCGTTCTTTTTAAATCAACGTATATTATACAGAAATGCACGTTAGCGTCAAGGAACACGAGTCTTCGTGTGTTCGTAAAGGGAAATAAAGACGATTCGATCATGTTGTAAAGTTTTCTAAAAGTAGATGTTCAGAAAAGCGTATTGTTTCGTGTACGTTAAAAGATAGTGATAAAAGTATACATAATTTTAGTTGTTTTATTACGAAAACAATGCAACATCAAACACTTTTTTAACAGGATCCTAGAAAAAAGTTTGGAGTTCCCCAATTATATAGAAAGCACTGATACATCAATTGATAGTTTAATTAGCGACAATTACTATAAATATAACGCTTGCCAGGTCTAAGTTTGTATTTCAAAGCCGAATGCGCTATGATAGGTTAGTTGGAGCTCAATTTGTTTTCTCACTTTGCATATTAGATTATTTCATGCTCCCTCAACGAACCATGGAACACAAACTTAGACGTACCAAGCTGTATATTCCAGTATATTAATACTCACATGCTTAATTGCCATAAAATAATCTATCATTAATTACAATTCAATATATCAAAATTCACCTTCAAAGCATATAATTACTCTGCGGGTGTTAGCTTCTTTTTCTAAGTCCAGCCAGAGACGTTTAAAATTATTAATCATTATAAAAAGCATTGATTAACAGAAGAGAAAGAAATGTAACCATTTAAACACATACATACACTTAGTCACAAAAGTCTACGTACGACAATAAAATTGATAACAATACTATGAACATAATGTCTAAACTTTATCCTCTATCGCATAAAGCAAACACTTTAAAAAGCAATAGTTTCGTGATGAACAAATAAATGTATCTATTCTAGTCTTATCTAAATACGCAAAAGCAGCGAATTCCTCAATATAAAGCCGCAACATAAGTCTACGTACGGAGAGTTCTTCCATATCTCTTTGTACAAGTAGGTACTTCCCCGACAAAGATTCTTATGAGTTAATGTAACTTTGATTTATTCAGTCCCCAGATAGCAATGCATGTAGTTGTTTTAAACGATAATCCTAAAATGAATACGAAAAGAAAAGAAGTAACCGTAGAAATAAGAAAGTTGATTTTGAAGCTAAGAATAGAAGGAAAATCAATGGCTCAAATTGCTGTTGGATTAGCAAAATCCACAGTTCAAACAATAATAGAAAATTTTAATAATACTGGCAGCTACAGAAGTAAATCTAGATCTGGTCGACCAACTAAACTGACTGAAAGGAATAGAAGCAGTATTATACGCGAGGTAACTGCTAAACCAAAAATTAGCGCTAATAAACTGGCAGAAAACATGTATAACACATCGCAAATTCGAGTTCATCCTCAAACGATTCGCCGTTGTATTCGACAGGAAGGATTTCATTCAAGAATTCCGAGAAGGAAGCCCTTCATCAGTCTTGTAAATAAAGCAAAAAAGACTCGCGTTTGCTAAAAAGTATTATAAGATCCACGAACAAGACGCAAACTTCTGGAATCGTGTACTATTTACCGATGAGTGTAAATTCAACGTATTTAGTAAAGATGGAAGAGCAAAAGTTTGGCGGAAACCGAATACGGAAATGCTACTAAAAATCTAACACCTACGGTGAAGCATGGCTCCGGTTCTGTTATGGTTTGGGGCTGTATGGCAGGGAATGGAGTTGGCGAATTACATTTTATTGAAGGGATTATGGATAAATTCGTTTATCTCGACATACTAAAAACAAGTTTTACAGCCAGTGTCGAGAAGTTGGGGCTAAGTGCAAACTACATATTCCAACAAGACAACGACCCGAAACACACTTCTGGGCTTGTACGGGAATGGTTATTATATCATGTAAGAAACCAACTTAATTCTCCTCCTCAGTCCCCAGATCTAAACGTTATTGAGCATTTATGGGACGAATTAAAACGTCGAGTACGAAAAAGGGCAATTTACAATAAAGAACAATTAAAAAAATTATTATGGAGGAATGGGCAAATATAACACCAGATATCACAGAGAAGTTAGTTTCATCAATGCCACGTCGATTAGAAGCCGTAGTAGAATACGAAGGAGGACCAACATCGTATTAAAAATTGAGAATTTTGTATAAATTTGTAAGTTTCCTTCGGCGTACGTAGACTTTTGTTGTATGGATTTTTTAACTTTTTTTTTATTTTCCTATTGAAAATATATTTTATTTCCTTTTAATTGTGTTTTAATTTGTGGATGTTCTTTGTATTTTAATATTGAATGTATGGATTAAAGAAAAACAATATAATTACATATTCTATTACTAATATTCGATATTTTATTGTCGTACGTAGACTTTTGTGACTAAGTGTACAACACTTTCACTTCATAAGAATTCCTAATTACCACTAGATATAAGAAATCAAGGACACCTGGGCATCAACAATATAGACCTCTGTAACAACGTCATGCAATAATGAAGTGTTATCCGTGGTAAATAGTAAACATCTACTTATTTGGACAACGGAGGGATAATATAGTAAACTTTGGATGGTGAAACGTCCTGGTTTCGGAAAAAATTAATGTATGTTTTGGTTGACGACGGGAAAACAACACAAAAAGTCATCGAAGTACAATTTTACGACGTTGAAGGCGGATTGAGATATAAGTTTCAACTATATTTAAACCCAAAGGGTTTTAAAAGAAGTAACCATGAAATAAACAGAGCTTCACCACACCGAAGAAAGAATTTAAGAGGGGATCCATAGCAAGAAACTTATCGAATAAAAGAAATTACATACTGACACAATAGGTACATAATTATTTTCAATTTATGTCAATTATTTCTAAAATCTTGGAAATACAATTTATTATAATACATGATTTTTATGATATCGTTAATTAAGAGTTAAGCCGCTGCAATCTTGCTTATTACATTATCTAAATTCTCAGTACATATTGAAACGACAATCATCAAGACATTCCTGACTAACTCCTTGATTTCTATATCATGCGAAAAAACATTTTGCCAAAAGCTGGTCGAACAATTCAAATGGACAGTTGAGAACCAGAACATTCACACTCATTCATCTCCAGACATTGAATTCAAAAGTTCAACTTGCTGAGCATGACTTCTATTCTATCGTGTACACTAAAAATGGTGACACCTGTGCTCTATAAAGACAGATTTAAATCATTTGATTTAGAAAAAGTATCACCTAACCACGCAAGATTTTGCAGCTGAAAAATATCGAATTTACAAGGACACCAATAAAATGGATGGCCAAGAAAAATGCATGAACTTCATACTTCAATTCAAGCAAGCAAGTCAAAACTATTCTATGAAGCGGCCATCCACCTTCTTTATAAATTACAAAATTTTGATCTTCTCTTGCCATCCGTAGACGTACGTTTCGCGGTTATAAAGTAATAAATAAGCGCGAAGGTTTCCAAAATCCTCACAAAGCGCCTGGAATAGTGTTTGTAGCACGCGATTTTATAAAATTTACCATTTTCACAGCGTCAATTAATCCAACGACCAAATCTCAAGGAATACGTTTACATGCCAGCCCTTGTCTATGAATATAGCAATGAGTCCATTCAATATTCTCGTTGATCTTCTTTACTTGCGCCACAATATTAGTAGATTTTTCGATCCTAGATTTTGCTTTCTCTGTGCATACACCGAAGCAAAAACACCAACTTCTTCCATTATTATAAACATTGTTTTTTTGTCATAGAGGTTTTCAGAAGTTTTCGTAAATAATACGTCTTCCTGAACTGAATTTTTAAAAAATAGGTCTTAATATATCGAGTGTGTATAAATTGGCGAAAAAGCCACACTCGACGTAACCCCTTTAAAATTCTGAATCGAAAATCTCAAAGACAAATTATTTTATCACGTTTCATACGTCTCCACGAGGTTCCAGAAGTTCGGATTTTTATTCCACAAATAACCGTTTTTGTTCTATATCTGTTAATAGAGATAACTGTAATTTAGAGCAAAGAAGAATTTTTGACACTATTTATTTGTAAACGATTTCTTTTTGACTTCTAATCATGTTTTCTTCATAAACATATTTTATAGAAAACACATTTTACATCTGATACTACCAATGACGAGTTAAATGTTGTGCAAATTGTATGCAAGTGCAGTGTTGCCAAAATGTATGTTGATTGAATTACAATCGCATATTAATTGTCCAAATGACGTTGTTGTGCCTGATTTTTAACTGTGGACGTCGTGAGTCGTGCAGCCCACTTTTTGTTGATAACAGCATATTCACTTTTTCCTCAATTCAATTTCCTCAATTTATATGTTAAAAACAATATTAAGGATTTCGAAACACCGTGACATGAGTATTACACTCTTCAGCAACAAAATAGGGGAAAACATTTGTTTATCATACATACAAAGAATATATAGGTAATTTTAGTTATTATTATATACTATAAAACCAATTCACCACCAAGGAAGCTTTTGAGGAAGGTTCTGCAAAAGCTACTGCAAAACGCGTGTCTAATGAACAAAAAAGTAGGAATCTCGTACTAAAAATGGATTGACAGAAGAGCCCTCAAAGAATGGCTAGCAAGATTGCCAGATTTGACACCTTTGGAGCTTTTCCTCCGGGGGGATTTTAAAGTTGGTGGTTTATAAAACGATATAGGAATTACTAGTTGATATACCTAATGGTATTATTGGAAAATACCGCCCAATTCCGAGGGTTACGTTTGAAAATCTAAGAAAAGAGTTTCAAAGCTGGTTAGGCTACTGTTTAGAAAAGAGTAGTACACATTTTGAACATTTTATCAAATAAAATGTGTTATTTTACATGTAAAGAGAGCAAATACATCGATAGTAATTGTCTTACGTTTTTTAATGGAATTAAATAATTCGCCATAATACCCACGCTTTATTGGTGAATGAGTTGATAGATACTCATCCAAAATAACCTTAGTATAATATCAATGGAAAGCATTCTGCAAGAGCTTGCAAATGATGTGTCATATACGGGGAGTTCCTATTTAATATTTTTAAGTTCGGATGGCAGGTTAGCAGCGGGAAGGGCGAGCATGCCGTAATTTTGGTACCCTCTCCTACTCTTCTCTACTACTTTGAACATTTTACGATATCCTTAAAAAAGCAGATTTCCAAACAGACACAGCGCTATATTATTATTGCTACAGTGTTGAGTATCAATACCATTACCAAATATCAGGACTTTTGTTTGGATTAAATTAGTATATTTACAAAAGTCGCAGAATTGAAGAAGGACAATAAGGAAAGTTTAACAAATTTAGAAATCGCAAGGATTAGAAGTACCTGTTTATAATTCCCTTTATTTTTTAACGAACACGTCGTTTACTTACAAAATCATAATCACAAAAGCAACCGTTGCAGGCATATTTTATTCAACAAACATACTAAACTTTCACTATTGCTTTTCCAATATTTTCTCCATTTAGGACACCGATAAGAGCTTTTCCCAGATTTTCGAACCCTTCGGTTACAGTTTCTCTGTATTTCAATTTTCCCTCTTGTACCCACTTCAATAGTCGTAGGATGCCATCATCATATTGGTCCAAATATTCATGAACCCAGAAGCCCCTTACCTTCAAACGCTTACGAAGTATGGAGAGCTGAACCATTGGGACTGAAAAATAGTTTTATATATTTCTTACAATACGAGCGCTTGAATATTGGAATGCTTAATTTTGAAAATTTTTGTGTATTTTTCTGCAGATTACCAGTTCTAACTTCTTAAAGCAAGATCTTTTCGGTTTGTTAGGAAATCTCAGCAAATTTCTATTAAACTTACCTTTCGGTTCGTCATCCTGTGAATTATAAGCCGATATTGCTCCGCACACAGCTACCCTACCGAAAAGGTTCATTTGTTTCAGGATTATCGAACTTAATTCACCACCGACCTACAATACAATACAATTCTTTTGCCTATTACGATATATATAGTTAAAAATTCTTCTTCTTACATTGTCGAAGTAGCAATCTATACCGTTGGGCGCAGCTAATTCCAAACCCTTTTTGACATCTTCGGTTTTATAATTTATAACATGATCGAATCCTAAACTTTTTACCCATTCAACCTTCTCATCGGAGCCAGTTAATCCAATTACAGTGCTTCCTTTTATTTTGGCTAGTTGACCAACGACGCTTCCAACGGCGCCTCCTGCAGCCGTCACAACTACCGTTTCTCCCGGTTTTAGCTCGCATACGTCGAAAAGTCCGAAGTAAGCCGTATTACTACAGAAATTTTGTAATTTCTTTTACGGGAATAACAATTGAGTGAGCCGAAACTTTACCCTGGCATCCCTAGTATTCCCAATGCTAGAGATAAAGATGCGCTTTCTGGTTCGTATGGTAGAAGACGCGGTGTATCCCAACTGGTTCTTGGAACGTCGTCCTTCCAAATAGTGTGCGTTCTCCAACCGAACTCGCCGACCACATATTTTCCTACCGGAAACTTGCTCGATTTCGATTCGATGATTCTAGAGATAAACGATTATTATTAAGCACATGTACAACGTCCCCGTCTTCTAATGCTCTGTACTTAGCCACTTGGGTTCCGCGCATTGTTTTTCCTACTTCCATACCGTGTAATCTAAGGTAAGGATCAACACTAAAATAGACTCCTTCCACCAGGAATTCTAGTAGGAGTAAACATGTGTTTTAATTTAACGTTTTGAAAATATTTAATAATAAACTTACCTCCATCTTTCAGTCCTGGCAATTTCTCTTCTTCCAATCGAAAGTGTTCGTTTGTCGGTACGCCATCGTACGGTTTGGTGAAAATAAATTTCTTTGCGATGACCATGTTGTGGACTGTTTATTAGGACGCTTCAACGCTTTTTTATTGCAAGTGCTCCTTTATATATACTTCTTTCTTATCACAAATTCTCCCACTATCTAATCAAAAATAATTATGTTAATGTGTGATCTAACATACGTACACACACACATATATATATATATATATATATATATATGCACGAATTTTACGCGTACAAATTTATTTTACGTACATACATTTTTACTGTACTGTAATTTTGGAAATTAAAGAATGTAAGCGGGAAGAAACTGAAATAGTTTTCAGATGTATAACTGTTGATGTCAAACGACGTATGGATAAATACTAGACTTATATAAGGAAATAATTTAACGATATTGCATCATTAAATATACAAGATAAATAAATAACAAATACAACATTTAAAAATAGCAATTAGAATGTATGCGGATGAAATCGGTAAAAATTTCATCGGTATATATTTCAGGCAACATGAGTAGAATTGCATTTTAAAGGTTTAACTTAAAATAGGACTTTTGGCGTTTTGGGCAAATAACAGTAGAAAGTACGGGGAAAGCAAAACACGAAGTTGGGGCAGAAATATTGGATCTATCCCCTCAACTTTTAATTAGGCATCCATGCTAGAATTTTCCATGTATAGGCATGTATCCAAGGGGAACTCCAAAATGTAAGGACTTCCATGTGTACAGATAGCTTGACACAGCCACGCATAATAATAACAATGATTTATTATCCAACAGCTAAAGCTAATTACAGAATAATTTGATAATAATGCCAAATATACACGAGAAGGTCCTTAAACTAATATACAGTAACTTAAAAAGAAAAAATAAAAAAAAGTTATTACAAGAATCAAGCTAACATATTCTTCAAAAGATCCTTTAAGGTAACATATGTTATATTACACAGTGCAACACGGAAAAATATAACCATATACGGACACCAGCACATGATAAAAGACCAAAAAAGAAGACCCGTGTCTCCCAGTTTTACCCCAAGTCATGCACTTTTTTTTTTTATGGGCCCCCAAAGATTTGGGGCCTCGGTGTCATTTTTGCAAAAACTGATCATTTTCTCAGGCTCATATCTTGCAAACCGTTCGGAATTTTGATTTACTCTCTGAGGCAAAGTTATAGCTCTTGTCATAAAGAACAAAAATTGTGAACATATAAAATCAAAGAAACTTCATCTTCAAGATCAAAATCGCAAGAAACTTTGAAAAATTCGATTTTTTTACACTTTTTCCCTGTTCAGGTCCATAGGTAGCAAACCGTTCAAAATTCAAGTATACTAAAATACGCCGCGAATACCTCCAAAATTCTTTATCGCGGGTGAATGTATATTCCACATTGCGACTATGTTCAGAATGATACATTTGGCGCTATAATTTAAAATTTACTTAAGTTCAATAATTTTAACGTACAAATTTAAGGACTTTTTAACCTATCCGTGCCCTGCACATATTTTTATCTCCAACATATTTTCGTAGTGTAATTTTCAGTACAGTACAGTTACTTGATAAGTTTTTCGTACATGTGAATCTGAGCTTATTTGGATTCGCATTCAGACAATGTAACAAGGAAATTGATCCACTTTCAGCTGGTCATGCCACGTTTAGGTAGCCTTTCTTTTGTACAATTTTTTTAAGTTTTTTAGTTTTAAGTAAATACCAAATTTTCCCGATCAAATAAACTCGCCGGGATAGGTATGGCGGCCCACATATATTTTTCAGAAAAAATAAATACTGAAAAGTACATTATAAGCTTATTCTAAGAAAAGCTGTAAAGTTTGATAACGATATGATGAAATTGAAAGTTTTACGAGAATTTGAGAACGGGCAATTTGACCGGTCGTGGTAGGTTTAGTGTAGACGACTACAAACACACACTTCATACATTTTATTTATTATCTGGACCAGTATTACCTACAAAATTCAGAGAGATTTTAGTAAAACCAAAAGCATTCAGATTATCTTCCTTTATTTAACACTTAAGTTTATAATCATTAGCAAAAATAAAGAGATATGTTTCATGCGCAAATGCATTAAATTCCATAGTATATGTATAGTGAAAGGTATCTAAACTTTAACGATCGCCTTTCCAAAATTTTCGCCTTTTAGAACGCCCACGAACGCTTTCGTCATATTTTCGAAACCCTCGTAGATCGTTTCCCTGTATTTTAATTTTCCTTCTTTTATCCATTTCTGAATCTGTTCGATGCCGTCGTCCCATTTATCTAAGAACTCGTTTACGTAAAAACCACGCATCGTTAATTGATAGGAGATCATTGCGCGTTGAATGCTCGTTGCTGCAAATAATAATTTATTGATTTCTGCACTGGTTGATTTTGGAAGAGGACCCACACCAACCTTTTGGATAATCGGCAAAACTTTTAGAGAGGTAACCGGAAATGGAACCGCAAACCGCAATTCTTCCCAGGCGATTCATATTTTGTAAAACGATAGAACTCGTTTCACCGCCCACCTGTAAGAGAATCCATTCGAATTGAATCCTTAAACCTATTTCTATATAATTTTACGTTATCGAAGTAACAGTCAACTCTATTTGGAGCGGCCTTTTCCAAAGCTTTGCTTAGATTCTCGGTTTTATAATTGATAACGTGATCGAAACCTATGCTTTTCAACCACTTGGCCTTCTCATCGGAACCGGCGATGCCGATCACTGTGCAGCCCTTAATTTTCGCGATTTGACCAACGACGCTGCCAACAGCTCCGGCCGCTCCGGAAACGACGACGGTTTCTCCCGATTTTGGTTTGCACACTTCGAGAAGTCCAAAATATGCCGTGGCTCTAAAAAGCAAGAGGGAAAATCCATCGTATCGATTTACCTAGGGGTGTAATAATAGTATACCCCGGCATTCCTAGTACACCTAACGCCAACGATAAGGGTGTGTCCTTATCAAAATTTAAAACGTACGGTGAACCCCACTGGCTTCTGGGTTGCTCTGTATTAATGCTATGACTCGTCCAATCAAATTTTCCCACTACATATTTTCCGACGGGAAATTTGCTATATTTCGACTGGATTATTCTGAAAAATATTGATACTATACGTGTGTTACTGAAGTTAATTGGCTGTGATTACTTCGCTACTTGCGTCCCTATCATAGTGTCCCCGATTTTGTAGGCTGGAGCATAAGCCCTCATATAGGGATCAACGCTTAGGTAAACAGCTTCCACAAGATACTCTAAACAATATGAGGAATACTACCCTAATTGGTTGCTCATTAAAGAATTTAAAAGTCAGCTTACCGCCATTTTTAAGTTCTGGCAATTCTTCTTCCACAATTTTTAGATTTTCCTCTTTCGGTAGACCGTCGAATTCTTTGACGTAAACGTATTTCTTTGCTCGAACCATCTTTCACGCTACTCTCTACACTTTCTGCGAGAGGACTTTCTCATGCGGTACGGAATATACTAATTGCAAAATAACGGAGCACTAACAATAAGTTATGTATACGGACGTATTATCTAATCGATAAATACGTACATCAGTCGTTTTAATTGTATATATATATACCATCTAAACGACGTGACATTGCATCACTTACATACAAATCTCATTTTGTTTGATATCATATAGTTTATTTGTTGAGAATATGATGCAATATGTATTATTTTTTGCAGACGAAAGATATAAAAAGTGGAAAATCATCCTAAATATTTGTGTTGATTATATGTAAATGCATCTTGATGGATCGTCATCATATATTGTTCTCATGATTAGGACTTTAATCAATACTCTAGTCTTTAGTAAATCACTTTCTTGGAAGTTAAGATATTTTAAGAAACGAATTTTTGAAGTAAAAATGTACTTTCTTGTAAATTTGCTAGTAAGTATCTACAATTGCTAATTTTTGCGAATGTAATGAACTGCAATGGAACTTTTCTAACTTCAAAATCAACTGCGTAAAGAGGACAATGATTCCTTTTAACAAATGTGTCTTTCCTTAATTCACCAATAATTTGGCCGGTGAACACAACCAAGCTGATCCAATTCCACTATGTCAGTCCAACTCCACCAAATCAGTCCAACTCCACCAAATCAGTTCAACTCCACCAAAATCAGTCCAACTAAACCAAATCAGTCAAACTCCCTCAAATTGGGGAAAGTCCAGCAAACATCGTCCTTTTCACCATCGCAAAAGAAACAGTTGGCTAAATTGTCTATACGACTAACATGAATTTCAAAATTGTTAGCCAAATTACCTAAACAGAAGTGACGGAAAATATTAGAAATTCATTGCCTATGAGTCAGTTTTTATGCAGAAAATTTGGCCCCTATTAAAGAATTTATTTCAAGTTTTGGAGAGGAAAATATTGGTACAATTTCATAGTGCAAATCAATTTTAGAAAATAATTCACTGCACCTTAACTTTTGCTTCATTAAATCAAATTATGATTTTAGTCATAAAACTATTGTTACTCTTGGAACTGAATCACTTCCGTTACAAGAGTCTCTTCATTTGATTGGTGTATTTAAGGAGAAACTTTAAAAAGTTTCTGGAAAAATAGGATAATTAACAAATTAAAAATTTTATGATATTTTGAAAAGAAATAGCGATTGAAACTTGTTGCAACAAGCAAACCAAATTTTTCGTGGCGATTTTGATGTTGAAACCGATTGAAATGCGGAAGTTGTCGATATTTTAGAATAAGCACCAATCACATCAGTTGAAGTCGAATGAAGTTTTTCAGCGTACAAATAGCTACTAATGTATAAGAAACATAATTGAACTATTGAAAATATTGGAAAACATTTAATTGGGAATCGTTTTTACAGTAAGTAATGTTTAATGTAGAAATGTAAGTGATAGTCATCTGTTTAATAAAACCAGTTTAAATTTTCTTAGTGTTTGTTGCTTTTCCTTGTTACTTTTAAATATGTTCGACATTCTGAAAGTGTTTTTGAAACATATTTTACATATTCTAGACATTTCAGGAATATTTTCAACATATTTTTCTCATATCTAAGACATATTAATGCATGTGCATATTTTAGTCGAATCTATCGAACATATAATCCGGTCTCTGGTCATAACTAATACGTCAAATTTATTTCGAAGATTATATGAGGAAAAAGTAAGTTAACGAGTATAAACGAAAAATGATTAAGAAAAGATTCTGCAAGTAAAACTGTTATTTTACAAACACTGAAAACGAGGCGGTCGCCGAAAAAATTAAACATTCTCCTTTACTTTTCAATCGTATGCTCGAAGAGTGTCGATAGATATGTTTTACATCCCGCATGATAAAACGAACACGAACAACTTGACCTTGCTCCAGATATGGCACGAATTTTACTAGCGTTTACATTTCTACGTCTAGAAAATAAACATCGCATAATGTCTGAGGTTCTCCGTACATTCCTATGTTCAAGAATTAATTTCGGTTTTCCTGTGATAGTGGATGAATATTTGTTCTTACAAATATTGTTGGGTTTTGTTTGAACTTTATTTTGTTTCAATTGGATGCTTGTTTTGGAAAACATGATATAACACAATTCACGTTATCTTACCGATTATTATCTTATCCACAGAACCTTCCTCGACGTGAAGACCAAATCTTTCGTGAAGGAAATCCTATAATAAAGACCAGTACCTACTTGATTTCGATTAGAAATCCTGGTGCTAATAGTTAGGGAAGGAAATTGTCTGTCAATATCTCTCGAAAAAGAAAAGACCATAACTAGTACAATAACTAGTAATTACAGGCAAAACTTGAAGGTTCTGATTCAGAACTGCATATTTTGTTTATTTACAAATACATTCGGGTGAACGTAGACCACAAGGGGGAATCATGGGGTTTACAGCAGCCGATCATTATTAATTTATTAATACCGAAATGTTGTAACAAAATGTGTATGTCGAAATTTATATAGGCCTCAAATCGGAGTACCCGTAATAGCCATATTATTTATTGGTGCTAGGATAAGAAATAAACTGCTCGGTAAATAATTTCAGGAATCTTTTAGATTTTGATAAGCAAAAATTTCTGGAAACAAACTCTTAAAATAAATAATTTCACTCCGGCTGCAAAGACTTATTCTTTATTTAAATAAAATTTACGCATACCAACATTTAAAATTTAACAAATACGTGAAACTTATTATTAGTAAAAAAATATATACATATGTACGTATATAGATAGTATAAAATGCAACTTCAAGCTTTAACGATGGCCTTCCCGGTGTTTTCGCCTTTCAGAACGCCTACTAAAGCTCTCGTCATATTTTCGAAACCATGGAAAAACGTTTCTTTGTATTGCAATTTTCCTTCTTTCACCCATTTCTCATTCTGTGCGATAGCCTCTTCCCATCTATGCAAGAACTGATTCACCAAGAAACCGCGCATGGTCAATTCGAAGGAGATCATTGGGCGTTGGACGCTAGTTGCTGTAAATTAGTATTTATTATTACTAGAGCTCGGATTATATGCAAAATGCAGATTTTATATTAAAAGGTATATCAATAAAACTTTGAGTTTTCTGGAGAAATCTAATGTTGTCAAATTAATATAAGCCAATTTAAAAATGCGTATAATACATATTTTTGGGAATTTAATGAATTTTAAATCCAATGCTGCATATTTATCTTAAATCAATATGGAATTTTATTAATTTTATTAATTATTAGAGATTGAAAATTGAGCGAGAACTAGTAGTAATGTGAAGAAAATTTGTCTAAAATCACCATTACGAATTCAGTTTTACAAAGAATCATTTTCCAATTTACCGTTACCTCCACAACCAGTTACTACGCGTTGGGGAAACATGGTTAAATGCCTCCATTTCTTATTCATAAAATTATGAAAAAATAAAAAAATTTTTTTAGAATTATCTGATGATTCAAATGCTATAACAGAAGCAAAAAATGTTCAAAAAATAATGTCATACCAAGTCAGTTAGCATTTATTGAAAGCAATTTTTCTGTAGTAGCAGAAACAATTTTGAAATTAGAATCAAGAAAATTGCTTTTGACTGAATTTGTAACATTAATAAGCAAATGCTATAAAGATTTCTCAGCTGTTATAAGAACAGGTGAAATAATTTTTAAAAAGGCTAAACTTAGTACTAGAAAAAGTTAAGCATTCAAAATTCTTTCAAAAGTTTCTAATGTTTTAAATGGGGAATTTGCAGATGACATTGAATTAGACTCATATATTTTAACCAGCTTAAAAGATGCCCCCATTACCTCCGTGGATGTTGAACGATCTTTCTCTATGTTAAAATACTTACTTGATGTATACGTCAGACTTGGGCGTTACCAATTACTTTTCAATTACCAATTACATTAGTTGTAATGGGTAATTGAAAAATACCAATTTCCAATTACTGGTAATTGTAATTGAATTTTGCCAATTACAAATTAAATGACATTTTGTAATTGGCAATTCTCAATTACCAATTACAACTACAAGTAATTGGTAATTGGCTTTTACCAATTACCAATTACTGTAATTAGTAATTGGCAAATATCAATTACCAATTACATGCAATTGGTAATTGGCAATTGGCAAAAAGTAATTCTAATTACCCAAATGGTAATTACATTTTAATTTTTATCCTTCACATAAAGGAATTTTTAAAAGTGGTTCATTCACTCAAACATTGAATATATCGAAAGAAGAAAAATATAATAATGTTCTCGGCTCTTCTGTCATTGGCTGCATGCATTATGTGATGGTGAAATAGAGAGAAAAGAGGCGTAAGCTTGAAATCAGAGTACCTTGAAATGAATTGAAACGTTATGTTATTTTGTGAAAAGAAGATATTTAGTTTCAGTTGACATTTTTTCTACTTTTTTTTTTTTATATATTGTGTAATGGAAGATTTTTGTAATCATTGTATTTCTTTTAATAAATACTTTAAAAGTAATCACTACATTATTTTCGTCAATTACTCTAATTTTCAATTACATTTTACCCATTACATGTAATTAGTAATTGGCAATCGCCAAATACAAGTTACATGTAATTGGTAATTGTAGTTCATCAATTACAAATTACACATAATTGGTAATTGGCAGTCACCAATTACAAATTACATGTAATTGGTAATTGGATTTGACCAATTACAAATTACATGTAATTGGTAATTGATGATTGCGAATTACTAATTACACGTAATTGGTAATTGGCCGTGTAATAATTACAAAATGTAATTGGTAACGCCCAAGTCTAGTTGAGGGAAACATATACGAACCTTTAGGGTATTCTGTCATATCTTTGGATAAGTAACCAGAAATAGCGCCACAAACTGCAATTCTTCCATATCGGTTCATGTTCTGTAATACGATGGAACTGGTTTCTCCGCCCACCTGTAATAAGGCCAGTTACTTACGTTGATTTTTGAAAATTGTTTTTCTATGATTTTACGTTATCGAAATAACAATCTACTCTGTTTGGCGCAGCTTTCGCCAAAGCCGCTCTCAAATCGTCAGTTTTGTAATTGATCACGTGATCGAAACCTATGCTTTTCAACCATTCGGCTTTATCGTCGGATCCGGCGATGCCAATCACCTTGCAGCCTTTAATTTTCGCGATTTGACCGACGATGCTGCCAACTGCACCGGCAGCTCCGGAGACGACAACCGTATCTCCCGCTTGCGGTTTACATACTTCTAAAAGTCCAAAATATGCTGTATTTCTGTAAAGGAAAAGCGTGTGTTCCAAACAGACCTATTTAAAAACGTAACAATACCCTGGCATTCCCAGTACACCCAATGCTAACGATAAAGGCGTATCATTATCAAAATTGATAACGTAAGGTACATTCCACTCAGTTCTAGGTTCCTCTCGACCAATGCTGTGGGATTTCCAACCAAATTTACCAACGACGTGCTTTCCGACCGGGAATTTACTGTTTTTAGACTGGATTATTCTGAAAAATATTAGTTTTGTGAATTTTACGTCCAATACGATTTATATGTAAGTTTGAAATACTTCGCCACTTGCGTTCCAATCATCGTGTCGCCAATTTTATAATTTGGAGCGTAAGCTCTCATATACGGATCAACGCTAAGATAGACTGCTTCCACCAGATATTCTGCAGGAAATTTGCAATCACAACGTAATTTAGTTTATTTTGTAAATGATGTAAAATGTAACTTACCACCATCCTTAAGTTCCGGCAATTCTTCTTCTACAATTTTTACGTTTTCGTCCGTCGGTAAACCATCAAATTCCTTAATGTAAATATATTTCTTCGCGAGAACCATATTTGAATAAAATCTCTGCAAAGGCAAGTAAGATGATTATTTTAGTTGGGAGTGGAATGTACTAACGTCAAAGTCACAAACTATGTATATTGTACATATTATCTAATCGATAAACACATCGACCATTCAAATTGGAAACCCCTCGAGGTTATATTTGTTCCATTTAAATGGAAAATATTAAAGATATGTACGTGTATTGCCACGTCACGTCACAGTTCAGAACTACATAAACTATATAATGCAATTTTATTTGGTGTAATATGCAACGAAATATTGAATATAATGCCCAATAGTTGATTAGAACATGGCATTTTCTTAAACGAAATTGTTATTTGTTAACACAACAATGTTTTAGTTTCAATTATCGCTCTACCCGGATTTTGTTTTCTGACGAGCTGCAGCTCAAAATAGTTGCCTTAACACATGTACATATATACATACATCTATAATTCTCTTTATACGCAATAGATAAGTTCCCAAATAATTCGTGTAAAAAAGATATTGGCTAAATGGAGAAATAGTAGATGGGTTCCAGACCTAAAAGCAACTGAAAAGTACAATAAACAATACTAAAGAGTTCTTGTTACAGTTCGCTTAAGAATGTATTTTCCGCGCTTACAGATTTTAATTCATTAAATATATTATATACAGGCTGTCTCATTTCGGAGGGCCAAATTGAAATACCTCTCTTATTATAGAATATATCGGAAATTCGTTTTAATAAAAATGTCACATTTTTCACGCACTACAATATGGTTAAAACAAAATTCCGAACCACAGTCTACTTTTCGAAATATTTTCGAAAAATATGAAATTGGGGAAAACTTCGAGGCTTTGTAACTTTTTTATTTTTGAAAATACAAAAACGTTTTGAATGAAAGTTGATGGCAAAACATTGCTCTTTCGAAATATCAAGGAAAAGTGATGTAAAGTTAACATTTTCAGCTGTACTCTCTTGCACCGCCCAAAAATAGATAGAATCAAGTAGGCCATGCCACTCCTAAATAGCCCCTGAATTGCCTTTATAAAAAATACCATACACAATAAACATATTTTAGTTAAGTCTGTAAATTTTTTGCAATTTTATAAAATAAGTATCAGAATATTTGTACTAGTAATCTAAAGAAATCAAGTAGCCATTGAAACAAAGGTTTAGCAAAAAAATGTGTCAGACAAAGAATACTCTGGACTCGTTCACTTTAAAGTTATGTAAAAATTGTGACAATGTGACTTGTCAAGCTATTCTTATGTACTCTTTATTTTATTTACAAAATTCTCTTATGCTGTGGAAAATAAATAATACTCGCAAGGTAAAATGAAAGTTTAATTAGTAACAAACATCAAAATTCGGTAAAAGCTAATTATAACAGATGTTCAAAATGTCCTCCGTGGTTCCTTATATACAGTCGGGCTCTGGAGTAAACACCTTTATTTGAATTTTCGATCATCTGTGGTCTAATTGCTTCACAGGCTTCCCTGATTCTTTGTTTGAGGTCGTCAACATTTTGCGGAGTATCTTAATAGACTTTATCTTTAATGTAACCCCATATGAAAAAATCCAATGGGGTAATATCCGGAGACCGAGCTGGCCACAAGATTGGTCCATGGGTTCCTATCCACTTTTGGGGATAGTTTTCATTCAAGTAATTTCTACTAATTAAAGCATTATAGGCAGGAGCACCATCTTGTTGAAAATATTTAAAGTTTAACCTATCTTCTAACGGCAATTCTTCGATATATTCAAACAAATTATTCTGTAGAAAGGTAAGGTATCTTGCTGTAGTTCATGTATAATTATAAAAATAAGGTCCAATTAGTTTGGATCCCAATACACCCAACGAAACATTTACTGAAAACCGTTCCTGAAAACCTGTTTCTTTATGCCAAGAAGGATTTCTATTGTGCCATTTATAGTGAATGTTTCTATTAAAAAATCCATTATTTGAACAATTGGCTTCATCTGACCACAAAATCATACTAGAAAAAGATGGATCGTTCCTCTTCTTGTTCAAGATCCATCTACAAAATCGTAAGCGCCTTGGTTTGTCATCTTCTCTTAAATGTTGGACTTTTCTTAATCTGTAACACCTGTATCTATGTTTTTTTAATATTCTTCTTGCACTGTCTTTACGAACGTTACAAAACCTCTCTATTTCCCTTAAAGAGACATCTTGATCGTTATTGGTTTTATTATTAACGTAATTTAAAACTCTATTTTGTGCTCTTACACTGTCCACAACTTTTTTGCTTCGTATAGCACTTTTTTTAAAAGAACCATAATTTTTAAGATTATGTGCTAATTTTACGAAAGTTCTTTTATTGGAATGCAGTCCATTTGGATATCTACGTTGATATTCCAGCGAAGCTAATCTTGCATTAAAATTACACTGGCTATAAACTACAAACATGTTAAATTTTTCTACATTAGAAAACATTGTTATTAATCAAAGTCAACAGAAGCCCCATATAACACAAACACACGAACAAACTAATTTATAATTACTTTACACCAACTCGAACAAAGATAACTTATCTGACATTTAAGCTAGATCTTTGTTTCAATGGCTACTTGATTTCTTTAGATTACTAGTACAAATATGACCCCTCAGTGGCTGAGTGGTAAAACTCGCGCTTCACAGTGCGAAGGGCCGGCGTTCGAGACCCGGTAGCGGCAGAGCGTAGCAGTTTAAAATCCTAAAAAGGGATCTGGACCTCTAATAAGCTGCGAAAATGAAGGAAATGCCACTGGGTGGGCCAGGAGCGTGTACATATACGGCTCGGTGGCTCCGAACCCCTACACCGAAACGTAGAAAGGGTAAAAAGATTAAGAAGAAGAAGAAGACTAGTACAAATATTCTGATACTTATTTTATAAAATTGCAAAAAATTTACAGACTTAACTAAAATATGTTTATTGTGTATGGTATTTTTATAAAGGCAATTCAGGGGCTATTTAGGAATGGCATGGCCTACTTGATTCTATCTATTTTTTGGGCGGTTCAAGAGAGTTCAGCTGAAAATGTTAACTTTACACCACTTTTTCCTTGATATTTCGAAAGGGCAATGTTTTGCCATCAACTTTCATTCAAAACGTTTTTGTATTTTCAAAAATAGAAAAGTTACAAAGCCTGGAAGTTTTCCCCAATTTCATATTTTTCGAAAATATTTCGAAAAGTAGGCTGTGGTTCGGAATTTTGTTTTAACCATATTGTAGTGCGTGAAAAATGTGACATTTTTTATTAAAACGAATTTCCGATATATTCTATAATAAGAGAGATATTTCAATTTGGCCCTCCGAAATGAGACAGCCTGTATATAAATTAACTTTAAATTCTAGACATTTTCAATTCATGTAGCGTCTAACTTCTGGGGTGAAGTATTTCTGAAACCATTCTGTAAAGATTGCACGACCCAGGCCTTTTTTGTTTGCTATCCAGTGAATTGGCAATTTATTGAAAGCCACGATTTGCTAGCAGTGGTCCTAACATACGTTCTCCTGAAACATTGGAACAAAACAACAATGTTATACGGTCCTTTGCAACTTTAAAACCACTGGCAGTTTTCTGCGATTTTGCAACATACGTTCTGCTAGGCATTTTTTTCCAAAAAAGGCCACTTTCATCTACATTCTGAATTTGATCTGGGCTGTATCCTCCATCTTCAATAATAAACAGGAATGAAAGTTCATGGCTTCATATAGAATCCTTCGATTTCAGAAATTTCCATAACCACGTAAAGAAGAAAAGAAATTTCCAGTATTCCAATGAAAGGCAAAGGGCTAGCAGTTTGGTTCAACTTTCAAGCTTTATTCTTTTCTTTTTCAACATATTGGTAAATGCCGATTTCAAAAGTTTGGTTAAGTTAAATTACAAAAGAATTGATATCACTTTCTTTGTCCGGTGTGAAATTAGTTAGGATTGTGTCTTTGGAGTGTATTTAAATGACATACATATTTCACGTTCGTTCTGAAAATATTTTTCTGCATCAAGAATGAAATGTCGAAAATGATTAAACTTCACCTTCGATTCGAGCCGAATATATTAGCTTTTTATTATCTAAATAATATTGATCGTTCATACACATAAACAATTGTGTTGTGAACTAAAGTACTCAATCCGATTACAAAATTGTAGATTCGATAAGACGAAAACGACTATGTTCTCAGATAATTTTATAAACATATTCTAGAATTATGTACGTAAATTCAGCAAACCTCGAAGAGATTTGGAAGATTGAAAAGATAAGAGGTATTATAAATTGTTATTTATATGTAAGTAGGAAGCATCGTATTTAGAAACAAGTCAGACAAGCAAGAATTTGCATCGTCATCGATTACATGCTCGCAGATAAACATTTGCAAATCGGTTGTATATAAAAATAGACTCCTTATCTAAATGTTGGCAGACAGAAGTATACAAACATCCAATAATTACTATCCGTAAAAAAATCCTGTAAATTCTTCAATAATATTTTTGTATCAAAATTCTACTTGGCAAATTTTGCGGAAGCAGATTCAAGTATAAAATTTAGGGAATATTTAGAAATATAATTTAAAAAAATAGTTGGTATTAAACGTGAGGAATAGTTTTAATGAAAGAAAATAGACCGAAACACAAGCAGTGTAACGACATATGCCAAGTCTGTAAAGAATACGTTTTGGGAAGTTATTAAAAGATATTCAAAATCTAAAAACGGTTTAACGTTCTCGCTGAAATTGCTGAAAGTCGAATCGGTTCAACAGTGGGAACTCATCTATTTGGGAATTCAGTAAAAAAATGGATGTTGAAGCATGTCCTTTGATTGAAGAGGAACATGAAGAAATGGAAACAATGTTATCCGATAAAAGGGGTAAAATATCTCATTTATATACCAGTCAATTTGAAGAGAATTATTGAAAAACATAATTGAGGATGATTCTTCACTTCTTCGATAAGAAATTACATGTATATTAGGGTGACCGGATCTCATAGAGGGGGAAAATGTCGGAATTTTTTCCGTTTGGACTCCACAAAACGATTCCCCTTTCCAGATATTGAGATAGCCGAAATTTGAGCTCGATTAAACGACGTTAACCCGTGCCGCTCGTCGCTCAAAGTTTGAAAAAATCCAAATTTTTGGCCAAAAAGTTGACATATGGAGCCATAACTCCAGAACGGTAAATAATAAAAACACGCTTAATATCTCAAAGGAAGCCAATGTTGTTCTTCAAAATTTATATTCCATACATAATTGTTGTTATTTTAAGTCAAACCGAGTTACAACAGTCTTTAGGTCCAAAAACGTGACCTCGTACCACTAGGAGCATACGTCCTATATTTTGTTATTAAGTGATAAATTTTGCTTTTTTTGTGGTATATTTTTTGAGTTTAAAGTAGAAATATAATAAAAAAACAAGTAATACTGACAAGTCTAATGACATTTTTTATTTTAAAATATAAAAATTAGGTATATAATACATACAAAACAGACACAGAAAAGATACAGACGTAGTACCTACATGAGTTGATAATTTTACATAGTTACCTAATCTATTCTAGAGCTTTTGTTAAACTAGTTTTTGAAACGTCAGGATATAATGCTCGGCATTTGCTTACAACTTGCAGGACATATTGCTTTTGATCTTCATCTTTTGTCAGAAGGTCGTTAAAGTCGGTTATTAATTTAACACCACGCTCAGCCATATCATTAACTACTTTTAATGTTTTGACAATTTTCAATCCTTCTTGGAAGTCATTATTTTGAGGCCAGGTGTTTTGAAGGTTGTCTTAGGAAATCTGTTTTTATATTAAATCGGTCAAAGAATGTAACCGTTTCTTTGGTAAGTAAATTTACCAATTCTCCATCAACTACCTCGTTTAATTTTTCTTTCCTAACTTTTGGATTTACAACCCCGATATTGTCTAAAGAAGAAGAAAGTTCTGTGCGTGCCATTTCTGTTTTCCTAGTTAAAATTTATTGTAAAGCTTGGTTCAATGATCCAAAAGCTCATTTTGCACCAAAGCAAGATTTAGGTATTTTGCATAGTCATAGTAGACAACATGCAAACACCTGCCCTCAAAATAATGACTTCCAAGAAGGATTGAAAATTGTCAAAACATTAAAAGTAGTTAATGATATGGCTGAGCGTGGTGTTAAATTAATAACTGACCTTAACGACCTTCTGAGAAAAGATGAAGACCAAAAGCAATATGTCTTGCAAGTTGTAAGCAAATACCGAGCATTATATCCTGATGTTTCAAAAACTAGGTTAACAAAAGCTCTAGAATAGATTAGATAACTATGTAAAATTATCAACTCATGTACTACTACGTAAGTACTACGTCTGTATCTTTTCTGTGTCTGTTTTGTATGTATTATATACCTGATTTTTATATTTTAAAATAAAAAATGTCATTAGACTTGTCAGTATTACTTGTTTTTTTTATTATATTTCTACTTTAAACTCAAACATATACCAAAAAAGCAACATTTATGACTTAATAACAAAATATACGAAGTATGCTCCTAGTGGTACGAGGTCACGTTTTTGGAGCTAAAGGCTGTTGTAACTCGGTTTGACTTAAAATAACAACAATTATGTATAGAATATAAATTTTGAAGAACAACATTAGCTTTCTTTTGAGATATTAAGCGTGTTTTTATTATTTACCGTTCTGGAGTTATGGCTCCATATGTCAACTTTTTGGACAAAAATTTGGATTTTTTCAAACTTTGAGCGACGAGCGGCACGGGTTAACGTCGTTTAATCGAGCTAAAATTTCGGCTATCTCAATATCTGGAAAGGGGAATCGTTTTGTGGGGTCCAAACGAAAAAATTCCGACATCGATTTTTGCGGTCACCCTAATGTGTATAGTGTCTCCCCGGATTAACTCAAGTATAGCTATAATTGCACAAAAACTTTTGAATTTCATTTTAATGTTTTGGGATGTCGCCCTGCTTGGTCTGAAAAGATTTTGAAGCTGATTTTTACTCTTTTTAAATCAAGCTCGTCATGATAATGGAGAAAAACAATTTCTGTTGAAGTAGAGTGCCATTCTTGCCAATAATACAGAAGTTGTTCAGAATATAAGATTATGACTCTATGCTAAAGTTCACACATATTGAACTACTTGGGCTAAAAATTTTTAAAAAATAGAAGAAATAAGTAAGTATTCTGTATAAGTTGGGGAATAAAATTAATATAAGTTTCTAATAAAGTATTTTATTCGAAAAAGAAAATACATAACAATGACTTAATTTGAATTGTTTGTGTGCTTTTGTAATGCAAGAGTACAAAACAAATACTGAATACCTGACAAAGTCATCCGATATTTGTGAGACTTTGCATAAAGTCATAGTTTCATATTCTGAATAACTTTTCTCAATAACATATCATTGACCGAAATGACACTTCACTTTAACAGAACATATTTTTTCTCACTTATCATAAAGACCTTGATTTCTAAAAAGTAGTGTGGCGCAAATCCTTGTCAGACCAGCAGGGCGGTATCCCAAAACATTAGAATAAAATTAATTTTTTTTTGATCGATTGTACCTATAGTGAAGTCAATCTGGGCTAGACTGTATATAAATCGTAAGCTAAATACTTAGCTTTTGAATAATCTCCACCACTTTTTTAAGCGAATCAAAGATAAAACTGAATTTGAAGGCTTATATTACAGAACGATAAATAATACCGTTTTCGTACAAACTTCGTCTATGAAATAAGAAACTGTCGATTTTGTCTTTAATTGACCTTAAAAAGTTGTTTAAAAGACTTAAATCTTCTGGTGAAAAATTCGTCGCCATTCAGTTTGTCTCTCTATGTATGTGCATATAAAAAGGGCAGTACTTTCACTAGTACCTTCAGTTAACTCGTTAGTGTGTTTCATCCTAAGAATTGTACCATCGACTAGTACTACTCTAATACTTGCAACTCTTATGATTAATATCAACTCGTGGGAAAATTTAAAAGTAGATACGAGATAGGCCGTTCAATGACAAGTTTTGCAGTAACGATCTGAGTGAAGTTTTTTTAATAGTGTGACTCTTCCTTATTGGGTTGGTAACCTTATTTCCATTTATCAATTTATCAGCAACAAATAAATACATGACTTTGCCAAATATCGATAATAACTAGTCCCCGGAATATTTTTGCAGGTTTCCTCTCCCCCACGAATTACGTCAGCAACGTACGTTGCAAGCGCTCGAGAAATCGCATTGATGAGACTCCTCTGAAGTTGGCGCCCGAATTTTCAAAAAGAACCTAATTCTTAGAGTTCTGAGACCAATAAGTATAGTTCTGGAGTTCTTGCATAAAATTTTCAATAGTTCTGCAAAATTACCCCCAAAAAGCAACTATCATGTTTCAGGGCTAGCGCCGTAATTTACTCGTTGGAGGGTTCTGATCGTTTTTTTCAGGTTAGAGGTAAGAGTTCTGGAGTTCTTTATTGTTTTTGGGAATGGTTCAGCAAATTTTTTTGTGCAAAAGTTGTAATTTTTTGATTTCGCAAGAATAATCCTGAGTAGAGTTCTGAGTAGAGTTCTGGGTAGCGCTCAGAGAGCTCTATCGAATATCCCCATAGCGTTTTTCTATAGAGTTGAAAATTCAAAAGTTATTTGCAAAATTCGAAATAGTGTGCTATGTGCCGAGAAGAAAAAATCGTACAGGAGTTCTGATCAGAGTTCTGGGTAGCGCTCGAAGGGTTCTATCAAATATCCCCATAGCATTTTTCTATAGAGTTGAAAATTCAAAAGTTATTTGCAAAATTCGAAATAGTGTGCCACGTGCGGAGAAGAAAAAAGAATCGCGCAGGAGTTCTGATTAGAGTTCTGGGTAGCGCTCGGAGCGTTCTATCGAATATCCCCATAATGTTTTTCTATAAAGTTGGAAATTAGCAAAATCAGGTGCTCATTCGATAAAGAGGGCAGCAAATGAATTTTATAAAACAAAACTTCAATGATTTACCTGTATATTTCATACATACAGATGATATATATTATCGAGCTTTAATCATGTAACACGTTATGAAATATACAAACAATTTTAAAATGTAATGTCCATACAAAATAATCTCTCCAAATCATAAAAATCAAAATTAGAACCTGAAGTCCCTCTCTTAACAAAACGTCTAATATGTAATCTGAAAAATATTGTTATCAACAAAACATCAATGTAATAAGAATGTTAAACAATAAATAACAAGTTGTCAATGTTACAAACTTATTGATAACTATTATCTAAATATAAGCCAAAAGTTATTTGCAAAATGCGAAATTGTGTGCTATATTCCGGAAAGAAAAGAAAAACAGGAATTCTGAGTAGAGATCTGGGTAGCGCTCTAATTGTTTCATTTCTTAAATCGAAAATAGATACTCAATTGAAAAATATTTGACATTTGTTAAAAAATGTTCAAGTTTGGATAAATCGCCACGTTGGAAAGAATGTCCCTGTTGTTTCGGTAAGAGAGGGCGTTTAGGTTGACGAAATACGATTTTCAAATTTTGATTTTTATGACATGGAGAGATTATTTTGTATGGACATTTTGAAGTTGCTTGTCTATTTTGTACCGTATTACATGATTAAAGCTCGATAATATATATTATCTGTATATATATAATATACAGGTAAATCAATCAAGTTTTGTTTCACAAAATTAATTTGCTGCCCCTCATAGAATGAGCACATGTTTTGCTAATTTTCAACTTTATAGAACAACCTTATGAGGATATTCGATAGAACTCTCCGAGCGCTACCTAGAACTCTAATCAGAACTCCTATATGATTCTTTTTTCTTCTCCGCACATAGCACACTATTTCGAATTTTGGCAAATAACTTTTGAATTTTCAACTCTATAGAAAAATGCTATGCGGATATTTGATAGAATTCTCCGAGCGCTACCCAGAACTCTAATCAGAACTCCTGCGCGATTCTTTTTTCTTCTCCGCACGTGGCACACTATTTCGAATTTGGCAAATAACTTTTGAATTTTGAACTCTATAGAAAAATGCTATGGGGATATTTGATAGAACCCTTCGAGCGCTACGCAGAACTCTAATCAGAACTCCTGTATGATTCCTTTTTCTTCTCGGCACATAGCACACTATTTCGAATTTTGCAAATAATTTTTGAATTTTCAACTCTATAAAAAAATGCTATACGGATATTTGATAGAACTCTCCGAGCGCTACCCAGAACTCTAATCAGAACTCCTGCGCGATTCTTTTTTCTTCTCCGCACGTGGCACACTATTTCGAATTTTGCAAATAACTTTTGAATTTTCAACTCTATAGAAAAATGCTTTGGGGATATTTGATAGAACCCTTCGAGCGCTACCCAGAACTCTGATCAGAACTCCTGTACGATTCTTTTTTCTTCTCGGCACATAGGACACTATTTCGAATTTTGCAAATAACTTTTGAATTTTCAACTCTATAGAAAAATGCTATGGGGATATTCGATAGAACTCTCGGAGCGCTACCCAGAACTCTAATCAGAACTCCAGCGCGATTCGTTTTTCTTCTCGGCACATAGCACACTATTTCGAATTTTGCAAATAACTTTTGAATTTTCAACTCTATAGAAAAACGCTATGGGGATATTCGATAGAGCTCTCCGAGCGCTACCCAGAACTCTACTCAGAACTCTACTCAGGATTATTCTTGCGAAATCAAAAAATTACAACTTTTGCAAAAAAAGAAATTTGCTGAACCATTCCCAAAAACAATAAAGAACTCCAGAACTCTTACCTCTAACCTGAAAAAAACGATCAGAACCCTCCAACGAGTAAATTACGGCGCTAGCCCTGAAACATGATAGTTGCTTTTTGGGGGTAATTTTGCAGAACTATTGAAAATTTTATGCAAGAACTCCAGAACTATACTTATTGGTTTCAGAACTCTAAGAATTAGGTTTTTTTTGAAAATTCGGCCGCCAACTTCAGAGGAGTATTGATGAGCCTACAGACTAACTCTCCCCGTATAGGTTTGGAGGCGGATCGTTCGTTAGTGGTAGGGATGGTTATCCGAGGTTTACGGATGACGGAATTTTCAAATTCCCATAATTATTATGAACGCCAGTTTTGTAGATTGGACGAGTGACTACTGATTTTAATTTCAATTTGTTTTGTCTTTCACCGTGTGCTTTCTAAATGTCGGTCTACATTTTTGCGTTCTCCCTAAACCCAACTTTATTTACTGCGCCTCCTTGTTTTATCAACAATTTTTCCAATATCGCTATTTCGTAGATCTACATATATCTCACTAATTAATCTTGTTCCAAATTTCAGTTTTTCCCAATAATGTTTGTGTTGTTCCATGTACAAGAATTCTATTTACTTCTGTATTTTCTACAACGTTAATTTCTTTTTGAACTCATACTGTGCTATCATCCACTAGAAATAATATAATAATATTCCATTCTGCTTCAGTTTTCCATTGCTTTGTAAGAACCCACTGTTATGGAACTTTCACAGTGTTACCACATCCAAAACAGGGAATCAAACTGTTAGAGTTTTTACATACATTGCATAGGTCCATTTTATTATTTTGTACCCCTCCCCCTCCCGCCCCAGTATCTTTGCAACTATGTAATTCTTAGAAAATAAAACAGAAAAGTTACATATTTTTCATCGATTTTTGCGGAATTCGAGGTCATAAACTTCAACGAATAATGTATCTTAAAAATCAAATAACATTATTCATTAACTATACTCCGTTTAATTTGAGAATCAGTGTGCAGATAAATGAGGCTGTCAAATCCTTGAATCGAATTGGTTAATGACGACAGTTAATTTACACAAAGCGTAGTATACTTATGTACGAGGGCGATTCGTAAAGTAAGTTCCGTTTCTGCTCAGTGAGCAGAGGAGTGAGGATATCGGCACGATCACGCGCTGGGGTGTAGTCTGGTTCTACGCGAGTCTGGCAGTGCTAGTAACAGAATCGTTTGGACATTCTTTCAAGTTATTTTGGTCGTTCAATATGGCTGCTCTAGGTGAAAATTCCGCTGACTATAAACTGTGTGCTGTTATCCGATTTCTGTGTGCAAAGAACGTAAAGGCTGCTGAGATTCATCGCGAACGTTGTTCTGTTTATGGTGAAAATGTTATGAGTGACAGTATGGTTAGAAGTGGAAGACCAATTTTTGTGACGGATGAATTTTTGTGCAATGTCGAAGAGAGAATTTAGGAAAATCGGCGATTCACAATCACAGAACTGAGTATCGGTTTCTCTAAAATTTAAATGAAAAGCTGCGGGACAATGTTACAGCACGGCTTAATTCACAGGCGACAAAGTTCTATAAAGAGGGCGTTAGAAAAGTGGTTACGACAAATGTCTCAATCTGAATGGCAACTATGTACAAAAATAGCTGAAAGTTGTATATAATATAAACCTCTTCATGTATTGGTGTGTTCTTAATAACCAAACAGAACTCATCTTACGAATCGCTCTCGTACTTGTATGTGAAATATTGGACAGTTGTCATTTTGTGAAAATCGCGATTGTTATCTGGAAGCAGTTTTTAATCAAATAAGTTTGTGTGTAACAATGTAATATAATCTTAACTTCGAATTAGCACACTACTCTTCGCAACATAAGGTTATTTCCCTAGGTATTTACGCTAGTTTGATTGTGGTTTGATTCAGAACGCCATCTATTGCATTCTTAATAGTAATAATAATAAAAATAATAATAGTTTATTGTCCAACAGTAATTACCAATAACAGGATAAAAATATAATAATTACATATGTACATACATTAAAAGAAAAATACGAAATATTAACCAATATTCTTAACGTGAATATAGTATGCGTTTGTTATGTGTATAATAATATAATAATAATAATAATAATAATGAAGTTCGGGTTTATGTTCTCATTCTTGATCACAGTGGGAAAGTTTAAAAACGAATTGGCACTGCTTATGGTGTTGCAGAAAGCGTGTTTAACTTACCACTAATAGATTGCCCTTATCGAGTAGCGCTTTTGAACGTTGACGGTAAAGTCCACCATTTCTCAGCAAGCCTTTAAATACCGACATCTGAATATGGCACGAATCTGATAAAGTTAGGTCTTCATCAGATTATATGCATTAGAAGCATTTTATATAAGAAGAGCGTTGAGATAACAAAAATCCGCCCAGAAAGAAATGAATTCGAAGCATTTGTTTATTATCGAAAGATAAAGTTCTACAATATAAAGGCCAAGGTCCTAAATGAAAGGTTAACTGTGAAATGGAACTGCTTTCTACTGGAGATGGATAACTCTTTATGCGCGCGCGAAGTAGTGGTTGCCTGGATGTAAGCGCACATAAAAACCTTGAAAACTGGTGTGGATGTTTATTTGGTTACTGTGATTGTGATAAAATGTACTTTAATTAACCTTCCTATACTCACGCATACGGTCTGTGAGACCGACTATATAGTATAGTATACGTCTTTCATTTTGACGTGAGTATAGGAAGGTTAAACTAATTTTTGGCGATTCGTTTTAGAAAAAAGACGCGAAAAGGAACGAACTAAGAAAAATGATTTAAACGCGAATGTTTAAAATTTCTCATTTTCTTTGCAACTAAGTTTATAGTATAGTATAGTATGTTCGATCAATATTTTAAATTCTATTCTACGCTTTTGTTAGTACCGTCTGTCTAATCCGTTTCCTACCTTTGTAAAACTTTTAAAGGAACAACACTACACTATCTACTACGTACAAGTAAATTTATAAACACGGAGCTTCTTGTACTTGAAATCTAACCTAAACGGCAGCTTGAAAAGATATTTTTTATCACTTCAGAAGCTCAGAGCGCATGTCACACTTTTTTAATTCGTTTCGGCGATTCGGTCCCCGTCGAATAGTTAGAGTCGTGACGTGTGTTTGAAAAGCCTAAAAGATATTTACCAAAGTATTAACGCGCCGTTCTGATCACTTGTCCAAACAATCTAATGTAGCCTATCTCAAAACAAATATTTTACCAGCAAATATTACCTGTCATGCCTCTTGTGCCACTACGCACGATGCACTTTAGAGGAGAGCACCCGTTTATTTACATTTTGTGAAATGGAAATTAAAACAAGTTCGGATTATCTTTCTAGACAAACGTATTAGTATTAGCTGATGTGGGTTTGAAAGTGATATTACCCTTGTTTATTTAAGTTTGAAATGGAAGAAAGTTCATGGCAAATATTTTGCCCAAAAAACCATGAATCGTGCATTAAGAAAGAGGTACATCAACTACATTTCTTAACACACATCATTTGGATTAAAAAGGATGATGAAATAAATTGATAAAATTATAAATTCAGCTCAATCGTTTGAAGTACAAGCCTTTACGATTTTTATGAGTTTCCAATCAAGAGATTGGAAGTAATCGTTTCTTCTTCGAAGCACGAATAGGTAAATTATGGATCTAAGGGTACGAATATGCCGAGTAAATCGCACATCACACATCGCACAATGGAAATATCTGTGTAAAAATGGTGTAAAATCAACTTCATAGAATGGAATTAGCCTGTGCTTGATCCGAGCACAGCGCACATTTCGCTTCATTCCGATGAAATTTCGGAAACAAACTCGTTTGTTTTTATATCGCTCGTATCGATGTGCGGCGTTCTCTGATTGATCATTCATAGTCATATTCATATCTTTATTGATTCGATTCTATAAGGTTGATTTTACATAGATATTTCCATTGTGCCATGTGTGATGTGCGATCTACTCGGCATGTTCGTACACTAATAGTGGTAGTTTGGTGCCAACACAAGACCACGGATTGGATATGTTATGAGAAAACTGATATTACAAATGACCCGCTAAATAAAGTCTACTCGACTCGCCGAACAGATGCAGTAGCAAATTATGGCAACCTTGCAATGCAAATATCCGACTCACACAGCATAAATCACATGTAAACATATCAAAATAATAACCTCATTTTGTATTTGACATAAATAAAAATTGCAAAATAAGTACTAAAATAATTTTCTTATTTCTTCAAGTATGTTTTGTTGAATTAAATTATGCATCTCCAATATATAGAATTATATATAGTAAATAAAAATACACAATGGTTTTAAGAAGATCTATGTAATATATAAATACAAAATAAGGAAACAAATAATTAATATTATTTTTTTGGTACGTATTTATATAAGAAACAGTATCCTAAAAAATTAACTCACTGTACAAATAGGTATAATCAAAAATAATAAATTTTATACATATTACAAAAATTTAATACAGTAAAGGAATTAATTATGACACACTAAAACGTTCTTAACATGTATCTTCTTCGCTATTAGATGATGTAGACGAATCATCATTAATTGTAATGATTAACGGCTCTATGTGTATATCTATGAGATTGTCAAGTTCCCACATTTCCTTCTCTGTTTGAATAACATGTTTAATAGCATTTTGCCAATTTTCAACAGAAATATTGTCAATACCTCGTTGAAATAATTCTTTCACGTCTGCCAATTTAAATGTGGTGTTATGTCTCGCAACATACCCTTCACTTGTGCCCATATTAGTTCAATCAGGTTTAATTCACAGTGATAAGGGGGAGTCTAAGTACCTTTCTATTAGTGTTTTCTATTAATTCATTAACAGCATATTTTGGAGGGCCAGATAAATGATCTTCAATTAAAGCTAACAATTCTGCTTTTACCATGTTTTCTTCATATGCAATACTATTTTTCCTCATCCAGTTTTGCATTTCTAATTTGCGACTATTAGTTGTAGGTGGCTTATTCAATTTACGACTATGGTACGGAGCATTGTCAAAAATTATAACGCAATTTTCTTTTAAATTGGGGAGAATACATCTCATCCACTCTTCAAACCTTTCTGCGTTCATGTCTTCATGATAATCTCCTGTTCTCTTTGATTCAAAGAGGAGTAAACCATTTTCTACAAATCCTTCATCCGAGCCAATGTGTGCAATTATAAATCTTTTGCGTTTGCCTGAAGGATTTTTAAGACCTGTACTTAAATCTTCTATAAATGCTTGTCTTGCAGTGACAACAGACATATCTGTCCATACTTTATTTACAGTATGTCCAGCATTTACCCAAGTTTCATCCAAGTAATATATCGGGGTACCATTTTCACGATATTTCTTAATTTCACGAAGGTATTTCCGTCTCCAGGTAATAATGTCATCTTTTTCTTTTAAAATACTATTTCGAGCTCGCTTATTATAACTACAAACATAATTATCTTATGATTAGTATATAGAATTTAAAGTAATAAATATTTGTACCCAAAGTTTAGTTCCTTTAATAATGATCTGAGAGTCATAATTTTGAAATTAGGAATGTCATCTCTTTCATTTATCACTGTGAGAACTTTTTGAACTGTTGGAGGTTCATTTTTAAAAAGAATGAATGTACAATTCTTCGTATAGCATTTTTCATTTCATCATCCACCATATCTAAAACAGCCCTTTTTCTATGATATTTTTTTAGTGGTTGTAATTCGTGATTAGTGTTATATTCTTTCACAATATTGTAAACACTGCGTTCAGCAATTCCTGTAAAAGATACTATAATAGTTACTATGATTTGGATATCGTTTTTGGAAAGATACCTGCTGCTTTGGCTGTCATTTCAACACTAACAATTTTAGAAGTGCTAGGCTCTTCTTGAAACGTTTTAAATATATTCAAAACCTTCTGTTTATCTTCTACCGTGAAATGTTTTGAAACTCTCTTCTTAGGAGGTGAGTTTTCCATAATGTAAGTATATACGATAATATAGCAAGAAATAATGTATAACCTACAAAACAATAATGTATTATTGGTGCACTAGAACGATCGATAAATAGTCTTCAGAAACACTGGTTTATGAAATATAATAGATAATGGATCATTTACAAAGAAAGCTAATAAAATCTAATATTCCAAATGCAATATGGACTCGATTTTTATTCTATTGTAAGCGGCCACCCTGATCGACCAATTACAAACGTTATTGGTTATGTGACCTATTAAACACACATTGTTGCCATAATTTACTACTGCATTTGTTCGGCGAGTCGAGTATAGTATGGATAAAATTCAATTCATCAAATTCGCCCAAAGTTGATCTAAATAATGTGGATGTTTATATCATTATACATAAAATATCTTTTGGAAGTTTTACTAAATGCCACGTGTAAACGACTTGGAAAATGATGTCGAAGTAAAAGCTGGGACTACATGGGCTAACCGTTTAATGGTATCAACAAATAATTTCGTAAAAATACGAATCTATTATCCTTTTTATTTACAAGTATTTAATATCAATAAAACAGTGGGTGGAAAATATGCACAAATTTTATACGATAGGAAAGAATCGACAAACAATACATCACCTGGACCTAGGAGAATTAATTCAGAACTCTGGAAATATGAAAGGGATAAGTTAAGTAAGATGAAAATAAATGTATTTTAAAAATTTCAAAAAAGAGAACAAAATGCAGTGGAATCAACAATTTTAAAAAGGTCTTCAACTCACAACTGTGGTGGAGGAACTATCTATAGAATAATGTGAATCCAGAGCTCAAACCACCAGTTTTAACATTTGGTAATGTGGAATACTGGATTAAGGATAAATTCAAATCGTCTAGCGCATAAAAATAATCATTGAAATAGCCGTCAACTGCTTGAATAATTTTCAGCCAACTTTTTTTTTTCAAAAAGGGTTTAATCTCATTTATATTCGGAAATTTCTTCTTGTGTATAAAACGCTTCAAACTGCGAAACAAATCTGTTGGCAAAATGTCTGAGGATTATGGAAGATGAGGCAAAACTTCATATCCCAATTCGTTCAACTTCTGAGACTCATTCTCGCATTGTTGTGTCGGAGAATTGGTCCTTGTGTTCTAATTAGTGTAGGATCCATAATGATGCGTTTTCTATGTATTCCTTCGATCTTTTGGTAATATTACTCGACATCAATTATTTGCCAACAATAAAAGAAAAATGGAAAAATTAGTTTCAAGAATCTGGAGAGAGTTATGTAGATTTCTTTTTACTTTTCCATTTTTAAAAGAAAAATGAATGACACCATGTACATGCTATCCACCGTACAGTTGTCATAATGTCTTAATGCCGGTTTAGGCAAACGTTTGGGGTGCTCATTGCGATGAGAGCACTATTTACTATCTTTTTCGCTTGGCCTAGTTTAAAGTCGCATATAAACTTGATCCGAATTGCTCGACGGACGCCCTAAGACGATAGCTTGTAGAAATTATTCCGTATCTGTCTTTTCATATACGATTACCGCGTACAAAGCCATTCTGGAATACCACGGGGTGATGTATCGGGCATCAAACATTAGACAACAAATAAGAATAAGGAGACTGTGGCTAAAATAATATATAAAATAAATAAAATTATCCGTATCATACTTTTCGGAAATAAATCCAGATACGTATTCAGGGTACTAAATTGCCATCCTCGGTGGAAACTGGAGGAATCCAGCATCATCAGTGACATAGGGCTAATGCCCAAGACGAACACTGTACTATTGCGGCAACAAAAATCGGGACAAGTCTTATAGGCTATTTTGACTGTTTTTTAGCTGTGTAAACCAGTCGTTTCATGTCATGTTCACGTCAATCATCTTGTCTAATTTCAAGAATAGTTTACCCACGAACGCAACAAAATTCTGTTAAATGCATTTATTTGAAATAAAAATCTTGGAAACAAATCTTTTAATGGAAACAATAAATTAATCTAGTATTTTTAGTTATTTTTTACCACGGTATCAAATGGATTATTCCTTAAAAATTGAATAAGATTTTCTTCTTCCATGAAATTCCGTACTAATTTACGACCAGAACCACTTTGCCTTTCTACAGTTCCCTGTTGTAGTGATCTATTTTTTAATGTGTGTGCTTTTGGGCACTCCAAATGTATTACCTAGTCTTCTTATGGACCATCCTTCCTCAAGTAATGTAATTATTTCCATTTTTCCAGTAGCACTTGAATGCGGCATAATGACATATGTCAATAATGATTTCAAAATGACATAACGTTTGACAAGGCAAAAGCCAGATTTAAACTACATTATTTTAAGTGTCCCATTTTTTGTTGCCGCAATAGTACAACACTAAAGCACTGCACGATGAACAGCACACACTGAGCGCGCGAAACACACCGAAACACTGTTGGCACTCCAAAATTGTTACCCCTTGTTCACAGCGAATGCAGCTACTCAATTATTATCGTAGGCAACACGCCTGTCCAGAATGCCTGACTCTTGAACGGAGACCATTGGTTTGACATTCAAACGCCCTAACCATTCAATCACACCTGGTCAGATCGCAGAGATTCTTTCAAACAAGTTATTAAAGATACAACATTTTGCAGAAGACAATGTTCTGGAAGTTCCAACGGTCTGATAATGAAGTCCAACAATTTTATGGCGTCAAAATAAAAATTTTCTATATGATAATCAGCAGTCATCGAATACTCCAAGGTGTTTGACGATGGTACATTTCTCAAGAATATGCCCATCCGTGCTGAGAAGCAAATTTACTTTCCTGGAATAAAAACAAATTGCACCCTTTTGGATATTAGGATTGAATCTATTGACTGCAACCCAATAAATTATCGTGTCTATATTCATATATTTAGATTGTAGCTCTTGAAGACCATATGCACCAGATTCTAGAAAGGTGTCACAGATCAAACTTGTCAAAACAATAGGTGTAAACAATATATTAGTAATTGTAGTGAAGCCAAATTGTACCCCTTAGGAGTTCCAGATGTTGCCATAAACTTACGTGAATGGAAGCCATTATAAAAAAGATACTAACATCATATAAAGTTATGAGTTTAGTTGAAAACGACAACAACAGCAACTGAAACTATTTTTCTTATGGGGTTTGGTTGATTTTAATTTTAACCATTTTATCAGCGAAAGTAGTGGAAGCGCATATTGGCCATCAAGTGTTTTGATTTGTATCTTCTTCATATCCTTCTTTTGATTCCACTAGCTAGTTCTCAAATCCCTTTTGAAAGGAGTTGCGAGCACAGCTTTTATGACGGTCCCTCTACACTTCAGTATAATGTGATACCTCATTCGAACATTATTTGCGGCAAAAGTTGATGTTCCCACAAATTTCTTAACCATTCTATCGCTGCTGCAGGAACAGATTCTTTAGTTAGTTTTTACTTTTGTTCTTCTAAATGCGCTTTGATTTTCTGTACCAGTACATAATTTGAAATAAAGGTATTTCTCACTGGTGTCAAAAATGATAAATCTGTCTATAAATACACTTGTTTTACAATTAATATAAATTCTAAAACAAGTGTATTTGTATAGTTCTATACCATTGATAGAATCAAAGCCCCGATTGTATTTTATTCGTCCTCGTACACCACGATATTTTTCTTCTACTTTACACCTATCATGCTCACCCACGTACTACATACTACAATCCAACACGTTTTATTGGATAGGTAACATTACTTTTAGATTTACTTTATTAGGAAAATCTAAGCGTACATTATTTCGAGAGGCCTTTATTTTGATGCGTTAATGGTCGAACGCCCACTCAGTTCCGCCAAGGAAAATGTACATAGATCGTTAAGAAAATGGTTTACTAAGATGAATATCGACAGGTATTGTATAAGATTATCGAGTGATATATAATTTTCGAAATTTGAAGACAATAATGTTAACCGTTTAGTAATTGGATAAAACATTGTAAACGTACAGTAAGAAAGAAAGTATAACATTTCTCAAAGGCGTGTAAGTTTTATATAACGAAATGAAATGAGGAATGTGATTATTAGACCCCGAAAAGTTTAGCGAGGTGAATAAGAAAATTATCTGTAGGTTATGGCGATTGCTTGCGTACGTTGTACGTTGCTGACGTATGTGGTGGTTCCTACATTGCCGTGGCCTAGTGATTATATTTAGTAAACTACTATTACTAGGACTTCGTATTCTATAAGGTATGACTTATCACATCGTACCTAAGTTTTACAACGAAGGACTTGTAACGTTCTTACTTTAGGATATTTAAGTCGAATTGTAAATTCCGATACCTACGTAACTGCAATAAATTTAATCATCCCTCGATTTCCAAAGTGCTAAATTCTTAGAATTGTAATTTGTGACAGTCTGAGAAGAAAAGTTTCGTCAATAGTAAGTGCAAACGCCCATTTTTCGTTGCAATTAACCAATAGCCGAGGAGCAAGCAATTTACCGGGGAAGTAAGAGAGTAATTAGAGAACATTCAAAGACATTCAAGTCAAAACAATTCAAGCAGACATTCCAATTAAAAACATTCATGGGAGTCAGTAAAACATAATCTTTCACATCTCTCCTCATAATTCAATAGTACTTGTTCGGTAGTATTTATATTATAATTGCATAAATTTATAAATCACGACCATTGACAATCGAGAATTGCATTATGTAATACTGTTGTAGATAATGTAAATAAATCGATGCTGTATAGGAGTAGTTCTGTATATACGTAGGCTGTCGTAAGTTATTTCGTAATTACCGTTGCTTGCCCAGACTAGTCCTAACTATTACTGTGCGTAGTGCTGGTCAAAAGTATCCGGATGCTTATGGCATTCATATTCGGACAAACACAAATATTTATATAAAAAAAGAGAAACTAAACGAGCATTTCTGTGTCAATCCAAATAGTGATTTTGTAGGTTTACCGACGAAAATTAACATTAAAAATGATATAAAGAAAATAATTGAAATCTCATCTTCATCAAAAAATTGTCCTTCTGCTTTTAGGACTGCTGCTACAATTCTCGGCATTTTGTCAATTTATTTCTTTAGTTTATCTTCGACAATGCTTCTCCAGCCTTTTTGACGGACATACCGTCACTGTCTTTACGATGTCAAACACTTAACCCTGACGCATCCGATCCACTTCTTCCCATAACAATTTGATGTGGTTAAAGTTGGATTTCTCCATTTTCTTTCTGTTTCAGGTAGTTTATAATACATAATTTTGATTTGTGTTTGGGGTCGTTCTCTTGCATAAGTTCAAAAACCGTGACGAATTAATCGCATTCTTGACGGGATTACATCATTTTGATTGATTCAGCCTTTACTTGATGAAACTCCATAATTAACTTAGGAACAAATACACAATTTTAGAATTTCACTACTTTTAATTTTACCAACTACTATGACATGTTTCGCCACACAGTGGCTTCTTCAGATAGAACTGATACTGTGTTGATTTTACAAGGAAGACAACCATCTATACATACATACATACACCTAAACAAATTGTATATCATCAATGTCTAAAATAATAATGATTTTTAAATTGTATGGACACTCATATAATCTCCTATTGAGACAAATTTAAATTTAACAGAGGGGAGTTATTAATGTCTATTTGATCATTTAATAGATAGCCTGTATACTTATATCTATTTATTTCTAATGATTCCAATAAATTGAGTTTCCATCCCTTGTTCTCTACATGTAATACTTCAAATTGGTTGTTGAAATTATGGTGTTCTTCTATTAAATGGTTAGCATACGTGGAATCTTGTTTCTTATTGTTGAAAGCTGATAAGTGTTCCGAGATCCTCTTGTCGAAGGTCCTTCCTGTTTGTCTTATATATAGCTTCGGGCAACTACTACACGTCAGCTTATAGACACCCGATCTTTTGTTTTTAGGGATTTTGTCCTTATGATTCAAGATATATTTCGATAAGTTGTTATTCGTTTTAAATGCTACTTTTATGTTATTTTTCTTTAGAAATTTTGAAATGTTATCACTTAGGGGGCCTACATATGATATGGTCCTGTACCTTTCTTGTTTGGAATTAGAAGAAGAATTAGAAGATTAATATAGCTACAACCATCAGGAAAAAAACTTTAGATAATGACGTTATTTTTACTAGGACAGATAAGGGAAAAACAGTTATTGCATTGGATAAGAAAGATTATATAGACAAAACATACAAATTTTTAGATGCGACTAAATATAAACCGCTTAAAAAGACCCTACCCTAATATATCAGCAACAACTTAAACTCACAATACAAAACTCTTCGACACTGTTCAATGATTATGAAAAATCTAGACTTCTAACTATGAACCCACAACATCCGAAACTCTACTCACTTATTAAATTACATAAAGAAAACAATCCAATTAGACCAGTAGTATCGTATATTACAGCCCTATCATACAAAGTTTCAAAAACCCTCATCGACATAATATATAAATATACAAAATTCAAATCAAAATTTAACATCAAGAACTCATATGAATTAATAAATAAAACGAAAGATTTAGTGTTACCTAACAGTACCAAACTAATCTCTTTCGATGTTAGTAACTTATTTCCAAGTATACCCCCAGATGAGGTAATTATTTTAATCCAAGAAATGCTGGAGAAAAACCATACCAACCCAGTTACTACTAATGAGATTTTAAAATTATTAAAAGTTTGCATAAAATAAAATTACTTTCAGTTTAATAACCAATTCTACTGCTGTAACGAAGGACTAATTATGGGCAATCCACTCAGTCCCCTATTGAGTGAAATATTTATGTACAAGTTAGAAAAAGATATCCACAATAATCCTCTTCACAATAGTATTCTCTTTTGGTACAGGTATGTCGATGACATTTTAATAGGTTTCACGGGTACTAACAGGCAATTCGATTCTCTATTCAATCATATCAACTCATTACATGGGAGTATTAAATTCACAAAAGAAGTGGAACAGCATAAATTTTTTAGACCTGACTATTAACAGAGGTAATAATAAATTAGAATTCTCGATTTATAGAAAACCATCATATGCCGATTTAACTTTTCACAATACATCTAATCACCCACAACAACACAAAATGGCAGCCTATAACAGTATGATACACAGAGCTATCAATACCCCGCTATCAAAAATAACTTTAATAAAGAAATTAATACCATTAAACAAATTGCAACTAATAATGGTTATGAAGCAAAAATTATAGACAACATATTACATAAAAAACTCTACAAAAAAGCCTTGTCATTAGTATATCCGGTAGAAAAAGAAATTAAACAAGAAAGGTACAGGACCATATCATATGTAGGCCCCCTAAGTGATAACATTTCAAAATTTCTAAAGAAAAATAACATAAAAGTAGCATTTAAAACGAATAACAATTTATCGAAATATATCTTGAATCATAAGGACAAAATCCCTAAAAACAAAAAATCGGGTGTCTATAAGCTGACGTGTAGTAGTTGCCCGAAGCTATATATAGGATAAACAGGAAGGACCTTCGACAAGAGGATTTCGGAACACTTATCAGCTTTCAACAATAAGAAATAAGATTCCACGTATGCTAACTATTTAATAGAAGAACACCATAATTTCAACAACCAATTTGAAGTATTACATGTAGAGAACAAGGGATGGAAACTTAATTTATTGGTATCATTAGAAATAAATAGATATAAGTATACAGGCTATCTATTAAATGATCAAATAGACATTAATAACTCACCTCTGTTAAATTTAAATTTGGCTGAATAGGAGATTATATGAGTGTCCATTCCAATTTAAAAATCATTATTATTTTGGACATTGACGATATACAATTTGTTTAGGTGTATGTATGTATGTATAGATGGTTGTCTTCCTTGTAAAATCAACACAGTATCAGTTCTATCTGAAGAAGCCACTGTGTGGTGAAACATGTCATAGTAGTTGGTAAAATTAAAAGTAGTGAAATTCTAAAATTGTGTATTTGTTCCTAAGGGGACTACACCATCTTCTCATATATTTCTGTATTGCTCTTTCTTCAGCCCACTCTCCATTTTACTTAAATCGGCTGTACCAATATAAGAAAAACAACCCCGAACTAGCACCGACCCCCGTCAATGCTTCACGGTTGGTACTATGCACTCCAGTAACATTTTTTCTCAGGCTATCCTTTGTACAAAAACTGGTTTTCATTGCCCCAAGACCTAGAAATTGGATTACATATTTTAGAATTCTTTCTGTATAAAATTTCTACGAGTTTGTGGTAATTTCTGGGTTATTATTTTATATATTATAGAATCGAGCTTACGATTTTTTCAACTTAGGTTTCACTGTGCTCCCGGATTTTTTCATTTTGCTGTCTATTAATTTCTTTTGCAATTTCTGGTGCTGTTAGCCCTCTATTACGTTTACTACTTCATATTATTTTTAAGTCTTCGGCCTTAGTTCCTTTCCTAACTGGTTCAGGTCCATCCCAATGTTGTAGGCCAAATCGAAGTGTCGATATAGACTTTTTTATTTCCCAGCAATTCTTCTTCTGTGTACCTTTCCTCAGATAATTTTTATGCTACCATCGTACAGTACAATACACCATCGATACACATTTCGCGAAGCCTTTTACGACTGATAAAATCAAAATAAAAGACAACAGCTTAAATTTCAACTACACAAAAATACTTTTTCTTACAGCGACATTTTCTTGTAACTGGAACTTGTATTTTTAACTTACAATTAGTGTTACACTGAATAGTGAATGCCCTTAAAACCCTTTATCTCATTGGAACTGTTACAATCTCGCGGTTTTGGGAGTGAGGAGTAAAAATTTAGTTTACTCTTCAAACTAAACAGGTAAATGAATGACATCTTTTAAAAAATGTTTACTGCAAAAATGTCTCTTTATTTCGGAAGTTGATAGTCGTCTGGGAGCTATTCCTGTGGGAAGCTGAACTGGATAGTGCGATAGGTGCTCGACTTTACGGATTTGTATTTGGTGTGGAAGAATCTGTTAAGCAATTACGAACTAACAAGCTTAACCATATAGCAGTTTATTCCAAAAACCGATCATTTCATAGAGCAGCCCGTTATGCCAGATCGTGTTAAGGACACTGAAAAGATCGAAGACCGGTGCGTTTACTATCTCTGTAATGCTTTATAAACAGCACATGGCTCTTCGGAGATAGTCAGAGTGAACCTATCATTGCAATCATGGTGTAAACCAGAACATGAAGTTAACTACCCTGCTGAGATCAGAGACCTGATCAAGAATAGGCATAAAGCAAGACGTTCATGGCAAAGAAGTAGACATCCAGAAGACAAAAGAAAATTCAATAACGTTTGCAATTTAGTTAACCGATTAATTACAGAACACAAACAGAGTTGCATAAGCAGACAAAGAGTATTCGTTATGGAGAGCAACTAGACATTTCAAACGACCCCATGTGCAAGTGCCACCATTAAAGAACACACAAGGGCAATGGGTTAGAGAAGACGAAGATAAAGCTGAAGTCTTCGCACAACGTTTAGCAAACTTGTTTCAACCACATGACATCAACTCAGAAATTGATCCGGCACCAGATTATAAACCTGCAGCAAGAATCAAACCAATCACAGCACTCCAAGTAGCTCACGAAATTGACAGAAATTTCAATCCTAAAAAGGCACCTGGAATCGACGGATTATCGCCTGGCCTCTTTAAGGAACTATCGAGTAAAACAGTGATTATGATCACATATCCTTTCAACGCCTGTTTTATATTCCAAGCTGCTTCAGAACGGCGCAGATAATTATATTGAAGAAACCTGATAAGCCAGCAGAACAGGTAACATCATACCGGCCCATTTCGTTATTACCTTAGATATCTAAGCCGTTTGGCAAGTTATTGTTAAAAAGACCTAAAGCCCTCATAAAAATTCCTGATTTCCAATTTAGATTCAGAGCGAAGCATTCAACCATCGACCAGGCCCATCGAGTAACAACTGTGATCGAGAAAGCATTTGAAAAAGATGAAGGTTCAGAGTGTCATATGAGGAGGCATACTCAAACTACTATCCCATCAAGGCAGGTGTACCACAGGGCAGCGTTCTAGGACCATCCTTATACCTGATATACACCGCTGACATACCTTCCACAAATGAAACGTTCATGGGCGCATTCGCCGATGACACGGTCATATTGGCCACTGCAGATACTCAAGATATGGCCACCAGAAAGCTACAAGAAGCATTAAACTATGTCAACCAATGGACTGTCGACTGGAACATCAAACTCAACGAGACGAAATCCATCCACGTCACATTTACATTGCGGTCAATAGAAAGCAATCCTAATATATATCTCAATGGAATTATGGTTCCGAAAGCAGAATCAGCGAAATATCTTCGTCTACATCTAGATAATAGATTAAACTGGAAGCATCATGTGAAACAGAAACCAGAGCAAATGAAGCTAAAGCGCAGACAAATGTATTGGCTAATTGGGTACCATCCTCAACTTAACCTGTATTGCAAAAGATTGATTTACCAATCTATCATCAAACCAATTTGGGTGTACGGAATCGAACTATGGGGCTGTACAAAGCAAACCAATCGAGATATTATCTAACGAAGCCAGAACAAATTCCTACGCACGATAAACAGAGCTTATCGGTATGTGACAACGTAGAAGTAATACAACTTCTGGATATTACCCACGAATTGAGCAGGCTGAAGCATACCAAACCACACGAACTGGCATAAAAAACGAGTACTATATGTAAATTCAATTTGGGAGCTGTATACTGGTATAGTCAACCCGCCCACGTTCTGCTTAAGATTATTTATTATAATTAAGTACACTTCAAAAATAGTAATAAATTAACACAGTTAAGATTGTACTACCTATATCTAATAAAGATGTCTTAAAAAATATATATGTAATATGTGCGTAGTGAGTGGTGGACGGGAAACCCGCCATCTCTTACTACTAATTTATTCACTTGCGGTAGCGTATTAGACAACCGCCAAAGCATTCTTGTGCACATGTTCACTTTCAGTACATTCCTTTCGTTTATCGAGTGAGCAAGTTGCTTTTACTGTTTTGACTGCCTCTTTAGGTGCTATTAATATTGAAGGAAATATGATTACGTTGACCTGCAGTTTTGTAGTAGATACTTATAAACCCTGGAATTTTTACTACATTATTACAAACTTTTCCAAATAATTCACTCCATATTTTTGAAAATAGCGAAACTGATGAATATTTTTATAGCCTGTACATGGTAAAATGATTTATCACCCATCCCTATACTACGTTACAGTTTCTGCAGCAAGGCATCTATGTATATACCTACATGCGGAGTAAAATTTTCATCTCTATGCATAGTATGTAAATACAAAACAAGCTATGAAAAAAAAAAAATTTTGAACATTTTTTATCGAGGCTAGTTTTAATACGATTCAATAATTCAAAATTCGTTATCCACGTTGTAATTTTGTAACATTAAAAAAGTTGTCCGCAGCTAAAAAAGGAACAAAAAGACGTTTCTCGGAGAGCCGCGTTTGTACTTTAATTGCCCCCATCGTTCGAGCACACTGATGGAGTTATTAAATTTTCTTCTTCTGTCATATTCATTCGGCATCTCTAGTTCCGAAGTTTTTTCAATCGTTTGGGGCTGAATTCGACGGGAATGAATCGAATTCCGGGACAGATTAAAGACCGACGACGTTTGGTCGTTACAACAAAATTAAGACATCAGAGGCGATCGAGACAGGTGGTTGCGCCTGGGGCCGTACAAGTACTTTAATTCTCTATTCCTTCTACTCCATCTCGGAGCGATCTTTGCTTCTCTTCTTCTTCTTCTTCTTCTTCTTCTTCGTTCCACTCCTTATTTTGTGCCGCTCTACCTACTATATGTATTGTTCTGCTCCGAGGTGCAGGTTTCTATAATAGACCGTTCGTTTATGGGACCGATCACGTGATTCGGATATTACTGGATATCGAGGTAATGCTCGTGTGAAACTCCATAGGAACAGAATGCGTGTTTCTATCCGATGTTTTTCGAAACGATCTTTTGGGTAGGGTTTTCTGTCACATAAAATGCACTAATGTATGTTGTACCTACGCAAGTAATTTTGAAATTATATAAGCTTATGTAACCTTACGTTAATTTTCAATCTCTCTGTGGAATCGTATGTACCGATGTATAAGAAGGCGAAGGAATGAAATAGGTACCTGGAAAGAAATTTGAGTATGAGATTAATACAGTTCGATGCATTCTTTGAATATTGTATGGACTACAATAAATGGAGAGGACACGTTTAGAAAGTACTCGACCTGTAGATAATTATATATAGATCGATTAATAAATACCTCAATTAAGAAGAATAGATCAAATTAATTATTTTTAGCGTTACCCTAGATGGAGTTGGAGTATGTTATGCAAATCAGCGGGTAATTCCGAAGAAATCAATGATTGAGAGCTGCCAAAGAAGTTCCAGTAAATTTTAATAAAGTATCTCCACTATGCATCAGTCGCAGTATGAACATACATCAGTACTTCCACGACCTCTATTAGCTTAATGATGAACAGAAGTACATAAAAGGTTGTCAACCCAAAAATTAATTTAATTTAACTTCATGACTTCAATTCAATAAAAATTGCTTTTTTCCTAACAAAATGAACAAGAAATCCTTATGGGTAAAATATCACTGGTTTTGTAACAAAAATTTCTATCCAATATTCCAATATTCATTTCTTCTTTCGATCGATTTAAAAAATTAACCTGATCAAACAAAATATCGTACAAAATCTTTCTCCGTGGCATGTCGTGGAGAACTGGCAATGGCAAAATGTCATTATTTTTCGATATCACGATGCTATTATATGATAGTCAGGGAAAGACAAATTGGACATTGCACAATTCATTTTTCAAAAATAAAAATTCAAATTTTAAAATATTTTCGATACCGAGCCAGATATTTCGATTTTGTTTGCGTGATGTATTTACACTCACACACATTTTTATAAGTGGTATACGTAAAGATATTCAAAATTACAGACCCATTTCCATAGTGTCAAATTTTTCTAAGGTTTTTGAGCACATTATATATGAGGCAATCTATACCAACATTAGATGTAGGATTTCATTAAATCAGCATGGTTTCATGTCAGGTCGATCTACAGTCACTAACCTTGCCTGTATTACCCAGAATATATGTGAAGCTATTGACTCTCGTTCTCAGCTAGATTTTATATACACAGATCTCTCTCAGGCCTTTGACACTATTGACCATAGCTTATTAATGACTAAATTGAGTGGTTTTGGCATTAATGGAAGTCTATTAAACCTTATGAGATGCTATCTTAAGGGAAGAACAAACTATGTTAGTTGGAATGGATATGTGTCACATAAATATGAATCAACGTCGGGTGTTCCGCAAGGCTCCAACTTGGGTCCGCTACTTTTCGTCATATTTATAAACGATCTACTAGAAAACTTATCATGTCAGCACTTAGCTTATGCAGATGATCTCAACATTTTTTGCCGTGTTGATGACTTGCATGACGCACTTACTGTGCAGGACAACATCGAACGTATCAGCGCCTGGTGTGTAGTTAACAAACTAAAATTAAATATTGCTAAGTGTAATGTAGTTTCGTTCTCGCGTAAGCTGCATAAGACGAATTTTAATTATAATATTTCTGGACGTGTGTTGGGATGTGTGGACATAATCAGGGACCTTGGGGTAATGTTTGATAATAAGCTCACCTTTGAGACGCAAGTATTGGAAGTGTGTTGTGCTGCGATTAGGGTTCTTGGTTTTATTATCCGGAGTTGCAGGGAATTTAGTGACGTTAATGTAATGAAATCTCTTTACTTTGCACACGTTCGCAGTCGACTGGAATACGCGTCTCTTGTCTGGTATCCTCATTATACTTGCCATCAACTGAAGTTGGAACGGGTACAACGTCGCTTCCTGAAATATCTTACATTTAGAAGAACGAGTAACTATCCTGTGGGAAACTTTGATCACAATGTTCTTCTGCAAACGCATAATTTTACCTCTTTGCAGGCACGAAACATGAACTCGTGTTCAACTTTTCTTTATAACCTTATTAATAATAAGATTGATTGCCCGTACTTGTTATCATGTGTGCCTTTTCATGTCCCTATGAGACAATCAAGATACACATCTAGTTTCTATATCTCTCCGTTTAGGACAAATGTAATGCACTTTTCTCCTATTACTAGGATGTGTACATGCGCAGAAACAGTTTATATTGATATCTTTTTCAATAAATTATGCTGATTGTAATTATTTAATCATACATGTTTTCTTTTCTTTTGTTAGTTAGTGTCCTTGGAATTTTCTGTTGGCACAAATAAATATTATTATTATTATTATTATTATTATTATTACACTCTTAACTCTGCAATTTCCTCCTATTTAAGGGATTTCGTATAGCTTTTACCGCTTCGAAGATCATGATGCTGTTCATCTTCATCTTGGACACGGTGTATATGTTACCGATAAACCCGGTAATGTGTAAATTAACGCGACCTGTAACGCGACCATTATCTAGAAGGACCCGGTAAAGCACGAAAACTTAGTCCTATTCCGAAAATTATCTAGGTTGTTATCTAGGTAATTTGCACATTATCTAGATAATGCACAGATTACTGGTTGGATGCGTCGTTAATGTGCAAAATAATAGAAAAATGTCATGTCATGTTTAATCTACAGTCAGACTTTTTGAAACCTTTTGAAATTATTCTTTTATAACAAATGTTTCTTGACAAACGCTAAATTAAGGTCTGGCATATAGTTGTTTTAAAAGTGTCGGTTTTGCACACATTGCGTGATTGGCATCAGACATTGCTAGCATTTTCCTAGCTTGTATTGCCAAACTTTCTTCGGATTCGTCTCGCTGTTTACTTTGACCAAATTGGTTTTTGCAGATTCTACACAGCAGCTTCTTACCAAAATCTTCGTCTTCAAGTTGCGTTTCACCACAAATGGCATGAATAAACGTGTTACATTCACAATAGGCGTGTGCTCCTGATGCTTCTCTGGAACACGCAATACAAATGGGACATTCTTCTGCAGAATAGCCTTCGTAACTAGGCTCTATTATGACAGTTTCTTGAATATGTGATTGCGATTCGTTACTTATTGTAGTTTCTTGAAGATCTCCTCGAAACTCCTAATTTTTCAAGGTGTTCTTCATTAATCACAGTTTGGGGAATATTTTGTGGTAGGAATGACGACAAAAGTCCCACTTTTGAAGGTCAACCGATATGGTTTCGTGCGGACTTATTTTAATTCTGGAATGACAAACACGGTTCTTCATACATTGTAGGGACTCTAAGGAACACCCTCGCTCCACTTTTCACTTACTATCAGCGATTTAAGTGGTGAGCATATTCTCAATATTTTGATTGGTCAGTCTCACACCCATGCACCATTTTTAGCTCTGGTCACATTTCTTTCAAGCTGTTCAAGACTTCACGCCCGTTTTCTGACTGTAATATACACGGCGTTCCCAGCAAAAAAAAAGAATTGAGGTATATTATAGGCTAGCTCATCCGCTCCGTTTCAAAACTACAAATTTTGTTAGGTGGTCTTGATACACAAGGAGAAACTTAAACTTTCTCATTAGGCTTAGATTGGTAGTCAATGAGATCAACCTGACATCGACTATCATAGCATTGGTTTTATCGCAATTCCTTTTTTCCTCGTCTTTCCGATTTTGTTGGCAAGGTTCGCAAAATTTAAAAACATTTTTGTCTGAGCCTGTACAACCTATTCAATCAGCACTATTGGCCATTAAACACACTCTAATGTATAAAAATAATGTTCAAAACACGACGATTGTCCATTTCGTTCAAGTTTTTCGCACTTCAACGAACGTTCACTCGTTAATGTGGGCATTAGCTAGACAATATCCGAAAGATTGTCATTTTATAGAAATTTTATCAGAAGCACGTTAGGACTTAAATTTAAAGATGGAAAAATTAGCGGGGATTGCAGCCAAGTTCTTTTTTCAAGCCTTCAAATTATTTTAATTCTTCATCCGAGAGTTTTCCCTAAAGACAATAAAAATCATCAGCCACAGCAGCACTAATCACAGAAAATAACTTACACGAGAGCTGAGAAAACAGCTGGTCAGCAACTGAACGGAATGATGTCAAGGATCACACTACATCGCAATATATTTAAAAGATTGAATAAAAACTTGTTCATTACACATACTACTCGGGAACCGCTAAGTTAACTTCTACGTTATACCGAAGTTTTGGACATGGCTGCAATTCCCAATAATTTTTTCATCTTTAAATTTAAGTCCAAAATTTTATAGAAAGTTTCTGACTCTAGCGGCAATGTGCAGATTACTTAGGTAATATGCACACTAACGGCTTCAGCATTTCAGTGTTAACATTTACCTAACTTATAATTAAGGAAAGGCCAGGGGAAACAATATCAGCAGAAACTGAAATGGTGATGTCAGAAGCTACAGGTTGGTTTGTATCAAATCAGCTGAAAGTAAACCGTAACAAAAACACAGGCAAGGTTCATTCTGAAAAACAAGGATGAAAAGAAAAGTGAGCGATTTCGAATGAGATTGAATTATTAGTATCTCTTATTGGCGATGAGATACTTTCTTGTTGTCTATAAGGAATATTGGGTTTTATCAGTTGCATCTAGGTCTTTTAAGTGATTTTGAATACCTACGTTCTCCACTTTTGACATCAGCTTTTTGAGGTCTTCGTTTGCTTTATCGAGTGTGGCTTTATTCCCCGGAGTACGGTTGTTTTGCCAGCATTTTTGCCATCTTGTTTCCTCCTCCACTTTTTCTTTCAGAGATGGTGGACAATTCATTTTTGTATTAATTTGTTTGATCTCACCTACCGTTGTCTTTGTAAGCTCTGCGGCATCAAATTCAGATTGCTTGGGGTGTAATAGACTAAGCTCACACCAATAAAATTTTATACTGGATGCCACGACGTGTTACTGAATACATAAATAACCGAGATGGCTCACTACGTCATTATGGAAATATGAAAAACTACTTGCAATTATTCTTTAAATATTGAATTAATTATTACCGCTCATTAATTAAAGATGTCTGTCAAATTTAAGCAGAAATTCCAGCGCCTTCTAGCTTGTAGAATGTCTGTGAGATAGAAAGAAAATAATTGAAAGAATAAATTGCAAAAACTCTTTGACTTTTGCGTAATTCTTTTCATTCGTTATATAAAGACGTTACATTGTCTATATTATTTACGGATCGGTTACCTTATTCCTGAAAGCGTAGTGAGCCACTGAAATACATTGTGTCTACATCCGTTTGTTTCTTCTTTTCGTCGACCGCAGCAATCTGATCGCGGACGCTTACCCGATCATTAATCTCCTTTAAAAACTGCGCCTTACGTATACGCTGCGCTACGGTAATTTACTAGAAATTTGATTCAAAAAGGACAAGCTCGAATGATGGCAATGTCAGTCATTAGGCTTTGTGTGTGGTAACTCCAAACGCATCATTGTCGCGAGCTGTAATTTCAAGGAATGTCTATACTATTAGCGTGCGGTTTTGTTCTGTTCGTCCGTCTATTGTGTGGATTTCTCCTGTATTAATATTGTTATTTCGTTATTTTTACGCCACGTTCGTCTCTTAATGACGGGCCAATATGGAAAATACACAAGCTGTGGTTTACGGTAGCGGTTGGCTCTAACGGATTCTATAGTATATAAATATATAGTTAATGATTTAATTGTGTCTGAGGAAGCATCTGAACAAATTAATTCGTTCAATAACACACTAACTAGTAAACCTATTTTTCTTATCAATTTGTAATTCATAAATTGAGAACTATGTGCAACTATTTTTGCTTGGAACTCTAAACGAGAAACTTCAGGAAAAAAATTAATATGTTCTAAATTAGACGAAATTCTGTGTACAGATGTTTTCGAAGATGTAGAATACGACTTTGACGTCAAAACTCGTGAAATTTGCTTCGTTTGGGCGCTAGAGTGTACCAGAGCGATTCGTCCGGAACCACTTTTCACTTTCTCATTGAATATTTCCACAATGAACTGTGTTTCGTACCCGAAATTATTTTATCCCTAATCTACACGAGAAGAGCTTCAATTTCATGTGTAATAAGTCGTACTTCCGACCATTTCGATTTTCTTCCAAATTTCAAGGGGTACCCCTTTGAATTTTCAGAAAAAAATATAATATGTTCTAAATTAGGCGAAATTCTGATGATCTGGCGTTTGGATCCGCCCAAATTTAACGCTTTTACGATTACGTTTACTACTTATTCAAGAACAATTTCAATCCCTTTGAAATTTCAGAAAAAAATTAATATGCTCTAAATTAGACGAAATTCCGTGTACAGATGTTTTCAAAGGTGTAGAATATGATTTTAACGTCAAAACTCGTGAAATTTGCTTCGTTTGGGTGGTAGAGGATACCAGAGCAATTCGTCCAGAACCAGTTTTTACTTTCTCATTGAATATTTCCTCAATGAACTGTGTCTCGTACCCGAAATTATTTTATCCCTAATCTACACGAGAAGAGCTTTGATTTGATGTGTAAAGCTAAGTACATATTAGAACGAATCCGAAACATTTTCTTGCGAATTCGGAAAAATTTATTTTCGTTCGTTTCTGCAGTTCATATTATAACGACTTAAAAATCGGATTTCTTGGGGAATTTCACTCTTCATTTTAGTAACTTACAGGCGCGTGCCGCACTTTTGAAATTTTCTAACCTAACCTGTATTCACCTGTATTCTGTGGCATTTCCATAATTAGAAAGTTGTCAAAAAATTTTCATAAGAAATGTATTAAAATAAGTTCTTAGTTCTACTTAAATGATTTTTAAATTAATAAGATTAAGCTAAATGTATTGCAATAATATTTAATAACAGTCATTCTTATTTTACAATATATACATTTATACTTTATTCCACTGAAAATCCACTGCACTCTCAGACATGAAATATAATGCCAAGTTTTCTTTATTTTCAGCAGCATTTTCAGTATAAGTATTACTTCCAAAATGACATGTATTACAGTTCCTACTTGCCACCTCTCCATAAGCCTGGGATAACCACACCATCTGATATCTCTGTATCAGTGAAATTAGATGGACAATAAAATCTATTTGTTTCATTTTTTGCCATTAAGCAATTATGAAGACAAAGTATGGCCTTGATTATCGCCTCAGTTGTTTTTAAACATGTCATGAATGGTTTTCTGCAAATCCTCCATCTTGCAACTAAAATTCCAAAGCTATTTTCAATAACACGTCTTCCTCTGCTCAGTCTGCAAGGTAAATGTCACAAAAGAAATACGATGGTACAAAATCATACCGGTAATTAAATATTCTCTTTTTTATATTTGCCTGAAAATGGTCTCAACAGATTTTCTTTGAGCGGAAAAGCTTCATCTCCTACTATATAATACGGTATGCTTTCCCCACCTTCTTCAAGATGAGTAGGTTGTTTAATTGCTTGTTTTGTAAGCATCTTCCTATTTTTGAGTTTCGTAACACTCCACCATCACTTTGCCTTTCCTTAGCATCGATATCTACCATGGAAAATGTATATCGAGCATCACACACTGCTAATAGTATTATACTAAATATATTTTTGCAATTATAAAAATCTGAACCTGAATTAGGTGGAGCCTAAAATTAGAAATAATGCCTAGACTATTCATCTATAGCACAAATACAGTGGGGAAGTTGCCATAAATTTTGAAAATCTTTAGCTATATTAACCCATGAATTTTCAATAGACTGCACAAGAACTTGTTCATGTAATATTTTAGTTAAGCAGATGCCTTATTACTTATTCCATACAAAACTTCCTACAAACCTTAAAGTCATGGTTCATCCCTCTCCAGGAGATAGGGGCTCTTTCGTATCATAGCATCTTTTTTATCTTCGGTCCAACCAAATTTAGTAATTCGTCAAACTGCGTTGTTGTTACTCGTAAATAATTAAAATACTTTCCAGTATCTTTAAATTTCATTTCCCTTACAAGATTTAAATAATCTCCTTGACTTTTCTTTGAAAAATTTACCGAACACTACAGCGCCTATTATATCCTCTTTTGGTATGTAATTTATACAATTTGTATAGCTTTCCCAAATTAATTAGATTTATAAGAATGTTGTAATGTTTCATAATTGTCTAGCCTCTATTTTCCTATAACTACCACGGTGTATACAAAAATAAATGAAAATAAGCACACCACAAGTAGATAAAGATGTACATACATAACCTAATTCACGTATTAAATTTCTGCGAAAATCGCAAAAAGTTGAAATATTTGAACTTCGTCCCGAATTTCGTGACGGCCATTTTTATTCGCAGATTTTACGAAAATCGTTCTAATATGTACTCAGCTTAATAAGTCGTAATTCCGACCATTTCGATTTTCTTCGAAATTTCAAGGGGTACCCCTTTGAAATTTCAGAAACAAAATTAATATGTTCTAAGTTAGGCGAAATTCTGATGATCTGGCGTTTGGCTCCGCCCAAATTTAACGCTTTTACGATTACGTTTACTACTTACTCAAGAACTATTCACATCGAAAAAACAGCAATTGCGCTATGTAAGAAAAGTGAAAGATATACTTTAGGTCTTGTCACAATTTCGTTACCATCGGCAACTACAAAAGCCGTTCCATTCGCACGCTCTCGCTCACGCATTTTCTTCGCCGATTCTGGCCTTTAAACCCTCTTATTTGGGCCTTTCGCTCGTCGTCGGCGCAGGTGATTAGCCCACCTAATGAGGTCATAAAACAGGAACAGGTGTCCGTGGCTCTTATAATTGCATTCGATTTATAAATCTTTTAGGGTCTAATGGGGCATCGTCGAAATAAAGAAAACGGCATCTGTTGAATTGCACGCTAAAAAAGTGTAGAATATTGGATAATTAAGGAATTTATTCGGCACGGCGGTGGTCTGTGCGATTATTAAAAAGGAGGGGTATGAAGACGGATACATTAAATTTAAAAGATAATTTTTAAGCTTTATGGAAGTAAGAAGAGTACGAGCAGGAGGAGCAGTATCTTTACCTTAGAATGAATTGGAAGAAAATAGCTATTATCCTTAGATTAGATTAAATTACTTGATGTGGCACTGATGCCTCTTCCACTGCGACCTTTCCAGATCTATTGTGGTCCTCATGCCTCCTTAGAGTACGTTCTCCAGCTTTATTCCTTTAATTAGACTTGACAGCTATGAGAGCGGTTCTTCCGCGTATAGGTACATATATTTTTAAAAGCGGACTTGAAGCACTTGCTCCGTAATGTTGTTATATGCCTCCATAATAGAGTCCTGGCCTGCCTTAAACTTTGTCGGCTCCATCTGGGTGGCTGGATAGTTGTGGCATACTACCGCGATCCTCTTCAAAGCAGCCTCTTTGAAGGTTAAACCTTCTGGCCCCTTGCCTTTCGGAAGACCTGCGGGAGTACTGCCCCCGACCTCGCCTTTTTGGACTTCAGTCCTTTCTTTACGTTTAGTAGCCTCCGCCGTCTGTTGAGACCTAACTTCCTTATCTAGACTAAACCTGGCCCCTTGTGCATGCCTAGTGAAGTTGGCCTTGATTATGACTCTTTTAGCCCTGTATGTAACCTTGGCCCTGTATCACAAGCTTTTGCACTTCAGCCTTGGAAATTCCAGATAGCGTAGCTGTACGAAGAGTAGTTAGAGAAGTATCTGGCCCCCGATCAGAGCCCCGCTTGATCGGGTAAGGGGTTTCGCCTGGTGCCCCAAGGGGAACGTTAAATACCGCACACACCTGCGGCCACGCAACTCTCGGTACGTTACCTTACACCTTAGTTTGGGTTTTAGCTCGGGTACCTCGGGAGTGCTATATTCCCGAACTCACTTGTTAAACTTGTTAGCAGTGAGCCCCTGAGGCAGCTATTATCCTTACCACACCTTCCCCTACATTACGGATCTCAGTTTTTACGATATTTCTTTTTAAAAAGTTTACGGGTGATGTTGCGTTTTCCTTTCTACTGAGGATGATAACTTGACTATCGAAATACGTATTTGAGGGTATTCAAATTAGTGGGGTAAGAGTGAGAACTATTTTGTTGGAATCTGGCCTGCAGTTGGATACACAAATCCACACATAAAAACCTATCACCAAATTCTTCTCTTCTTATCTCCTAATTGTATTTTGAAAGACATTAGTTTCACGTAATAATTGTTTACAATATTTGAACACCCGAAAAAAGGCACTTTTTAAACGGGCAAAACGTTTTGTATTCATTTATCGCCGAGCGTTTACATTCGCAAATACCAATAACGCCGGGTCTTATACATGTAACAATCACGTTTTTTCTTTGTATGTGTAACGCAATTAGCGGCCAATAATGTATCTGACAGCGTCTGATTTTTATTACATGTTAATAAAACGGAACAGGTTCTCTCAGCGACTTTCCGGCATTTGTTTTCCTTTTTTGGCGTTCTTATTGCTTGGCCGACTCTTGCACCACTCGATCTGCTCGTCGATCGTCGCCTTGTAATACTGCTGCTGAACGGACTTCGATTGCTTCGAAAGCCGCCAAAGAACTTCGCCGCTGTAACCGATTAATTATCGTTAACTTTCCGAAATAATAGTTGAAATCTTCTAGGAAGGGAATTGCTTCATTCGAACAGTCAGACTAATATTTTTATCCCTTCGTCTGTAAACGTGGGTCACTCGTGTCCAGGCCAAAATTGTTTCGGTTAATAATTTTCGAGCAAATGGAGGGAATTCTTCGTTATCTCCATCTACAAAAAGTTGTGTAGGGAGAGGAACCGACTGCTAAGTTTCGAGGGCTCAGTCGTTGCAGTGAACAGTTGAAATTTAGAGAGACTACGAATGACCCACGTTTACAGACGATGTGTACCAAAGGAGCAGACAGTATTACAGAAATATTGCGTTCAGGAACGATTGAAAACCCAATCCTAGGATCTGACAAATTAGAAAAGGGAAAACGATGCAACAATTGTACAGGCGATAGAGACAAAGTGAAAGAAACCACTATACTGCTGTGTCAAATGCTCAAAACCAATCTGCGATAATCATCGAGTAATGTTGTACAAATTGCGTACAATAGAGTGGCTATTTTTAATGTTAAAATAATTTATATATTGATTTATTCACATTTTTTACCTTCCAAACTTAAGCATTTAATTTTTAAAAAATGAGCCGTGATATTTTATTTTCGAAAAGCTCTATTCTTCACCTTCAATTTGCCGTTCTTTAAAGTTAACAATCTTAATTTGTCTTGAAGTTACGATTTTTAAGTAAATCACTAAATTTTCAGGAAGTTGCTCGAAGAATCTAAGGAGTTTACAACAACGATAGGCGTAAAACAAGGATACGTGCTTAGTCCATTGCTGTTTCTAATTGTACTAGATGAAGCCATAAAGAATGCTAAAAAAACAATTGAAACCACTAAAAAGGAGTCACTTGGAAATGAATATATGTACTATGTGTATGTTATCATTTGTTTGCCGGATTAGCCTAAATACTGCCTGTTCGTCTTCTAACTTTTCTCTATTCTCTTTCTCACTCTTCTATTGATGATTCTTGTATATATTTGAAAACCAATTGATGACAAGCATATCGCCCTGTAGTTGTCAAATTTGTATTTCTCTCGCTTGTATTTATAGATTGGCAGTATTATGTTCCCCATCCAATTTTTTTTTTTTGTATTTTTCAGTGCCCCTTGCTTCTTTACATATTTGGAGTACCCATTTCTTTCTCACTTCTCCCATCCACTTTATCATTTCCGGCCCAGATTTGGTCTTCTCCCGCTTCTTTCTCGTTCTTGGTAGCATATGAACTTCTTGTATTTCCTCCATTGTGATTTCCTTCACTTTCTCCACTTCTTCTTGTGCTTCTCCAAATTCGTTCTACATTTAGTATTTCTTCCTGCCCAAACTTTTGTTCGGAATATTCTTTTCGGACCTCTATTATCTCCGATGTCTCTGTACTTATGTGTCAATCTTTATCCCCAATTCCGCATTCTTCCTTTTTCTGCTTTCAACTCAAATTTCTTATCATGTTCCAAAATTTCCCATTGTCTTGTAGCTGTCCTCTGGCTCTTTCCCAAAACTTTCCCAGCTCCTTCATTTCTGCTTTCTTTACACCCTTCTTTGCTCTGTCACGTTCTTCCACATATTCTACTTTGTTTCTCTCATTGGTCTCTTCTTCTAGTTTCTTCCAGACTTCCCTCTAATTCCCGCTTTAACTTCGGTATTTCACCATTCAATTATGTTACGAATTTTTCTTATCTTCCTACCATTAGTTTTGCTGCTATTTTAATAATCGACTTTTGCAGGAAGCTCCATCCTTCTTCCATATTCCAATCTTTCATTTCTTCTTTCTTTTTTCGCCAGTTATCGTCTGTTTCTCTCCCGTAATCTTCCTTCGCTTTATCATCCTTTATCTGTTTTGTATATTTCCTTCCTTGTTGTCATTTCCGCTATAGGTAGTCTGTGCTGTGCACTCAGTTCTGCAAGCTTCTCAGTTGTTATATTCTCAATGTTATTCATTTCCGAGAGAAAGATAAAGCAGTCGATTATACTTTGGCCACTTCTTTCTTGAGCAACGAAGGTGCATTTATCTTTCTCTGTTTGAAACTAAAAAGTATTTCCAATTTTCAAGTCATTTGCCACACAGAATTGTATCATCTTCAATCCGTTTCCGTTTAGCCTCATTTCCCCATATGTCTCAATGCAACCCAGTCCTTCATTTGTATCGTTACTCATTCTTGCATTCCAATCCCCCATAATTATTACTTTCATACAGTCTTCTCAAAATGTCTCCAATATCCTTTGCAAAGTCCCATAGAATTTTGACACTTTCTCCTCTTCCGCGTCTTCAACTAGGTCATATACTTCTACAGTGCTTAGTACCTCTTCCAGTTTTAAGCTTATTGTGAATATTCTTGAATTTATTGCCTTGACCTTCATACTTTCATTTATAATAATACCTACCACCTCCTTCGCTCTTTGTCCCACCTTCACTCCTGAATAGTACATTCTGTACTTGTTACAAAGTGTCATGTTTCCTTCTCCCACCTTCTTGGTTTCACTAATTCTCAATATACCAATTTTGTATCTTTTCATTTTCTCTACTATTTCCATCTCTTGTCCATATAAACTTGTAATATTAAAAGTACCTAAATTTATTATTTCTTTATCTCGTCGCATTTGTCTATTTCCAGTTTGCCAAGGCGTCATTATGTTCTGGGTCTGCAACTCCTCTACTTCTATCAATTTTTTTTTTTATAGTAAATTCGGTATATTCCGCCGTTCTTATTATTCATCCATTCTCTGTTCATTCTCCTCCGGGGATCTCTGACTAAAAGCCCTAGTTCAAGTTCTTGTTTTCGGTGTTTATTCCACTTGTTTCAGCTTTATCTGTTGACTCCTTATGTATTCCAATTTTCTAGCCGTGGATATGTTCACATCAATTTGGAGGGTGTTATATTTTATTATCGCTTTATTTGTTAAGTATATTTCTCTGTTCTAGCGTATCCTTAGGGTAGTCCTCAATTTCTTCACTGCTTTCAGGATGTTCATCTGTGCATTCCAGTTCTTTAGTTCGTCTAGTAGCGCCATTTCGACCGTTCCCTATTCTTCGTATATGTATCTATGTTTTCCTCAAATTGTACCCCGATAATTCTCATTGCCAAATATGAAAAGATAGCTCCGGTTGGACCTGCTCTAACCCGTGTTCTTTCGCGATGTACGAAAAACATACTTAAATATACATGGATAAACCTGTAAATAGGCAACAGCGTAACCATTTCTATCCTATTTACCACTGAAGCACGTAAGCGTATAAAACGAAAAATGGTAATATAATACTATGATTTGAAACGAGATATATCAACCGTTTTACTGTATCAATTCACTAAATTTCGATTTCACGCCATATTTATCTGGTTTTCACAAATTAGAATTCAAATCCAGAAATAAGTGCTGATGTAATTTACTGCTCCAATAATTGCGGAAAATTTAAAACGTGTTACTATCATGTCAACAATTACGATTCTTGAATTCATCAATTTCTCTTCGTTCTTCGCAATGTGAAAGGCATCAAAAGATACCTCTGATTACTTCAGCTTTTTATCGCAAATCTATCCTGGCAGATACTCGTAAAATGAGCGTATGGCCGGTTCGTAGTTATCGACAGTTGTCGACCGAATGACCGCTGAGAGCTATCAATAATTGAAATTTACGTAGTTGCGAGCTCGTAAAATTTAACAACCAGTTTTGTACTTATTATCGCAATCAGCACGCATGATTTACTGGTCTCGCTACATCGTAAACGCGAAACGTCCTAATGGGGGTATTAATTGCATATTAAATGGCGATAAATAAGGAAACGCATACTATGTCGTGCTATATACACGGAGCGCCATAGATTCAACTCTATTAAATCGTAATCCGTAGAAGTGTTAAAATGTATTGAGTTCGTAAGCCATGGATCGAGGTTTTGTGACAAATTTGATATCAAATACGTTATGAAGTAATTAAATAGTTATGTATATTTCTATTCACATAATCAGAATAATCGCAGCAACATTTTCGTTTCTCCTTTCAGGTTTCCTAACACAACCGCTCCTACTATTCTAAAACTCGAGTTCGACTTACGAAAAACAAAAGTTCTCGCGCAGCTTCAGCCTCTCTAATGAAGGCATCAAACCCGAGGCGAGCTCGTTAATGAACGGTTCTAGATTTTACCGTTGTAATGGAGGAATTCATCTAGAAACGTTTCCTACCATACCCATTCCACACGAGGGAGGTGATTAGATGCTCGTTCCACGTTGATTGCCCGCAGCTACGATTTCATTTCGGCTGAAATGGGACGACCGTGGCCACCTAATGTTATTCTCTTCGGTTAGGATATAATGAGTGGACGTTTAAAGTATTTAAGAATGCATTTTAGACTCTAATTAAGAACATAACAATAATGAAGTAATTGTTATGAAGTACTGATTAGGTAGGAACATCTCTAACAAATTTTTATCGATTACTCATGGATTCTTTGCGTTAAAATGTAGAACATTTCAACTGCATTTTGTACTTTTACATACGTTGATTGTCGCATAAATTATAACAATCAGGAACTTCTAGTGTTGTCAGAATATTTTAGATTTCAGTATTGCAACTGAAAACAAAATTTCTTTTGGTAATGTATACTGAGTGACATATAAATTGCAACACCAAGAACGAGTAGGATATTTTTGTTGAAACTTGGTAGATTTGTTGGACTACCATTAAATAATAATTGATTAACGTTTGAGATCAAGTGGTAATGTACTAACATCACATTTGACAGTTATTATTAATTTTTTACTAGCTTTTTCGATCTCTCTTTATCGTTCGATTTGTTGTCTTTTTCATTGTTAATTAACATTATTTCGACTGTTATTCAGTTGTTTACGTGTTTTGTTTGTTTGACCCTGCCTAGAGTACGGCAACGAGTCAATCACCATCAATTAAGCGAATTCGGTAGAGATCGAATTATTGGTTTGTGCGAAGCTGGTTGTTCATTTGGGGAGATTGCTAACCGTATAAATCGAAACCGGTCTACTGTAATGCGAGTGTGTCGTGCATGGTTTGAAGATGGACAGGAACGTCGAAAAAGGGGAACCGGTACTTCAAGAAAAACGAATGAGCGTCAAGATCGTTGCTTAAGACATTTAGAGATAGATTTTCTTCTATTCGGGCAATTAGTGACCAATGGTTTGGTGAAGAAGGACGCCATGTAACCTTCAGAAGAGTTTATCGCCGAATCCGAAGTTTTGGGTTAAGATCATATCGTCCGCAAATTGTGCTTCCTTTGACTGCGGAACATTATCAGCAACGGTTACACTGGTGCAATGAAAGATCTCATTGGAATATTGAATGGCGTGGTGTTGTCTTTAGTGACGAATCTAGATTTTGTTTAGGGATGCACGACGCTCGTAAGTGAGTCAGAAGAAGGCGGGGTGAACAACGGAATCCTCAATTTACAGTTGAGGAACACGTACACCGCGCCGTGGGTGTCATGGTTTGGGGTGCGATTACTTACAGTAGCAGGTCTCCCTTGGTGTTCATTCGAGGCAATATGACAGCACAACGATATATTGCGGAGGTAGTTGAAGCACATCTTCTGCCCTACTTACAAGAGCTTGAAGATCCATTATTCCAGCAGGATAATGCACGTCCTCATGTAGCAAGGATTTCCTTGAACGTCTTTGAACAGGCCCATATTAATTTTTTGCCCTGGCCTCCAAGCTCTCCAGATTTTTCACTCATCGAACATGTTTGGGACATAATGGGTAGAGGGTTGCAAAATTTTCAGCGCCCTGCTTTGACTTTGAAGGCTTTGAGACATGAGGTGCAACTTGCATGGGAGGCTATACCCCAAGACGAAATAAACCACTTTATTCAATCAATGCCACGACGTGTGAATGAATGTATAAATCAGAGAGGCCGCCCCACACATTATTAACGATAATTATAAAATCTTGTTTAACTAATAAAGATTTTTCTTCTCAAACTTTGATCATTTATTACTATAACATACGTGAATATTCCAACCAAATTTCATTCAGAAATTCCAACCCCTTCTTGATGTTGCAATTTCTATGTCACTCAGCATAGTACCTACCGTAGTAATTAGAAAAAAATTATGCGTGCAGTTCACACGCAGTAGCAGTCAAACCTTCAGAAAAATAAACTGCGAGAGAATGAGACGAATGCAGCATCAAAAGTGGGATAATTATAGGGTTTATTTATTATATTTGTACCAAAGTCTCGTAATACGCAGGCGCACACACACGTACTAACCCACGTACATACAAACAGAACGCTGCTTTGACCAAGCAAGTAGTGACAGGGAAAAATCACTTTAAAAAAATGACAGTAGAGTATTCCTTTTTTGTAGCTAACTTAGAAGGGTTAGTAAAGTTCTAAAGATATTCTGCAATCCATCAACATCAACAATGTTGATAAAAGCATTCCATCTAAGAAATCTTCATCGATTATTTGGTGTTAACTTTTCGATTCTTAGATCTCCATTTTGCGAAATTTAGAAGAAGGTAGACTCAAGGAACGCAGCATCTGAAATTTATCAACACTTTAAGGACGCAGCGAGTTGTAGATTCCATTATTTATTAACGCAAATTGTATGGGCAATGTATTCATACTTTGGTCCCTCTTGCTTCAAGCGCTTTTCCATTTTCTGTTCTTCTATCTGTTTCATATGTACGTTTACAGATTTAAAGGGGCTCGGAGAAGACCAAGGGAAGACTCAACTTACATTCCAACTGAGAATATCACAGAAGAAATTGAAATTCCACAAATCGTCTGAATTCTAAGAATGATTTCCCAACTTATAGAGGCGATGTGCTTATAATGTTACTGGAGTGGTGAAATAATCTTCAACTTACAAAGACACGCAATACAAATACTCAGAAACTAAAGAAGATATCAAAAAGAAGTCAAAACAAGACATTTCGACATCGGCATCGCACTCTACGCCTTCGAGGACGTATATATATATATATACCAAGTTTCGTCTAATTTAGAACATCTTCAATTTTTCCTGAATTTCTAAAGGGGTACCCCTTGCAGATTTCGAAGAAAATCGAAATGGTTAGAAGTACGACTTATTACACATCAAATTAAAGCTCTTCTAGTGCAAATTGCGGTTATAGCAGTTTCTACTACGAGAGGCGTGTTGTTAAGAAAATATTCGATGAGAACGTGAATGGTGGTTCCGGTCAAAACGCTTCTGTACGCTCCAAGATCCAAAGGAAGCAAATTCTATCGATTTCGACGTCGGAATCGCGCTCTACGCCTTCGAAAACGTATATACACCAAGTTTCGTCTAATTCAGAACATCCTCAATTTTTTGCTGAATTTTCAAAGGGGTACCCCTTGGAGATTTCGATGAAAATCGAAATGGTAGGAAGTATGACTTATTACATATCAAATTAAAGCTCTTTTCGTGCAGATTGCAGTGAAAGCAACTTCCAGGACGAGAGGCGTGATGTTAAGAAAATATTCGATGAGAACATCAATGGTAGTACTGGCCAAAACGCTTCTGTATGCACCAAGATCCAAACGAAGCAAATCCCATCGATTTCGACGTCGGAATCGCACTCTACGCCTTCGAGGACGTATATACACCAAGCTTCGTCTAATTTAGAACATATTCAATTTTTCCTCAATTTCCAAAGGGGTACCCCTTGGAGATTTCGATGAAAATCGAAATGGTAGGAAGTATGACTTATTACACATCAAATTAAAGCTCTTTTCGTGCAGATTGCAGTGAAAGCAACTTCCAGGACGAGAGGCGTGATGTTAAGAAAATATTCGATGAGAACGTGAATGGTAGTTCTGGTCAAAACGCTTCTGTATGCACCAAGATCCAAACGAAGCAGATCCCATCGATTTCGACGTCGGAATCGCACTCTACGCCTTCGAGGACGTATATACACCAAGTTTCGTCTAATTCAGAACATCCTCAATTTTTCCTGAATTTCCAAAGGGGTATTGGAGATTTCGATGAAAATCGAAATGGTAGGAAGTATGACTTATTACACATCAAATTAAAGCTCTTTTCGTGCAGATTGCAGTGAAAGCAACTTCCAGGACGAGAGGCGTGATGTTAAGAAAATATTCGATGAGAACGTGAATGGTAGTACTGGCCAAAACGCTTCTGTATGCACCAAGATCCAAACGAAGCAAATCCCATCGATTTCGACGTCGGAATCGCATTCTACGCCTTCGAAAACGTATATACACCAAGTTTCGTCTAATTCAGAACATCCTCAATTTTTGCTGAATGTCCAAAGGCCTGAAACAAAGCTGGTGTTTACCGAAACAGCCTTACACACTGAATAAAGTTAGGCAAAAGTTGCCTGTTCACGAAGAACGTATTTCGAAGCGCGTGACTTCCGAGTTTTTGGTGTTATTTCTTGTCCTGCTAAATAAAACCTCAGGGATCGTCGAATGGTGAATTCTAACGATAAAAACAAGTCATTAACGAAATCAGGAAAATCGACGTAAACCGTTGGATCACCCCCACCTCACGCAGAATCATAAACAAGTAATTATTTAAAGCGGCATACTGCCGATGTTACTATATACTGTTCAGTAATATTTAAGTCCAAATATTTCTTTGTCGTTCCGTTTGTCAAAAATCAAATTCATGAAAGCCGTTTTAAAACTTACTAATTTTTATTAATCTAACGTTTTTGAAAGGAGAATTTGCCTCGAAATGAGATATGCAAAAATATGTTGCTAGTTAGAAAAAATTCCCTGAAAAACAATAAATGTCCTTTACTGCATCCTGATTTATATTTTATATTTTTTCCTCGAAATTTCGATAGCGGTCCTCGTAAAGCAATCATCGCTGATATATAGAAGGAACAACCAAAAGTATTTCTTAATAGGATTATGAAAGATTTCCCAAAAAAGAAACATAAGAAGACTTCCTTTCATTTCTCTCTTGTACAGCATACGCGTATGTAACAAAGAGAAGAAAGAAAAAAATACTTAATCTACCCTTTTATGTTAAATCTTTTGAGCTCAGGTGTTGCCAGCGCATCGAATTAATTTGTCGCGGTTAGTGTGAGAATGGCCGACAACTTATTCGCTCTAAATCGACTCGCAAAATATACCTGCGGTCTTATAATCGCAATGCAGTAGCAAAACGAATGTATTGCCTTGACTAATAAGTTAATTAAAATACAAGTTCATGGACAGAATGCGGTTATACGTGGATGCATGCGTTATGAACTATGTAAATCAATTCGGGAAGATAAAAGATGCTTCTTTTGTTTCGTTCTGATGTTGGTATTGCAAGTAATTCTTGCTTTAAAATAGATAGATAGATAGATAGATAGATAGATAGATAGATATCTTTATTCCATTGTACGCGGCGTGGAACATGTCAATTAAAAATTTTAAATGTATCAATAAAAACATTAGGTACATATATGTATATATATATATATATATACAGTGTGTCCCAGGATTAACGTTACAAGAGGTGTGATGGACTGAAAATTTTTGAATTTTATTTTAAGATTGTAGAATTAAGCCCTGCTTGGCGCGAATAGCATTTTAAGAATATTTTCAGTTTTTGAAAAACAAGTTGGCCTTGACGGTGAAGCGAAAACTATTTTCTTTTCAGGTAACCTACCCTTTTTGTTCATGATACGTCAAAATGTTACTAAAAAAAGTTGTTCAGAATGATAAATTATGGCTCTTTGCAAAATTTCAGAAATATTTACGTACTTTGACTAAACCGTCATTTTCTTAGGTTGAACAAAATAAATTGCATGTAGTATTTACTCAAAAATTAAATTTACAAAACGTAATAACATTGTTGTACATAATGTAATAATAAATTACTTATTCAATCTAACTACCGCCATTTTGTACACACTTTTCCATGTGATGTCTGAAATCTCTGATACTGTTACGAACTTCCTCGATGTGTATTTGCTGTACGCCGTTTCTTATCCTTTCCTTTAGTACTTCTCTATTGTTGGGTATTGGTTGAGAATAAACCAGTTGTTTGAGACGACCCCATAAAAAAATCTAATATTGTGAGGTCGGGCGACCGTGGAGGCCACGCAATCGGATAATTTTTAGCTATCCACTTTTTTCGAAACACCAAATTTATCGATTCAGCTACGCGTGTTGTCGAATGTGCAGGACATCCGTCTTGTTGGAAATACATTGATTGTCGTTCTGTCAGCGGCAAGTCATGTAAGTACTCTTCCCTGAATCTTTCAAGTAGCTGTACATAAACATTCTGATTTAACCGCCCCTCTATGAAGAAAGGTCCAATAATGCCAAAAGTATATAAAACGGCACACCATACATTCACTTTTTGGTAATACTGTCGTCTACAATTGACCCGAAAGTTTGGATTTTGTGTAGCCCAATAGTGACAATTTTGAGAGGAAACAACGCCATTTGTAGTAACATTTGCTTCGTCAGAAGAAACAATGTTTTTATAAAAATTTCGTTCTTCAATACATTTCTCCCCGATGGTAAGACAAAATAATAATCTTCGGCCTTCATCACCTTCTTCGATAGTGTGCACAAATTTTGGTTTGGATGCCTTTACCTTGTTTGCCTTATAAATTCTTTGTAATTCCGATTTACTGACATTAAGATTACGTAAACGTTCCCTCAATGATAGTCTAGGATGTTCTTCCACCGAATCAAGAGCAATAATAGTTACGGCATCGTTTTCATCATGTTTCTTCTTTTCTTTCTTTACGTTAAGAACGCTGCCAGTTGCAAGAAATTTCTTAACTATTCGCATGGCAGTCATACGTGTAAGGTTGGTATTGGGAAATCTCTCGTTAAACTGCTGCACCACTTCTCTTAGTGCAATGTGTCCGAGCCCATAACACTGAACAACGTAAATTCTCTGCTGTAACGTTAACATGATCTAGCATTAATTGAAATTTGAACTAAGGGATACTACAAATTATTGTAATCTGACAGTACTTAAGATTAGTTAACAATTTTGTTTTCATGGCCTCCCATTGTTTTATTTAACGCGAATTCAGACATCCCAGACTTTAAAAAAACAATTTCTTTTGCTAAATCTAAAAAATACGTAAATATTTCTGAAATTTTGCATGGGGCCATAATTTCTCATTCTGAACAACTTTTTTTAGTAAAATTTTGACGTATCATGAACAAAAAGGGTAGGTTACCTGAAGAGAAAGTAGTTTTCGCTTCACCGTCAAGCCCAACTTGTTTTTCAATAACTGAAAATATTCTTAAAATTCTATTCACGCCAAGCAGGGCTTAATTCTACAATCTTAAAATAAAATTCAAAAATTTTCAGTCCATCACACCTCTTGTAACGTCAATCCTGGGACACACTGTATATACAACAATAAAATGGTATATATAGATCATTACAATGTATATAATAGATATAATTCCCAGCATTAACCAGTCAATGTAATATTCTTTGAAAAAAGTCATCAACATTGTGTAGTGCGTCTTTTATTAAGAATTTGTTTAATATTAACTTATATTTGTCAAAATTAAGATTTCTTATTGCAGGGGGTATGTGATTAAATATCTTAATACATTGATATACTACATTCTTTTGTACTGTTGTCGAATACAATTTTGGTGGAACTAATGTACAATGTATGAATCCTCAGGTTTCATGAGTATGTTTAATTTTATATTTTTTTGAAGAAGTCTTAATATGAGCGTTTCACGAATAGTGCGCATTCCAATACAGAAATTGACGGCAAGGTAAGTATATTATTATTCACAAACATTGTCTTACACGAGTCTCTGGGGTTCAAATGGAACAATGTTCTTATGCAGGCCTTTTGTTGAATAAAGATTCTCTGTACATCTACAGCATTCCCCCAAAATAACACACCGTATCTGAGTGATGAGTGTACGTACGCGTAATAAGCATTCAATGCCGCCGATGCACTGACACTACGAATAATCATCCTCAACGCGTAATTATATCTACACAATTTACGAACCAAGTCCTCAATATGCGGCTTCCAAGATAAGAGGGAGTCGATCTTCGTTCCCAAGAAGACTGCTACCTGCGAACTGGTGAGCATCTGTCCATGAATACACTACCATAGTTTTCGATTACGAATGGATTACTCCTCGCTGTATGAGAACCGTTACTACCGTTTAACTCAGATTTGGTATCCCTTCCGTTGCATCGTTTATTTTTCATGCCTACTATCAATGATCAAATCAATTTCTTTATTTCTAGTCTTTTATCGGTGTTCGATAAACATGCTGCACTTCTCTTTCGTAAGTTCACCAGGAAACGTGTTCCTTGGCTCACTGACAATTTGAGATTACTAATGTCATTGAGAGATAAGAGCAAGGCCTAATTTCGTAGAACGAGGAATCCACATGATTGGTCTTCATACAAAACTTTAAGAAACTTGACCACAAAAACCTTTAGGCTAGAGCAAAAGCATATTTCGATTTCATATCTCGTTCTAATAACTCAGGAGCCATCTGGAATGATCTGCGTGCACTTGGGGTTTCTAAAAGCTGTGATAGTGATATTCCGATGTATTTAAATGATCCTGATGCAGTTAATACTTACTTCATTCAATCATCTGCTCCATTAAATACCGATAGTTCTGATTGGGTCGACTTTTATTACAGAAATTCTAGGCAACCTCCACATTTCTCTTTCAGTACTGTAGATGAACTGGTAATCTCTAAAATAATAACATCTCTTAAGTCTTCTTCACCGGGCTGTGACGGTCTCTCTGCTGTTATGATTCGGTACTGTTGTCCTACTATTACTCCTTATATAACGCACATAATTAATACCTGTTTATTAGAAGGAGTATTCCCTGACTGTTGGAAGTGTGCCGTGGTTCGTCCGTTGCCTAAAGTCGGGAATCCCGTTCATTTTTGTGATCTGAGACCTATAAGTCTTCTACCCGTGCTTTCAAAAATATTGGAAAAAATTATTGCAATGCAAATAACTGAATATCTATCTTCTGCAAATATACTACCTCCCATTCAATCGGGTTTCCGTGCAGGGTACAGCTGTGAGACAGCACTGTTGAAAGTTACTGACGATCTTCTGGAGGCGACGGACAGGGGCTTGGTTTCCTGTCTCATTTTATTGGACTACAGTAAAGCCTTCGATAAAGTTAATCATCGTGTTCTCCTGTCTATTTTGCATAACATTGGTCTTAACAATGTATCTTTATCACTTTTCGAAAATTATTTGGGCAATCGTAAACAGAGTGTTACAATTGGTAACAGCACATCGGCTCTTCTTGATGCTCCCCATGGGGTTCCTCAGGGATCTATTATTGGGCCTATCCTGTTTACAATATATACTTCACATTTATTCTATGGACTTAAACACTGTAAAACACATGTTTATGCAGAAGATACACAATTGTATTATTCCTTTCGGCCTACTGATTGGAGACTAGCTGTTGACAGCATTAATAAGGATTTAATTTACATCGAATTTCTGTGGAACACTGTTTGACGATAAATCCGGATAAATCAAAAGCAATTCTTTTGGGCCCCAGGAAAACATGTTGCAACATCTCTTGTATTTTTAATATAGAAATTAATAATGGCAAAATTCCACTTGCCGAAAGTGTAAAAAGCCTCGGGCTTATTTTAGATAATACGCACAGATATCGGAAACAGATCTCGCTTTATATTCGTAATGCTTATCTTAATTTGAAAAAACTGTTTCCTTATAAGCACGTGTTTAATGAAACTATTAAAAAAATTATGCGAAGCTTTTGTCCTCTCACAATTCGCATACTGTGTACCAATTTATCATTCAGCTCTGGATACTTTTACTCAAAATCGCATACAAAAAGTGCAAAATTCATGTTTGAGGTATATTTATGGCATACGTAAATTTAACCATATTTCCCATAAATTGGACTGTGCCCGATGGCTCAATATGCATGATAGACGGGAATATCGCTGCCTGGGCTTATATCATAAAATACTATCTTTGAGGTCTCCGCCGTATCTGTATCAAAAGATCACATTTAGGACAGATGTACATAATCTCAATACAAGATTTCGGGGCAAAATTTCTCCACCACAACATAAAACCGCACTTTATGAAAGATCCTTCTCATTTCAAATCTATATATTGTACAACAGTTTACCTGTTGAAGTTTCGTGTAGTACCTCATTTAATAGCAGTTTGAGGGAATATCTGATAGATGGGCGGGGTTCTGGTGCACGCAAGTAGTTCCTCAATTTGGTTTACACTTTTTAGACAGGAATGCTATTTACTTTTCTTTAAAAAATGTTAAATATTTTGTGGCTTGAATTGGTATGAATTAGTAGTAGTGCTTTTCTTTTCTTTTTTTTTTCTTTTATTTTGCCTCTATTTGCATCATCGAAATCTTTTAGATCTAGGCAGTGTATGTGTGTATATATATATGCATATATTTGGGTGTGCATATATGTATTCTAATATATCAAGGTTGAGTTGCAAAGCAGCATTAGCTGAACTTCGCCTTGAGATTGCGACGTTCACTCTCTCGTGTGTACATGTATCTATATTTTGTAATAGTTGATGCAATAAAGACATTATTATTAGACATTATTATTACAGTTGGGGTATGAGGCTGCGTTTATATCCTTCTTGTCTGCTGTAATATACTTCTCTTATGTGTCCAGCAATTGACGTTTAAAGATTTGATTATTTGACCATAGTAGGATATTAAAGAACAACGTTACGTTTTCTTTGATGTTAATTAAATTGTCTCTAGCTGTCGGTAGATATGGCTTTCGGTTAGCAATACTTTTTTGTTATAGATTCTCTAGGTAAATGATGTTGGAAACGGTAATTGTTTCGAGACTTATCAAAGTTTCTTTCGACATCAAACTTATCACAAAATCTTCCGCAGAACAGTTGCGCGAGCACGGGTTTTAAAACTTTACCGCTTAACAGTTTGCCTATTACGTGGACCTCAAATTAAAAAGCCGATGAGATCTATAATGACTGATCGGCTTTGAAACTGAGATGAAAGAATGGGATTTTAGATACGAAGAATTTTCGTTTTTCTGGACAAGGCTGGTTCACATCCCAGAGGACTAAATCTAAGAAATATTAAAAATTTATTTCTACATCATTATGCTACATTTGTAGTAGGTATGTCTTTAGCAACAAAGTTTTGTAGAAATTTTAATGTAAGTGTTCAGCCTACTGAAAGTCAACACGAGAACTTCATTAATTTACTAATGGGAACTTCTATGAAAATACGAGAATTGAGAATGATGTCAAAAATGATGAATTAATGCAGGATTGCGATGATGAAGAAGCACCAGGTCCTGTAGATTCATACGCTGCTATGCCTTAGAAATACAGAAAATTAAGATTTTGTTGCGTTTAAGCATTTTAAAAGCATTTACTCATACTTCCACAAGTGCCTTTCTCAAGTAAAATGTAGAAAAAAGAAAACGAAGCAAAAATATAAGATTCTTTTGGTCTAGCTTTTAAGATATCTAATATACGTGTGTTTATCAAAAGAAAAAAACGAACCAGTTAGTTTGTTGTTTATTTATGACTTCTTCAACGATTTTGTTGAAATTTTCTTAGTAGCAGACACTTCCCACTAGTGGAGAAAAAACATGGAACCGTCGATGTCAGCTAATGGAAGATTGCACTTTGTTTGATCAATATCAGTTACTCTCAATTTCTTCCGATTTCCTTACTTCTCCTTAACGGGTGTCCCTCTTCTTCTTCTTCTTTTTCTTCTCGTAAATCCTTAGGCATCCTTCGTCAATCCATTTTCTTTCTGGTTTTCCCTTTTTCTTCTATTGTTACTTTTGGCTTATATTATTTTCTTTGTTACACCCTCTTGTTTCATTCTTATTATGTGACCGTACCAATTCAGTTGCCTTCTTTCAATTTTGTTTAATATATCTACTTGATTTTGTCATATTCCTAATCTGTCCCTCTTCTATTGTATCCATTTTAGTCTTCTCCCCGATCTTTCTCAAAAGCTTCGTTTCCGTAGCCGTTATTTTACTTTTGTGTTTATGCTGTATTGACCAGGACATGACTGTTGTCGGTACAACTACTGAATTGTATACTCCTTGTTTGATCCTTGTTTCTAGTTCTTTCTTCCCGAAGATGGCTTGATTCAGAGCATAGTATATGATTGTGGCTTTCCGTCCTCTTCTTACTATATCTAGATCGATTTTTCCGTCCTTCGGTATAATGGAACCTAGATATTCGCATGTACCAACTTCTTCTTCTTGTTTATCATTTATTTTAATTATCATATTATTTGCTGGTTCTTTGTTGTTTATTACCATTGGTTTGCCCTTTTCTACGTTTATTTCCATCTTCATTTTCTCTATCTCTTCTGACCATATTTTTGTTAATTTATCCAGTTTCAGATAACTGTCAGCTATTAGCGCCAAATCATCGGCTTACAGTAATACATCTCCAGCTTCTTATAGCCTAGCAATGGCTTCATGCTTTCAGTGCATTTTCTCGTATTTTGCAGGATTCTTTCCATTACTATAATGAATATTAATGAACTTAAGCTGTGCCCTTGCTTTAGTCCTACTTGCATTTCAAAATCTGCTGATCTTTTTCCATTCATTCGTATTATTCCCCCTGATCCAGCAGTATAAACTTTTGATTATTTCACGCATCTTTCTTGGCACCTCCAGTTTCTTTAGACATACTTTTTCTATCCTTCTTATAGAAGGCTGCAAGTCTATGAAATTGAAGTAGAACAGAAGGTTTCAAGTTTTTCCCTTCTATAATGTATTTAATGATATGGATATTATCATTCGTTTATTTCCCTTTTCTATGAGCTGCTTGTTCTCCTCCCAATTTGCTTCCTATTAAATGTGCGAGTCGTTTCTCTATTATTTTAGTATAGACCTTAAAGCAGGCATGGGCAACTTTTTTGTAGAAGTTTTATGCTGCGAGTAATCTTGAAAAATATACATTTTTGTGGTATCTTTATGATTCATTATGAATTAAGTTTAGACGGGCCGTGCTAATATGCAACGAAAGAATTCAGTAGCGGGCCGGGCAAATCTTACTCGAGGCCGCATGTGGCTCGCGGGCTGGAGGGTGCCCATCAATACCTTAAAGCATACTGTCCATAGACATATTGTCGTATAGGTTCCACATTGACTTTGTTCGCTTTTTTTACATATGGGAATGATGAGGTTGTTTTTCCCAATCCGCAGGAATTTTATTAGTTCGCCATGCCTTGCAACACTCAACTAAAGCAACACATTACAAATGTTTAGCAATATTATGGGATTGGAAAAATTCGAATGCTAGTTTAGGGGGCTCGGTAGATTGACCAACTCCAACTCCTTTTAACGAATTAAATCTCTTAATTCATCGCTATTTTGATCAGTAAACTTTCTAACTATGATTTAATCCATAATCGAGAAAAACCAGGCAAGCGCTATTCTTTTCACGATCCAAAGAAAACGCGTCTCCACTTCTTTTCTCCACAAGAATTCCACCAAATCTGGGAAAGTTGAGCAAAAGTATCTGTTGGACTAAGCATTAAACACAAACAAACGTTAGACATTAGCGATAAAATTAGGAATACAATAATAAGGGTAAATCCAAAAGTAACATTGTTGGTGAACCTAATCGAACAAAGACAGTTTAGTTGATTTTGATATATTGTGTTTATGAGTGATTAAAACTTGTGTGAAAGTTAGTTAGAAAACTGGACAGAAAGGAAGGCAAATAAAGGGGGCCCAAAACGAGATAAAACAGCGTCATCAACAAGATCCTGAATGACTACGGTATTAGTTGGCCGAAAGCCATAATATAAGCATATTACGGGAAGCAATAGAAATCAGTCTGCAGAATAAAAGTGCAACATTTCGCATCGACATCTCACAATAGAGAGAATGCAGATAAACAAGTATAAATATTGGTTCAAATACTATGGTAGTAATTCATTTACTTAAAAACTAAAAAGTGCCTAGGTGAAGTCTGTGAAATTTAGCCATAGTTAACCGAGTTGTGTCACGAAACTTTACATCTGATTAACGTCCTTGGTTCCAATGACTTTTTAATCAATAATGATACGTTCAATACAAAGTAATCGGACCTATCATTTGCAGAGAATCAAACTAAGAAACAAACTGGATTTTCAAACTTTTTCTCTCTTTACACCTGCTTTATTTGGCGCATGTTACTAAACAAAAGTTTTATCTCTGTCGGCGAATTCCACAAAATCTGGGGAAAAGAGGGAGCAAACACTGGTCTTTCCACTATCAAGAAAATGAAACTGCTACTGCAGGATCGTCTCTCTGTCCAAGAATTCAACCGAAACCATCCAATTCGATCAAGTCTTGGCAAGTAATTCGGGGCATAATCCAGTTTCGTAACGCGAGTATTTTGACCCGACACACAATGCACCATGCCATGTACCCTTTAGCTTATTAGGGGTTGCAAACGGTCACTCTTACGAGAAAATAAAACTCACACATAAGAATTAGTGGAATTTTACAGAAGTTTCAATTAAAACATCCGTTTGCAATAATTTTCGGATCCATTGATGGATTGAGTTATAAGAAAAATCAAAAGACGTCATCATATTGGGAAATATTTCGATTTAGTTGAATATGCAACTTTGTTAAAAGAATTGAGCTTTATATTGTTGTACACTTCCTGGGTTTTAAATTTTAATGTATTCCGTACAAGACACCATCTAACATCCAGCAAGTTAAACTCTTCCATAAAATCCTTTCCAAGCACGAATAGCACATTACCGTAAACGATACATGCCATTGTATAAGCAACGAAGGAAACACGACCTTCTACAGTCATATGCTTCAGGAGCACTGCCAAGGGTTGCATTTTTTCTCGGAAACGTCGAGAGATTAACTCGCGTGGGTATGTCTAGTAAACGTACGGCATATGCTTTTTATGGTGAAGTACGAAGACATTAGTCGCAGACCGAGTTACGGGGCGCGTACGAATCCACTGTTCGTCCAGGAAGATTAGTTTCATAGAAAGACGTAATCCCGAAATGTACGCAATAAATATCGTAGAGACAAGCGAAAGCCGCACGTGGAGAGCACTACCGAGAATACTCGTAAATTTTAGCGTTACAATAATGTGGCCATATGGCATAACAGAAGAGATCCTTGGTTGGTGTAGAACGGCATTTGTAAGTGCTGTTCCTGTCTGTGGAGACGTTTGAAAGGAAGGTTTATATCATAACATTGAGTTATAAATTACCTAGGAGCTAGGTTGATATAAATATAGCCAAAGATTGAGGTTTTGTGAACACTTTCTTAGTTAATTCGAAAAAACACAATCACAAACGTTTGCTAATAAAAATGGTAGCTTCATTAAGGTTTGTGTACTAAGCTATAAATCGGCTGTTAAATATGTGGAAATTAAATATTTAAAGTTTGGTAAGTTATAAGTAGAGACCGGATTATATGTCCGAGATTTGACTAAAATATGTACCTATATACATCTTAATTAAATATGAGCAAAATTTGTTGAAAATATTCCTATAATATCTAGAATATATTTCAAAGATATTTTCAGAATGTCGAATATATTTTGAACTAACAAAAACAAGAGACAAACACTAAGAAAATTTAAACACATTTTATTAAACAAACACTTACATTTCTACATTAAACTTTACATCCCTTACTGTAAAAACAATTCACAATCTGTTAGTACCGATTTGTACATTGAAAAACTTCGTTCGACGTCAACTAATGTGATTGGTGCATATTTAAAAACACTAACAATTTCCGGATTTAAATCGGTTTCAACATTAAAATCGCCACGAAAAATTTGGTTTGCTTCTTGTAACATATTTAAATGGCTATTTTATGGATCTTGATACAGAAGGCTACTAAATCGCTTTTCACTTTTGGCATTTTTGAATAACGCTCGGTAACATTTCACTTTATTCGGTGTTTGTCATAGAATACTCAACAAAGATAGAATGTAATGTCGCTTGTCAACAAATTTGCTCGTTATGACGCGCCATCTAGTGTAATGGCAGTGATAATTTTGGCGGAAATTCAAAGGAGATAATTTCACTGGCTTTATATAAAAATTGTTTTAATTGTAATTTGCGTCTTCTCATTTGTATATATGCAAGAATAAAATTTATTAACTGAAAACACAATTTTTAAACGAGTTTAAATCTAATAAATAAAATTTTTGGTTGGACTTGGAAATCTGTGTCTCTTCTCCTTCTTACTGGGTATACAACCGGAAACTGCACAACCAGCTCGTCCCATTGTAGAAAATACTCTAACACTATAACTAGCTATAACGATAAAATCACTTCTTTACTATAACATCTAAACAATTACTGTATGGGTACTGTGACATATGCAGACATGTGACAGCTTTAATACAACCAGTACAACTTTCTCTTTACGGATTGCTAACTTACCAAATAATATCGTGTTAATATCGCAAAACTTAAAACACCAAAACTACAGAACTCTAACAAAGCCGCGTGGTATTGCGCCCTCTTTTGGCATGGCAGTGCTGCCATGGACGCCATGACAGTTCCCACTTTTCCCTATTCAGATTACAACCGGTGGTGTTTGTGAATGATGAAAATTTTTAAATGATATATGCTGAAATGTATATTACCCCTACCTAATTATCTTTAACCAATCAGAACTCACCTTTATTCGTTTAATTTCCGATTTTTATTCTTAGAAACCGTAACAAAATAATCTTTGCTCTTCGGTATTGAACATGATATTTCGTTTAGAAGTTTAAAAGCAATTAACAATTTCTTAGAAAAATGTAGAAACATAATTTTCTTGGAAAAAGCACTAATCTCTATTTAAGTAATACTTATCTTATTATATTGAACAAAACATCGGTAATCGTACAATGTAAATTTCCCAGAAAATCGTCTACTATATTTTTTTATAAATATCACGCGATTTTCAAACGGAAAAGTATGTCGAATAATTTCAAATTTGTTAAAATATTCGAAATATGTGGAAAAAGGCCAAACGAGTCTAAATATGTAAAAGTAAATTAGTGCTAAACGCTTTTATTTGCCCTAATTCGTGTAGATCTTAAAGCATTCAATTGTACCGTTGATAGTTATCGATATGCAAGAAACGTATAATCTGGTCTCCTGTTATAAGCAAGGGTCACTTAGTTTACAAGGCCCCGAAGTACTTTTAAATTGGATTTCCAAAGTCTCCGGCTGTAAGTTGTAATTTCAACTAATCAAATTTTTACTTGACTATACACGATAAGTCGCACTCCCCATAACTAATTCCCTTAATTAACAGAAAAAGTTTTCCCTAAAAATTCCAAACAAACAGATGGACTCTCGATTATTATTTCCCTGCATTTTGACGAAATTCGATTACGGTTTTAAAAAGGAAAAGGGAAACATACACGACAAAGAACTAGTAGTAAGGGACCTCTTACCTCTCCGCTGTATCCGTTCGTTCTTCGGTAGTCGAAAACAGCAGATGTCTTATTTGTGTTTTCGAATCTTCGGCTGGACGACGTCTTCCCAAAACTACGCGCAGTAATTACATAGGGGGAAAAGTGGCGCCACACAATAGTTAAGTCATTATCTTTTGGGGGCCCGTTGTGCTGGATGTATTTAATAGCGAAGCGGTCGCGTCTTCGTCTCAATTTACGTTGGCTGTGAGTGGACGTGTATGACAGAAAATAATTGAGGTCAAATTGGTATGTAGGGGCAAAGCACTAGGCTGCGTGATGGCCTTTTAGGATTACAGCGCTATAAAAAGCGATAGTATATAGAGGTGACCGCTATAAGGACAACCGAATAATAAACTATATGTATATCTATAATGAATATATGGTGATGTCCACGTTTATAATCCATGTTTCTTTCAAATTTGGCTTCGAACTGTATTAAAATTTTCAAAATATTTAACAATGTGTTGCAAATCCCGAAACTTTCTAATCCGTAATGATCCACTTCTTAGATTTTCGATTGTTCCTGTACCAATGGAACATAGTTCACTTCACATGTGATTATCTATTCGTATGCTGCATAGATACTGTTTTATAAAAGAATCCTCAAATGGTTGCTGGGCAGTTTTTCCAGGTTATTGAAATCCGAATTACTGTGTCTACTGTGATCTTTAATCTAATCATATATTTCTTACACCAATCGGTTGGTCATTTTTTGCAACTTCACTCACAGCCGATGGATCGCTCCAGCCTACTTTCTAGTGAGAGGGCAAAGAGGAAGCTGGTAGTGCCCGACCGAACATGTAGAATTTCTTATCAAATCGTAAGTACAGAGGTGAGGAACTTGCTGAAGGAGCAGATAAAGAATGGTGCACTAAGGCGGCCTCATATATTGATTGCGAGACCTTTAGAGGACAAAACACGATAATTGTTGCCAGTGGGCAAAAACCAAATTCAAAACACAATGGTCCTGTCGACAGAATAGTACATGTTTCCTGTGAATGCCAGTGAATGGACAGTGGTAGACTTAAATGCTTGGGATTTTGGTTCCTGTAGACAGAAGAGGTGAAACATATTACCACTCCTAAGGTGGTCAGTTACACCGAGGACATCAACCTGGTAGAATAAATGTACAGTGTATCCTCGGATTAACTTCACTGCAGATATAATTGATCAAAAATTTTAGAGTCTCATTTTAATGTTTTAAGTTGCTACCCTGCTTGGCCTCAAAAGAACTTCAAGCAGAAAACTTTTCAAAAATCGAGGCCGTCATGACAATTAATAGAAAACAATTTTCCGTTGAAATAAAGTTCCATTTAGGTCAATAATACGGCAGAATGATATCGAGAAAAATTGTCAGAATATAAAACTATGACTCTATCCAAAAATTCACAAATATCCTATCTAATTTGCTTTGACTAAATCAGTATTTGTTTTGTATTCTTGCATTGTAACTACAGAAAAACAAGTATTCCGTATAAGTTGTCAAAAAATGTAAGTTTCTAATAAATTATTTTATTGTTTTGGATATCCTCAAAACTATTTTCTACCTGCCATGGAAGAAGTCAACTTGTCACATGGCCGGCATATTCAACTCGTTTGATTACAAACGTTTTAAACCAGCATTTTCATGAAAGGCGGATAGGACGATACGGACATTGACCAGCAAGATCGTGTCTTAAAATTTTTATTCACGCGGTTATTTGAAACAAAGGATTTATTTGTGTGATTTTCATAATAGCCTTCAATTATTAAAAAAAACAGGGATGCTATAGATGCAATTAATTCTACGACCATACCAAAAGTATTTGAGAAGTTTTGAGTTAAAGGGGAAAAATTTGCCGATCATGGAGGAATTCAAATTGAATAACTATTATTACTACTCCCAAATAGCTTAGTCCCAGTCAAGCTCGATTGAATCCGAAAACTACTCAAAAACCACAAAATCCTTCTGCTAATTGAGAAAATCTTCCAGAACTGTTGTCGCCTTGCCGGATAGGAAACGAAAAGGGACAAAAACCATTTATAACCGAATGAAGTTAGGCACATAGCCGAGTTAGAAGAGTTCTGTTTCTAATCGGAAAATGAATTTAACTTAAGAGATATTAGATAGGGCCATATATCATTTTAAATCGATACCATTACTATCAATGATTAAAATAAAAAATTATCAAAGAGTAATCCAACGCCGGCTTATATCTATATATACATATTTTATTGCTATTATTATTTTATACTATTATTGGCACGGCATGACAACCTTGATTTTTAAATGATGAAAATTTGGTTGAAATTCTTTTCTCGGGCTATTCCATGCCAAATCAATCATGAGTTTTCTTGATCCCCTTCGATTTTGATGAAATTTGGTTTAGTTGTTATACTAACTGAAAAATTGACAGTCCCCTATGTCGACAGGGGCCGAAAATTTGGAGGGTAACATTCTCCCCCAATATTCCCAAGTCGCGACACTCTTGCACCTTCAAAATTCAATATCTTAGGTTCTATTGTAGCTACAGAGCCAATTTGTTTTATTTTAAAGCTTTTACTATGGTCTACAAGACTACTATAATAAAAAAATTAAAAAAATGAAGTGTGCCTCTCTAATTAAAGCTCGTGACAAGGAGTGGGGGAAATGGAGGGATGTATCTCCCCATTTTTTAAACTTGAGGTTCTCAATGAGTAAGTCCTAAAGAGCATATCTTGAAATTTTTATCTTGGGACAAGAATGAGATCCCTCGCAACGTGCTTCTTATGTAAAAACGGGGGAAAATAATTTACTTGTGTTGCCTAATTTTTAATATGTTTATATTAACTATGAAAAAACCTAAATTCCACGTCTGCCAAACAGATTTGGCATCTAAATATTTTTATCGGGTAATAATGAATATTTAATAAACGACGCTGTAAAAACTCTATTCTATATTGACAAAAGAATCTTTCGTCGAAGAAAGTTTGTAAGACACTGACTTTATTTATAACTATTAACAACTTAAAAACTAAATATGAAAATCTTACAACTAATAGGCTTTAAATTAGGGAGACACCCCTCATTTTTTTATCAATTTTTTGTGTTATAGTAGTCTTGCAGACCATAGTAAGAGCTTTAAAACGAAACAAATGGGCTCTGTAGCTGCAATAGAATCGAAAATATTGAACTTTGAAGGTGCAAGACTGTCGCGACTTTAAGATTTTGGGGGAAATTCTGACCCTCCGTATTTTCGGCCCCTGTCGACTTAGGGGGCTAAAAAATTGTATTTGTCAGGTTTTCAGTTAAGTATAACAAGTACACCAAATTTCATCGAAATCGGAGGGGGTCAAGAATTTTTGCCCTTTGTTTGATTGATTTGACGTGGAATGACATTCTCACCAAACAGGGCGGCAAAATGTTGAAAAGAGATTCAAACATGTTTGTTCAATTACATCCATAGGGAGTCGATTCACATATAATTATACCGTGTGTCCCCGGATTGACTTCAGTATAGGTATAATTAATCCAAAATTTTGGAATCTCGTTTTGATGTTTTGGGATCCCGGCCTGCTTGGTCTGAAAAGAATTTCATGCACATTTTTTACTTTTTAAAATCCAATATGGCCGTGACAACTGAGAATCATTTTATGTTGAAGTAAAGCGCCATTTCGGTCAATAATACGGCAAATTGTTATTAAGAAAAGTTGTTCAGAATAGGAAATTGTGTCCACGTGCAAAATTTCACAAATATCGGAACACTTTGATTAAATCAGTATTTGATTTGTGGTCTTGCACAGCAACCACACAAACAAGTATTCTGTGTAAATAAAAGAAACGCATTATTATTAACTGTCATTAAGATTACAGTGATATCTAAAATAATCTGTTTGAAATCAATTATTTATCTTTTATTGTTTGTGAATAACTTCGTTCGTTAGTTTCCTAATTTAAAATGTTGACCTTAGAACAGCGTGTTTATCTAACCAAGTGTTATGGGTTGGGAGAAGCATCTTATTCGCATGCTATTGATAAGTTTCATGAGAAATTTCCAATAGTGACAATTTCAGTTAATGGATTAAAAAACCTTGTAAAAAGTTTACGGAAACTGGAAGCGTGGTTAATGTAAAGAAAAAGAAAATGGTTCATGATCATGACGATGCTGCTACACTGTTGGTGAGAGATTCCGTAAATATTAATCACCGGCTATCATTGAGAAAACGGTCTGCTGATTTATCAATAAGTAAATCGCACGTACACAGAATTCTCCACGAAAATAAAATTCGACCATTTAAACCCATTTCCAATCATAAATTAGAAGCTGGGGACGATGGTCATCGACTGCTGTTTTGTTTTTGAATTGGAGAAAAATTTTTGGAAGATAGATAGTAGTTTTTATAAAAAAATAATCATCTACGGATGAATCTACCTTCACAACAAATGGCGTCGTGTCTTCGCAAAATTGTAGATAATGGTCTCATGAAAATCCACATTTTCGTACAATAACTAACAGTCAACATTATAAGAAAGTCAATGTATGGTGTGCAATAAGATACGATAAAATTATTGGTCCTTTCTTTTTCGATACTACTTTAAACCAACATCGTTATTTGGACATGCTCGAAAATTTTTCTTACCTGCTATGGAAGACGTCAATTTAGAAAATTTTTATTTTCAACAAGACGGATGCCCAGCACATTCAACTCGCCTTGTAACACATTTTTTGAACCAGCACTTCCACGAAAGGTGGATTGGACGATATGGTCCAATGCATTGGCCAGCCAGATCGCCTGATTTGACCCCTTTAGATTTTTATTTATGGGGATACTTGAAACAAAAGGTTTATTCATGCGATCTTCATGATGACCTTCAATTATTAAAACAGAAAATCAGTGATGCTATAGATGAAATTAACGCAACAAGCATAACAAAAGTATTTGAGGAGTTTCGGGTTAGAGTGGAACGATGTGCCGATCGTGGAGGAACTCACATTGAATAATTGTCATGTATTTTCGTTTTTTTTTAATAAAATACTTTATTAGAAACATACATGTTTTTGACAACTTATTACAGAATACATAGTTGACACATCAAATACTGATTCAATCAAAGTGTTCCGATATTTGTGAAATTTTGCATATGGACACAATTTCCTATTCTGAACAACTTTTCTTAATAACAATTTGCCGTATTATTGACCGAAATGGCGCTTTACTTCAACATAAAATGATTTTTCTAAGTTATCACGGCCATATTGGATTTTAAAAAGTAAAAAATGTGCATGAAATTCTTTTCAGACCAAGCAGGCCGGGATCCCAAAACATCAAAACGAGATTCCAGAATTTTGGATTAATTATACCTATAGTGAAGTCAATCCGGGGACACACGGTATAACGGGCGCAATAAGCCAACGAATTTCGGTGCGGTGTACGATGTCATACATCCTTAAGAAGAAAAGAATCTTGTCCAACCGTCAGCTTCTTCGTTCTTCAATTCCTTCAGAAAGAATATTGTATTCCTAGGTCTACAGAATCTCGAATGTAATTCATGAACCTCTCAAGCTAACCTTCAGGATTCTCTTGCAATTGTTACTCAAAATCAACAGCTTGCACTAGCTTATTCCCTGACATTGCTTGGACCATTCCTTTAATTTCTTCGTAAAGACCTTACCCATACCCGTATAATTCTAATATAATCTTGGTTTTTATGTTTTTTTAGTACTCTTACATTCCTTGTCGTCCAATCGGAAATGATTTTCTTCTGCGCAATCTTTGATCTAATGAATATTTCAAGCCGATTTCTTCGTACCTTTTTGTGTAAAAAGCTGTAAAAAATATAAAATCAGCAGCACACTCATGTGGTATAGTGTTTATTCATTCCATTCCATTACTTATGCTTCAGTTCTCGTAGAGTGGTTATTGTCCAATCATCAAATATTTTCTTAGTTTATTTCATCTTTGACGTGATTTCTGATCTCTTCAAACCAATTTTTGGTCATCCGTTGTTCGACACTTTTATAAGTCGAATCTAGCACAAAATTGTGAACCGTAAGCTACAAAGCCTATAGGACAGAGAATTATGCGAAATAGATTTTCTATCAAAAAAGGGACATTCAAAGTTGATTCGTTTAAACGGTATTATTCTCTAAAAGTACGATTTCATAGATCCCGTTATTATTAAATTTGTCAGTCAATTCAGTCATATTTAAACTGTATATAGTCTCATATATCTAAAATATCTACATACATACATATTTATAAACAGTAACAATTCAATCTTTAATCAAATTTGTGTACGACATTCCTAATTATCCAAGCGAAACAATCATCTACAGCGAGCCATCGTCGTAAGTTATGGAAGTCATCGGTGTTATCTTTTTCTTTTTCTCTACAAAAACAGTCTTCATTGGGCCCATATTCAAAATCGGTAATAAATCAAAAGGCTCGCTCAAAATAAAAAGAAAGTAAACAAGAACGGAGACGAGTTAAACAAATTCAGAAGCGTAAAACGACTGACCTTATCGCCGATAAATTTGATTTATCTATGCGCAGTCGATTAATTTGAAATTATAATTAACTTTATGTACTATAGCGGGGAACGCCATGCCAGGATCCATGTATCGTAATAATACGGCTTTGACGGCACTGGCGCTATTGTCGTTGTGCAGCTCTTCTGATACGTGTACAGTCTTCGTTGGAAGTAATGTCCACTAGCGATGTCGTTCTAACACCAGTCATCTGAGAATATTTTAGAAAAATATACTTCTCAGGTAAATTAATATCGAAATTAGAACGATACTAGTAAGTAAGTAAAATTACTGAATGGTCTTTAGAGGTAGACCTTGCAGGCTTATAGAAAGACCCACGCAAAGATGTGACCATCAAGTCATAAATGTAATAGAAACAAAAGAGTCAAATAATAGGAAAACGTTAGTAGAGATTTTACGGGAACAATTTAACGTAAACATGGTTTCAACCCGTTGCGTGCTAAGACTGTTGGAACCGGAATAAAAACTCAACGGGTCGGGCACCTACCGCTAACTCCAAGAACTTTTAGTAGGTCACGGCGACCAATTTTGGTATCGGATAATAACTACTGATGAAACATGGATACCTTACCTATACTTCAATCCTGAAACTAAAAAGCAGTCGAAAGAATGACGTGTCCCAAAAGAAGGGCTTCCGCTTAAAACACGTTCTATCGGTTGGCAAAGGTTCGTTGTTTTCTTCTAAATATTGTACTTTTTAACACTAAAATTAGCCTGTAATTAGTGGTTGGATAATAAAGCATTATCATACGTGGTGGATTTTTACTTCGTACACCAAGTTTGAGTTGACGAAAAAGAAGAAGAAAAAATTGTTAATATCATGTTCAATACCTAAAAGCGTTTAGCACTAATTTAATTTTAAGTATTTAGAAATTTTGGCTCTTCTCCACATATTTCGAATATTTTAACATATTTGAAATTATTCGAGATATTTTTCCGTTTAAAAATCGCGTTGTTTTTATAAAAATATAATAGACGATTTGCCGGGAAATTTACATTGTACGATTACCAATGTTTCGTTAAATATAATAAAATAAATATTACTTAAATAGGGATTAATGCTTTTTCCAACAAATTTATGTTTCTACATTTTTTAAGAAATTGTTAATTGTTTTTTAACTTCCAAAGCTAAATATCATGTTCAATACCGAAGAGCGAAGATTATTTTGTTACGGTTTCTAAGAATAGAAATCGGATATTAAATGAATAAAGGTGAGTTCTGATTGGTTAAAAATAACTGGATAGGGGTGTATAGGCTTCAGCATTTATCATTTAAAAATTTTCATCATTTACAAACACCGAAGTGTCATCCAAAACTGCCAAAAGCGAAAAGCGTTTTAGTAGCCTCCTGGATCAAGACCGTTCCAGAATTACTTTTGATCGATGAAAAAGTATTCTGCAAAGCGTGCGATAAAATAGAAAGTTGATAATTTTATAAAATAATTTTATTTTATTTATTTAATTCAAATTACATGTTTATTTTACAAATTTTAGTCTGCCATACAATTGGTTCAACAACTTCCTTTGGATTGCTGAATACATTATTTTCATTAATAAAAATATGTTTCTTTAATTCCAAAATTTTCTTATCTTATATCTAAAAGGGTGTATACATTTTCTACTATAATTTTCTTCTTTTATACATTCCATCTGAGAAAAAATCCCAAATTACTCAACATCCCTCGACTGATCTTCATAAACGAAAGTTAGAAAAAATGAGACAATCAAAATTAGAGCAAATGTCTGTAGGTCAGTCACTAGAAGGTTCACCTTCATCTCCAAGAAATCAAAGTGAACAACAGGTATTTAATTCGGAATTAACCAAAGTTTTGCTTCCTGCTAATATCCCACTTTATAAGTTATAAGAACTAAATTTTAAAATGCTTTTGCAAAAGCATTGCAGAAATGCTGTACCCGACAAAAGTACTTTAATGGAAAGTTAGGTTACAAATGTATACGTAGGACGTAATTAATGAAATCAAGTAAACTGTAAATAACATTTTTATACACCCTCTGTCCCAAAAGTAACCGCAATAGTTCGAAATAAAGCACGCTATGTATGTTATGTCCACAAAAATCATTGTATTTATTCGAAATATTCTCCATGTGCTACAATACATCGATTTGCACGGTCAACGAGTGCTTCAAACGACTTTTTCATGTCGATCTCTGGGATGGCCTTTAGGATGCCGGTCGTCGATCTTTGAATGGCGTCTACGGATGCATAACGAACTCCTTTCTGCTTCAAATGAAGACGAGGGAACAGGAAATAATCGCATGGGGACAGATCTGGCGAATACGGTGGGTGCTGTATCGAATATATTTCATTTTTCGCCAAAAAATCGGTGACAATCGTTGCTCGATGACACGGTGCGTTATCGTGCAGTAATCTCCAGCTGCCTGGCTCGCGATATTCGGGCCGAACACGACGAATGCGACCCAGCAAACGCTTCATAACATCGAGGTAATATGCACCATTAACCGTTGAGCCGTATGGAACGAACTCCTTATGGATAATTCCCTTCGAATCGTAGAATGAAATCAGCATTGACTTGATTTTCGACTTCTCCATTCGTGATTTTTTCGGATTTCCTTCTTCTGGTGACCTCCACTCTGCGCTTTGACGTTTGCTTTCTGGTTCGTATTGAAAGCACCACGTCTCGTCACCAGTCACAATCGTTTTCAAGAAGTTTTCATCTGCACGGGCTCGTGCAATAATGTCTTTGGAGTGTTCGATTCGAAGCGTTTTTGGTCGTCGGTCAATTTGTGCGGAACAAACTTCGAATTGACTTTCTTCAAACCAAGGGTTTCAGCCAAAATGCGCTGAATAGTTGTTTTAGGGATGCCAAGCTCCATTTCCATAAATCTCACTGACGATTTCTTCGAAATTTTCACAAATTCGCGCACTTTTTCCACATTTGCCTCGGCCAAAGTTGTCGAAGGACGACCGGCTCTTTCGTCATCGTTAACATCTTCTCTGCCTTTACGAAATCGTCGATGCCACTCGAACACTTGCCTCTTCGACAAACATTCGTCGCCATAAACAATTTGCAGCATTTCATACGTCTCGGTTGCAGTTTTTCCAAGTTTAAAACAAAACTTAATATTGACTCGTTGTTCGTGACTCATTTTCTGACCGTTTACGAAAAACACTCTCACAGGATGCGTGATGTATCAGCTGACTATGCACCAAATGTCATGAAAATTTGTCAGGTTGGTAAGGAAGAGTCCCACTACAATAATCAATCAACTATCAAGAGATGACGCCACTGGTTTCTGATTTATAGACGCATTGCGGTTACTTTTGGGACAGAGGGTGTATATTTTGTAGTATATGAAGCCGCAGATACTTGTGGACGCTATATGGCAAATTTATTAATTGGTTGTTTAAAGAACAACACTCCTTGTAAATCCTACTTGATTGCGTGTAAACAAATTGAAAAAACTAACCATGTAATTTTCCAGCCCGACATTGTTCCAACTAATAAAATTGTGCTCATGCTTTCCGATCCTGCCTCATACATGGTCAATGCTGGTCAACCACTTAAAGTTTTGTATTCCAATTTAATGCACGTGACGTGTTTAGCACACGGTTTTGAGTGGCCGAAAGTATTAGATGTAATGATCTAATGAAATAATCAATGAAATGATGACATGGTGTAACGAAAATCGTTTACTTTTAAACATAAGTAAAACTAACTATTTTGTTTATAATCAACGAAAAAGTCACTATACGTTCTGTTTGAACTCCTTCTATTTTGAAGGAATTGTTGTGTTGGTTTTTGTGGAATTCCTCTTGTTTTAATGAAATTCGCTCCTTGCGGTTAATGAAACTCGATAACTACTAAACTCGTATATTTCATTAAACTAACATCATTTTGCTTTGTGATATGTACAATTAAGAGAACATATGTTCCCTGAGAACTCTTAGATTATTCTGTTTAAATTTTGTATATCTAGTAATATTGATGTTTATCTCGTATTGATTGCTTAAATTTGATTGGTGGTTACAATTGGAGGCGGATCTAATACTTAACAAGAACTTAGGTACAAATTTCTTACAAAGTGTATAGAAACGACCAGGTAAATGTAATTTATTATAGGGTTCTTACCCATGATTAGCCTATCAACAACAACATTGTAAAAATGCCGCGTAGTAGCAGCTGTGAAACTATTGTTAACATAAAACTATGTTAGACGGCCGAAACTATGGATAGTTAGCTTTATTAGACAGTTACCGCCGAATTTGTAAGGTGCTATTTTAGAATTAGAATATAATAAACAGTACAAAATATAATTGTTCGGTACCCGACCCTTTCGAGTAAAGGTATACCGCCCGAACACGTTCAATATAATCATAAATCACTGCCTCAATCATTGAATTCGACGTTTCTGGGTGTTTTCTTTGATAATTCTCTGAGCTGGTGCGATCACATTAATTATCTGAGCAATAAATTGGGGAGTGCGTTTTATGCAATGTACCATATGAGAAATAATGTAAACCTGTTTACATTAAAAACTCTCTATTTTGCTTACGTGCAATGTCGAATGAAGTAGGGTATATTAGTATGGGGTCAAAGCTCGCTATCAACGAATGTCTTTATTTTACAGAAAAGATTATTCGCACTATGCTATTTTTATCACGCCGGACTTCACTTCGTGACTATTTTAAAGAATTGAAAATCTTAACCCTTCCATGTCTATATATATATATATATATATATATATATGAGCTGCTGATATATCTTGATAAAAATATTCATTGTTTCTCTACGAATGTTGATGTAACTGGATCAATTATGACGATGAGAGCTGATGATTTATCTATTCCCCGATATGCAACTACTCAATACGAGAAGGGACCGTACTAGGCAGCAATTAAGGCATTCAATGCCCTCCCTGATTACCTAGGGCACTCGCGGGGTAGTACCGCTTTCATTGGTAGCATAAAAGAATATCTTATTAACAGGAGCTTCTATAGCTTCAACAAATATTTAACTGGAATATAATTTATTTTGTATTTAGTTATTTATGCATTATTTCTGACAATGTCTATGCTCCGAAGTAACCGTGACAATAAAGTTTATTATTATTATTATTATTATTATTATTAAAATTGGGAGAAATAAGGGCGTCAGTCCGGTTAAAAAGAATTTGATGTAGAAATGTAAGTGATAGGTTATCTGTTTCATTACTTCAAAATATATTCGACATTCTGAAAATATTTTTGAAACATACTTTACATATTCTAGACGCTTTAGGAATATTTCCAATATATTTTCTCTTCATATTTAAGGCAGATATATGTACATATTTTAGTCAAATCTCGAACGAATTATCCGGTCTCTAATGATAACACGTCATCCACTCTTTCATCAAACCTTAGTAATGTATTGTGTGCGATCTACGCGGCATATGCAGACCGAGTCACTTTCTTTACCCGAAGATTTCAACAGTTATTTAACACTCTAAAAGACATGTTATCTAGTAAATACTATTTTCTGTAAGTACAATAAGGACGTAAATTATTTCGTTTCGATTTGTACCGATGTATCGTTTGTTTTACATCTTTGTTAAAAGTGATTATCAGGCGAAGTAGTGACCTGTATTTATAATAATAAGAACTAATCATAGTTGCTGTCTATTAGTAACTGAAACCAACATCGTCTTCGACGAGAGTGATTACGATTGACCTGACGAGAATTTCGCGTAAACACAAATGATAAAGGAAAGAAGACTTCTCCGAATGTTGTCTATTAGTGTTCAGCGCGGGAAGAGGGCGAGCCGGACGCGACTGAATAAGAACAGAATCGACTATCGTGCGGGCTATTTCTCCTCGTCTTCTTCGATAAAAAGACCCCGATGATGATGGTAGGAGTAACGGCGGAGGAAGTACGGGGTGGCGAGCGGGGCGAAGTGGGATCGCCACACACGTCGGTGGCCACACCGAGGACCACCCAGCGAGGCGCGCAGGTCCCCGCGGGGCCCAAAGTACCCGATCCACTCCACGTCTAAGGCGCCCCGGCCTCATAACCTAAGTTCTCTCTCTCGAACGGTGAAAAACACCAAACGACGAATAAAAACTCCTCGACAATATCTTCAAAATAGACATAGAGAAAATTGAATGCATCATATGAATTGTACGGGGGCTTAATTGTATCGGTCGTTTTGCATATTTTCCTCGGCTCATTGCGAAACACTGGGTCAGATAAGCGATCGCAAATGAATGGTCCCTACCCTCCTTCTCTCGTCCTGCGCTCCCTGCTTTTGTGTGTGCATCAGCTGGTCGTTAAGAGGATTTAGCCTTGAGTAAAAACATCCTTGCGGAATAGTGGACAGATGTGTACGCGTCGGAGGGAATGTGTGTCGTCTTCTTCGGTACACCCGACTATCGCTTGAATCGGAAGATGTAGGAGGAGTAGGTAGTAGTAATCCTACTATGTGCTCGCGCGAGAGAGACGAAGCTATTGTAGTAGAGGCGCTAGTATAGTGGTGATTCTCGTAGTAGTAGGTATTATAGCGCAGAAGCATCGAGGCTACTGGACTTTACCGAATGGAGGAATCGCATCGTAAATTTCGAGATCTTCGTCAGCACCGGCGCGATCATCGTACACCTTTGGGCGCCAGAAGTGACCACCGTTCACAAAATAAACAGCTAGATATTGTCGGTCACAGCTTAATCTTAGAACAAAATGATATTATTCAAATACAGTATTTAATGCTATTTGGCGAATATGGATGATAATAATAATAATATATCTGTCCAACAGAAAACAATCCGTTTACAGGACAAACTTATACATATACACATATCTGTATAAATAGCACAAAAGTATATAAAATAAATAAAATTACCATTACCACACCTTTCTGAAAAATCCAGATACGTATTTCGGCAAGTAAGTTGCCATCCTCAGTCGAAAACTGGGGAATTCGGTATCACTAGCGAATCCGGCTAATGCCCAAGACGAACACTGTACAACACCAAAACACTGCACAATGAATACCACACAATGAACGCGCGAAGCACACCAAAACACTGTTGATACTGAACTCCCATTATGGGGAGCATATATTAATTCCACTTCTAACCAAAATTTCATGCTCTATCTGGATTTTTCCAGAAAAGTGTGGTAAGGGTAACTTTATTTATTTTATATAGTACCTACTAGCAGATACCCGACGTGTGCTACTGCGCTAAAAAAGAAATACATTTTATTTATTTTTTGGGAAAAAACGGAAATTGTGTTCTTTATTAACTTTTTTATCTTAATGCTAGCTTGCAAAACTTCAGGAGTTACAATGTAATACACTCTTCGGGAAGGTCAAGGTGAAAAGATCTAAATTGCTAATATCTTTTATTGCACCTTGACCTTCCCAAAGAGTCTAAAGCCCGTTTTACATTATCATATTAAATTGTACCAAAAAATTTAATACTATTTTATAGTACAATGTAAAACGCTTTACCAGTCTTTTGTACAAGATTATTGACTCCATCATTCGTCGGGAGTATTACATATGTATTATAAACTTGTACAAAAATTTTGTTTGCGATTCTGCGCTATGCTACGTCCTCGTTGCAAATTGTACACCAGTATCACAATAGTGCTTAATTAGAAACGGCGGGCTAGCGACTAGCCGAGTGCGCGATTGTAGCTACTACAGGAGTTTGTGGCAAAACAAGTTGTCTACTTCTGTAGTATCAAATAGCTGCAAAAATGCGCAATTAGTACATTATGGCCGAATTTCGTAATTGAACTCTCATATGTACGAACATCTAACAGTATCACAATATTTACAAGTATTTCTCATAACCTCCAAAAATATTAATCAGAATAGAAAATTATCAGGTGTAAGGTTAAAGAAAATCTTAAAAAAATGAATATGTGCGAATGGCTTATGTCTAGTGCTAGTGTATGTGCGACTATCATTTTGATAAGCAGTATAATAAAGAAAAAGAAAAGAAAGCGAAAATGGTGGTTAAAACCACGACTGGAGAGGCGATTGTATGGGAAAGGTATGATACATATGTTAAACGAAGAATTAAAAATTGAAGATCCTGAATCATACAGAAACTTTATACGTATGTGTAGTAACGAATTTAATGAACTCTTACATATTATTGAAACAGATATACAGAAACAGGACACTAAATTTCCTGAAAGTATACTGGCAAACGTAAAATAAGGTAATATTTTTTAATTGTAATTATTTTAAATATTACATTAATCATACATGGATACATTGACAGATTAGCTGTTACACTGAGATACCTGGCAAATGGAGAATCCATCAGATCTTTAATGTACTCATGTCGAATTCATGAAAGCACTATAAGTTTGTTCATACCAGAAGTTTGTAAAGCCATATACGAAAAGTTAAGACTGCAATATCTGCAAGTAAGTATTCATATAGTGCAATTTGTTTGTTCGAACATTTAAATGTTTCAGATGCCACAGACTGTAGAAAAATGGGAAAAAATAGCAAAGGAGTTTGAAACACTATGGCAGTTTCCATTGTGTTTGGGTGCCATGGATGGAAAGCACATAAGATTCCAGACACCTCGCAGTGCAGGTTCTTACTTTTATAATTATAAAAACACCCATAGTATTGTGTTACTAGCAGTAGCAGCTGCAAACTACAGATTTTTATATGTAAATGTAGGTGTTAATGGGCGAATAAGTGATGGAGGTGTCTTTAGAGCATCTTCATTAAAACGAGCAATTGATGAAGGTGTACTAAATTTTCCTCCAGATAAATGTCTACCAACACAGAATACTGGCATTTCATATTGCTGTGTAACTGATGAAGCTTTTCCATTGCCACATAGAATTATGAAACCGTTTAGTTCAAGAAATTTGACTAATGACAAGCGTATATTTAATTATAGATTATCATGCGCTCGCAGAGTAGTGGAAAATGCGTTTGGAATTATGTCAAATAAATTTCGTATTTTGTTGCAAACTATAAATTTAAGCCCAGAAAAAGTGGAATTAATTACATTAACTTGTTGCGTATTACACAATTATTTAATTAGTAAGAACGTACACTATTCTGAAATTGACGAAGTGCATAACCCATTAGTTGATCTCCAGCAAATACAAGGTGCTAATAGAGCTACCCAAGAGGCATTAAATAATAGACTATTATTCATGGATTATTTTCTCAATACTGGAAGAATTTCATGGCAAGAACAATGTTTGCAGTAACTATAAGATAATTATTATAAGATGTTTTATTCAATATATTTTTCTATATACAGATGTGTTTTATTTCTCATATCTAGTTACATGTATATCAGTTTAAATTAAAGAAATTACTCTAAAAATTAATTAAGTCTAATATAATTCATTTGAAACTCAAATAATTGCTGGTCACAAATAGTTTAAAAAAAAATTATTCTAAAAATTGATTATTCTCATATATTTCAGTCATTTGAAAATCAAATAATAAGCTGGTCAACAAATAAAGTTAAAATAAAAAATTATTATTCTAAAAATTGATAAATTCTAATTAAATTCAGTCATTTGAGCTTCAAATAATAATTGGTCAATTTAATGTTTTATTTCAAATTTTTTGTTAATGACATGATGTTTTTAAGTCTTGTTGCAACATATTTACCATATAAAACATCTTCATCTTCTTGGAGTGAATCATTTTTATTGAAAGAAGCTGCTGCTTGAGATATTGATAACAATGCTGTTGAAGCTTGTTGTTGCAAGATTTCTTGGTAATCCATGTTTGTTTTCTTCTTTTTTGCTTTGGTGTATCACTTTGAGGTGACGGAACAGGTGTTGAACTGGGAGATAACAGTAATGTTCTATCATCCTGTAGCAGATACTCTTCAACTTCTTGAAAATTAGAGGATGTTTGACTTGCTATATTCAATTCATTCGTGATGTCATTATATGGGTCAAATGATGATGTCGCTTGACGCAGTGACACATGGTCATTTAAAAACTCTAATTTTTTGAAGTACCACAATTTAGGTGTGTATATCTGCAAAACATATTCAATTTTTATAATTTTCGAAATCTATCAACATTATATACTTATAACAAATTTCTATTTATTAGTACCATTACTTACCTCATCTTCTCCAGCACCACTATGAATACTTTGTAGCACTTTCTTTTTTCATTTATATAAGTGGTACGTAATCCATTCCATTTCTTCTGTACTTCAATAATGCTTGTTCCAGCTGTATTAACATCTTTAATTATACAATTCAAAGCCAAGTTTTGCAAGTTACGTAATACTCGTTACTTCTTCCTAACTTAATGCTAGCCGATATACAATATTTTGAATTTTTCGGTGGGTGTGTAAACATAAAGATTTTTTGGCGTTCCAACTCTGGAGCAAGCAACATATAATTGGCCGTGCGAAAAACAGGAATTTTCTAAGTTTAAACCAGCAACAGTTAGCGATTGGTCTTGAGCCTTGTTGATAGTTATGGCGATAGCCAGACGCACTGGAAACTAATCGCTTGAAATCGAAGGGCAAATCGGTTGAAATCCTTGCAATTCGTGCTGTCAGCACATCTTCTCCTTTACATTTGCCGCTGATGATTATGACTTCGATTAAATTTGGCGATAGTTTTTTAACAGCAATATTTGTTCCGTTGCACAATTTCGGTGGATCTAAGTTGCGAATAAGCATCAACGGTGAACCAACTTTTAAAGTTAAGATGTGTGGTGTCATTCCAGATGGTTCCAAAGAGTTAAGAAACTCTATTGGAAAGTTGACAGCCTGTTCCTCATCTTCGTATTATTGCCTTTTTAATGAAACCGGTTTGGGGCACATTCGTTAGATGGTTTCAAAGTCTATAACGGACGTAGGTAGAAACATTTTTGTATTTTATATATATATGTAGATAGATTTTAGCCACAGTCTTCTTATTCTTATTTGTATGATAACGAATGTCTATGTTTTTTCCACGTTTAGAATTCTTAAATGTATTTATCATAGAAGCTGTACTCAAATGATCGATTTTCAACATTTTACACTCAACATTGGTAAATTCCGACAACACACCCTTCAAATTGACGATTTCTTGCGCAGTAACACTTGCAGATATGTATTCCGCCTCCATTGATGAAAGGGCGACACAGCTCTGCTTCTTTGAATGCCAGGCAATTGGATTTCCTGCGTGAAAATCCACAAAACCACTAACACGTTTCCTTGTGTTCCTGTTTCCTGTCCAATCAGCATCACATTGACGTTCTACTCCTGTTGTTCCTTTTATAAAATGTAATCCCACATTCCTTGTGTTACTCACATATCGCAGTATTCTTTTACCAGCTTTCCGTGTTTGCTCTGTAGGGCTGTCCAGAAATCGTTTTAAGTATGAACCAGAACAAGAAAGGCCTGGTCGGGTTTAACTGCTACATACATGAGACTCCATATCAGTCGACGATATGGAACTTTTAAGTTCACAGGAGCTTCTTCTATTGTAAAATTTACTTCCATGGGAGTTGAGATACCTGTACAGTTATCCATGTTAAATTCTTTCAATAATTTACTTATTATTTTTGGTTGAGATACTTTTAAACCAGTCTTTGTTTTACTTATTTGCATACCTAGAAATGAAGATACATGTCCATCAGTTTAAACTTTCAATTCTTCCTTTAAATCTGTTAGCAGTCCTTCAATTTGTTAGTTTGGGCCAGTAATGAGTGCATCATCCACAAATAATACAAGCTGTACGTCATCTTTGCAATAAAGGCAAAAATCGTATTTAGACGAAATTATAGATTTACCATAATCTCATTAAATTTGTCGTTCCAAACTCTCGGTGCACGTCTTAGTCCATATAGAGCACGATTCAACTTAAGTATTATTTCTTTACTCGTTAAACCTTCTGAATCATGAATGTAGATGTTATTTTTTAATTTTCTGTTGAGAAATGTTGTTGGAACATATATTTGCCGTAAACTCCAATTGTTCTGCGCTGATACAGATAACAGAATCCTTGTAGTTGCATTCTACAAACAGGAGCATAAATAAATCCAGAACCGTTTTCATATGACTATTGAAAGCTTCGTGCAACTAGTCTCTGGAGTGTCTAGTGCAGGCATGGGCAACCTTTTTTGTAGAAGTTTTATGCTGTGAGTAATCTTGAAAAATATACATTTTTGTAGTATCCTTATGATTCATTATGAATTAAGTTTAGACGGGCCGTGGTAATATGCAACGAAAGTATTCAGTAGCATGTGGCCCGCGGGCCGGAGGTTGCCCATACCTGGTCTAGTGTAAGTTTAAATAACCCGCGCAACTCTATTGGACGGGGGCGTGTGCACTGAGCAGAGAAGTTATGTGAGTTATGGCTGATCCCTAGAGTGGAGATGTAATACAGAATGTTATGGAAATAAAGCATAGTGAAAACTGCCTCCGTGTATTTATTTGTTAGTAAAGGACACTACAGTCTCCTTTTTTTTGTCCCATCTTCTTTGATTCTAAAAATCCATTTGGTTTCTATTGCTGTCTGATTTTTTGGTAACTTCACTTCTGTCCAAGTTTGTAATCTTTTGTGTGAATCCAATTTACTTTTGATTGCCTCCCTGCATTCTGGATACCTATTTGCTTCTTCATACATTTTAGGTTCTTCTTTTGACTCATTCAGTAGGTGGTATGCTGTATATAATTCATAATATTCCAAATTAGCTGGTTTCTTTATTGCTCTTCCAACTTTCGTTGTTTTATCTTCTTCTTTGCTTCTTTCTGTATTACTTACACTAGAATCTTCATTCTCATATATGTTACCTCCTTTTCCTGTTTCGTTTGAGTCTTCATTATCTAGGGGTTCCACTTCCTGCTCATTTCTCTCAATTTTGTCACTTTCATTTTCGTCCATATTTGAAGACACTTGGTTCTTGTTTATATTCCCGTCTTTTCATATGGCAATATATTCCATTGTGTTTTCTTTAAACCGAACGCCTCCGGATGTTATTATTTTCTCTTCACTTATTATCCAAATCATATAGTCTCCTCCACAATATCCGATCATGACACCACGTTTAGTTTCAAACCGCAGAATCCTCCTTAGTCAACGAATAATAGGTAATTTTTAACTCAATTCTACCGTTTTAGTAAAACCAGGTGCCACCCATTGGAGCCATAACACTAATTATGCCAAAATGCGAAATATGTGCCAGACATGCCAAAACATGAGGCCTTTGGAAATTTTGGTTTTTGTACTGGTGCTAGTTTCAACCGTTATCCTATATTGAAGGTGATTTGGTATATTTTATTTACGGTTAGACCTAATTCTTGGTTTGACGCCCATTTACTTAGAAGACATTTTCAAGAAGAACTTGGCAAAGCAGCATGTTATTTAGCCTCAATGGCCTAACTTTTTCAATCAGAAAGAAGTGTGCGTGTGGTGCAAAGAATTCGAAAGTAATCAAATGAGAGGATCGAGAATGATGATGCAGAAAACCACAGAGCCCAGAATCTTTCATAGTAAAGTGAAAGTATGCATCAGAGAAATTGGAACTAAATGATTAACTATGATGATGAAATCATTTTAAATTTAAATTACCCCAAAAATATCTATTGGCTTCATTCTGAAGCTGCAAAATACGAAGGAATGATGCAAAAAGCATCATTACGAAGTATTTTACTTTTGCTAAAAAGTAAGTTGGTATTCAGCGGCGTTTATTCCTTCCCCCAGATGAGGGATGACTTTGGATATAAACAAGAAAATTTTGTCATTATCTTCCGAGCTATTCCAATTAAATCAAGATCGGATCCTGATTATTTATTACTATTATCACCAGTACTTTATTGTTCCAAAGCAGATTGAAAAAGAAACATCCCTCCCGTCATATGGATTCCACAGTACAATTCGGCAGATGTTCCGAAGCGACAGTATGCCCATTTTTCTCTGCCAACTCTCCAATTACGATAAATACCCGAAAAAGGAGGGGGCAATAAATTGTGGCTAATTTTTGAACGACACACAACGAGATCCCATCTGTTGTAAATGTCACCAAACGAGAAATTTACAGCCAAACTACATCGCCGTCTAATTAAGGAAACTGGATCAAAGTAGAAAGCGCGCCAGATACGATACCCGGCTGATAACTAACAGCGTAATTCGATTCGGTTCTAGTAGGAAATTTACATAGGTAATTAATTTCAATATCGGATCTATTATTTGCTCGTGCATCGAACTGTATACTACGTATTATTATTGCGAGATAACTTGAGCTTATGATCGCGGTAAAATCGCATGAATTATGTTTGCACGAGATTAGAACGTATAGGCCAGCGGAAACATATTTCAGGGCATAAAGATGTAAACTAATTTCAGTGACTATGGGTATGTCAAAGCGACGAGTACGTCCGAACTGTGTTAATAAATAATAATAAATTGCTTTTGCACATATCATATAAGTTTTAAACTTCCATCCACGTACAGTTTATCACTATGATGTAATAAATTTCAAATTTAACGACTGTCCCTTGTTATATACATACGTTTACGTATGGTATGTAAATTTATTGCTGTTGCCTTACTTTAAAATTTCTCTCTGTATGTTACGTGTTAAAAACTTCAGGAAAGTAACTTTTAGTGCAGTTCTTACTAACGTGAAAAGTCAGTTATTTGCCAAATAATTCATTGTTATTTCTAAACGTTCAAATTCCTCCAATTTTGTAAGTAGGAATGCCCGAAACCTCCACGATATAATCATGAATACAATTAACAGATTTTGTTAATAGTATTTTTATAAGGAAATTACTTTCACGATGCCGACTCAATCTTGATAGTTCACAGTTTTGGAAACGGGAATTACCTATCACTAAATTATCTCTTTAGAACAACCATCTCACCAAGTGAATCAATATCGTGACTGCCAACTACGTAGCTATTAAGGCGGTACAAAAATTTCAAATACAATTTACCGCTGTCAAGCAATGTAAGGATGCATTGATGTGTTTGGCAGAATACAATAGAGGACATACACAAAAGGCGGGAAGGTAAACCTTCTTCTATGGGAGAAACCCAAAGGAGAAGTTATAGTGCTTGAATCTACATGCGGAATCAAACGATCTGAACTGAGATGACAAACTTGCTAAAGCAACAGCATATGAAACACTGAAGAACCGTATCGGGATTAAGATGGTAGTGCAAATGTGCACGAACCTTGCTTGGAAGGCGCTGAATTTTTTTAAGGGGATACTGCCGGCTTAACAAATATCTCCATGCCATAAGAATAGTGATAGATCCTATCTGAAGGGCCTCTTTTGAGGAAGAGGAAACGTCCCAATATGTCCTCTGTGAATTCCAGGGCCTGAGCAGTGTGGGAATTGGACCCATTCGATTTTGGGTTCTGCGGCCAGAAGAGATAAAGGAAGTTGATATTAGCAATGTCATATGTTTTATCAGGAACACTGATATGATGGAGTAAACTGAGTAGAGAGAGGTATAATAAGCCATTGAGCTTCGGTGTAATGAGCTAGGAACCACTCCCTTAAGACATAAAAATAAATTTCAAAATATTAAAATAATTCCTTCAATTTGATTTAACATTTGCTTTTTAGTACAAACAACTATAATTTGGTCGAACCTGTCCGAATCTGCCAAAGTCTATCTCCAAAAATCGAATTGACACGCGACCTAGGATTCTACTTCCTATCCGAGGAAAAGACCGTTGCCAAGATTTTCATCTGCAATTGAAAATCATCACCCGCATTTGTTCATTATTCGAGTTTTGTTGTTTTTGAAAATATAAATTCTGTTTTCTACCTTGTAAGGCTACTGTCTATTCACTGCACATATGCAAACTATCTGACAAGGGAACACCAGGATTTTCCGACACGGATTTTCATTGCGTCTTATATATGTTATAGAGGGACCCCTGAGTATCTAGGTACGAGCTTTGGTCCGAATGCACTCTACTTTTGTGAAAATCGTTGAAAAAGAAATTGAAGTTTTCCTTTGTCCCTTATATCGTTAATTTTAAATCCTGTACAACGAAGTGGTCGTAGCGCAATGGATAAGGTGTAGGGTTTATACCTCTGGGGGATGTGTGTTCAAGTCTTGCTCGTGTGCTTTTTTTTTTTTTTTATCTCTTCGTGAACAATATTAAGAAACATGTTTCATTTCATGCAAAATTCTTCAAAAATAATATTTTTTGCCATGATAATTTTATTAAGAAGTAAATTGGAAGCAAATCTGCGTTGTGGCATGTATTATGAATTTCAAATATTCGAATTTTCAGAATGTTATTCCTTTTCTTTTTCTGGAAATTTATCGAAAATTCAAATTGTCCAAACTTTTATCGGATTGGAAAGTTTAAAAGAATTGCATGACAAAAGAAATTTCGGACTACTTCAAAATGTTTCAAGATTTCAGAATTAACCGGAATTTTCAGAATTTTATTTACTTTTTTATTTTCTGAAATTTGTCGAAAAATCAAATTTTCTAAACTTGAAGACTTGAAACATTTATCTTCCAGAAAATTTCTTTGGGTTCCTCAAAAGCTCAAACTTTTCCTTTGTACTCTTCTTTCAATCTTCCTGCACAATATTAACAGATATATTTCATTTCATGCAAAATTACCATGGCAAAAAATATTAATCTTGAATAATTTTGCATGAAATGATATATATCTGTTAATATTGTGCAGGCAGAGATTGAAAAAAAGCACACGAGCAAGACTTGAAACACACATCCCCCAGAGGTGTAAACCCTACATCTTATCCACTGCGCTACGATCGCTTCGTTGAACAGTATTTAAAACTAAGGATATAAGGGACAAATGGGAAACTTCAATTTCTTTTTCAACAACTTTCTCAAAAAGTAGAGCGCGTTAGGATAAAAGCTTGTACCTAGATACTCCGGAGAGGTCCCTCTATTAAAAATATAACACCCATGAAAATCCGTGTCGGACAATCCTGGTGTTCCCCTTGTGAGCTGCCTCTCCATGATCTCTTTTCTGACAAGTTCTATTTGCAAGTTTCGTCTGAATGAGACATTCAAACAAAATCTTTATTATTATTTTGTCTGTTCTATTTCTTTTTCGATTTTTCTGAGCGGTCTGATTTGCACTGTATTAATTATGAATTCTTGTCTCTTGGTTGGCCTCTGTGGCTCGCTCCTGTACATGAGTATCGGCGTGGTGGCTTTTTCCACATCTTCCATTTTTACTTTTTCAGTAGTTTTGTTTTCCCTAAAAATATTGACTTCATTGTATTCATTATGTCTTTTGTTCTTTCCAATCTTTCATTGATATCACTTTCCATGATCCCATTTTCTTCTAAATTTACTCCCTAGTACTTGAAGTAGTCCATCTACTCAATTTTCTTTCCATCTAGTCTTAATTCATGTTTTCTTAGATTTTGATATTACTATTTGTATTTTTTCAATTTTTCTATTTCTGTTGTTTGTACATTGATTTTCATGATTTTCATTCAGGCGTGTTATTATCATTTGCCAGTAACCTAATGTCAGTCGCTTCATTTTTTCTTGATTTTTCGCATTTCGTTGTCCAGTACCGTTAGGAGCTGTAGTGAACTGCATACGGACGCTTGTTTTACAGTTTTTCTTGTTTCTGTTTTCGGTTGAATCATCATTGTTTGTCCTAATTATGTTTATATCTCCTTTGTACATATCTTCTATTATTGCTACAAAATTTTTGTCTGCTTCTCTCTGTCTTGCCACTTCCCACGGCATCTTCGTGTGTGGACGATATTTTATATCTTATTCTGTCTTCTGGTATTCTTGCGAATACCTTCCTTGGATCACTAGAAAGTGTTATTCCTCACTAGAAAGTGTAGTTATTGCAGTTCCCTATATCAACCTTCTTACATATATATATATATATATTGTGGCTAGACACCTCATGGAAGGGCAACGCCGCTTTCTAGGAGCTCTCTAAATCCAGCGTTAGGGGCGGATTAGTTCTCATCATCCAGTTCTTTCATGGTCACACTCTCCAGCTTATGTCTCTCCATCCCCTCCTGTCCTTTGTCTTGTCTTTCCATTTCCTGATTCCGATTTTGCTCAGGTCCTTTACCACTTCCCTCAACCACCTTGCCCTCGGTCTACCTCTCCTTCTGACTTCTTCCGGTTCCCATTCTAATAGTATTTTTATTATCGTGTTTTCCGCCCTCCATACATGTCCCAGCCATTTTACCCTTTGTTGTTTTATTTTCTTTACGATGTCTTCTTCAATTTCTTTTTCCAGCTCATGGTTCATTCTTTGTCTATACTCATTTTCTCCAACCTTAACTGGTCCCATTATTGTTCTCAAAATTTTCCTCTCCAGTATTCTTAGATTTTCTTCATCTTTTTTCGTCATTGTGAGTGTTTCGGCCGAGTACAGTATAACTGGTCTTATTATTGTTTTATATATATTTATCTTGACCTTTTTGGATAAACTTATCTTTAAAGAGTTTTTTATTTGTGTGATACGCTCTGTTCATTGCTATAATCTTTTCTCTAATTTCCTGTACTCTATTTCCATCACTACATATCATAATGCCCAGGTACTTAAATTTTTCGACTTCTTTGAACTTATATTCTGTCACTGTTGTACATTTGTTATTGCTCATTTGTTTACCACGACGCATTATTTTTTATTTTTCTTCATTTATCTCCAAACCCAGCTTCTTTCCTTCCTTCACAATTTCCTCCATCTTAATCAAAATTTCTCGTCTTTTTGCTATGATCACAATATCATCCGCATACGCTATTATTTGTCCTCCCTTTGTTCTGATTGTTCCTTTATTTACTTTTCTTGTTACGTACTTCAGAGCCAGGTTGAAGAGCATTGTGGCTAGTGTATCTCCCTGTCTAACCCCTTTATTAACCTCAAATTCTTCCGTATCTTCTCTTGCCGTTTTAATTGTCATCTTAGTTTCATTCATTGTCATCTTTGTGAGCCTTCTTAGTTTTGCCGGTACTTTGAGTTCCTTTATCGCTAATATCGCTTTTAATGGAATCAAAGGCTCGCCGGAAGTCCTTCTTACATATTGGTAGTATAATACACTTTCTAGTCATTCCGTATTTTTCGTTCTTCAATATATCGCTCATCAATTCCTCAGACTTGTTGGTTCCTTCTGTTCCCGCATACTTAACCATCTCCGGTGTGATGTTATGTTACCTTCCACGGGGTTTTTGGCCTAGTTTTACCTTTTTTAATCCTTCTTCTATTTCCTCTTCCTTTATGGTATCTATTTCTTGCTTTTCTCTTGCTTCTTCTTCTCTGTCCTGTAGGTTTGTTGGATCCGTATACGCTAATTCTTCAAAATCCTCTCCCCATCCATCAATCTCCATCTTCATTTGTTATTATGCTTTCCTTTTTATCTTTTATATTTAGCATGTTATATTCCTTTGTTTTCCTGAACTATTTTAGCACACTGCAAAATAATTTTTGGTTCTCTCTATAGGTGTCCATCATTCTGCGCGCAAATTCTTCCCATGATTGATTCCTTTGCCTCCTGTATTGCTAGCTTAACTTCTTTTCGTTTCCCTTTGTATACTTGATGAAGGTGATTGCAAAATAAACTGTCACTTTGTATACTTCATAATCTTAAGCTTTTCTTATAGTTATATAATATTGCATATCTATATATATATATAATTTCCTTATTTGTGTGTTCCTCTTTTTGTATATCCAGAGCTTTTTGAAGCCCACTGATGAGCTAGAAAGCTGAAAATTGGCATGCATATAATAAAATGCCTAGGCCAAATCCTAACGTAGCCGGATTTTTGATTTTTGACCTGTGGGCGGAGAATTAAGACGAGAAAGGGCGTGGCAAGATTCAATTTTTTAACATTTTTGCTTATACTTTCTTTTTCTTCCCTTTCGCTGCGTCCAGAATGCTAGTTTTGTTTCTCTATGTTTGTGTTAATTTTGGCACCTTCTAATTTCTCTTGGAGAATCAATTGGTACTTCTTTTATTTCTTTTGCCTTTATACATTATGTTCAGTTTCATTATTAATAAAGATTTTTACTCGTCATAAAATAATCAATATATGATCTCACGATCCTAGTCTCAGCCGCTCTTGTGTATTTGTGATTTTTGCCAGAAAAAATCTTCGACATCGTAGAATACTTGCTGAATTTGCCACGTTAATGTGTCACTAATTATAAGGTAAGATTGCAGTATTTCTTCATTGTTTCAGGAGTATCGTATCTTGCGTTTTGAGTTTGATTTAACTTTTTGAGTTTTTTTGAGGTTGTTGTTTCCCATAGTTTGTTTTGCTTTGTCAATGTTAGTTGCTTCCAGCTTGCTTAGTTATGCTTTTCATTTTGACGTTGATGATTTTTATGCTTCTTCGATTCCACAAGTAGCCCTCCGCTTAGTTTGGTATTTCATTTTTCATTTACAACTTAATGTACAAATTTTCTTGACTGCAATTTGAATATTTCTTGTAATAGTCGATGTTAACAGGCACGCAAGTGCAGCTTGTTGAATATTGTCTCTTCCTCATTTGTGTTCTATCCTCTGTAATAAAAAACGAAAGATGCCACGCTATCCTCTATATTATTGATCCTCTAAACCAGGTATGGGCAACCTCCGGCCCGCGGGCCACATGCGGCCCTCGAGGAAGGTTTGTCCGGCCCGCTACTGAATTCTTTCGTTGCATATTAGCACGGCCCGTCTAAACTTAATTCATAATGAATCATAAGGATACCACAAAAATGTATATTTTTCAAGATTACTCGCAGCATAAAACTTCTACAAAAAAGGTTGCCCATGCCTGCTCTAAACAATCGGTCTTCTTGTCAGGGCTATAAGATGTCCAATTAAAAATTGCATTTTTATACGATTTCCAGCCCCTTACCACCTGGGTACAAATATGAAACTAGTTAATAACTTTATTTCAATATGTATCTTGGTTTCCGGGTTGGCGCCGCGTCTGGTTTGGCGTAGGTGCCGACGTTTCGTCCACCATTGCAAGGGATATCTTCAGGGCTGCTCGTCGATGTTGATCGTGTTGCTGTCACTTGTCACTTGTCACAGTGACAGCAACACGATCAACATCGACGAGCAGCCCTGAAGACGTTCCTTGCAATAGTGGACGAAACGTCGGCACCTATGCCAAACCAGACGCGGTTCTAACCGGAAACCAAGATACACATTGTGATTTCGACCGCGGAAGCCTACACGTGATTGTGAGATTAATTTTATTACATTGGTGATTGCATTTTGTACTGCTACTACATACATCACTCAAATATGTAGGTGGTCACGATGTCAGGGTCTAGAAGTGATCTACAAGAATAAAATCCAATTATGCTGTTATTAACTGTTTACAAGTATGAGACATTAAATGTATGTTTGGTGGTGCTGGCGGGTATTTCTTGACAGCTTCCATTACTTCGATACAAGTTTCCAAAATTATTTCGGTCATACGTATCCTTTCAAACCAATCTCAAAAGAAATCATTACCATTAAACGGAGCAATCATTGAAAACACGATTTTCATCCAAACCTTAATCCCATTCATACACGCACACGCATACTTCTGTAACTTTGGAACGAATGCAAGTCACGATCGTTCAAGCAACAATCAACGTGCAGGAAGTGCAGTCAGTTTTGATTTATTTTAGTCATTATGAAAATCTACCGACGGTAATTTCAAAATCGAAGCACGCTCTAATTCGCCCACCGATCCTTTCCGCGTTCGGCGAGCATAAATCAAATCGCGAGCCCACGCCTAATAAAATTCGAACCAAAAACGGCGCTTGGTCGCGTCTAATATCTAGATTACCTTTTACACGTACGACATCGTTAGGGCAGAAAGTGTAAATTGATTTACGCGCGGTTTCCGTGTAGAAATCGCTTTACAGTTAGATAGGAATAAGTTGCAGCATAGATATGTGGAGCTTATTACGACACAGCTGGCACGAAAGCGCATAATCGCACGAACCGCGGAGTTGAATCGTGGAGAAATGCTCTCCGGAACGGATAGCGCGCAGTCACGAAAGAAAAAGGCGACTAACAAAAACAACGACAGCAATTATTATTATCAAACGACTATTATGCGCTAGTTAGTTGAAGAAACTATTCGGTTCCGCACACGTGCAGAAGGAAAAGTCACGAATCTTAATTTCATTTTTCGGTTCGAATAGGCGTTGCTGGAGAACAGTAAATGATGGTTGTAAATGTTACTTCTTACCAAGATTTGCTTTGAAAAAGAAATTAATTTGATCGTACACTGTAAATATGGAATTAGTTCGATGGCGTCTTCAGGAAACCGTTATCAACAGCCTGATTTTCGTTCCATGATAGACATTTGGTTTCTGAACATTAATTTTGATTCTCATGTAATTTTAAGTTTTGATCTTAATTGGAAGCTTTTCAGCTATCTTGTACTGCAACACGAAGCATAGCTAAAATAAATCTTTGGGTGAACCACGCATTAATGTTATCAAATATTATTTGCCGGACAATACAGTATACAGAATCGCGAGAGAGAAACCATACATTAATAATAACAGCAGAGAAAAACGAAACCTACGCGAATAAAACCATAGAATTTTGGAAACGTGTCATCTTCTCTGACGAATCAAAGTTCAACATGTTTGGACCAGATGGGAAGAGATTCGTCTGGCGAAAACCCAAGACGAAGCTGCAATAAAAGCATATCATACCAACTGTAAACGACGGAGGAAACGTAATGATTTGCTGTTCTATGGGTACAATGGTGTTGGAAATCTTGCATTTATAGATGGGATAATGAAGAAAATCGAAATAGTCGGAAGTACGACTTATTACACATGAAATTAAAGCTCTTCTCGTGCAGATTAGAGAGAAAATAATTTCGGGTACGAGAGACGGTTCATTGAGACAATATTCAATGAAAAAGTGAAAAGTGGTTCTGGACGAATCGCTCTGGTACGCTCCAACACCCAAGCGAAGCAAATTTCACGAGTTTTGACGTCAAAATCGTATTCTACACCCTCGAAAATACCCGTACACAGAATTTCGTCTAATTTAGAAGATATTAATTTTTTCTGAAATTTTGAGATTTTGAAGAAAATCGAAATAGTCGGAAGTACCACTTATTACACATCAAATTAAAGCCCTTCTCGTGCACATTAGAGATAAAATAGTTTTGGGTACAAGAGACGGTTCATTGAGACAATATTCAATGAAAAAGTGAAAAGTGGTTCTGGACGAATCGCTCTGGTAGGCTCTAACACCCAAACGAAGCAAATTTCACGAGTATTGGCGTCAAATTCGTATTCTACACATTCGAAAACATCTGTGGACAGAATTTCGTCTAATTTAGAACACATTAATTTTTTCCTGAAATTTCAAAGGGGTACCCCTTGAAATTTTTAAGAAAATCGAAATGATCGGAAATACGACTTATTACACATCAAATTGAAGCTCTTCTCGTGCAGATTAAGGATAAAATAGTTTTGAGTACGAGAGACGGTTCATTGAGACAATATTCAATGAAAAAGTGAAAAGTGGTTCTGGACGAATCGCTCTGGTACGCTCCAACACCCAAGCGAAGCAAATTTCACGAGTTTTGGCGTCAAATTCGTATTCTACACATTCGAAAACATCTGTGGACAGAATTTCGTCTAATTTAGAACACATTAATTTTTTCCTGAAATTTCAAAGGGGTACCCCTTGAAATTTTGAAGAAAATCGAAATGATCGGAAATACGACTTATTACACATCAAATTGAAGCTCTTCTCGTGCAGATTAGGGATAAAATAGTTTTGGGTACGAGAGACGGTTCATTGAGACAATATTCAATGAAAAAGTGAAAAGTGGTTCTGGACGAATCGCTCTGGTACGCTCCAACACCCAAGCGAAGCAAATTTCACGAGTTTTGACGTCAAAATCGTATTCTACACCCTCGAAAATACCCGTACACAGAATTTCGTCTAATTTAGAAGATATTAATTTTTTCTGAAATTTTGAGATTTTGAAGAAAATCGAAATAGTCGGAAGTACCACTTATTACACATCAAAGTAAAGCCCTTCTCGTGCACATTAGAGATAAAACAGTTTTGGGTACCAGAGACGGTTCATTGAGACAATATTCAATGAAAAAGTGAAAAGTAGTTCTGGACGAATCGCTCTGGTACGCTCCAACACCCAAGCGAAGCAAATTTCACGAGTTTTGGCGTCAAATTCGTATTCTACACATTCGAAAACATCTGTGGACAGAATTTCGTCTAATTTAGAACATATTAATTTTTTTCTGAAATTTCAAAGGGGTACCCCTTGAAATTTTGAAGAAAATCGAAATGATCGGAAATACGACTTATTACACATCAAATTGAAGCTCTTCTCGTGCAGATTAAGGATAAAATAGTTTTGGGTACGAGAGACGGTTCATTGAGACAATATTCAATGAAAAAGTGAAAAGTGGTTCTGGACGAATCGCTCTGGTACGCTCCAACACCCAAACGAAGCAAATTTCACGAGTTTTGGCGTCAAATTCGTATTCTACACATTCGAAAACATCTGTGGACAGAATTTCGTCTAATTTAGAACATATTAATTTTTTCTGAAATTTCAAAGGGGTACCCCTTGAAATTTTGAAGAAAATCGAAATGATCGGAAATACGACTTATTACACATCAAATTGAAGCTCTTCTCGTGCAGATTAAGGATAAAATAGTTTTGGGTACGAGAGACGGTTCATTGAGACAATATTCAATGAAAAAGTGAAAAGTGGTTCTGGACGAATCGCTCTGGTACGCTCCAACACCCAAGCGAAGCAAATTTCACGAGTTTTGTCGTCAAAATCGTATTCTACACCCTCGAAAATACCCATACACAGAATTTCGTCTAATTTAGAAGATATTAATTTTTTCTGAAATTTTGAGATTTTGAAGAAAATCGAAATAGTCGGAAGTACCACTTATTACACATCAAAGTAAAGCCCTTCTCGTGCACATTAGAGATAAAACAGTTTTGGGTACCAGAGACGGTTCATTGAGACAATATTCAATGAAAAAGTGAAAAGTGGTTCTGGACGAATCGCTCTGGTACGCTCCAACACCCAAGCGAAGCAAATTTCACGAGTTTTGGCGTCAAATTCGTATTCTACACATTCGAAAACATCTGTGGACAGAATTTCGTCTAATTTAGAACATATTAATTTTTTTCTGAAATTTCAAAGGGGTACCCCTTGAAATTTTGAAGAAAATCGAAATGATCGGAAATACGACTTATTACACATCAAATTGAAGCTCTTCTCGTGCAGATTAAGGATAAAATAGTTTTGGGTACGAGAGACGGTTCATTGAGACAATATTCAATGAAAAAGTGAAAAGTGGTTCTGGACGAATCGCTCTGGTACGCTCCAACACCCAAGCGAAGCAAATTTCACGAGTTTTGACGTCAAAATCGTATTCTACACCCTCGAAAATACCCGTACACAGAATTTCGTCTAATTTAGAAGATATTAATTTTTTCTGAAATTTTGAGATTTTGAAGAAAATCGAAATAGTCGGAAGTACCACTTATTACACATCAAAGTAAAGCCCTTCTCGTGCACATTAGAGATAAAACAGTTTTGGGTACGAGAGACGGTTCATTGAGACAATATTCAATGAAAAAGTGAAAAGTGGTTCTGGACGAATCGCTCTGGTACGCTCCAACACCCAAGCGAAGCAAATTTCACGAGTTTTGACGTCAAAATCGTATTCTACACCCTCGAAAATACCCGTACACAGAATTTCGTCTAATTTAGAAGATATTAATTTTTTTCTGAAATTTTGAGATTTTGAAGAAAATCGAAATAGTCGGAAGTACCACTTATTACACATCAAAGTAAAGCTCTTCTCGTGCAGATTAAGGATAAAATAGTTTTGGGTACGAGAGACGGTTCATTGAGACAATATTCAATGAAAAAGTGAAAAGTGGTTCTGGACGAATCGCTCTGGTACGCTCCAACACCCAAGCGAAGCAAATTTCACGAGTTTTGGCGTCAAATTCGTATTCTACACATTCGAAAACATCTGTGGACAGAATTTCGTCTAATTTAGAACATATTAATTTTTTTCTGAAATTTCAAAGGGGTACCCCTTGAAATTTTGAAGAAAATCGAAATGATCGGAAATACGACTTATTACACATCAAATTGAAGCTCTTCTCGTGCAGATTAAGGATAAAATAGTTTTGGGTACGAGAGACGGTTCATTGAGACAATATTCAATGAAAAAGTGAAAAGTGGTTCTGGACGAATCGCTCTGGTACGCTCCAACACCCAAGCGAAGCAAATTTCACGAGTCTTGGCGTCAAATTCGTATTCTACACATTCGAAAACATCTGTGGACAGAATTTCGTCTAATTTAGAAGATATTAATTTTGTCTGAAATTTCAAAGGGGTACCCCTTGAGATTTTGAAGAAAATCGAAATAGTCGGAAGTACCACTTATTACACATCAAATTAAAGCCCTTCTCGTGCACATTAAAGATAAAATAGTTTTGGGTACGAGAGACGGTTCATTGAGACAATATTCAATGAAAAAGTGAAAAGTGGTTCTGAACGAATCGCTCTGCTACGCTCTAACACCCAAACGAAGCAAATTTCACGAGTTTTGGCGTCAAATTCCTATTCTACACCTTCGAAAACCCCTCTGGACAGAGTTTCGTCTAATTTAGAACATATTATTTTTTCTGAAATTTCAAAGGGGTACCCCTTGAAGTTTTGAAGAAAATCGAAATGGTCGGAAGTGCGAATTATTACACATCAAATTAAAGCTCTTCTAGTGCAGATTAGGGATAAAATAGTTTTGGGTACGAGAGACGGTTCATTGAGACAATATTCAATGAGAAAGTGAAAAGTGGTTCTGGACGAATAGCTCTGTTACGCTCTAACACCCAAACGAAGCAAATTTCCCGGGTTTTGGCGTCAAATTCGTATCCTGCACCTTCGAAAACATCTATACAGAGAATTTCGTCAGATTTAGAACATATTAATTTTTCTCTGAAGTCTCAAAGGGGTAGTTTATCTAATATATTCTGTTATGTTTTCTTGTACCCATCAGTAGTAGAATCTCCAATTTGAAAATAGTATCACATAAAGGCAAGCAATAACAAAATTAATATTAACATCGACCAAAGAAATCGTGTAAGCAATCTGAAAACTTCCTTCGACGAAATTTACTAAAAGTTTTTGTTTGTTTGTAGTTGGGGTTCGGCCAATTTACGTTACCAACATTAACAGATATCTAATACGATCTCTTTAAAAATCATTCTTTCAGCAGCAAAATGGTTGGTTTTTATCAAAACATCCCAATTATCTAACACATGGAAACTCGATTGGAAAACCACGATTATTAAAAATAATGCCATCTTCCGTAAACAACTAGGATGGTACCATAAGAATATTTTTTTCATATTGCATTTTGCTTGATGTAAGAAGTGACTTATCTTAGATTTTTTTTTTTTGTTCAAAAGTTTTACTTTGTTGCGAATTTTTTAAATGCGCAAGTTTTCCTTGAAATATGGTCTATATAGCAATAATTTATATAGAGAATGCAATCAATTCCTTGTTTGGTCAACCGATTAACAGTCTTGACTTTGTTAATTTTAACTCGTTCTAAAATTGCATGTGGAGTACGGTGGCGAATCACACGATTGTGAGAGTACGGCATCTACAGGGCTGCCTATTAAAGAAATTTATACTACGCGGCATGTTTCCAATGTTCTAGGAATTTGGCGTGAACCATGTTTTAGCCCTTTGGGTACTAAGGTTTTTTGGGATCGAAATAGAAACTCAATAGGTCGGACATATGCTGCCAAATTCAAAAGCAGTTAGCATGTTACAACGACTAATTCTGACAAAAGGTAGTAACTACTGAAGAAACATGAATATTATGGAACCAAAATTCAGTCGAAACAGCGGCGCAAAGCAAGAAAATTGCCTTCGCTTAGGACACGTGCAGTTTCGTTGATTGGAAAAGTAATGCTTATTCTGTTCTGGGATTGTAAGAAAATTTAATATTTTGATGGATTATCTACGGAAAGGTACTATAATTAACGAATATAGTTACATCATTGTGTTGTTCAACTCGCTAAAAGGATTATAGTTTGAAATTACCTCTATGGCGTATCTATCGAGAAGTACTACAATTAACGCATATATTGAATAGTATTCTGCGTTTCTTTTACCTGGCCCAGTTCAGCAGGAGCTTTGCAAGAAACGGCCTGACAAGTTACACGAAGAACGAAGTATATATCAAAAGAATTGCACATCTACCCCATTTCTCATATCTAGTTCTGAATGATTTTCTTCTATTTCCAAATTTGAACCAGTTCGGACTGTTCGATTTGACACCTTGAACGAAGTAAAACTTGCCATAGATAGGTGGATTGCAGAGACTGCAAAGAAGTGTGTGCATTCAATGAACTGGAGATTATATTGAAAAACTACATTGAAATTTGGACGAAGATTGTCAAAATATATGATGCGAAATAAGAATATATCTCCTTACCAGACTTTTTCTTCTGTAAAAGTCAAATACGTATCTCTAGCAAATCAGATTGTCATCGTCAGTGGTAACATGAATTTTCTTTAATTCTTTACATCATGGTCTCCAAAATACTATAATTATATTTTATTGGTAAGTTCGGGCTACATATCTAAGTCAGTAAGATATGGTAGAAGAAGTTGATCATATTATGGTCAGAGATTAATTTGCAATTATTCAGTAAGAACTTTTGGTAGTTAATGGGAAGTTCTTAACGTATTGTTAAGACATCTTTTCTCTCATCTGCTTATTTCGATTTTCAAGTAACAGTTTCTAGCTACATTTTTCTTCGTTCCGGGAATCTTAGATAAAAAAGCCAAAGAAAACTAGTTTCAACGAGATACTTGTGAGAATCAGAATATTTCCGTAACTCTCCATAGACCGAGCTACAACTGATATTCGTTAAATAGGTATACCTCTCATAGAAAGCTGTACTGCAACGTCAAAATTCATATGACAATAATTGTCACGGAGGGAATCGTGCTTTATGGATCGTAGATTGCAACCATACGCTAGTTACGTCCTCATTTATCGCAGAACCCTAGTTCGAAACTAGTCGACCCCTTCCCCACAATTATTGGCATATGCTATTTGCTCTTGCAGTTCAGCTATTGCACAGCTTTCGATAAGAGTTGCTTAATAATTGAACCCTAGTTGTAGGTCTATGGCGAGTTATCTAGGTTTTGTACTTTTATTCAACCAAAAGTAATTATAATTACTTCAAAACTAAAAACTCACGACTTCACTTTAATTGTCGGAGAGCACGATTTTCTAGTTGAATTGCATGTTTAATTTGTATATGATATGTATCATTACAACGTAAATGTGGCAATTAAATATGTCTAATTGAAGTATCGGAAAAACTTGCCGTGAAAGGCGATGGCAATATTGGTTATGGCGTTAATTATCGTTAATTATGATTGTATAATTTTCTAATTGTTGCTACAAAAAAAAATTGTACTAACTAATAATTTACGGTCGTAAAATAGTTGTTTAATTGCGAAATCATCATTTAAATGTACTTATCCTCGTTCATCTCGTGTGTTGCCAATATTATTAAGCGTCCGTGAACTAATTATTATTATATTGCTTCGGTAATTCGATTTACTAAACCCTTTTAAATAATTATAACTTAATTTTAGTTTTAACTGCAAGCGGACGTTGCAGGCTAATTATTTGTGAAACATGCTTGTGGATACAATTTACTTATGATATTGATAATTTGTTCGTTTCATATCTTCATAATTACAAAATTTTGATCTTCTCTTGCCATCCATAGACGTACGTTTCGCGGTTATACCGCTCGTCAGTACGGCTTTGCAAGAGCTGTAATCTATCTTCATAATTGCAACAAATGCCCTGATGTTCAACTACTTTAATGCCAAACCCACTGTCTTTGCTTCTTTATCAAATGGTTTTTGGAGATAGCTTCTGATTCTACATTTTGCACGAATTTATGGCTGTTTCGTAGTTATCGTCGCTTTGAGTAAACCGCAGGCCAAAAAAATGTCATGAATAAATTTGATGACAATTTTAACGAAATCTATACGACAAATACGTTTGTTATATATTGATATTACGTCTAACAAGCCTACCGGTCGTGGTGAACATGTACGGCCTTTAGGGTCCTTTACATTTGATTTCTGTAGGCGCAAAGCGTCGCATTCCAAAACCGTTGTTTTCGAAAACATGACCTTGAATAAGTTCGCGCTGATTTTTTATGAGAATTAATGCTTTATTAAAAGAAAAGGCGTAAAATACATGTCACCGAAAGTATTGTTCATCTCTAGCCATTTTCCCCATCTTTCTTACAGCATTTGAATTCCACGTTGGAAAAACGACACGCCTTTTGAGACTATTCAAGAATCGACCCGTTTTTTGGGCATCGTCACAAGAATGTGTTGCTGAGCCAGGTAATGTGCCATCGATGAAAGTGATAATCAAGAAGGGGTTATGTCTGGTGAATACGGCGGGTGAGGTGGGACTTCCTATTTAAGCATTTCCAAGCAGGTTTTCACCGGTTGTGCAACATGTGGCTGAGGGTTTTGATGTAACAAAATCAGTTTGACGTGTTTCTGCTGGTATAACGGCCGTTTCTCCTTCAGTGCTCGGCTCAAATTACACCCAGTTGATTCCACCAAATGCAAAGCAGAAGCTTGGAACCATGGATATTATGTTGACTCGACTTCAACTCGTATAGCACCCAATGTTCTTGCTCTTGAATCATTCCTAATACTTTCAAACGTTTCATAACTGTTGTGTGATCAACTCCTAACGATTTTGCAAGTTCTTCTAGCATCTGATGTGAGTCTTCATGAAGTAATGCCTTCTCCTCCTCCTTCTCTCTTCAAATTTTTTCGGTGCGCCTGAGAGTTCTTTATCTTCAACACCAAATCATTATTTTTGAGGTGTTTCCGACAGAACATGGTCGCCGTAAGTCTCGACAAGAATTTTGTGTGTTTCAGCTGCAGATTTTTTTGAAGAAAGTAGTGCAGTAAAATTTCCCCGAAAATACAATTTTCTTTTGGCGTGAAACACGACACGCTTAACACTATATAAAAAATGTGGTTTAGGTTTCGACGACATGACATACACTGAAGTCCAAGCGTGCTTATAGTTAGAGCTCGGATTATATGCAAAATGCATATTCTATATTAAAAGGTATATCAAGAAAACTTTGAGTTTTCCGGTAGAAATCTAATGTTTTTCAAATTAATATAGGCTAATTGAGAAATGTATATAATGCATATTTTTGGAACTTATTGCATCTTTTATTTAATGCTACATATCTGTGTATATTTATCTTAAATCACAATTTTTCTTCAATATGAAATTTTATTAATATTAGAAATTTTTGAAGATTGAAAACTGAGCGGAAACTAGTAATAGTGTGAAGAAAATTTTTCTAAAATCGCCATTACGAATTCAGTTTTACAAGGAATCATTTCCCAATTTACCACTACCTCGACAACCAGTTATTACGAAAACGGGTAACGTGGTTAAATGCCTCCATTTGTTATTCATAAAATTACGAAAAAATAAAAAAATGTTTTAGAATTATCTGATGATTCAAATGCTATAAAAGAAGCAAGAAATGTTTAAAAAATAACGTAATACCAAGCCAGTTAGCATTTATTGAAAGCAATTTTTCTGTAGTAGCAGAAAAAATTTTGAAATTAGAATCAATAAAATTGCTTTTGACTGAACCTGTTACTTTAATAAGCAACTGCTGTAAAGATTTGTCAGCTGTTAAAGGAACAGGTGAAATAATTTTTAAAAAGTTAAAATTAGTACTAGAAGGATTCAAAATTCTTTCAAAAGGTTCCAATATTTTAATTTTGGAATTGGGGAATTTGCAGATGACACTGAATTATATTTTAGCCAATTTAAAAAATGCCCCCATTACCTCCATCGATGTTGAACAATCTTTCTCTATTTTCAAACACTTACTAGACGACAGACGACAATCGTTGAAGATAGAAAATTTAGAAAAACATCTGATAATCAATTTTTTTAATAATAGTAAGTAATGGTAATGGTAATGATAAAATTGTAGGTATATCTTGTTAGGTTAGTTTTATATGTAAATTGCATGGAAGTAAAATGTTAATATTTTGTAAATACTACCTGGTTGTAGTTAAAAATATTGTAAATATATATTATATATATATATATAAATATATTATGTAATGTACCTATTGTAAAAACGTAAAATAAATTTATTCTTCGTAGGGTAAGTACGTTTGTTTTTATTTTCGTTCTCGCAAATTTGACATATTGATGCATTTTTTCGCTAATTTTGCTTATACGGTGCATATTTGTTAATAATTTGCGCATATTTCACTGATTTTTCGTGCATATAATCCGAGCTTTACTTATAGATAGTACTTCCTTATAGATGCGTTACCTTCTTAAACTACCCGCATGCAGTTCTGCTAACCCCATCTATCGAAAAACAGTGAGAACTTATTCAAAGTCCTAATGATAATAAAATAAAAATTAAACTGCAATTTACCTGTCGTTCCAAAACGGTCGTTTTCAAAAATATGGCGCTATTATGTATGAACCACAAGCTTTTAGGTGCGAATATTTGGCAAGAAAAATTATTCGGTTCTTATGTTTATAATTACGAAGAAACATTTTGATGTTTAGCTCGTCTTTTCTTTGAATTCTAGCAAATTATATACCAATATTACATAATTGAAAACCTATCAATTTTGATCAAATCTGATCATTAATAAATCAACCTATGATAAGAAGAAATGCACGACAATTTGATGTTAGTAGTACTGATGGCTGCTTGTATCATACTAGGCCGATTTTAATAACATTGGTGAAAATTACTAAAACAAATTGTTAGGAATTAATCTTCGCCGAATAACAAAAGTAAACACCGCAGAATGACAAATATCTGCACAGCTGACCATGTTTTTGGTGCACAGTTGATTTTCTCACTGGGAATGACGATTTAGTTGTTGAAATACGTAATTAAATGTACCTTTAGGATTAATGCCGTTTCTCTTCGCCATTTTCTCACTGAAGGATTACTTGTTAAAATACGTATTTAGAGGTATGTATATTTACGCGTGATACTGTTTTTTTCGACTTTCTTATTGCCGTTGACCACGTGCTGCCGAGATTCGTATTACCGGTTTAATTACGCCTAACCCTCCTTTTTCATGATAGTCTCATTTGACGCTGATGATTTAGGTCAGGTATGGGCAACCTCCGGCCCGCGAGCCACATGCGCCCCTCGAGTAAGGTTTGTCCGGCCCGCTACTGAATTCTTTCGTTGCATATTAGCACGGCCCGTCTAAACTTAATTCGTAATGAATCATAAGGATACTACAAAAATGTATATTTTTCAAGATTACTCGCAGCATAAAACTTCTACCAAAAAACGTTGCCCATGCCTGATTTAGGTGTTGAAATACAGTTCTCGCAATATAAGTTGGCGAAGGGTGGGAGTGAGTTCGCGCAGATAGAGGAGGGATAGATTGCCTATCATTCGTCCTTTCCCTACGGAACTCATATTGATACGACAATGGTAATTCCTATGAACTATCTGAATCAGACAGGTGGGAGGTACGTGTCCTAAATACGTTTACGGCGCATCCCCACCGCTCGCCAACTTATATTGCGAGAGCTGTACGTATTTAGCGGTATTCAAATTGATTTGGCAAGAATGAAAGTAAATTTTGTACTGACTTTTCAATCAGTCTTTTGGGGTAATTGGAACTAGTGAAATGTCTGGTATTAAAAAAAAAAAAATTACACGCAATCGATTTTCATATTATTTAATATAAAAAAATCCTATATTTCAATAATGTACACAAATTAATATACAAACAAAAATATAGATGATCGTTAAATTATGAATCTACATATAAATAATAATAGTTTATTTACAGGTAAGGCGAATGATACCTTAAAAATAAACAACAAAATTTGTACAAATAATCTCTATCGTGGGGTGAAACTAAAGGGGGAAACTGGGAAAACATATTCAAAATAAATAAACATTTCAAATAGTAATAATAAGAATTAAATAAACGGGGAAAATAATAATTACGGTTAGATGCGAAGTATCTCTAACTGTATCGGAAGCACGGAAATAAATTAAAGCCCATAATACAGCTGTTTGACACCTCTTTGGTTAGAAGACAACTTGTTCTCGTTTATTTCTGTTATTGTTATCGGATGCTTTGTTTAATTTTGCTACTTAAAGATTAGTTATATTTACAGTTTATATTTTATCAATTATAAAATTGAGTAGTTGGAATTAAACGAAACTCACTATTTTCGCGTTATATTGTAACTATCACATATGAATTGTATCGAAGTTTAATTTTTCGTATCGAAATATGTACGCCTGAGCTTAGTCCAATTCCTTAAGTATTTATTTTTATGGTAAATTCCCTAGGAACTAATGTTAATAACATAACATGATATCGTCGATCTTTTAACCCGTCACTTTGGTAATAATAAAACATTATTTGTGCGTGTAAGATTTAACGGTAAAATTAAATTCATCGAGCGAATACTGTCGGATATGGTGAGGTAGATAAAGCGAATATAAAATTCTCTAATACGCACGGTCTGAACAAGCCCATTTTTCGTCACGTCGACAACACGAACGCGGCCAAAATCGCGACGAAAACGCGAATCCCAGATATCGAAGCGGCTCGAGATCTCTGCTCGTTTCCCGTAGGTATTTCGTTACTTTCGTTCACCTTCTTATGGTAACACAATTTCGCCATATTGTTCTGGATTTTCGTACAGTTAGCACTATCTCTACCGACACAAACGCAGTTCCTCAATTTGGCCGATTTCTCCTGTCTCCGTAGGATGTAGATGGAATTTCGACAACGACTGGTGCACTTCTTCCCGTACATCATCGATTTGCAAAAATGCTCGTAGTATTCTAGGGCTTTAGAGCAAGCCGGATCGGCGGAACAAATCAATTGGGCCACGTGACAATTGACTACGGTGTCGTTCATGTTGGCTATCATCACTTCGGGTCGACAAATTTCTACTCTTTGTTTGATCTCGTCGCAAGATTCGTCGCTACACGTACACTGGAAAGGAAGAAAAATTCAGTTTAGTTTATGGTTGTGATTTCTGATATATCAGGAAGAAATAGAGAAAACGAAAAATTAAAAATGATCAGAAACGAGTTGGAGGATATTTCGTAATTCGTGTTCAAGTTCGGAATCTAGGTAAAGCTATAAAATATATAAAATTATTGAAGGTGCATCAAATATGCTATACATAGGTAATGAAAAAGGTGAGAAAATGAAAATTGGAAATACATTGCAGCTTTTTTTTTGAGGCACTCATATAGCGATGAAGTTAGCTGCAATTTTCACCTCTCTGATTACGATAAGTTCCTGAAATATGAAAGTGTAACGAAATACTGAGATAACTTATCTTACAAGATGATTTTTGTGTGTAATCTGTAATTAATTAAAACTGCTTACAAAAGATAAAAACAGGGGAAGTAACTTCAGTGTAACTTCAATGTCAAGAAATATTTTTCCTTACAAGACAAAAGGATGTACGTAGGTATCCATACTAAAGCTTCAAATATAAACAAATCGTAAACCATCGAAAATTTCTAATAAACCACTTGCGTTGAACATCCTGTATACATATACAGAGCTAGTTAAAAGTATGGAGACGACGATGTATTATCGTTAATATTCATTTTAGGAAATTACGTTCGATACAAAAGTTTTTTACGAAATTTCTATCAACATTTTAGAATGCTCCAATTTTTTTCTTCAACTATTTTTTGAGTTACGTCTGTTCGCGTACTTTTTCTTTAATGGGAACTTGTTAATTTTACTCTACCGTTCCATAGATCATTTTTTTCTCTTTATAATAAAAAAATTTTAAATTTTAAAATTTATTTCATAAAATTTTCAGGTACAAGATAGACAAAATTATTTGCAATAAATGTTATCGGTTACAATCTTATCATTAAAAACAAATTAATAACTAAGTTTGAAGGGAGAAAAAATGTCGAGCGACGAGAAACAGCGATCTCGTTAGTACCGGACTAGAACGTTACCGACTAGGCCAAAGTTTTCTTGTAAAAGCTATTAAATAGATAAAACAAATATTAAAAAAAAAAAAAAAAAATAAAACAAAAATACTATTGTAAAGAGAAAAAACTCTCTATCGAATGGTAGAGTAAAATTAACAAGTGCCTATTTAAAAAAATTACGCGGAGAGGCGTTACTAAAAAATAAATGAAGAAGAAAAATTGAAGCGTTCTAAAATGTAGAAAGAAATTTCATAAAAAACTTTTGTATTGAATGTAATTTACTAAAATGAATATTAACACCCATTAATCGCCGTCTCCATACTTTTAACTAACCCTGTATAGCTTCTAACCACTGAAAGTAGATTTGCAATGTATCACGAGGATTGAACTTATATAAATTTTTACATAAGTATTATATACATCGAAATATAGAAAAGTTCACGGTCAAAAAGTAAGTCCGCTTATAACGAACTCGTTTATTGCAAACTTTCGTTTATCACGAACCCCATCTCTAAAGGTACAAACTAAAGTATCATTAAGCGTATGTTAGTTTTTCGCGTCTTTGCGAGTAATGAGGGGATTTTCTCAGCAAAAAAATAAAAATGTAACCACCAGCGTTGTTATATTGCCATCGAAGACTGGAGATCTTGGGAGGAAGCTGTTAAAAATGAAGAACCTAAATTTAGTAGAAGTTCGGTCGAAAGATTTAAAAGAAGACATTATATAAATAGTGGAAAAAATTGTTGGAGAATCTAAGGCAGCTGATATGGACGTTGTAACCGACTGGCCGCAGAACGAGTGGCTAATAATTAGAAAAAACTTCAAGGATGAAGACATATTCGATGATGATGACACCGGGTTATTCTATAAGCTTACGCCTAACGAGGGTTTGAGATTCAAAGGGGAGAGCTGGGAAGGTGAAAAGCTCTCTAAAGAAAGAATCACTGTGTTTGTGGTGGGAAATTTAACAGGAACAGGAAAAGTAAAATTTTTGGTAATTGGAAAATCTATAGACCCCAGATGTTTTAAGAATAATGTATAATTGCCAGTAAATTACAAATCCAATAAAAGAGTATAGATGTCCTTAAAGACTTTTGCGAATGAATTGCGGAAATGGTATGTTGAGTTACATGGTGAAAATCGAAAAATGATAATGTTAGTTGACAGCTGCCTAGCTCATCCATATGTTAAAAATTTTGATTGCATCAAGTTAGTGTTCATGCCACCAAATGCCAGTTCCAAACTACAGCGCACGGGTTCAGGGTGTTATCCATAGTTTAAAACGTCATTATCGTCGATTTCTCTCGAAAATAGTAAATTTTATTGATACTGGCGGGGAAAATTTTACTATCAATATTTTGCATGCAACACACTTAATTCATATGGCACGGCAGATGGTACCAAAACAAACAGTTTTTAATTGGTTTTCAACACGGCGGTTTCCTGGAAGTTGTTAATAGTTTTGTTTCAGACGATAATAAAATAATCTAACGTGAGTAATTTTTGCTTGAAACATGTATCGACTTATACGCTAAGTATGCATTAATAAAAAGAATGAACGGATATTTATCGTTTATTGCGAACTTCGCTTATAGCGAACAGTTTTTGTCGGTCCCTTGAAGTTTGCTATATGCGGACGTTACTGTATATGTAGTATATTAAAAGTCACAGTAAATGTTGGGGGTTTGGATGTTCTTGTGCAAATGACAGTTGGTGTAGTTTGGGGTTCTATTTATACCTTTTCGGCACCACGTCCACCAACTTTTGAGCATTTTATTACCCTACGGGTGTTAGCTACTTATTTTAACGCCAGCCAGAGACGTGTAATGGGAGAAAAAAATGTCACTTGAAATAAAATTATTAATTATTATAAAAAGCAACGGTTATTAGACAGAAAAGCATTGTTAACATTCGGACACATACATACAACACTTTTACATTACAAGAATTCATAAAAAATTACTGGAAATAACCAAGGATACATCGACATTCAATACAGGTTTCTATAACAGCGATATACCTGGATGAACTGGAGTCAATGTGAATTAAAGTTTACGTATCGTTGACAACGGAGAAATAAAGCAGTGTAGTCCTGCTTTCCAAAAATAAAATTATTAATTATTATAAAAAGCATCGGTTAATGGACAGAAAAGCATTGTTAACACTTAAACACTACATGCAACACTTTTACATAACAAGAATTCATAAAAAATTACTGGAAATAACCAAGGATATGTACATCGACGTTCAATACAGGTTTCTATAACAGCGATATACCCGAATGAACGGGAGTCAAAGAGAATTAAAGTTTTCGTTTCGCGGAGAAATAAAGCAGTGTAGTTCTGGTTTCCAAAAGAAATAAGAAGTTTGTTTGGTTAACGACGAAGAAAATTGACAAGATAGATAAGTCAACAAATAAGTCGATAAATATATTTGGAATAAAAGGGTTTTAAGAAGAAGTACGAGTGAATAAAAGAACCTCACCATACCATAGAAGATAGAATCTAAGAAGGGGAAGAATCCATAGAAGTTAAATAGGAGAAATAGGAAGAACCATCATCGAAAGAGACATAACACTCGCACACACACACACACAACACTAGGTAATTCTCTTCATTTTATGTTAAATATTTCTCAAAATTTATAAATATAATTTGTTATAACTTATGCTTTTTATATCATTGATTAAGAGCTAAGCCGGTGCAATTTTGTTTAAAAAATTTAACTGAATTCTCAGTACAGTTAGCTAAGCATATCCTATTACTTTATCAGTAGAAACGAAGGAAAGAAATCGAAAACATCCAGCACGGAGTAACATTGAAAGGAAATTTAAAACAAGGTCAGCGTATTAATCCATTCTTTCCTGAAGGAACACCTGTGCAGCTTTAGACGAAATGTGAAACTCAACTTTCGATACTCGTGTCGTTAGAAAGAGAGCACAAGCCTTCCGTACATCTTTTCTACCTGTGGTCTATGATAGAAGTATTTATGACAATAACTTAATTAATTAAGCTGCGTGTTCCAAAGTGTAATCTTGTATTCGTACTTTGGGCATATACATTTATCTAATCCCCAGCGTTAAGTCGGATTAGGCCACTTATAAATTCTAATAGGAACTAAATCTAGATATTTTGATTTACCTGTCGATGACATCACGACCTACCAGATAATATCGTGACGACGTTTGTTAGTTTATGATTTAGATCGATTAAGCCTGTACACTCTGTACAACGTGAACACGACCAAAATGTTTTTCAATTTTTTCGAGTTAGTAATAAATTAACTCACTGCACTATGGACAAGGGAATGAAAAAATTAATTTCAGTGATAATAAAAAAATTCCATTTAGATGGTTCGGAAGAATACCCCTATTATTGGTGCGGTTTACAAAAGAAAGAAGCGATTCTGTACACGTACTTTAAGTGATTTTGAGTCGAAGGCGTGCTAAATTAGAGTTGTTGTAGCATAGAGATCAATATCGTAAAAGTGGTAAAAGGAAATTTAGAACGGGCATCATATACATTTCACTCACATGATCCTAATTTATAGTCTGGGCAAACAGCGGTAATTATGAAATAAGTAACAAAAATAACGACCTACATATACACAGAACTAGTCGCATACAGCGTACGGACTAGAGTGGGGAGTCGGCGATGATGTCGTAACTTATTTCGTAATTGTATACTGTTACCACTGTTTGCACATGCTAGTGATTTAGGAAGCAATGTGGGAACATTCCAAGGTTGCCGTTACTATCCCTCAAACTGGGTATTATGGAGAACGATTGGCGATAACTTATACGCAAGATTTATCGAAACAACAAACAATGCAATAACTCGAAAGAACGGCAACGTGCACTAAAATTCAACTTTTCCATAACTAAATAAGGAAGTTCTTCAACTCGTTTTGTTGCCTAGCCTTTTTGAACTGATAAGAAATACGTTACCCACTTTCAGTTATAAAAAATGATAATTCAAAGAATCTAGATGACTCGCTACAAAATGATCTAATTAGCGGCGTTAATTCGGCGGCTACAAGGTAGCTGTGCAAGGGCTTACTAAGCAGGCACAAATTGCGTATGCCCATGATAATAGGAAATTATGCTTTATTATGTATTATAGTATACAGTGTGGCCGTATAGAATGGAGTAAAATCAATAAAATATAAATGGTGAAAAAGAAAGAACAATTGGACGTGCCGACCTCAATTTTCAAATACGCAATTTTTTTTACAAAAAAACCTATTTTGTGACGTCATTATTGTCGCAGATATGACGTCATTTGGAGGAGATCATTTCTCTGCATGCGGAACGATGTCAACCCAAATTTTTACAAAAAACCTACTTTGTGACGTCATTATTCTCACAGATAGGACGTCATTTGGAGGAGATCATCTCCCTGCATACGGAACGATGTCAACCTTAATTCTTAAATGTGCATTGCTTTTTCAAAAAATCTATTTCGTGACGTCACTATGGTCACAGATACGACGTCATTTGGAGGAGGTCATTTTTCTGTATACTAAATGATATCAACCTGAATTTTTAAATGCGCAATTTTTCAAAAAACCTATTTTGTGACGTCATTATTCTCACAGATACGACGTCATTTGGAGGACATCATTTCCCTGCGTGCGGAACGATGTTAACCTTAATTCTTAAATGTGCATTGTTTTTTCAAAAATCTATTTTGTGACGTCATTATTGTCACAGATATGACGTCATTTGGAAATCATTTTTCTGCATACGGAACGATGTCAACTTCAATTTTTAAATGCGCATACTTTTTCAAAAAATCTATTTTGTGACGTCCTTATTCTCACAGATACGACGTCATTTGGAGGAGATCATTTTTCTGCATACGGAACGATGTCAACCCAAATTTTTACAAAAAAAACCTATTTTGTTACGTCATTATTCTCACAGATACGACGTCATTTGGTGGAGATCATTACCCTGCATACGGAACGATGTCAACCTTAATTCTTAAATGTGCATTACTTTTTCAAAAAATCTATTTCGTGGTGTCATTATTGTCACAGATATGATGTCATTTGGAGGAGATCATTTTTCTGCATACGAAACGATAATTTCTAAGATATATTACATAACAAGATTTTTGAGACAAAAAAATATTTTGTGTATTATTCAATTTAACAATCAAAGTTTAACTAAAAAAATCAAAAGTTACAAACACGTTTAAATTATTCAAATTAGATGTTCATACCGTTTGCGTGTTGACAATGAGCAAGGTGATGTTCAAATTCGTTTATGACATTATTTAATCTGATTTCCCCGGTTATTCTAATCTTGAAATCTTCAATATTATTAGGTCGGTTCAGATACACTTTGGATTTGAAAGAATTCTACAAGAAGAAATCGAGCGGAGTTAGATCGGGAGATCTTGCTGGCCATTCAATTGCTCCTCGTCTAACAATGCATTTGTTTGCGAAAATGGTACTAAGATAATGACGAACAGTTAGAGAATAATGTGGCGGTGCACCATCGTGCTAAAACCGTAAGGCGCTATTCAGCAAGAGGAGATATTGTTCTGCATTTGGATGGAGAGCTACAATTGCTTTCACTGCAGTAATAGCATATAATTTTCACCATTTAATTCATCTTCCATAAAAACGGGCCTATGACTAAATTACGGACAAACCCTGCCCATATGTTAATTTTTTGTAGGAATTGTATGTGTTCTTCCATCATCCAGTGTGGATTTTCAGGTACCCAGTAACTGCAGATTCACCTATTGATAGACTCGTTTCGGCAGAAGGTAGCTTCGTCGGTATTGAAAATTCCAGATTGCTATTACATAGGTCTATTATTATGTCATAAAATTCAACTCTTTTGTCAAAATCATCCCCTCGTGAAGTTCTTGCACCAATTTAATTTTGTACAGATGCCATGTTTTTCTTGTTTGACTATTGGAATGAAACTTCGCGACTTGATTTGCGAGGGTTTTCTTGAAACATTTCCCAAAATATTCCATTGTTTTTCTTCTGAAATTGCCAGGACGACCTTTGGTAAAGTTATCGTTTACGTGACCCAAGTCCCCTTCTTACTTACTTTTGATGGCGTAATAAGCCGATCAAAGTAGTTATGATTGAATAATTCACAAACTTCTTCTCGTGGCCGGGACTTGCCCCCGAAATCAATCATCATTACAATTTCTATTCTTTGGGATTCACTTGAACGTGCCATTTTTAGTTTTATGTCAATTAGTCAAAAGACAAATAACGTTTGCCAAACCCGACAGTACAGAATTAACAATACATTTTACGCTGAAATTTGATTACTTACTTTTTGTTTTATATAAACTTAAATACGACAAATACGATCGGATTGTGACAAAGAAAAAAAAGGGCAAAAATTGGATTTTTAAGGAAAATCTCTTGGACCTTTTCCGAAATAAACTTATTTTTCCAAAATCGTCGATTTTAAACAAAAAATTACAATTGAACGTAAATAAGAATATTAAGAATACTCAAAATACTTCTTTTAGAAAAATCTTGTTACCTATGTAACCTTTCTCAGATATTATCTTTCCGCGTGCAGAAAAACGTTCTCGTCCAAATGGCGCTATTAAACATTGGGGTTATCATTTGAAAGAAAAGGAGGTGACATCATATCTGCGACAATAATGACGTCACAAAATACATCTTTTGTAAGAATTTCCGCATTTAAAAATTGAGGTTGGTGTGTCTGATCGTATTTTATTCACTATTTGCAGATTTTATCGATTTTGTTCCAACCTATATGTTCACACTGTATACTATATTGTACTGAGGAGTGGTAAAATCCGTAATACACGATCACAAATTACATATATTTTTCATGAATTTATTGACAAAGTTTGAATTTGATCGTGTATTGTCGCCGTGTATTTCTACATCAATGTTTACACGCAATATTTGATTAGTTAGATCATGTTCCTATTTTGAAGGTCATTGTAGTAAATTTTTAGTGATTTTTAGTGATTTTGGTAAGTTAGTTGGCAGTATTTGACTGCCGACTTGATCAAGTTGGTTGTTGTTGTTTATAAGAAGGTTATACGGTACGCATTAAGCTGGAGTTCATCAGATTGTCTGGTTCCAGTTGTTATTACGCCTGTTAAACATTTAGAATAATAAAAAATAATGATGTGGACCCGTGAAAATTCCACTTAATAGAGTGCGTAGGGATTTCTTTTTGGTGTCACAGTTAGTACCAACTGCATACATAAAATAATTGTGGGAACAGATTGAAACGTATATTGCTTTTATTTTTACATAATTTTTACATGTAATATTTCATGTATTTTACATACAAAAATTTGAACGTGTATTGCCCGTTTAACAAACGAATGACGAAACTATAGCCTACTCCCCCAGGGATTATTGGCTAGTGCAATATATGGTTACTTAGTATATAGTATAGTAGCCATTGCGCAGCTACTTTGAAGCTACCTCCGATTAACGCAAATGATTAGATCGCTTTGTAACCATCTACATTATGAATGAAAAATGAATTTATTCAGATTGAAGAACTTTGTGTATTGTATCGTGGTTATATTCAAGCAGCATACCACAACACATCGTATCTATTATTTTTATTTCTTGTAAAGAATTACATTCATAATCTCAAAACGTTACGATCTCATTCTAAATAAATGAGAGAGAAAATATTCAAAAAAATGTTCAAAACGTCCCGGGTGGCTACCTATATATGTATATAATTTCCTTATTTGTGTGTTCCTCTTTTTTGTCTATCCAGAGCTTTTTGAAGCCCACTGATGGGCTAGAAAGTTGAAAATTGGCATGCATATAGTAATATGCCTAGGCCAAATCCTAACCTAGCCGGATTTGATCTTTCGCCTGTGGGCGGAGAATTGAGACGAAAAAGGGGCGAGGCAAAATTCAATTTTTTAACATTTTAGCTTATATCTTCTTTTTCTTCCTGCCTGGCAGGGACAGGCTTAACAGCTAGTAAGAATATAAATTTCTTAGTATTAACCATACATTGATATATTCCTTATATGTCGTTCTTAGTTATGTTTAAAATGCCATTTTTATTTGTAAATATCATCCCGTATTTCAGTAAAATGACAATTACACACATTAAATGTCCTGAACAACTTTTTGAACATTCCGTTTTAGATTTGGACGTATGCACGTTGCGCGCAGTGTACAAGTATGTTAAACGCGCCAGAGAAATCTCGTTCGGTACAATATGATGATATATTCAATGAATTACTTTTAGTATTACTAAGTACATATGTAGTAAATTTGGTGCTATCTCGAAAACTCAGCTGATACGACCTCGCGAATCTATGCATCATTTGACACATAAATAATCTTATATAATACGTTTGTATTATGATTCCCACTATCAAATGTCAATGTACACTTGATCAGTTGTAATAATAATAATAATATACAGCCCTCTTTTGGAATCGATCCTAATTAGGCATTGTTCGATAGAAATGATAAAATTGCGTTGTTTTGTACTAAACGCAAAATTTGCTTTATGGAGTTGTTCAATAGATGCTTTTATGTATATACAAACGTACACCTATATTAAGGCTTATTCATCTTTAACAATAAATTAACAAAATTAGCCTGGTGATTACTAATTTATCGTCATTCTTTATGGGAAGGTTTAATTCTTAATTAGAGGTAATCTTTTACATGATATTCCAATGACTAAAGTATTCCAAATGGTTTAATAGAAGTAGTAAAAATAATCCGATGTTATTATGATCATTCGGTATCTAGTAGTAATCTTGGGATTACGACTGGGTCATACACTGCACTTCTAACACTTACCGTCATGAGGGCTTTGCCCTCTTCGGTGGACGTCAACGCAATTAACGAATCTCGACATATATCCGGACAGCGCTGCATTTGGTAACCGTGCAGGACGGCCGAACAGCCGATGAGGTAATTTTCCAAGGCCATACCGCAGCCTTCCCTCTGGGCGCACTTGAATCTCGCCTCCTCGCAAGGAATCGGCGGCGGATGAGCAGCGTTTCCGTGACAACTGACACCACTAAACAGCGTCATTACGAACACCATCATCCACCACATACCTGCAAAGAAAGGAAACACATTGAAACATTGCATCGTATGGATGTATGTTTGTAGGTCAAGTTCAAGAAACGGATGACATTGTTTAATAACAAGATATACAAGAGAAATGTTGCGTAATCTTTCCGACGGCGAACACGATTTATAAATGATTATTGTGTGATGTTTTAATAACTCGAGTTGGTGCTAAAAATGATCACCCAAAAATTCATCATTTTTTGTTCAGGTATTTCAACACAAAATAATCCTCTGATGTTGGTACGTAAGATTAAGAAATTCTCCCAATATGTACTGAAATGCGTATTTTTGCAGCTATTTACTTCTTTTAAGAACATATTGCGGGAATTTCTTAATTGAATTCTCATATGTACAAACATCAAAAGTACTAGCATATATAGTGCTTATCTGGAAATGAAAACTACTTCTCACAAAGTCGCACTGACGAGCGGTAAAACCGCAAAACCCGTCTGCGAATGGTGAAAGTAGTAAACAGATTAAGTTTCAAAATGGTGTCGAATCCCGTTGTTTTTATAGATGTGAATATAAGAAGAGTTTTCTTGAAAAAGAAAATTGATTGTAACATGAATAGAAAACATTAAATAAATAATTTTCTTTTATTGTTAGGCGATTCATTCTAAGTAGAAATCGATGGAAACATCAAAGGCTGAAAGATACACAGATCAATAGCAACAATAGCCATCCGTGAACAATAGAAATTAAAGTATTTTCTCTTTTATTATTTTTCTTAATCCTGTGCTTATCTACTTTTCGGTGTAAGGCTTGGGTGGAGTTAAGTTTCCTATTTTCTGTATAATCCTCTCCACCGTTTTCAGTCTGTGGTCGATCCTTCATTCCTTTCCACTTAATTCCTCTTTCTGCGGCTGCTTCCCCGATGTCATCAATCCATTTTCTTCTTGGTCTTCGTTTTTTGTTTTTTCCTGTCACTCGTGTCTCATACACTTTCTTTGTCGGTTAACACACATGGCCCAATCATCTTAGCTGATCCTCCTCTATTGTATTCTATATAGGTTTAACGCATAGGATTTTCCAGTGTTTCTCATTTCTTAACTTGTCTTTCTTGGTCTTGTTTTCTATTCGTCTTAGGAATCTCGTATCCATGGCATTCACTTGCAATTTGACCTTTACTAACTTTGTCCAGGTCTCACTGCTATACGTTATTGTTGGTCACTTTTTCTCTATTTCTGTTTCGATCTGTTTTAGTACTTCATCTTTTTCTCAGAAACGTAGTCCTCATCGTATAAAACATTCCGGTCGCTTGTTTTGATTTTTCATCAATTTCTTGCTCCATTTTCTCGCCCAATTGAATTATTCTTCCTAAGTATTTGTAATTATTAACCTATTCTATTGTCCTTCCTTTGATTTCGTGTGACGTTCTTTTTTCTCCTGCAATTATCATTGATTTGGTCTTTTCGATATTTATTTTCATGTTTATCTTTGTGATTTCCTTGTTTTTCAAGATTCCTTTGATACACTTCTTCTGACTCGACTAGAATTGCCACATCGCCCGCAAAATCTGTTATATTTATTTCTATATTTATCTTCTCGATGGTTCAAAAGACAATCCATCTTCATGATACAGCTCCAAAATTTGGGGTAGTTCAACTTCTTTTTATTAATTTTATTTATTATTGAAGAAATTGCAAAATGCCAAACCAAATGCATGCACCTGGTGTGACCATTTCATTTCACAGTCGCTTGAGGTTCACACGTTTCAAAATAGGTCCCACCTTAAAGATGAATTAAGGTTGAGTAATAATTTGAGCGATTAAGTTTGACTAAAACAAACTTTTCTTGGTCCACTAAAAAGTTGAGTTCAACCAGCTTCTCGCCATATATTTTTTCAACTATCATTGATCAGCTTTAATTGATTAAATCAACTCGATTCCTGAGAACGTGAAAATGAAAATAATCCAGATAACAAAAGAAGTAAGGGGAGGTTATCTTCTCACGTTAAATTGTTTCGTAAAAGAAAACAACAAAAGATTTTAACAAAAAAATATTACTTTTAGTTTATCTGAATTTCCATCTTCTCATACCTTTTCCACAAATTTCATCGACTTCTTGAGATCGATAGAAACACTATATCAGGACATATTTCGTAACGTGCCATTAACGTTTCCGTATACTCTTTTCGACTTCTTTTTGACCGGTGTGTTCAACACAATTAGTACTGCACACATACAGATGTTTGAAAGTCCCGTACATTGCAGAGTTACATAATTAGAAAAGATGATGTGTTAACTTCTCTGAAAAAATGACTACAGTTGCACCTCCTTAAGTCGAGACTGCCATAACTCAACATTTTCCTTAAGTCGAACTCTACAGTTGGTTAGAAGGCTAGTAAGTATGCAATTTTCTTTTGAAATGCAATTCTATAACCCGAATTTGTTGAGTGTGATTCTCCTTTAATCGAATTATTTTTCCGGCACTTGCATTCGAAATACATGTAAGGCTAGGCGCACACGCATCGATTTCGATCGTACGGAAAAATATCGTGCGATCAAATTCTTTTAGTGGAACAAAGAAGAGCATAGGAGCGTGCACAAACTTCGAACTCAACACGATACGGCACGATCTCCGTGTTGATGCCGTGCATTGCCATTACGATCGACTTGCCGTGACTACAGTGGCGTATATGATCCAACGAACGCTTGCACACTCCACCATTTTTTATTCGTACGATAAAATAACGTACGATATTTTATCGTACGATCGAAAATCGATGCGTGTGCACCTATCCTAAGTTATTCTCTTTAAGTCGAACATCATTCGTGCACCATTCTGGCAAGAATAATATTTACGTAACTTCTGTACAATACAAAATTTTCTTCCAATACACCAATTCATAAATAACGCTCTATTCAGGTACGCAATACGTAGTCTCGTAGATATTTAAAGTAGTGTTCATGGTTCAGGTTCTTTGCACATTCTTTCCAATTAGAAAAATGGTAGGCCCATTCATATTAATGATTTCTATCAGCCTTTACCTTATTGATGTATCAGTACGTATATCACCTTCTGGTTAAGATCTGCTTAATAGCAAATTTTTGACATTACCCAAATTACAGCCTTGGTCGTATGTTATCGGCCCTCGTTAGATTTGCGTACAGACAATTTCTAAGAAAGGGTAGATATTCCTACGAAACAAGAAACCGCTGTCATATCACAATTCTATGAGTTGCTGACGTTTATTGCTATCTATTCTTCCTACGAAATTGCCTGCAACTTGGATAAGCATAATTTAATTGGAATGCCAATAACCTATGGCCATGTATAGCTCATATTTTCACAAAACTACCTGTTTTAGGTTTAAATCAAATTCAGAACACAATTGAGATTGTCAAATAACACATATAATCCAAGAAACGAGTACCTGACAGTTTTTTAGTCACACTTTCACAAGGAGAACGCATCAGATATGCTTCTCTCATTAAAACTGTACACTTGTACTTCATCAAATCACAGCTGGAATGAGACTAATTTGTAAACCTAATGTCTAACGGCATAAATATCTAGTCAGCACCCAGGAATTAACAGATTGTATGCTAATAACATGGTGTTCTTTTGCTGCGCACTTTTATTTAAGGATAACAATAGTGTGCAAACAACCTCTTAAATGGTAAATGTTTAAATTAAAAGATTAACAAACTTTATGGAAATAAGGTGTCGGTTTGTTGAACTGTGAGCATCGTTGATGAATACCAATATAAATAGTGCTACTAGAGAATAGAAAAATTTTAGAAGGTACGTATAATTAAATAGTTGGTTTCGTCTAAAACTTTTTAATAGCAGTGTTTCCAATAAATTACTTAATATTGCAATTGGGCAATTCTCGCCTGAAAAACAACTACTACCCGGTCAGAAGTCCTGACGGTTATTGCATTATATTTAGATCGAGAATTGTGCGCCAATGTGCAATGTAGTAAATAAAGACTCATGTGCTAATTAATTAGGGTTGGGAATTAAGCAGCAGTGAAAGTCTGTGACTGGTTTCGCCGTGTCTGTGATTCTTCAGCTAAGCGTATTCGTACCTACCCAATCCAAGACGCCCCGTCTCTGGATCTAAGAATTATAACGGCTTGGGCACGGAAAAATTGGTCCGGACTAATTTTCAAGACGGTCGAGGCTTCTGTCCTAGTCGTAATTGTCATTTAGGTGAGAATTTCCTACCACCTAATTACAACATTAGATAATTTACTGCAGACGAGCGGAAAATTCCATATATACGAGAATCTTTTCATCCATTCAAAATGATTATTTAGTTGTTGAAATATATACTCGAAACCATGAAAATTCGTATGATAAGGAGGAATTTTACAAGCCAAATTCAAAACCAAATTCCGTTTGATAGAGAGATAAAAAATTGACCTTCTGAATTTTGATGATGTGAGACTTGTAGAAGTTTAAATTAAAAGTAGGAAATTGTCTATAGCCTTTTTGTCCATTGATAACCATTTAGTTTTCGGAAATGGAATTTAAGTTGGTGTAGCAAGGATGGGAACCATTATATTTTTAAACCGTAAATCTTCCCATTTTTCTGGATTTTACAGGCAAAACACAGCTAATCTTGTTTCTTTTATTTTTTGCAAACAAATTCTGTTAAATAGGATGGTAGGAAACGCATCTTCCAAATTTAATAATATCGGGCTCTAGAAGTCAAAACGAACATAGAAAACCTTCTGCAAAATTTTCTTGATTGAACCAGAATATTTATCAATGTTTGCATTCCAAAGAAAATCTCGAAATACGAGGTGTGGCTATAAAATAACGAGACTGATGCTGTAAAACCTTTTTTATTTTATTTACGCATTTATATATTATTATTTCCTTCAAAATACACCCGTTTTCTATCCCTACAACGCTCCATACAAACTTTCCATTGTTTAAAATAGTACTGGAAGTCTTCTTGTTCATGTTCACGTGCCGCTTTGTCCTCCACAGCTTCAACGGTCTGAAATCTTGTTTCTTTTAATGCAGGTTTGACCTTGGGGAACAGATAAAAGTCAGATTGTGCCAGATCAAGTGAATAAGGCGGATGGTTTAATAATCAATGTGAGCCGATGCGTTATCCTGGCGAAGAACCCATGACTTTGTTTTCCACACTTGAGATTTTTTTTTCTGATTTTTTCGCGGAGTTGAGCAAGAACCTTAAGGTGGTAATGCTGAGTAATAGTCTGACCGTCAGGAATCCAGTAAAGGTACACGTGAATATCGGGAAAAACCATCATAATTTTAAATTTTGATTTGCTCATTCGAGCCTTTCTTAGCTCCCGGTGAAGATGGGCTTTTCCAATGCATGGCTTGACGCATAGTTTCTGGATTATAAGTGGAAACCCAATACTCATCACTTGTTATGACTCTTCCGAAGAAGTTTGGGTCATTTTGAATGGCATTTAAATGGTCAGTACAAATATTGTCATGAGGTTCTTTTTCTTGGCTTGTGAGAATTTTCGGAATCATTTTTTGCATGTCAATTCCTACAGTTTTACCAATCGCACGAATAGTTAACCGACGGTGAGATCGGATCAGATTACGGAGGTTTTCAATATTTTTATTCGTTTTTTTACGTTGAAGGGCGTCTCGGGCGTGCGTTATCTTCAACGACTTCTCGATCATCTTGGAAACGCTTAAACCGCTTAAAAAGACCGCTTCTCTTAATAATAGATAAATTTCGGTGGTAGTTTCTCCAAGTTTCACACGAAATTTCGCGACAATTCGTTGTTCTACGAAAAACACTTTTTCCGGCAAAACAAAAACAAGAAAAGTATTATACAAATGAAGGCCACGGTCACATTAATATCTCTATAGACACGGGAGGGGCGGCAATCGAGAAGCGAAGACTGGCGCATGCGTATTTCGCTGTTGCGTTATTTTATAGCCACACCTCGTATAGTAAAAATAATATTGCGTTCTTATCAAAGTACAAAAAATACGATATACATATTTTATACTTATTTAGAAATTATTATTTTAGGACAAAGGTCCCTTAAACGATCAATACACAATTTTAAGAGTAAAAAGATCTTGCATAAAAAGGATTAAAATTAGATACGATATTTTTACGTTGATGTATATAATACGCATTTATTGTTAGACAAATTGTTCCAATTTCATTACAGATTAACCGAGCAGGATTCGAACTTTGGGCTCTTATATATTCACTAAACGGTAAAATCCTATAAAACAGACATAATTTGCTAAACTAATCTGATATAATTTAATTCTATCTTTGATGTAATCAAAGTAGAGTAACAAGTGCTTTAATTTTTTTATAGCTGATATCAAACACTCAATCGTCGTACTACAAAAGTTTTGTAGATAGATACCAAACTCACCGGGAAAGAACTCAAGCGAGAGCGTATATGTAGGAGCACGTCAGAATTAGCGAAATATTTGGACAATAATAAGCGTACATTAAATTAAAGAAAGTGGGAAAAATTGGATTATGGAATAAGTACAAAATAAAATTATTTTATTTGATTTATTAATAGTGCATGTTAACCGAAGAATGCTGCTAACGACGTGCGCCTAGAAAAGCTTTAATCATTTAGAGATATGTAATGTATGACATCTTTCAAAAATGTGTTTAATAGAATATGGCGCAAACGTAACCAACGATGCCCATTTTTGGCAATTAAGAATGAATAGTTTCTCTTCTTGATTGCCGGATTTAATTTTATTTCTGTAAACTGTACAACCAGAAATTGTTGAACAAACACAGGAATTGAAATAAATTGCTTTTTAACATTGCGTACCATTGCGAAACTTTTTAATTGCCTTTTAAATGGGCTCACATTATTACCCGCACCTTGGATGTACCTCTATAACAAATATTTCCAACGATATGGTCACGTAGACAATGAAGGTAATCAAATACAGTAATAACATGAATAACTACACATTTCAAATGAAAACGAGATGGAAATTAAATAGCCCTACGATTCTATGCAACTGCAGTTACAATTTGCAGTTCTCGAGAATCGCTATAAAATTCCACTTTCTAATTATTCTATTGCTACAGCAAAGGAACTAAACTAATTCGATTTATTTCGATTACGAAAGCGATCGTAAAAAGAGAGAAAAAAGTAAATTGTGAAGGCTACTCACTGCTGAAAATACGACTCGATTCGTTCCACCAAATTGCTACTACTGCACCAACGAAAGACTGAAGAAATTACCTTATCTGAAGGCAGATATCTCACATGCGAACGGGGAATACATATAATTGCGAACGATTCAAAATCGCAAGCCGGCGAGGTTTTCGAGCGACAATTAGAATTGGAGAAAATTTCTACTGTATACGTGACCGCCAGCATGCATTGCCTCATATGAAATTGCATGTCTAAATATGTAATTCGTTCTTACAGATAGACGGTGCCTTTTGTTTCTCTTTGCTTCTGCCGTTATCTCTTGATTCGGCTCGAACGCTTACAATTGAAAAAAAAATGTTTACGGTACAAATATTAGGGGAAACAGTAAGACTATGTAAATGTAAATATTGAAAGTACATGTGTATGTACATTAATCGCTGTGTCAATAATGTGAACGTTGATAAGGAGCATTAACACTATGTAACAATAATAGGCGAAACAGTGTAAATCTCCTAGTCACTGTGTCATTTCGCACTATACGTCAATATTTACTTAAAATATTTAAAAGGTATTGTTAGAATATTTCGAAACGTTAAGAAATAATTGTTATTCCTAATAGTTAGATAATTACTTTGTATAAGTTCGTATTACGACGATTATGAGTGTTCGTACGTCAGACCTTGACGGATTAATTTCCTATCGTTTCTCAAACAATCGTTCTCGTTGTAAGAGAATTGGAGGCTGAAATATAAGTCAGAATGTTTGGGACGAAAGAATCGGGAGATTCGTGTGTATGAACTTACGAAAAATGAGATTAGATGAATTAAGTTCGTTTTTAGATAAATACCATATAATAATAAATTACAAAATAATACTAATAATTTAGGTTTATAGATCTGTGCCACTACACATAAAAGGCACATGAAGATATGTACATATTCCAAAGTATAAAACCATCGTTACTATTTTAAAATCTATAATTAATAAGCCAAATAAAATTAATCTTATCAATAAAATAAACCGTGAAAGATTGTCATGGTTGTTACATAGGTCAAACTAAACATAATTTAAGAGAAGTTTATACAATCGTAAATATTCTATAAATAACAATTTTCATTCAGCGATTACAATTTAAAAGGTTATTTACATTTCGGTAATACCATTATTAATGATTGTTGAAGTTTGTCTAATTGTGAACATCGATACCTTCTCAATTTTCCTAAAGTATCATATATCACGGTGTAGATAGCGAATTAGGAAGCTGGCAGATACATATGTACATACATATGTAGTACATCACCATGTTGTGTTAATCGAATCAATTGTCCAGTTTTCAATGGAATAATATTGTGATGTAATGGTAATTGAGATAAAGTAGGAGTCGTTATCAAATACAAAGATATAGTAGATGAGTCTTACATTATAACCAGAGACCGGATTATACGTTTTTTGCCTATCGATAACTATCAACGGTACAATTGAAGGCTTTAAGATCTACACGAATTAGGGGACATTAAAGCGTTTAGCACTAACTCCATTTTACATATTTAGAATATTTTGGCTTTTTTCCACATATTTCGAATATTTTAACATATTTGAAATTATTCGACTTACCTTTCCCTTTGAAAATCGCGTTATTTTTCTGGGAAATTTGTATTGTACAATTACCGATGTTTTGTTAAATATAATAAAATAAATATTACTTAAACAGGGATTAATGCTTTTTCCAAGAAATTTATGTATATCTACATTTTTATCAGAAATTGTTAATTGCTTTTAAACTTCCAAACGAAATATCATGTTCAATACCGAAGAGCAAAGATTATTTTGTTACGGTTAAGAATAAAAGTCGGAAATTAAACGAATAAAGGTGAGTTCTGGTTGGTTAAAAACAATTAGGTAGAGGGTGTGTACGTTTCAGCATTTATCATTTAAAAACTTTCATCATTTACAAACACCGAATAAAGTGAAGTGGTACCGAGTATAATCCAAAAATGTCAAAAGTGAAAAGCGAATTAGTTGCCTCCTGGATCAAGACCGTTCCAGAACTACTCTTGAACGGAGAAAAAGTATTATGCAAAGCTTGCGCTAAAATGGAAAGTTGATAATTTTACAAAATAATTTTATTTTATTTATTTAATTCAAATTACATGTTTATTTTGCAAATTCCAGTCTGTCATACAAGTGGTTCAAAAACTTGCTTAGGATTGCTGAATAAAATTATTTTCACTAATAATTTCCTTTAATTTCAAAATCATTTTCTTATCTTATATCTAAAAGGGTGTATAAATTTTCTGCTATAATTATAGATGCCATGTGAGAAAAAGCCCAATTTACTCAACATCTCTCGACTGACCTTCATAAACGAAAGTTAGAAAAAATGAGACAATCAAAATTAGTGCAAATGTCTGTAGGTCACTCACTAGCACGTTCATCTTCATCTCCAAAAATCCGAGTGAACAACAAGTATTAAATTCGGAATTAACCAAAACTTTGCTTTCTACTAATATCCCACTTTATAAGTTACAAAACCTAAATTTTAAAATGTGTTTGCAAAAGCATTGCAGAAATACTGTACCTGATGAGAGCACTTTAGGGAAAAATTATGTTACAAATGTATATAAGGACGGAATTAATGAAATCAAACAAACTGTAAATAAAAGTTTTATATATTTTATAGTACATGAAACCAGAGATACTTGTGGACGCTATATGGTAAATTTATTAATACACCCTCTGTCCCAAAAGTAACCGCAATGCGTCTATAAATCAGAAACCAGTGGCGTCATCTCTTGATAGTTGATTGATTATTGTAGTGGGACTCTTCCTTACCAACCTGACAAATTTTCATGACATTTGGTGCATAGTCAGCTGATACATCACGCATCCTGTGAGAGTGTTTTTCGTAAACGGTCAGAAAATGAGTCACGAACAACGAGTCAATATTAAGTTTTGTTTTAAACTTGGAAAAACTGCAACCGAGACGTATGAAATGCTGCAAATTGTTTATGGCGACGATTGTTTGTCGAAGAGGCAAGTGTTCGAGTGGCATCGACGATTTCGTAAAGGCAGAGAAGATGTTAACGATGACGAAAGAGCCGGTCGTCCTTCGACAACTTTGGCCGAGGCAAATGTGGAAAAAGTGCGCGAATTTGTGAAAATTTCGAAGAAATCGTCAGTGAGATTTATGGAAATGGAGCTTGGCATCCCTAAAACAACTATTCAGCGCATTTTGACTGAAACCCTTGATTTGAAGAAAGTCAATTCGAAGTTTGTTCCGCACAAATTGACCGACGACCAAAAACGCTTCGAATCGAACACTCCAAAGACATTATTGCACGAGCCCGTGCAGATGAAAACTTCTTGAAAACGATTGTGACTGGTGACGAGACGTGGTGCTTTCAATACGAACCAGAAAGCAAACGTCAAAGCGCAGAGTGGAGGTCACCAGAAGAAGGAAATCCGAAAAAATCACGAATGGAGAAGTCGAAAATCAAGTCAATGCTGATTTCATTCTACGATTCGAAGGGAATTATCCATAAGGAGTTCGTTCCATACGGCTCAACGGTTAATGGTGCATATTACCTCGATGTTATGAAGCGTTTGCTGGGTCGCATTCGTCGTGTTCGGCCCGAATATCGCGAGCCAGGCAGCTGGAGATTACTGCACGATAACGCACCGTGTCATCGAGCAACGATTGTCACCGATTTTTTGGCGAAAAATGAAATATATTCGATACAGCACCCACCGTATTCGCCTGATCTGTCCCCATGCGATTATTTCCTGTTCCCTCGTCTTCATTTGAAGCAGAAAGGAGTTCGTTATGCATCCGTAGACGCCATTCAAAGATCGACGACCGGCATCCTAAAGGCCATCCCAGAGATCGACATGAAAAAGTCGTTTGAAGCACTCGTTGACCGTGCAAATCGATGTATTGTAGCACATGGAGAATATTTCGAATAAATACAATGATTTTTGTGGACATAACATACATAGCGTGCTTTATTTCGAACTATTGCGGTTACTTTTGGGACAGAGGGTGTAGATTGTTTAAATAACAACAGTCCTGGTAAATCCAATTTGATTTCGTGTAAACAGATTGGAAAAACTAACCATCTAACAATGGTTAGATTTATTAATGAAACTATCATGAACTTTTCCTTCTTGAAATTGTTCCAACTAATAAAATTGTGCCCATGCTTTCCGAAGCTGCGTCATACATAGTCAAAACTGGTCAACAACTTACAGTTTTGTTCTCCAATTTAACGTTGTAATCCATTTTGCAATTATCTCTCTGCTTAACTTATTGATTACAAGTTTTATAAAGAACAAGGTTACTTAAAATTCTTTGAAAAATACTACTTCAAGCATTCGTAATGCACTGAAAGGTTTGTGAATGATCAGGTTAGTTTATTTCAACAACTCAATATTTTTATGAATAACAAACTTTGTTTAAAGATGAAAATTTGTTTGCTTCTTTTTTTGCAGAAATCGCAACATATCTATTGATAAGGCTAGAGTGCTCAAACTAGAATTTTTCAAGATCCACAGCGATCTCTGACTAATATTCTCGATGCTATTTGCAACTAGTATGTGAGAAAGTCAATATGTACGATAAGCTGTTTTTACGCAAAATAATGATAGATGTTCACCGCAATCTATCTCAGAATCATTGCAGGAATATCGATAATATTGGTTCTTTTCGCTTGTCAACATTGATTACTTTCTGAATTATTTACGAAACGGATCAGAACGGTGTTTACAATAGCTAATGCTATGTTTATAAAATAAATAAAAGGATTTATTGACAGCCCTTCATTAGATTACAACTATGTGTCAATTCAACTAGGAGGCGAGTTATAAATTTTGAAAATGACGACCACTGGGTTTATAAACTCATGTTCCAAAATGGTGAATGAACTGCTGGAGAATTTCAATTCGGACAAAAATTTATTTACTAGTAATTTACTTTATGAATTTCATGACATATGTACTGAGAATTTAGTAAATTTGTTCTTTAAAGTAAATTGTACCGGTCTAGCTCGTAGATAATAATATAAAAGCATAAATTATAACAATTTATATTTATAAAATTTTGGAAATATTGAACATAAAATCGAAATATTTACCTATTTTAGTGTGTGTGAATGTATGTGTGTGAATTCTCCGTTAATGGTTCTTCCTGTATTTCCTTTCTTCACTTCTTTTCTCGATGCAGCTTATGGATTCCTCCCTTTTATCAATTCTTTCTTCTTTTGCATGGTGAGGTTCTTTTCTTACTAATACTTCTTTTTCTTACTAATACTTCTACTTAAAACCTTTTCTTTTGGAAATATATTTTAAACTTCTTTATTGACTTTTCTAAATTGTCAATTTTTTCGTCGTTCACCAAAACAAACTTTTATTTCTTCTCGAAACCGGGACGACACTGCTGTCTTTCTCCGTTGTCCCCCAAAACGAAACTTTAATTCACCTTGACTTCAGTTCATCCAAATATATCGCTGTTACAGAAACCTGTATTGAAAGTCGATGTATCCTTGATTATTTCCAGTAAATTTATATGAATTCTTGTAATGTATAATTGTTGTCGAAATGTATAAAAAATTCTTTTATCCATTAAATCATGCTTTTATAAAATATTTAACAAATTTTAATTTCTGGTGACTTATGTTTCTCCCATTAACTGTCTCTGGCCGGAGTTAAATTAATGAGACAACACCCGTAGGGGAAAAATGCTTAAAAGGTGGTGGGCGTGGTGTCGAAAAGGTATAAATAGAACCCCGACACTAGGCTAACTGTCAAATGAAGACCATAACCCCGAACTTAACTATGATTTTGATAACTTGAATTATAATAAATGAATTTTCTAATGGTAATTAACCATTTGTGTATTATTATACTACACATACATCTCCCTTACAGCGTCTATCAACTTCTACTCCTTGAAGTGACTCCTATAAAATTATTACCTTTCTTGTCATATGCTTCGTTGATTGATTTTGTCGGAAACTGGGTATGACTCCAAATTATTCCGAATAATGAAGGTATCAAGATGTAACGTTAAGCTGGGAATAATTGTCACGATGATACTTTGTACTTTTGCTTTTCGTAATTCAAGAGTAAAGGTCTTCAAATGGTCATAATTGATCCACGCACACAGAGAATTGAGTTAAAATTCTAGTTGGAATGATGAACTGAAATTCTGATGACTGAATATTTATATAAGTCACTTTCAGTAAAAGAAATAATTGCGGAAATTAGATTTAATCAAATTTCTCACAAGACTACAACAAAACACAATGAAGGGTACGAACTTCATTGTTTGCGTGATAACTCTTAATCTAGAGGGGAAATTTACTCTAGTTACCATTACATTCCATTTTATATGTTCAAGGTACCACTGAGAGCTGAACTTCTTGGGAATCATTAACAAAAAGTAATCTGAACTACCCACGTTACATTTCTCTCAAAACCGCAGCTAAAAAAACGTATAAACCGCAAAAATTCTTTCCATCCGATTGGTAACTATTACTCGATTCGAAATTAACAGTTACTATTATTTCTTTTACAAAAAGAGCTGTGTTAAATGTTCAAGCCCGATTGTAAACAAACTCTTTATAGAACTTTCTAAAGGGGCTCGGTATGTTCGAATCACTCTCTATCAAGAAGTCCAAATGATAAAGTTATATTAACGAAATTTCTTTCAAAATTACAAAACTAATTTACTTGTACTCTGTATATATAAATATATTTCGTAACCTTTTTTACTTATCTTATATGATAGATCTCTTCCACTAATAGGTCAATAAAACAAGGCTGGTTTGAACGATAGTTATATTTTCAGAACGTTTACAAACGTTTTCGGAACACCTTCGTCAGTGAAAATATAACTAGATAAATATATAAACAAACTTTTGTTTTTTATTTGGGACTATCAACAAAATAACTAATGACTAGGATTTCTTGATATAGAGGATGTGTAACCAACTTTTATATATATATAAATTATATAAACTAAATTAATGTGTAAACATACATGCAAATTAAGTAAAACCTTATATCAAAAAATCTTTGTCGAAACCTTAACAATTCTGTTCAAGGACTAGGGAAAACCCAAATTTAAAAACCTAGCCAAAGGTTTCCTTCTTAAGAAATGCAAATGTCATTTTAACAAATTGCTATATACATTACTTAAATTTTGAATATCGGTCCTGAAATTAATAGTTTTAGTGTCTTTTGTATATTTATCATTTCATATATTAGTCTTTTTTATAATTATTCTCTGTTTTTAATATAATTGTGTTTTCAAAATCAAAGTAATGCCCAAGATCTTTGTAATGTTTTGTTACAGCGGTCATTGCACCAAAATCATTATTTAAAGAATACTTATGGCTATACAACCTTTTCTTTAAATATTGTTTCGTCTGACCGATGTAACAACCATCACAGTCTTTACAGTTTATTTTATAAACTACATTACTCTGATTTTGTTTAATTATTTTAGATGACATTTGCATTTCTTAAGAAGGAAACCTTTGGCTAGGTTTTTAAATTTGGTTTTCCCTAGTCCTTGAACAGAATTGTTAAGGTTTCGACAAAGATTTTTTGATATAAGGTTTTACTTAATTTGCATGTATGTTTACACATTAATTTAGTTTATATAATTTATATATATATAAAAGTTGGTTACACATCCTCTATATCAAGAAATCCTACTCATTAGTTATTTTGTTGATAGTCCCAAATAAAAAACAAAAGTTTGTTTATATATTTATCTAGTTATATTTTCACTGACGAAGGTGTTCCGAAAACGTTTGTAAACGTTCTGAAAGTATAACTATCGTTCAAACCAGCCTTGTTTTATTGACCTATTAGTGGTAGAGATCTATCATAAAAGACTTGTACTCTGTGTGGATTATCTGGAAGGAACTGTTGTTAAAATCATAAATTAAGCGTATAATCGTTCTGCACGAGATCGATCAAGCTAATTGTGTCTTATAGATCACCAATTTGTTAGGTTAAGCCTCTTGGAATCTGTCTGATTGTGAGTACTACGGGCTTAATTAACTATTGCGCTTAGATGAGATTATAAAGTTTTATTCAACCTGTACGGGAAAAAGCAACATTAAAGAGATATACCAGAACTACAAGGCTGTGTAATCAGTACTTTTGGGTTTCTATTTTGCTCCATTTCTTCTTGTTTACAGGATTTTCTTTTAGGTACTTCCATTGTTCGTGCATATATAATAATAATAATAAGGATTGACCTGTTGGACATTAAAGATCATTATTATTATTATTATTATATATTAGCTTCTCCTGTTACACTTCGTTTAACCAAAATAATTCCTCCATTTTAATTACGCCATTAAATTATTTTTTTCTTAATGTTTTAACCAACATCTGTGTGTTACATTCAGTTGAAGGAAAGTTATTTTAAATTAATTTTTCCAATTTCGTGTTTGCGAGTATACGTTTGTGACCTTTTTCCGACCGTTCGATCCCCTAGTAGGTAAAAAGAGCCTGCGTATTTTTCGTAAACTGACCATCCCAACTTTCTTCGGACCGTAGTAACCCGTCGTACCCTTCAGCGACATTTAAATACAAATCGCGCGAATTTTACTTTTGGTCACTTGTTGACACCCACATACTCAGTTAGTGCCTCCAAGTAAGTACTCACATACCCACATACTTCACCTACACACCGTCGGACTACCATCCACGTCCACTACCATCGAAGCCCCCATCTCCGCCATTTTGCAGCCCAGCAGACATAGCATACAAGCTTCGAAGCCCTATCTTCAAGCTCAGGTACCACGCAGTAAGTTAGCCCCTATCGTTCTAATTTATCTAATTTATCTCTCGTATTATTACTCCGCACCACGCATTCACACACAAACGTACGACCACGCATTTTCTAAATTTAAATCGCATTTGATTTTCGTTTTTTTTTGCTTTAATTATTTAACGATTTAATTAATATAATTAATATACATTCTCAAAGGACAGTGTTCGTTTTATTTACCAAACAAATAAATACGTGTTTTATTTTGGGCCATTTTAACCTTTTTGCACTTCTCCACGCTCACCTTTACCAAAATCTTATTAATGTTATTACGTAAGGGAGGTGTCAAGCTAGCCGCTCAATTAATTACTCACCCAATCATTCTTTTTTGAACAAAATCAAGCACCCTGCAATTCAACCACACACCCTCTTTACTAATCAGCACCACAACTCACCCCCTCTCCCCTCGGGTCATTAACACTCCATTCACAACTTTTTTATAGGTATTCTTCCATCTGCCATCACACTCACAAAAGCCAACGAGCGTGCTTTAGATATTCTTGTTGCTTAGATGATGTTTCCCTCACGAAGTGGTTGCATCGAATGCCCAGAAGATCGTTCAGATCAGAAATTTTACTCCAGAAAAACAACGTGTTTAAAACTACAGTACCTCTTTTGGAAGTGGTAATACATGATCAGCATATTGGTCTGCCTTGTAGTAAGTTACTAACAGATCCAAACCAAACAATGAGGTTGGAGTAGAGGATATTTAGCCTTTCCGTTAATTTTATCGAAATCCATCTTTCACGCGATGATCAAGCAGTGCGTCCAGAAATGTATTAAGGTTTTCCTAGGCTTAGGCATGCAAATAATACCAAAGAATCCAAAACCTTATACATATATGGCTCAAGCAATAGATAGGATAAGAATTCTTATCGCTTTATTTCTTGAATCTGAATCATGAATGTGAAGATGGAAAGAAGAGTTCGTACTAAAAAAATAGTCTTCAATAAGATAGATCGAAAGATGTACTATTGCGGCAACAAAAATCGGGACAAGTCTTATAGGCTATTTTGACTGTTTTTTAGCTGTGTAAACCAGTCGTTTGTCATGTTCACGGCAATCATCTTGACTAATGTCAAAAATAGTTTACCCACGAACGCAAGAAAATTCTGTTAAATGCATTTATTTGAAATAAAAATCTTGGAAACAAATCTTCTTTTAATGGAAACAATAAATTAATCTAGTATTTTTAGTTATTTTTTACCACGGTATCAAATGGATTATTCCTTAAAAACTGAATAAGATTTTCTTCTTCCATGAAATTCCGTACTAATTTACGATCAGAACCACTTTGTCTTTCTACAGTTCTCTGTTGTAGTCATTTATTTTTTTAATGTTGTGTGTGCTTTTGGGCACTCCAAATTTATTACCTAGTCTTCTTATGGACCATCCTTCCCCAAGTAATGTAATTATTTCCATTCTTCCAGTAGCACTTAAATGCGGCATAATGACATATGTCAATAATGATTTCAAAATGACATAACTTTTGACAAGGCAAAAGCCAGATTTAAACTACATTATTTTAAGTGTCCCATTTTTTGTTGCCGCAATAGTACATATGTGTAGCTTTCCCTGGTTTACTGTCACAACTACATCTATTCTTTTTTCTCTCTTCAGTTGCAGTGGGTCTTATATTTACTGCTTCCAATTTACTGCATGTCATTCCCATTATGGTTATTATGACAAAATATTTGTACTCGTTTTGAATGCGCCATGAATGCTATGCATACCAGATATGTTAATTTCTTAATAAAATATAACATTAACGTTGTGAATAGATACAGAAGATAAAGCAGGATAAATTTGGCAGAGCGATTTAGTATTTGTATGTATGAACTCCAGAGCTATACTTATTGGTCTCAGAACTCTAAGAATTAGGTCTTTTTGAAAATTCAGGGCGCCAACTTCAGAGGAGTTTAAAAATGCAGCTTTTCCCCCATAATGAATCTCGACTGAGCTAATAACATCGATTTCTCAAGAAATTCAACTACATATAAATTATATTTTAGGTGGATGGAGATGATCATCCGTTATTTATGGGTAACATTACAATCGGATATTTACATTGTTCGTCGGACTGGCGGATTTTGCTCGTGATTTACTTCTGCTGGAATCGAGCCACGACTTTTATGTTTCACTTACAAATAAAGAAACCGCTATAAATATTCCTCAACATTCTCTAATGTTAAACTTACTAATGAATTACTTATCCAAATCCATAAATCTATAAATCAATTATGTGCGCATATTCATATCTATGCGAAAATGGTTAGTCAGGGAAAAGAATTTTGAAGTTGTCATCGGGTTCCGAAACAGGCCTTAAAAGAATCTTAATCGTGATGAGGGAAGTACAAACAGTGAATTAGAAGATCGCTAATCTGGAGAAAAGATGGAAGCTTCCAGTGGAGGCAATAACCCATTTGAAATCTTCTATTCCACAAGATGAAAGAACTGTTAAAACGTAAGAAACTAACTGGTCACTTCAAGTTACAGGGATATCTTCGTCTTATCGAAGTGGTAACAAACCGGATATACATATCTTGGTACCCATTGTAAGAACGAAGATGACATCATAGAAATGAAGAACAAACTTAGTAACTTGATAATCGTAACAACTTTGCTTCCAATAAATCGTGCGCTTTCAGCTGCAAAATGGAATGTTCTTGTAACCATACATTAGGTGCACATAAACGTAAATTCTCCATCTGCATGTACGGTAGTTACCTTGATGGGCTGCAATTTTGCCACGCGATCTGATCCATTTCCTTCGCGGCAAAACGATGAGCGATGATTTCCGAGCGCGTGGTTACAGATAAAATAATATACGACGGCAGCAATGAATACAAACGACTTAATATTCGCTAGCTGTCAAAGGTCAAGTCCGATAATCGTACCGTGTTTGTTGGAACGTCGATCGGTATTCTACATACGTACGAATCGACAGAAATCTATACATATGCGTGGCATATGCATGGAAAAGCACGACCTTAATTTATAAACAGGTCTTGTTCTCGCGAGTCGACCGTTTCGTCCATTAGAGATGCGATACGTATTTACAGACGTCACTACGAAGTGTCGTCTCATTGAATATTCATTCAGTTATTGAACGGCGATATAGTTTGATGATTCATGTCAATAGTATATATATGGTAGTGTTAAATGATGGATGGATAAATTCTATATAATCATATGCAAATGTGTATTTGAAATGAAGGTGGATCTAACAAATAACACACTGCACTTTGCATCTCAATACAAATATTTATAATACGAGGGGTTTCCCAAATTTCTGCACGACATCTAGTATGATTTATTTATTTCAACTTATCTCTTCAACAGTTTGGATGATCCTGACGAGACCTTCAAGCTCTATGACCGGAATAAACTTCTTCGTGATATAAACACTTACCTATAAGCCCTGAATTTCTAAATTATTAGCAAAATCGTTTCTAGAGAGAATAAATTGTGTAGTTTCTGATCTTATTCTCGATGATATGTTTTATTTTATTCAGAAAACAGTACAATATTCCAAGCTTCATATTGAAGGACGGTGCTGGGACTTTGATATTCCATGAAATCTGGAAAATCGTTTTAAGAAAAGGAGATCTTCATTTTATGGAAAATTATCGGCCGATAACGACATCCAGAAATCTCGCAAACGTTTCTGGAAGTGGACGTCCACGCTCTTTACTACCAGTTGTTGAAAGTTAAAGTTTTGATACTTAGTTTCGCCGAGTTTAAAAATAATATCCATTTTTACATCACATTGACAAGTAATTGCAATTTTAAACGCCCGCGGGCGTACATTAACATCGACTGTCCACGGCCGGCGGAAAATGCAGCTCCTCTCGACGTTCTCGCGCCCGTGCGCCAAAGACCGTCGGCTATCCTCGATTAACTTCGTGTAGAGCTGCGCTTCAGAGATGACTTTCTCGGGAATTATGAGTGCGCTGCGCTTGCGATTGTATGGTTGTACAGCTGCGGCATTTTTCATAGGAACAAATAATTATTAAAATGTCGCACGATGAAGTTATGGAAATGTAATATTTTTAATGAAATACTCAGTAAATGCTAAATGTTATGCTTAATGCATAAATTGAGGGTTTATTCTGGTAGTTCTGCAACTCTGCAGCAGTAATGTAGGAGCCGCTCCTGATACATACACTATATAGTATTTGCTTAATAACAATTAATTGCTATGTTCAAGATAATTTACAATTTTCTAAGTTTATTATATTACATAAAAACCTTACTTAATTTAGGTTTCAAATGTTTTGCTACACACTATATTTTTGCAAAAATCTAATTTATAATATTCTTAATAATACTTGTTAATAGAATATGATAAATTCAAGGTTTTTCTTCTTGCGCGACCCAAAAATACCCCTCTCCCCTATGAAGCCACTGCCCTTCATCTGCATATTCAGGAACTGCTGGTTTATTAATAATGAATTAATATTTTTTATTTCCATTGTCTTGAATAAAATATGGTCTAAACCAGTATTTCTCAATGTTTGTGATGCTTGTCACCCTTATCAAAATAAGCATCTGCGCGTTGCAAAGAAATTGAAAAACAACGTATTTAGATATTAGTGCTGTGATTTACCTGACAGCATGGTGAAGCAAGTGTGCAAGTATATTCCACCAAATCAAATCTGCTTCGGCGGTGGATCAGCATGACATGTCATGAATACTAATGTGCTAGTTTTCTACCAGTTTCTGTGTGCATATGTTGACAAAAATATCCAGTGTATTCACATACTTCTCAAAAGTGTCCGGCAAAATCGATCATATCCTACTTTCAAACGTGACACCCTTAATTTCTCCCCATTCCGAATCAAATTCTTTAAATTATATCTTTCGCGGAGGTAACAATATGTGGTTAAGGGTTCAGAATCAAGTTTTTTCAACATATTTGTGGTATATTCCGTCAGTGAATCTTTGGATACTCGTAGACAGGTCGATGTTATCTATACCGATATGTCTAAGGCTCTGGATACTATAGATCAAGGGTCTCCAAACTTTTCAGTCTTGGGGCCATACTGATTACTTCAGTGAGTTTTCTGCGTATTATACTTGTCATTAAGCTTTACCTAACAAGTAAATAAATCCAAGTTATTATCATTCTGTGTTTTTTTATCCAACTTATCACAACAACAAGGTATTAGCTGTCGCGGGCCGGATTGATGACACTGGCGGGCCGGATTTAGCTCGCGGGTCGTAGTTTGGAAACCCCTGCTATAGGTCATTCAATATTGCTCCATAAACTTAATTCCTGCGGTTTAACACTTAAATTTATTGAACTTATAGAATCCTATTCGCATAAGAGGAATTGCGACGTATTATACAATGGTTTTAAATTTCGTCGCTTCACCATGCTGTCAGGTATACCACAGGGCTAATAGATAAATATGTTATTTTTCAATTTGTTTGCAAGGCGCAGGTGGTTATTTTGATAAGGGTGACAAGCATCACAAACATCGAGAAATACTGGTTTAGACCATATTTTATTCAAGACAATGGAAATAAATAATAATAATTTATTATTAATAAACCAGCAGTTCCTGAATACGCAGATGAAGGGCAGTGGCTTCATAGGAGGGAGGGGGCTATTCTTAGGTGGGGTAAGAAGAAAAACGTTGAATTTACCATATTATATTAACAAGTATTATTAAGAACATTATAAATTAGAATTTGTTGCAAAAACATAGTGTGTAGCAAAACATTTGAAACCTAAAGTAACTTAAATAAAGTTTCTATGTAATATAATATACTTAGAAAATTGTAAATTATCTTAAACATAGCAATTAATTGTTATTAACCTTCCTATACTCACGCATACGGTCTGTGAGACCGACTTATATAGTATAGTATACGTCTTTCATTTTGACGTGAGTATAGGAAGGTTAAGTAAATACTATATAGTGTATGCATCAGGGGCGGCTCCTCCATTACTGCTGCAGAGTTGCAGAACTACCATAATAAACCCTCAATTTATACATTAAGCATTAACATTTAGCATTTACCGAGCATTTCATTAAAAATATTACATTTCCATAACTTCATCATGCGCAACTGACATTTTAATAATTATTTGCTCCTACGAAAAATGTCACAGCTCTACAATCATACAATCGCAAGCACAACGCACTCATCAATTCCAAGAAAGTCGCCTCTGAAGCGCAGCTCTACACGAAGTTAATCGAGGATAGCCGACGGTCTTTGGCACGCGAGCGCGAGAACGTCGAGATGAGCTGCATTTTCCGCCAGCAGTGGACAGTCAAGGTTAATGTACGTTCGCGGGCGTTTAAAATTACAATTACTTGTCAATGTGATGTAAAAATGGATATTGTCTTTAAACTCGGCGAAAGTAAGTTTCAAAACCTTAACTTTCAACAAAAATTGGTAGTAAAAGAGCATGGACGTCCACTTCCTGTCCTCAATATTGAAGTGACCGGTAAAGTCGTGGAAAAACTTTTTTGTTTTCCGTGTACATTGTTCGGAACTGATTTGTACACCTTGAAGCACATAAAAACTTTTCTTAGAAATTCTATGTGTGAAGATCGTCCATCTGCTTTACCGATGTTTTCAATAGAGAAAAATTCGTCGTCTCGATACCGAACTTTGACGAGAAAGTAATTAAAAAGTTTGTTTCCAAAAACGACCGCCGTATTGAACTGCAGTTCAAGAAAATGAAATGGAGTAAGTTCAATTGACTTTCCATATTATTTATTATGTAAATTTTGTTACTGATATTTTTTGTTTTTGGTTATAAATATTATATATGTTTTTATTATCGGGTTATTATTATTACTTTAAACTGGTTGTGGTTCGTGCAGACCACCCACCTTGAATGTCAGGAGCCGCCACTGGTATGTATTGGAAAAACAAATGATCATCCATAAAACTAAACAAGGAACGGCAAATTAGAAGAAAACGTTAAACGAATGGTTTAAAACAACTGAATTTTTCTATTGCTTTTTATTAATTATTAATTTCTGTATGAGTTCTGGCATATTCAACATTTTTGTTCTCCTTTTTTCAAATGCTAAGAACGTTAAGTTGGCTAATCTTTAATGGATCATAGACAAACGTAGCAGTTTCCTGAAAAGCCATTTTCTGTTTGTGTATTTCTTCAAATACATTTTTTGGAGATTCAATACCATTTAGAAAGTGATTGACCACTGTTAGCTTTTCCTTGGAAGGCAACAAATTATTACAGTCCAAATCTGCCTAAATCGAATTCATAAGCAATTTTCATGAAACCACTGTTGCAGTTTGGTTAATATTATGTCGATTAATTCATAAAACGCGGATTTTAAATCTAAGGTAAACGAAAAGTTTCCGGTTGATTCCATCACAGCAAAATATTTAAGTTTAGAACTAGTTATTTTCCTACGTTTTGGATTTTGTTTTTTTGTGTTCTTCAGGTTCGTGCATCAAACGATACTATCTGCAACATATTCTGCCCTAATTTCAATAACATCGTTTTGAATCATTTTGAGGCATTTGTTGATGGCACTAGCATTGGATCTTTTCTTGACAACATGAATGTAATATTTAAAATAAATATAAAAATTTCTATCAAAATATGTGTGGTATCATTATGGAATATAAAGATCTCTTTTCTAATTATAAAGGTGTAGGTTTATTATAAAATAGATTCTCTGTATTATTACATTGGTAGGGAGAGCGAAGGGGAGAATAAAGAGGGGGAACTGAGCCTCCTTCGTTTCCCCTCTGGTCTCATGGCGCTTACAATAAAGAACATAGAAATTATGGAACAACTTTTAAATGGGGACAGTAACAATGGGACTAAAGGCAAAAGTGGAAATAACCATGACACTAAACCAGGAAAAATTGTAAATAGATCAACAAAAATACGACGAGTAAGAAGCAATGAATAAGAAAGGCACTGGAAACACTTGGAATATCAATTAAAACATAGACATCGCGTCGAATACCTCAAAAAGTTAAAATTAACTTCCTTAATAGCCATGTAAAATCCGTTCTTGCTTGTGAGAGCGAAATCTGGCCAGTACTAGGTAAGAGACACAGAAACAAAAGATGAACAGCTTTTCGAAAGATACAAGATCTGATTAAAAAAAAGGAATTACCAAACATAATCATACGGGGGAGGAAGAAAGCGATAAGTGCTAAAAAGGACAATAGGATGCAAATGCTGCAAGCTACACATTACCTGGAGGATACGAACAGAAGAGGATTTGCAGAGAAATAAGAAAATGTGAAATTTTCTATTAAAACAAAATGGCGAAATCCAAAAACAAAATGGAAGAACTTCGTAGAAGCTGTACGCTCCATAACGGAGTTGTTAGACCCATTCCCCGATTTTGATGCTTTGCGTTCCCAATACCCTTGGTCTCCTTTAGTTTCAAAGTTAACCGAACTTCTGCTTTTGATATTTTTTATTTAGCCTAGTTAGATTGGTCAAAATATCAGCTTAACATCAACCGATGGAATTGATGCGTAATTGGTTTGTCTCTATGATAGATGCACAATTTAGTTACCAGAAAAGACATTTGTAAGCCTATTTCGCTTCGAATAAATAATAATAAAAATAAAAGAAACGTTCGTAATTTCTAGATTTTATTAAAGTGTAGTACAGATTCCTTTAAATCTACTAGGAAAAAATGCGCAAAATGAGCACACACAAAACAAACATTCTAACGCTACTGAACGCTTCAAACGAACACCCTAGTACCATTTAAAATTATACCCGAAGTGCCTAAAAATTCTACGAAAAGTGTCAGAGCACAAACTGATTGCGCGTTTCTTTTCCAAGATCTACCTGAACCCAAACAAAAACCCTCTCGACTTCGTTTAGAGGAAGGAAACGGACCGTCGTCGCGTCGTCGTCGTTCGTTTTGGCCTTCCTTTTCTTTCGTCTCTCTTCTCGTTCTTCGCCTGTGGATGAAGACACGTGAGTCGCATTCAAGGTCATACACATACACCGAACGTTTGACGGTCGCACTTGTTCCTTTTTCACCGATGTAGCCCGATGACTTACATTCGTGAGCAGTGCAAATTTTGGACCGACTACCTGTTCCTCTTGTTGTTGTTTCTTCTTTTTGCTTACGTCTATATTATGTAGTTTTTGTGCCGGTTTAATTAATGAATTATGTATAATAAATTATTATTTACGCGTTCCAGCTGATGTAGAATTATGGTAATACATTAATTCGAAACTGCTGTTTTTTGTAAGCGTTAAAATAAAACTAAGACGGGGTTCGAAGTAATTATTACGAAGCTCATGAATAAATGGGCATACCGGACAAACCTGCAGCTGCAGTAGTTTTCGTAATTAGGCTCGGAATGTACATAATATACTAAATATCACATAACAAACTTGGGGTACCATAACTGCAAATGAAATGTACCTCTCTAAAAATATAGGTGTGAAGTTTACTTGATAAAGGTGCATGTGATGACCCAGACTGCACTAAATATCTTACGAATAGAAGGAATCTATCCGCAGAAAGCTAGAAAACAGATAACAATACTCGACTCGCCGAACAGATGCAGTAGCAAATTATGGCAACCTTGCAATGCAAATGTCCGACTCACACAGCATAAATCACATGTAAACATATCAAAATAATAACCTCATTTTGTATTTGACATACATAAAAATTGCAAAATAAGTACTAAAATAATTTTCTTATTTCTTCAAGTATGTTTTGTTGAATTAAATTATGCATCCAATATATAGAATTGCATATAGTAAATAAAAATACACAATGGTTTTAAGAAGATCTATGTAATATATAAATACAAAATAAGGAAACAAATAATTAATATTTTTTTGGTACGTATTTATATAAGAAACAGTATCCTAAAAAATTAACTCACTGTACAAATAGGTATAATCAAAAATAATAAATTTTATACATATTACAAAAATTTAATACAGTAAAGGAATTAATTATGACACGCTAAAACGTTCTTAACATGTATCTTCTTCGCTATTAGATGATGTAGACGAATCATCATTAATTGTAATGATTAACGGCTCTATGTGTATATCTATGAGATTGTCAAGTTCCCACATTTCCTTCTCTGTTTGAATAACATGTTTAATAGCATTTTGCCAATTTTCAACAGAAATATTGTCAATACCTCGTAAATAATAATAAATAATTCTTTCACGTCTGCCAATTTAAATGTGCTGTTATGTCTCGCAACATACCCCTTCACTTGTGCCCATATTAGTTCAATCGGGTTTAATTCACAGTGATAAGGGGGAGTCTAAGTACCTTCTTATTAGTGTTTTCTATTAATTCATTAACAGCATATTTCGGAGGGCCAGATAAATGTTCTTTAATTAAAGCTAACAATTCTGCTTTTACCATGTTTTCTTCATACGCAACACTATTTTCCCTCATCCAGTTTTGCATTTCTAATTTGCGACTATTAGTTGTAGGTGGCTTATTCAATTTACGACTATAGTACGGAGCATTGTCAAAAATTATAATGCAATTTTCTTTTAAATTGGGGAGAATACATCTCATCCACTCTTCAAACCTTTCTGCGTTCATGTCTTCATGATAATCTCCTGTTCTCTTTGATTCAAAGAGGAGTAAACCATTTTCTACAAATCCTCCATCCGAGCCAATGTGTGCAATTATAAATCTTTTGCCTTTGCCTGAAGGATTTTTAAGACCTGTACTTAAATCTTCTATAAATGCTTGTCTGGCAGTGACAACAGACATATCTGTCCATACTTTATTTACAGTATGTCCAGCATTTACCCAAGTTTCATCCAAGTAATATATCGGGGTACCATTTTCACGATATTTCTTAATTTCACGAAGGTATTTCCGTCTCCAGGTAATAATGTCATCTTTTTCTTTTAAAATACTATTTTGAGCTCGCTTATTATAACTACAAACATAATTATCTTATGATTAATATATAGAATTTAAAGTAATAAATATTTGTACCGAAAGTTTAGTTCCTTTAATAATGATCTGAGAGTCGTAATTTTGAAATTAGGAATGTCATCTCTTTCATTTATCACTGTGAGAACTTTTTGAACTGTTGGAGGTTCATTTTTAAAAAGAATGAATGTACAATTCTTCATATAGCATTTTTCATTTCATCATCCACCATATCTAAAACAGCCCTCTTTCTATGATATTTTTGGTGGTTGTAATTCGTGATTAGTGTTATATTCTTTCACAATATTGTAAACACTGCGTTCAGTAATTCCTGTAAAAGATACTATAATAGTTACTATGATTTGTTTATCGTTTTTGGAAAGATACCTGCTGCTTTGGCTGTCATTTCAACACTAACAATTTTAGAAGTGCTAGGCTCTTCTTGAAATGTTTTAAATATATTCAAAACCTTCCGTTTATCTTCTACCGTAAAATGTTTTGAAACTCTCTTCTTAGGAGGTGAGTTTTCCATAATGTAAGTATATACGATAATATAGCAAGAAATAATGTATAACCTACAAAACAATAATGTATTATTGGTGCACTAGAACGATCGATAAATAGTCTTCAGAAACACTGGTTTATGAAATATAATAGATAATGGATCATTTACAAAAAAGCTAATAAAATCTAATATTCCAAATGCAATATGGACTCGATTTTTATTCTATCGATTGTAAGCGGCCACCCTGATCGACCAATTACAAACGTTATTGGTTATGTGACCTATTAAACACACATTGTTGCCATAATTTACTACTGCATTTGTTCGGCGAGTCGAGGGTACGGACACATGACTATTAGAGCGAGGTAACGCGGGGATAAGGATGAGATATGGCCAGAAAAACATAGTCACCAAAAATCGAAAAATATGGACAGGGAGGAGTAAAACCATAGGGAACATGAAAATCGTGGTTAGAAAGTAGAATAAATTAAACAATTTGGTAAGTAGAAACACGATGTGACCCTCCAAAAAAGGCAAAACATTTTTTTGAGAAGAAGGAGGATGGCACAATCATCATACATTAAATCTGTGACTTTAAATGAAAGTCTAAGAATTTTCAACCCCATATGTCCTCAATTTATGGAAAGAAGGTTTACCGTAATTTTAATTTTAATTTTAATTTAGTTTATTTTAATATATTTCTGACCAAAGTTTTTGTTAAACTTGCTTGTTTATTTGTTTGATAGTATACACGCACAGTTTCTGCTATATTTATATATTGTTTGGTTTGTCTCTTTATTTTTTATTGACATATTCAATACCAAATGTGTATAATGATACTGAATAAATATATTCATGTTTTTTAACATTTTTATCGACTGTACAAAAGTTTTTGATTGAATCGATTATTCCTCTTTATTTACTAAGTTGTACGCTTTTGGTTGCAATACACTGTTAGTGATTACTAAAGCTCGGATTATATGCCTGGAAAAATCAATAAAATATACAGATATTTTGAAAAAAATACGCGCAAGTTATTAACAAATATGCACCGTATATGCAGAATATAAAAAAATGCAGTAATATGTAAAATTTTCGAGAACAAAAATAAAAACAAACTTAGTTATTCTACGAAAAATAAATTTATACTTATTATTATTTTAAAAAATTGTTTATTAGATATTTTTCTAAATTTTCCATCTTAAGCGATTGTCGTCTGTCATCTAGTAAGTGTTTGAACATACAGAAAGCTTGTTCAACATCGAGGGAGGTAATGGCGGCATTTTTAAGTTGGCTACAATATATGGGTCTAATTTAATGTCATCTGCAAATTCCCCGTTTAAACTATTCGAAACTTTTGAGAGAATTTTGAATCCTTAATTTTTCTCTAGTTCAGCGTTTTAAAAATTATTTCACCTGTTCTTCTCTTTATAGCACCTGCTAATTAAAGTTTCAGATTCAGTCAAAAGCAACTTTCTTGATTCTAATTTCAAAATTGTTTCTGCTACTACCAAAAATTGCTTTCTAAATGCCAACTGACTTGGTATTACATGACTTTTTAAAAATTTGTGTGCTTCTTTTATAGCATTTGAATCATCAGATAATTCTAAAAACGGTTTTTTTATTTTTTTATAATTTAATGAATAAATGGAGGCATTTAACGATGTTTCCCATCTCGAAATGATTTTTTGTAAAACTGAGTTCGTAATGGTGATTTTTGAAAATTTTCTTCACATTACTACTAGTTTTCGCTCAATTTTTAATCTTCAATCACTTTTAATATTAATCGAATTTCATATTGAAGAAAAATTGTGATGTATGATAAATATGCACAAATATGCAGCATTCGATAAAAATGCATTAAGTTCCAAAAATATGAATTATATGAATATTTTGTTTAGCCTCTATTAATTTGAAATTTTGTTGATATACCTTTTAATGTAGAACATGCATTTCGCATATAATCCGAGCTCTGGTGATTACTTATAACTGGACCTGGCATAAGAAAGGGGTCAGTAGTGCGGTTGCATTGCTAATAGTAAATAATGTTACATCGCATGAATATGTAGGTTACTTATTTTCACCGAGAATTTAATGACATTACAAAACGCAACAATTATTACGTACTAACAGTAATAAATATGAAGTGATAAGTCGTTATCTGTTATGGCAGCTGCTGTAAAATCGGGTCATCAGGTACCTTTTGATGGTCGATTCTACAAAATGTGGGCGTTTATCTTTACTAGAAATTTAAAAAAGAATGTTCGGCGTCAATCGATAAGATTCGAAAATTTTAAATATAGATTAATGTCAGTTGGAAACACCAGGAAGTTTCCGTGATGTTACGCTATAAGTTACACATCTATTGGGAATTTTTACGTTTGACTTTCTTTAATTGCATTCACATCTTGCGCAGCAACGTTTTCTTTACACACTTGAAATGCACCGTTCATTATAATAGACTGCGGTGGTATCGGAATTCCTGGACACAACTTCTAAAACTACCGAATTCGCTTAAGGGATTTCAGAAAAGCGGTTTGCGTTTTATTGATTAATGCGCCAACTGCAGGGCAACGCTAAGAGTTTCAGCTACAAGATGGAGAGTATGCAGTAAACATGTTATATGATAGGAAATTATCAGAACGTATTATCAGTGCCCTACCAGCTTTTAGCATATATGCCATGTCGCCAAAATACGTACTTATTTGAATTTTTTAGAGGCTGACTATGAAATAGGACGCTATTATGTATGCAGTAACTTTCATAAATGTTAGTGCATAAAAGGTACGGCACGGAAAGTCCATTTATTTCCAACATTCGTACTAAAATATGAAGCACGATATTTTCTTGCACCTGTTGTTTCATCAATTGTCAAGCATAGTATAGGACAACGGGACCTGGCTAATGTTTCTAAAAATACAAAAAGAATTGAAATGAACTGCTTTGAAGAAAAAAGAAGGCAATTATGGATCTGATCAAAAAGAAAGAAATTACAAAGCATGAATGCAACACATAACAGGAGGAAGAAGACGATAAGTGATAAAATGGATAACAGAAGAACACAAATGAAGAAACAATCTACACGTTACATGAAGGGCACGAACAGAACAGAATCTCGGAGGAATAAAAAGACGCTACTGAGGACCTTTTTGTTGTAGTCCAGTGCTTGATCAACTGATCTACTACGGATTCAGAAACTTAATAATTAATCTTCTATTTTTATTTTATTAGGGTGGTGCTAATTTTCTTAGGTAATATTTTACTGTGTGTATGTTTTTAAATAAGTAAAGCGAGATACATTTTTGTTGCTGTAAACGAGTGACGTTGGTGTACACTTAAATTTTAATTTTGACTCGACAATTTCCTTTTTGTAACTATATACATACCACCCAGTTTTTTAAAAATTTTTATATAATTCTGTAAAGATTTTGTTAATATCCGGTGTTTCTGTTACTTGTTTAGTTACCTCCATCCGAGATGCTAATCTCATTCCTTCTATGTGGAGATTCTGATAAATTCCCAGTATACGTTTCTTGAGCATTTCGCCAAGGGATGCAGGAAAATATTCTTCTCGCCCTCATCTTTGCCGTTTTTCTTTATTATTTGAATCCCTTATTAGTTTGAGCGCATTTCTCATTTTATTGCACCTACTCAAAATTTCAGACAATATTCGGTTACTGCCGAAATTGATTCGTAATCCCTGGCCAAAGCTATTTCCAGACATGTTTATTTATAATAATAATAATAATAATAATAATAATAATAATAATCATTTATTTCCAATGGGTAACACCCAAGTACAGGAAAATTAATACACGAAAAAGAAAATATATATGCGAATACGTTCGTAACAATAAAAAACCAAAAATAAAGAGCTTACTGCCACTAACAAAATTTGTACACAATAAAAAAAAAAGCTATTCTACAAGTAAATAAGAGTATATAACAATATTACAAACTAACAATACTACTGATAATATCCGTAAACCGATCAAAATGCAGATCAGCATTGCTACAAAACAAATCAAAATTATGGCACATTATATAGATGGGTGCTCTAAGCATCGCATTTGTTCTTATGCCATCCAGGTAACAAATGGATGGATGTCCTGCAGATAGTCTAGGCACATTAAAATTGATTTTTCCAGTGTAACCACGGACAATCAATTTTATTATTTAACAAGTTAAGGAGCAATTTGATGCTAGCAACAGTCCGCCTGGTTTGTAAGGAAGTGTAGTTAAATCTATTGAGTAGCAATGCATAATCATATCCCCTTTCTGGGTACACGTGGTCATTAATATACACTAAGTACTTTAGGAACCGTCGTTGAACCTGTTCTAAGTTTTTTATATGTACGGCATATACGGGGTACCAAATAATCGAACCATATTCTAGCTTTGACCTGACGAAGGCGTTGTATAATAAACTTAAACAATCCGTATTAGTAAAATCTGTACAGTTTCGGTAAATAAAACCAAAAGTTCGATAAGAGTTTGCTATGATTTCATTTATGTGATCTACAAAATAAAAGCCAGCGTCAAAAAGTATACCCAAGTCTTTTATAGACGTACAACGTTGTAAATTGATATCATTCATAGTATAATCATAACAAATTATTTGGTGTTTCCTAGTGTAAGTTATAGTTTTGCATTTGTTCACATTAAGTTGCAAGTGGTTTTCCATGCACTAAGAACTTAGAGTGTCCAGATCTTTTGTAAAGTAAGACAATCCTCTATCTTTTCAATTTTAAGGAAAATCTTCAAGTCATCAGCAAATAACAACGACTCACACTGCAAATTATTCACTATATCATTTATATATATTAAGAAGAGAATAGGTCCCCAATTTGAACCTTGAGGCACGCCAGATGTGGGAGAGAACATTTTTGATTTATGACCCCGATACTCGACATACTGCTTTCTGCAGGTCAAGTATGATTCAAAGAGACGCAGAAGAGTTGAAGAGAATCCCACCGCTAACAGCTTACTGAGTAGAAAGTGGTAGTCTATTTGGTCGAAGGCCTTTTCGAAGTCGGTATATATGACGTCAACTTGTCCCCGTTTATCCAAACACTCCGAAATATATTGACTAAAGCAACTTAGATTTGTTACAGTGGATCGACCATTCATGAAACCATGCTGTGCAGGGGATAAGACAGATTTTATGGACCTATAAACATTACTATACAAAATTGATTCTAAAACTTTAGAAGTGTTGCATAATATGGATATTGGTCTATAATTTCGAATACTAGAAGGATCACCTTTCTTAAAAACAGGGCAGATACGAGATATCTTCCAAATATCGGGGAATGTAGCGTGCTTCAGTGTCAAATTAAACAAATGGTATAGTGGTTTTACGAAGGCAATGGCACAGTCTCGTAGCAGAAAACTAGGAACACCATCCGCACCACTCAACAAACTTCTTTGCATTTTTTTAGTGCCTTTAGTATTCATCTTCAGAAATTTCAAAAATGTTAACAGTCCAATTAGTACTAAAGTTACTATCATTTATCCTAGAAGGGATTCGGAGTTGTATATACACTACTAAAATAATGTGCAAAAAGCTTCCATTGCAAGTATAGGAGTATCCAAAACTGTATCGTTGTATTTCACAACGCCATTGTACACATTTATGTAGAGTTCTTCTCAAACAACCGCTAAGCCATTGCTTGCGCTAAGAAAAGGAATATGCGCAATGTTTATTATCAACTCTTTTGCTTCTTTATGGTTTCTTGCATAATTTACATTTCATCCTCTTGATACTATTCGAGTATTGTAACCAGATTTTCTCTAAGTATCAATTTCGTAGTATTATTCCACGTTCTTCTAATAAGTGCTAGGTGCTAATGAATTACCATCGTGTTAGTATCGAACATTGTTGAATAGTAAAAGAATTTTATCTGCGTAAGTTTGTTGAGTGCTTTATCGATTTATAAACATTTTTTATTACTATTGCTTTACTATTTCCAAAACCGCAAAAAAGTACCTCTTATTATTTCCGCAATACTCTTTCAAGTTCTGTTCAAAGTTTTTGTTCTTACCACTTTCCTACCCACAGTTGCCTGTAGGCAACCTTGTACAAATATAATAAATAATTGGGGCATGAAAGGGTTAATGTGCTCATATGTATTATCAATTCTTTTTCCTTTTGTCATTCCGCTTACAACTTGTGTTTCTTTGCCACTCTGATAATCTGAAAAATGGTCGATAAATTGTTCCCATGGAAGCTTCAACTACTATTAAGTAGAAGGAAGGGAATTCATATCTGAACACTATAACCGGTTGTCTCTAAAATACACGATCAGCTATCTTAAAGATATTGTTCATCTATTTTCATAGGGGTGTTCCAAGTTTTTAACTAGGTTTCTATCACATCACGAAAGCTCTTGTTTCTTAAATAGGAGTCTTTTTTAATATTTATCATCACTGTAGGCTAATCTTTGTCGATGTATTCTTGATAGCATTTCTTAGAGATTTGAGTCTTAAGTCCCTGGCAAGGAACATTTTGATACTATTATACCACTGCTTTTAACCGGAAGTCAGATCTGCGCATGTGTCGAAATGTTATGTAAATAGGGGACAAGCTGCTTCACTTTTCACTAGCTGTGTGATACGAAGCGATGTTAAGTGGCCAAAAATAAGAACGTAAAATCAAGTGCCGCAGGTTATTTCCTTTCACCTCGATCGAAAAACGTCTACTTTTTTGGTCAAAAACACATTCCTGCGTATATATCACGCACATACGTATGCATATTGACACCAATTTAAAGTTTATTGACTGGAAAGTTACGTCTAGTAGTATACCCGCACGATCTGTGTTAATAAAATTTCAAAATATATGTTTACTGTCCAATTAACCGTTAGGTAGCTGCATATTCTGCGGACAGAAGTTTAATATCGATGCAAGTTTTTGACCTCGAACGAAATCGGATACATTCAAGCCGTATTTGCAAGCTTTACTCGTTTTAAATGCGTTTGATTACAGATAACTTTCCCAATTTCTTTAATATTTAGCGTCCTGTACCGAAACCAGTTCTCGTACTTCTTTCCACAAAAATCATCCAAGCATATCGCATGTAATTGCTTACGTAAATATTTTGGAACTGTTAACTCTTTAAAGACGGGAAAAAATCCGTGCGTGCACGCACCCCGAGTATCATCAACGCGCGTAGGCTTCACTAATAAAAGCTTCAACGGCAAATGCACGTAAATTCTACGCTCTTCCTTTTTTTCTTCTCTCTTTCTCATTTGGTATTCGTTGAACTGTCTAAATATGCCATCACAAGAAAGCTATACGCGCTCGTGTTTACTTTTGTTTCCCCAACTTGTTTCAAATTATGATGCCATTACGAAAGCTGTGTTTACGATATCGGTAAACATAATTTGAGGTGTTGATTTTATTGCCTAACAAAAACCCTACACATGTTCCTTACGAACTTCCTTGCTCCTGCTGCTCGCTCCCGGATCGCGCCGTTCCGTTCGCTGCAGAAAATGCAATCGTGCGTCGTGTTCTCTCTCGTCGGGACGTCTGCAGAAACACTGCCCATTCATTAAGTCACTAATTCTCTGCGCTGTCGTAACATCTGCCTCCCAGCTTATATTTCGTTCTCGTTTGAAGTAACAGGAATATTTGACGGTTATTTTTCCAATTCCAAGTGCAGAAGGTATAACTATTATGCGATCAGTTAAAGTTCCAGAACCGAGAAGATATTCTTGAAGATGTTCATAGAAAATTATTCGAAGTACTTTAGCTATTACGCTATTTCCGCATAAATAAATTGATAATGTTTATACTCCTTTTTTTAAGCGGTTATCTATATATATATAATATATATATATATAATATATATATATATATCTATATATATATAAATGGATCGTGGTTTGTTCGGATGCTTAAAACTTGAAAACGACTGAACCAAACTGGGTACTTCCTTCTGCGGATATGTTAATAATTGCTGCGCGAAGGTTTAGGAGAAAAGAAAACTATTAAAACGTTTAAAACATTAACAAAGAAATTTTTAGAGATTATGCAAATTGTGACGTTGGGTGGGTTAGGTTCTGACAGTTGTCATGGTGCGTGCAAAGACAATTAATGTTATGACATTTGTGATTGTGCGCGCATGAACAATTGTTACGTCATAATAAAAGCAAAGTCAGCAATATCCATCACAGTCTTATTTACAATGCCGCGAGCGAGAAGATCGAATCTTTTACAACGAAGCCGTAATGCAATTAGACTGCGGAATGTTGCGAATCAATCCACTGCAGATGAAGAAGAAATCGCACCAGAGAACGGCGCCGTGTTAGTACGGCCCAACTTCGTGTTTCACAAACACAAGAACAAAGAGAGGCCATAAGTGAAACGGCTCGGTTGGCAATGAGAAATCGTCGAGCAGAACACAGAGATCAACAACGTCGAGCCGCAAGAAGAAATGCTTCAAGTGTTAATTTGAATCAAGGAGCGTGTCAATACGATTCCACAATTGACTACAGCTCGCACCCTTTCGCTAGAATTGGACCTATGGAGGTTGTGTGCGTCGATTGCGGTGCATTAAAGTTCGCTGGAGAAACGTCTGGATTGTGCTGTCTCATTCGCCATTGTTGCCTCCGCCACTTGCGCCTTTGCATTCATTGCTTCATGGCGAAGCTCAAGAACCACGACATTTTCTTTCGAACGCTTAAAGGTACAACGCATGTTTCTAAATCGCTTCATTTGGAGCAAATATTATAGAAGACCGCGGATTCAGTCCGACATTCAAGGTAATGTTTGTTAATAAGAGAATAACCTTTATTTTTGGTAATCATAAATCACTAATTATCACTTCCCTTTCGACTATACAGATACAAGGACCAATTCAGCACAGAATTGAATCATTACAGCCGGTTGAAGACGCTCAGCATAAAATTGTTACAAATTTACTTCATGGCCAATACGGAGGACCAACCTGATCGGCGTCAAACGATCAATAACGCAATGAAAAGAGACATCCTTCAAGATTTGCAGCAAATACTTCATGAACATCATGCATCGATTCGGTTGTTTAAAACTGCGTTGGATCGCACGCCAAGTGATGACTATAAAGTCGTGATCAGAGCAAATAAACGCCCCGCTGGAACACACGAACGACAATTCAACGCTGCGACAATAGATAAAATCGCAAAATATAGTATATCACAAGGTGCTTCAATGAAGATAATCGGCACGGGTGCAACTCATTCGCAAATAGTTTAACAGAAAGTTGTGCTACAACGATATCAACGCGAATCATTTGGTTTACATTCAATAAAGCAAATGCTTTGCTCACATGTGAATTTGCTCCTTTTGAACTTTTATTCAACTTAATTAATTTTATCTTAATATAAACAAGTTAATAAAACTCAGGTAATAACTTAAGACAACGTTTATTAATTCTAAGGCGGTACGAAGTTCGCCGGGTCAGCTAGTAATAAATATAGGAATAAGTATGATACTATAGCTTGTTTCAAAAATGGAGACACGAATTTCTGAACACACCACTTTTATAGTAAATTCTGATTGGTCAAAAGCAGCACCAAATGACACTGCACCAATCTTGCTATAATCGTATCGTGTACGTAATTCTCTCAAATGGATTGACATTTGTTTATTACCGCTAGTTATCGTAGTGTGTATTATATTTTTCTGTTTTCTCTATTGCCGATCTGAATATCGCTTTAATTTGTCGCGTAAATTTTATTCCAGATTTTATAGTGTGCAATTTGGGCTTGGAGTTCGTTCAGAGATTCGTCTCCCTATTTTTGAAACAAGGTGTAGTGGTATTAAGTACTTAGTTGTGTGCCATTTATGAAGGTTATACGTGTTGATTGAGTTTAAATTGCTTTATTTCACTATCTCTAAGGTAAATTTATGTTTTATTTCGTTTGGTTTGTAGATTTCGTGGCGCTTTTAAAGGCTTGAAGTGTAAAGCTAGTACTCGAAGTGTCATTGACGAAGGTAACAACGTGTATATTGCTTCCAGATGGAATATTTGTGGTGAAGAAGAAACAAATAATGGGTCCCGCAACACTACCTTGCGGGACTCCAGATTCGACGAGATAAAGAAGAAGAGATCGTACAAAAACTGAACAGGACGAAAATATTGTTTTTGTGAAACGAAAGAATGTGTACCTTAGTTTCTTCCTCATTCATATTTACGTCACTTAAACGATATTAATCCCCTTGTTTATTAATCTTTTTCAAGTATAATCAATTTTTTTGCATACAAAACGTGACGTCCACCCATAATAAATGTGTATTCTTATTAATTAACAATACTTGTTTTAGCTTTGCCGACATGCAAATACATTCTAACCAGAAATACGATCATAAATTAAAATCAACTCACGTTCTAATAATGGAAACATTTTCGATATTAGTTGAATGACGTGAGAGCTTAAGGTTGTCGTAGACGATTTGCATTTTATTTCGAATATTTTGAATATAAATTGGCCAGATTAGCATAAACTCTATTATAGATTCCGGTGGTCGTAATGACAACAAAAGGATGTCGTTTGCGTTTCATATTAACGTTATTTATCGTTTATATAAAATAATGATTTATTGCTAAAATCAGTAACTTTAGCGGTTATTGAAATGAAGAAAAAATTGTATGAGTATCATTGAGGAAAAGATACTGTCTACTGAAATGGTTAAACAAAGAATATTTGCAATTTCAATTAAATAAACGTGTTCTATAATTATGTGTTAGGTAATTCGGATACCGTCGGTTTGTCTTTAATTTTTATGGCTTATAATTATAGGGAGTGTTGTTTAAAGACGGAAAAGTGAAGACAAATATGTACATAATTCGTTAATTGTATCCGGGTGTGCGCCTAATTTATTCTGACGATTCCCAAAATACTGTGCCCAAACACAGCGAATTCTTCTTTACTACTATCAAATTTGCTAGTATATATATATATGATAATGATTTTAACCTTCCTATACTCACGTCAAAATGAAAGACGTATACTATACTATATAAGTCGGTCTCACAGACCGTATGCGTGAGTATAGGAAGGTTATTCAATTCTTCGAATGCTCTGGGGTAAATGACTTGTTAGAAATCCGCATTTTTCAAAAACACCGTATCAAATTCATTTTCTAACGGATGCTGCAGATATGCTTCAACGCATGTTACTTTATTAGCTATTAATTTACTACAGGAAAAAGCATAAAATCATGTTAATGCCAAAATATTCTCGAAACGACTTCCGTCAGTCGAAGTATGCGTAATACATAAAAGCTCACCTGACGAAGGTAAAGGTTAGAAAATTCCGTAGAATTCTTGGAATTCTAATTAAAATTCTAAGCAAGATGGAGACTAGCGTATTTTATGGAATTTATGTGATTTTCTTTTTCTGTGTGGTTGCAACGTTGATTTATTTGACGTTAAGGTTAGTCCTTTATCTTCGATAAAGGGAGTTTTGTTTACTTTTAAGTAGCTGAATAAATCTTATGTTTGAAGCGTGCATAAAAATAATAGATAAGGCGAAACGTGAACGCTAAAGAAATTTATGTCTTTCTGCTAACTAGTCTTGGGTTTCATCAGTATCTAGTAGAGGGCATTGTGGTGAAAGGCGAGCTGCTAAGCACTGTTGCTCCCGGTATTTTAAGCCATCTGCAGATGTGGATGGGGGTTTTAAGAACAACATTTGCAGGTATGGATGTTTAAAAAATTATGTTTTTTTACTTACGGACGGCGAGGGAATCAATTGATACATTCAGTAGACAAGGAAGTAAATATTAAATGACTAAAAACTGTAGTCCAACAGTATTTTTATCATCTTTAATATTCTGTGTGTAGTTCAATTTCAAATCCTGATTTAATAACAAGCTGAAGTTTGTATGCTGTGCAATCTACACCATCAATATCAGGTAAGACCATAGCTCTTTCCATGTTTGACCCTTCAATGTTTAGATTTCTTCCACTCCTAAAGCATGGACTTAAATTTGCTAGATGCTTTAGAACTTGAATCAGTCCAAGTATCAGTTGTAAACGACATAAAGTGTAGTTTCTTGATCATTTATTTATATAAATTGTCATCATTTATTGCATATATTATTATAGCCTCTACGTAAGATGTGCGGAAAAATCTGTGCCTGAGAGCAGCTGTGTTGGTTTCCTGGGGATGCGTGTGAATAGCAATCTCAAATTCTCCGAGCATTGTGCTTCCTTGGAGCGTGGGTTATCCTCTGCGCCTGAGGAGAGTTGTTGATACTGGGTCACTTCGGATGTTTTATTTTGCGTATGTTGAGTCTCTCGGCTGAGGTACGGTTTGATATTCTGGGGTGCAGTGCCCTCGGTTGGGCGTATATTTTTATTACAGAAGCGTATTATCAGGTGCTTAATGGGGGTCAATTCCCTAACCTCCTGTCGTCCCCTTTTAAAGAATTGAGAATTATGCCACTATGGTCCTTGTACTTGTACGAAATTGTTGTCTTCTTTAAAAAACATGAAAATATACACTACCATGAGAACAAGATCAGCTAATGATATTAGTATACCATCGCATAGGACTAGTATGTACAAAAGGAATCCCTACTACAAAGTAATTATTTATTATAACCGGTTGCCTCCTGATTTAAGGAGCATTACACGTCCCAACGAATTTAAAAGGAAACTGAGGCACTACCTTCTCGGTGAGTCGTTTTATTGCGAAGAGGAATATATGTGTAATGTCTGATACTACCTTTGTACTGTCTTATGCTGTTTTTATTGTGTAGTGGGATGTCTGATATACTTAAGTCTTATACTGTTTCCTGTTTTTAATATGTAAATCTGACAATGTCAATATCCTCGGATTTATGACAATAAAATATTATTATTATTATTATTATTGTTATTATTATTATTAAATCTACACAAACATAAGCGGTAACAAAATTCCGACATTTTTTACATTCTTTGGCAATTCTTTGACTTTGTGGCATAAAATATCTCCAAATAACACTCTGCATTATTGGAGCTATTGTGCATAATCAAATAATTAAATAAAAGCTAGCGGAAACGCAACCTACAGACCTAATGGTTACAAATGGTAAAAAGAGAACATGAGCGGGCACGAATCAGCTGTTGCTTTTGATCAGCAAGTGCATCAAGTGATCAGCAGTCCCGCAAGGTGCAAGATCTACAAATTTATACCACAAAATTATTTTATAATTTCGAATATGGACAGCCATTTTCGTGTCAACGGTCGAAATATCTTCTGGAGATTGCCTTGGTCGCAAGTAAAAAGTTAATTTTTCGTTGGTATCAAGTTATTCTAGTGATCCAAACGGATTTTAATTGGGAATATTTGGATGACGTCCACAAATTGTCGCAAACCAATGTCAGTTAGGATGGCGAACTGATTCATATGCTTTTTCTTAAAATGAAGTTCGAGAAACTTATCACTTTAAACAATATAGAGTAAAATTGTAAACTTGTATTGCTTGAATAAGGAAAAATAAATGCTAAGAGAGTTCAAACAGCTGGAGAAGATGGAAAGGAATGAAAAGGAAGACCGAGAAGGAAGCGGATATCATCAATCAAACAGGAAAATATTAAAGACAAAAATGGATGGAAATAGCGGGTGTTTATTCGAAAAGTTTCAATGGATTGTGTTTTGTTAAAGGTATCGTAGAACGTTCAAAACCGTTTCAGTAGTATGAGGGAACCAAAGTGACCTTACAAATATGTCGTCCCCTCAAGCTTACCGCTCCTCAGCTACACCAACTTCAAAATCCTAAATAGGAATCCCCCTACACACAAATTCACGTTCCCATGTACACTTTGTCTATTTTAAGTTTAAATTCAGATTCAGATCAGACTAGATAAATTTAATATTTTTGACCGATTACAGAATAGTGCGATAAATTTCAGGTCTTAAATTTACTTCCTTGTTACTGGGTATGGTCAGGAATTGTTAATTTTGAAAACGATAATCCGTTTTGTAATTGATAGCGCAATACACATTTTCATTCATCATCATTTAGAATCATTTGGTTATGATTTAATATCTATAGTGTAGTATTATTGACATGAAATCGTATCGTGCGTAGTAGTAGGAGCAATGGTAACCAATGGTTACACAGATGCTAGATTACATGTGCGAAAACAAGAAAGATCATCAGACATTGATGATTCTTAAACCTCAATCAATTTACTTGTTAGAAGTTATTTGAAAAACGCATAATATGTATAATACTGATAAAAGGAGAAACTTACCGCGCGTTGTAATTTCCTTGATCTAATCACATGGTCCTCACGAAAGATATACCACAATAATTCGTGATACATGCACGTGAGTTGCGGCGCACATCAGTTCAACTCGAAAAAATCCAAGAAGAAAGAAATTAAAAAGGAGGAACTGGAACCTGAGGAGCGTAACGCCAAGAAACAATAACCATTAAATAAAACAGAACTCCGAAAAGCAAACTGGGAGAGAGTAAACGGAGACGTCTTGGAGGGTCCGAAGAACTCTCCGCTCCTAGTACCTCTTTCTCGAAGGCTGCGTTGCGTGCGTGCGGCGATAATCCTTCTTTCGTTATGGACCGACCGGACGATGCGTCCGTTTTGTTGTGTTGTTGTATATGTACACTTCGCTTTCAAGAAACCGCCGCCACTGCGTGCACAATACTGGCGTGTCGTATAAGAGGTGTACGTACGTCTTCTCGCGTCGATCGCGGGCCCGAGAATGCAGCTTTGGATTAAGTTGTGCCGGAGGAAAGCTGACAGTGAGTTTGAGAATTCTCCGTTTTCGTTTTTGTTCCCCCGAAACAGCCCGTCCCTTTCTAACCCATCACGGGACCTTACTAGTATACAGCCCTGGTCGCAAATACCACCCCTCGACTTTGTGGAGATGAAGAAGAAATGAGATCTAACCCTTTCGTCCCGAATCTTACACACATGTACCACTAGACCACATCACACCTACAAACTAAGCAAGTGAAAAAAAAATATATATTAATAATCAAAAAACCCTTTTTACCAGTAAGGTATAGGGACAATTCTTGATCTAATGCTAACCGTGCACAATAGTCGAGAAATGGAAAACAGTGACAAAAATTATTTTTGTTTGACTTGTTGCTATGCATTATATGCCATTGTAATTTTTTGGGGAATACTTCAAACCATGTAAGAATAAAGCTTGTTGTTGAAAATTATTGTTTGCGGTTATTCGGCGTGGCTGAAAAGTTGATAGGTATAGGGACAATTCTTGATCTAATGCTAACCGTGCACAATAGTCGAAAAATGGAAAAAAGTGACAATTTTTTTTTTGACTTGTTGTTATGCGTTATATACCACTGTAATTTTTTGGGGAATACTTCAAACCATGTAAAAATAGAGCTTGTTGTTGAAAATTATTGTTTGCGGTTATTCGGCGTGGCTGAAAAGTTGATAGGTATAGGAACAATTCTTGATCTAATGCTAACCGTGCACAATAGTCGAAAAATGGAAAAAAATGACAATTTTTTGACTTGTTGCTATGCGTTATATGCCACTGTAATTTTTTGGGGAATACTTCAAACCATGTAAAAATAGAGCTTGTTGTTGAAAATTATTGTTTGCGGTTATTCGGCGTGGCTGAAAAGTTGATAGGTATAGGGACAATTCTTGATCTAATGCTAACCGTGCACAATAGTCGAAAAATGGAAAAAAGTGACAAAAATTATTTTTGTTTGACTTGTTGCTATGAGCTATATGCCACTGTAATTTTTTGGGGAATACTTCAAACCATGGAAAAATAAAGCTTGTTGCTGAAAATTATTGTTTGCGGTTATTCGGCGTGGCTGAAAAGTTGATAGGTATAGGGACAATCCTTGATCTAATGCTAACCGTGCACAATAGTCGAAAAATGGAAAAAAGTGACAAAAATTCTTTTTTTGACTTGTTGCTATGCGTTATATGCCACTGTAATTTTTTGGGGAATACTTCAAACCATGTAAAAATAAAGCTTGTTGTTGAAAATTATTGTTTGCGGTTATTCGTCGTGGCTGAAAAGTTGATAGGTATAGGGACAATTCTTGATCTAATTCTAACCGTGCACAATAGTCGACAAATGGAAAAAAGTGGCAAAAGTTCAATTTTTTGACTTGTTGCTATGCGTTATATGCCATTGTAACTTTTTGGGAAATACTTCAAACCATATAAAAATAAAGCTTGTTGTTGAAAATTATTGTTTGCCCTTATTCGGCGTGGCTGAAAAGTTGATAGGTATAGGGACAATTCTTGATCTAATGCTAACCGTGCACAATAGTCGAAAAATGGAAAAAAGGTGACAAATTTTTTTTTGACTTGCTGCTATGCGTTGTATGCCACTGTAATTTTTTGGGGAATACTTCAAACCATGGAAAAATAAAGCTTGTTGCTGAAAATTATTGTTTGCGGTTATTCGGCGTGGCTGAGAAATTGATAGGTATAGGGACAATTCTTGATCTAATGCTAACCGTGCACAATAGTCGAAAAATGAAAAAAGTGACAAAAATTATTTTTGTTTGACTTGTTGCTATGAGCTATATGCCACTGTAATTTTTTGGGGAATACTTCAAACCATGTAAGAATAAAGCTTGTTGTTGAAAATTATTGTTTGCCCTTATTCGGCGTGGCTGAAAAGTTGATCGGTATAGGGACATTTCTTGATCTAATGCTAACCGTGCACAATAGTTGAAAAATGGAAAAAAGTGACAATTTTTTTTTTGACTTGTTGCTATGCGTTATATGCCACTGTAATTTTTTGGGTAATACTTCAAACCATGTAAAAATAAAGCTTCTTGTTGAAAATTATTGTTTGCGGTTATTCGGCGTGGCTGAAAAGTTGATTTGTTCATCCAAAATACAAAATTGTGTTGAATTATTGCTTTTTAATGCAATTCTAAGTGGCGTATTTTCGATATTATAAAACAAGTTTTAAAAAAATTTAAACAATAGAGAATAAAGGTATTGGTAAATGTTTAATGTTTTTGATCAGATAGCAATCAGATATTTGTTATATTAATAAAATAAACTCAATTAAAACAGATAACCTAAAAAAAAGTTTTAATTAAAATTTAATTTGTGCAAGCTTTAAAAATTTGTCGCATTTGTCCACACCAATTTTTTCTTAATAGCAAGAATGATGCCTTGAGTGTTTATTTTATTTATATGAACTTGAGCTTCTTTGAACTTTCTGAGAAATTGATTGTTTTCCAGGACAAGCCAGTTTTAAAGAAGGCTGAACTATGTGAAATATGGATGAAAGAGGATAATGTAAAAAGAAAGCGGTGAGTTATTTATGACTGTTTCATAGATAAAATTGGATACGAAAATATTACAGATAAAGATTTGAAAGCTTTTATGGAAAAAGCACGTCTATTTTGCATTAAAGTAAAATTAAAATTTGAAAAATGCCACCGAAGACGAGATAGATTCCAGCAAAAAATATTCTGATTGAGTTAATGGTGATCTAACAATTAATGTCAAATATATTCCAACGGAAGCTGAGAAGCACATATTATCTACTGTTGGACCTAAGAAACTCCCATTCTCAGAAGAATCGGAACTCGGACGGAGAAATGAAGCAGAGCGTTTGTCATCATCAGCAGGGGATGAAACCATCCATGAAAGATTTAGTTGCAGTCGTGAAAGAATCAATGAAAAGTCCAGATCAAGCTTAAAAAATGAGAAAAGTTTGCCGTGGTAATGACACCAAACCAATTAAAATGTCTTCTGATGAAGGCTTAGCATTTCTATTAGAGCAATATGTTAATATACGTCACTGAAAATAAAAACAGGAATTGCGATATTTACCCTTCATACGATGAAATTCTTAAAGCCAAATCGAAATGAAGACCTGATGATATTGCAGTTACAAATACAATGGCAAACGTAACATTGCAGTCACATACAGCAAAACGAATAGTGGAAATGCAACAGGAAGTTATTGAGCAAACCGTATGTGAAGGCAAAGCTCATTCTTTCAAAGCAGAATTAATTACAATTAGTAAACTACGGCTTCGATGGCAGCACTGGCCAATCGCAATTCAAGCAGAACTTTACTGAACCTGGCAAGTCATTACAAACCGATTCATCCCTTTTGGCTACCACCCTGATCCCACTAAGGCTGACAGAGTCTTCAGGAAGAAAACTGTGGGACAATTGATCGCACTCCAAAAAAACTTGAATTTATAAAAGAAACCAAAGAAGTTATATTAGCAGAAGATAACTGTTTAAGGAATGAATTTGCAAACTTAACAAGTTTTAAAGCCGAACTCGAAGAAGGAAATCGTATCCAGATATTGTGCAAATTGAACTTAACTCTTATTGATGGAAAAGTCCTCAATTTTTTAACAGACACAAAATCTAACCAGGCATGTCTAATATGTGATGCTAAGCCTACCGATTGTAGAAACCATAAAAAATTATAAGAATGAAGAAGAAGTTTCGTGCTAAGGAAGGCGGTTCAAAGTTCGGAATAAGCAACCTTCACTGCTGGATTCGATTTTTCAAGTTTATTCTTCATGCAGGTTATAAATGCAATCTTAAGACTTGGCGGGAAAGAACAACAGATGAAAAAAGGCCGTTAAAGATAGAAAAGAAAAATACAAAAGGCGGTTTGGGAAAAGCTTGGCTTGCGAGTAGATCTACCGAAAATTGGAGGTTTTGATAGCTCCAACGACGGCAACACGGCTCGACACTATCATGTCAATTTCCGATCAACTTGGAAAAACTCGAAAATGTTTGCTTCGAAGCGGCTTCAATAATCCAGACAAAATATTCTTGGTCCCCAATGAGTGCGACTGTACATAAAGTACTTATTCATTCGAAAGATATAATCGCAAACTCTATACTTCCTATCGGTTATTTTGGAGAAGATGCTGCAGAGTTAAGGCATAAAATTTACAAGTACCATAGACTACATCATGCAAGAAAACATAGCTGATGTATTTAATAGAGCCATGGATACGTCCGATCCATTGATATCATCTATACATTTTAACTACCGCAAACATCGACGCAACTATTTACCACTCCCAAAAGAAGTTATTGAACTATTAACTGGATATCAATGCATTGATGATGAGGTAAAAAAATATTACGGAGGAGACATGATAGGAGAAACATCTCTATTTTCTATTTTCATAAATAGTTTCGATAATCTGCGCTTGGAATGTGAATTCTAGACTTCCTTAAATATTATAATAAATCATTTTAATTTTAATTATTTGTTATTTGTTATCGAAATATTTAAAAAATAGATACAAAAAAATCATGAAAAACCGTTTTTTAAACATTTATGAAAAGACTAATTCTTATGGCCACGACTATATACAAAGCCGGCGTGTATGTTTACGACGTGTCCGTTCCTTTTTCAACACATCGACCTTCTTCCTTCTTCTTTCGTTTCTTCGCTCCTACTTCCTCCTTCATCTCCTCCTCGTTCCGCTTTCGGCGTTGCAGCCGAGACCGATGATGCCAGATGGGGATGCATCAGCGTGTACGTTATGTAGTACGACGTTTGGAGGAGAGTTTGTGGTCTAGGAATCGAGCATCTCTTCGGTTTGAGTTGGTACAGTGACCCCGGCCCTGTACTGTATACGTATGCATGCACGTATAGGCTCGCACTCGTACACATAAGCAGGCACTAGAGGCCAACAAACATCATTAACAACAACAACAACGACGACGACGACAATAAAGAACGGAATTTCTTCCTTTTTCGCTGTCATTCGCTTGATTGAGATCTATACGATTCTGAACCGTCGATTGATGTACTACAATATAGTTTTAATTAGCGAATTGTTCTTTCGATTTTGTTCTGAACCGATGATCGTAAAGATTGCAATACGCGAATAAATAATTAATATGTTCTAAATTAGACGAAAATCTGTGTACCGATGTTCTCGAAGGTGTAGAATACGATTTTGACTTTAAAACTCGTGAAATTTGCTTCGTTTGGGTGTAAAAGCCTACCAGAGCGATTCGTCTAGAACGACTTTTCACTTTCTCATTGAATATTTCCTCAATGAACCGTCTATCGTACCCGAAATTATTTTAATCCTAGTCTGCACGAGAAGAGCTTTAATTTGATGTGTAATAAGTCGAACTTCCGAACATTTCGATTTTCTTCAAAATTTCAAGGGGTATCCCTTTGAAACTTCAGAAAAAAATTAATATGTTCTAAATTAGGCGAAATTCTGTGTATAGATGTTTTCGAAGGTGCAGAATACGATTTTGACGTCAAAACTCCCGAAATTTGCTTCATTTGGGTGTTAGAGCGTACCAACGCCATTTGTCCAGAACCACTTTTCACTTTCTCATTGAATATTTCCTCAATGAACCGTCTATCGTACCCGAAATTATTTTATCCCTAGTCTGCACGAGAAGAGCTTTAATTTGATGTGTAATAAGTCGAACTTCCGAACATTTCGATTTTCTTCAAAATTTCAAGGGGTATCCCTTTGAAACTTCATAAAAAAATTAATATGTTCTAAATTAGGCGAAATTCTGTGTATAGATGTTTTCGAAGGTGCAGAATACGATTTTGACGTCAAAACTCCCGAAATTTGCTTCATTTGGGTGTTAGAGCGTACCAACGCCATTTGTCCAGAACCACTTTTCACTTTCTCATTGAATATTTCCTCAATGAACCGTCTATCGTACCCGAAATTATTTTATCCCTAGTCTGCACGAGAAGAGCTTTAATTTGATGTGTAATAAGTCGAACTTCCGAACATTTCGATTTTCTCCAAAATTTCAAGGGGTATCCCTTTGAAACTTCATAAAAAAATTAATATGTTCTAAATTAGGCGAAATTCTGTGTATAGATGTTTTCGAAGGTGCAGAATACGATTTCGACGTCAATACTCCCGAAATTTGCTTCGTTTGGGTGTTAGAGCGTACCAAAACGATTCGTCCAGAACCACTTTTCACTTTCTCATTGAATATTTCCTCAATGAACCGTCTATCGTACCCGAAATTATTTTATCCCTAGTCTGCACGAGAAGAGCTTTAATTTGATGTGTAATAAGTCGAACTTCCGAACATTTCGATTTTCTTCAAAATTTCAAGGGGTACCCCTTTGAAACTTCAGAAAAAATTAATATGTTCTAAATTAGGCGAAATTCTGTGTATAGATGTTTTCGAAGGTGCAGAATACGATTTCGACGTCAATACTCCCGAAATTTGCTTCGTTTGGGTGTTAGAGCGTACCAACGCCATCCGTCCAGAACCACTTTTCACTTTCTCATTGAATATTTCCTCAATGAACCGTCTATCGTACCCGAAATTATTTTATCCCTAATCTGCACGAGAAGAGCTTTAATTTGATGTGTAATAAGTCGAACTTCCGAACATTTCGATTTTCTTCAAAATTTCAAGGGGTATCCCTTTGAAACTTCATAAAAAAATTAATATGTTCTAAATCAGACGAAATTCTGTGTATAGATGTTTTCGAAGGTGCAGAATACGATTTCGACGTCAAAACTCCCGAAATTTGCTTCGTTTGGGTGTTAGAGCGTACCAACGCGATTTGTCCAGAACCACTTTTCACTTTCTCATTGAATATTTCCTCAATGAACCGTCTATCGTACCCGAAATTATTTTATCCCTAGTCTGCACGAGAAGAGCTTTAATTTGATGTGTAATAAGTCGAACTTCCGAACATTTCGATTTTCTCCAAAATTTCAAGGGGTACCCCTTTGAAACTTCAGAAAAAATTAATATGTTCTAAATCAGACGAAATTCTGTGTATAGATGTTTTCGAAGGTGCAGAATACGATTTCGACGTCAGAACTCCCGAAATTTGCTTCGTTTGGGTGTTAGAGCGTACCAACGCGTTTTGTCCAGAACCACTTTTCACTTTCTCATTGAATATTTCCTCAATGAACCGTCTATCGTACCCGAAATTATTTTATCCCTAGTCTGCACGAGAAGAGCTTTAATTTGATGTGTAATAAGTCGAACTTCCGAACATTTCGATTTTCTCCAAAATTTCAAGGGGTATCCCTTTGAAACTTCATAAAAAAATTAATATGTTCTAAATTAGGCGAAATTCTGTGTATAGATGTTTTCGAAGGTGCAGAATACGATTTCGACGTCAATACTCCCGAAATTTGCTTCGTTTGGGTGTTAGAGCGTACCAACGCGATTTGTCCAGAACCACTTTTCACTTTCTCATTGAATATTTCCTCAATGAACCGTCTATCGTACCCGAAATTATTTTATCCCTAGTCTGCACGAGAAGAGCTTTAATTTGATGTGTAATAAGTCGAACTTCCGAACATTTCGATTTTCTCCAAAATTTCAAGGGGTACCCCTTTGAAACTTCAGAAAAAAATTAATATGTTCTAAATTAGGCGAAATTCTGTGTATAGATGTTTTCGAAGGTGCAGAATACGATTTCGACGTCAATACTCCCGAAATTTGCTTCGTTTGGGTGTTAGAGCGTACCAAAACGATTCGTCCAGAACCACTTTTCACTTTCTCATTGAATATTTCCTCAATGAACCGTCTATCGTACCCGAAATTATTTTATCCCTAGTCTGCACGAGAAGAGCTTTAATTTGATGTGTAATAAGTCGAACTTCCGAACATTTCGATTTTCTTCCAAAATTTCAAGGGGTACCCCTTTGAAACTTCAGAAAAAATTAATATGTTCTAAATCAGACGAAATTCTGTCTATAGGTGTTTTCGAAGGTGCAGAATACGATTTTGACATCAAAGCCCCCGAAATTTGCTTCGTTTGGGTGTTAGAGCGTACCAACGCGATTTGTCCAGAACCACTTTTCACTTTCTCATTGAATATTTCCTCAATGAACCGTCTATCGTACCCGAAATTACTTTATCCCTAATCTGCACGAGAAGAGCTTTAATTTGATGTGTAATAAGTCGAACTTCCGAACATTTCGATTTTCTCCAAAATTTCAAGGGGTACCCCTTTGAAACTTCAGAAAAAATTAATATGTTCTAAATCAGACGAAATTCTGTCTACAGGTGTTTTCGAAGGTGCAGAATACGATTTCGACGTCAAAACCCCGGAAAATTTGCTTCGTTTGGGTGTTAGAGCGTACCAACGCGATTTGTCCAGAACCACTTTTCACTTTCTCATTGAATATTTCCTCAATGAACCGTCTATCGTACCCGAAACTATTTTATCCCTAATCTGCACGAGAAGAGCTTTAATTTGATGTGTAATAAGTCGAACTTCCGAACATTTCGATTTTCTTCAAAATTTCAAGGGGTACCCCTTTGAAACTTCAGAAAAAATTAATATGTTCTAAATTAGGCGAAATTCTGTGTATAGATGTTTTCGAAGGTGCAGAATACGATTTTGACGTCAAAACTCCCGAAATTTGCTTCATTTGGGTGTTAGAGCGTACCAACGCCATTTGTCCAGAACCACTTTTCACTTTCTCATTGAATATTTCCTCAATGAACCGTCTATCGTACCCGAAATTATTTTATCCCTAGTCTGCACGAGAAGAGCTTTAATTTGATGTGTAATAAGTCGAACTTCCGAACATTTCGATTTTCTTCAAAATTTCAAGGGGTATCCCTTTGAAACTTCAGAAAAAATTAATATGTTCTAAATTAGGCGAAATTCTGTGTATAGATGTTTTCGAAGGTGCAGAATACGATTTCGACGTCAAAACTCCCGAAATTTGCTTCGTTTGGGTGTTAGAGCGTACCAACGCGATTTGTCCAGAACCACTTTTCACTTTCTCGTTGAATATTTCCTCAATGAACCGTCTATCGTACCCGAAATTATTTTATCCCTAGTCTGCACGAGAAGAGCTTTAATTTGATGTGTAATAAGTCGAACTTCCGAACATTTCGATTTTCTCCAAAATTTCATGGGGTACCCCTTTGAAACTTCAGAAAAAATTAATATGTTCTAAATTAGACGAAATTCTGTCTATAGGTGTTTTCGAAGGTGCAGAATACGATTTCGACGTCAAAACTCCCGAAATTTGCTTCGTTTGGGTGTTAGAGCGTACCAACGCGATTTGTCCAGAACCACTTTTCACTTTCTCATTGAATATTTCCTCAATGAACCGTCTATCGTACCCGAAATTATTTTATCCCTAGTCTGCACGAGAAGAGCTTTAATTTGATGTGTAATAAGTCGAACTTCCGAACATTTCGATTTTCTTCAAAATTTCAAGGGGTACCCCTTTGAAACTTCAGAAAAAAATTAATATGTTCTAAATCAGACGAAATTCTGTCTATAGGTGTTTTCGAAGATGCAGAATACGATTTTGACGTCAAAGCCCCCGAAATTTGCTTCGTTTGGGTGTTAGAGCGTACCAACGCGATTTGTCCAGAACCACTTTTCACTTTCTCATTGAATATTTCCTCAATGAACCGTCTATCGTACCCGAAATTATTTTATCCCTAATCTGCACGAGAAGAGCTTTAATTTGATGTGTAATAAGTCGAACTTCCGAACATTTCGATTTTCTCCAAAATTTCAAGGGGTACCCCTTTGAAACTTCAGAAAAAAATTAATATGTTCTAAATTAGGCGAAATTCTGTGTATAGATGTTTTCGAAGGTGCAGAATACGATTTCGACGTCAAAACCCGGGAAAATTTGCTTCATTTGGGTATTAGAGCGTACCAAAACGATTTGTCCAGAACCACTTTTCACTTTCTCATTGAATATTTCCTCAATGAACCGTCTCTCGTACCCGAAATTATTTTATCCCTAATCTGCACGAGAAGAGCTTTAATTTGATGTGTAATAAGTCGAACTTCCGAACATTTCGATTTTCTCCAAAATTTCAAGGGGTACCCCTTTGAAACTTCAGAAAAAATTAATATGTTCTAAATTAGGCGAAATTCTGTGTATAGATGTTTTCGAAGGTGCAGAATACGATTTCGACGTCAAAACCCCGAAATTTGCTTCGTTTGGGTGTTAGAGCGTACCAACGCGATTTGTCCAGAACCACTTTTCACTTTCTCATTGAATATTTCCTCAATGAACCGTCTATCGTACCCGAAATTATTTTATCCCTAGTCTGCACGAGAAGAGCTTTAATTTGATGTGTAATAAGTCGAACTTCCGAACATTTCGATTTTCTCCAAAATTTCAAGGGGTACCCCTTTGAAACTTCAGAAAAAATTAATATGTTCTAAATCAGACGAAATTCTGTCTATAGGTGTTTTCGAAGGTGCAGAATACGATTTTGACGTCAAAGCCCCCGAAATTTGCTTCGTTTGGGTGTTAGAGCGTACCAACGCGATTTGTCCAGAACCACTTTTCACTTTCTCATTGAATATTTCCTCAATGAACCGTCTATCGTACCCGAAATTATTTTATCCCTAATCTGCACGAGAAGAGCTTTAATTTGATGTGTAATAAGTCGAACTTCCGAACATTTCGATTTTCTCCAAAATTTCAAGGGGTACCCCTTTGAAACTTCAGAAAAAATCGTCAAAACCCGTGAAATTTGCTTCGTTCTTCAAAATTTCAAACCAAATCAGTTTCTGTTATTGTTCAAACTTATTGTGTTGCTACACCGATCGAATTATAATTGTGCATCATGCTGGCTTAAAGACGCTTGGGTATTCTTCATATTCTGGATAAGAATATAAGATTTTGTAAATCCAAATTTAAAGAAAATTTGGGTTAGTTAATAGAATACGTAAAACGGCAATGTTCTAAAAATGGTACGATCGTTTACCGGTGGCTCCGTAAGCTTAGCCACCCAAACACGGATAATATATCAGTTGAAACATTTTGCGTGTATTGTTTGTTTTCGGAAGCACAATCTCGTTGAAGTGAAGGACCGTAAGCGTTTAATACGGCAGCAACGACAGACGTTCTTCGTGGATCATTCGACTGCACCAACCACTTTGTAAAACAAACACGAGAAAAGTCAAGACTACGATTACCGGCCATCAGCAATACACCATGCCGTGACAACAAATATTGACACTGCCTGTTTGCATACACCTAAAGGATAATAATTACTAGTTAAGAAAAAGAGAAAAAAGGAAGGAAACTACAAAACGAATATGCAAAGTATGTCCGTATGTATGTATCTTTTAGTAGCTCCCCTAATTATAAATTATAATGAACGAATTATACGAGTCTGGATGACTGCATCATAAATGAGAAATTGGATGCTCATTAATAAATAAATTATCATTTTATTTTCGTGCGTGTTTACGTGCATTTGCGGGTAAGCATAAGTAGTTCTTGTGGTTTCTCCAAAATATAAGAAGAAAAAAGTTTCAATATTAATATTAGTTCTGTAATAAATGTAGATTAATGGTTTCTGTATTCATTCTAAGATTTTCGCAGCCAACGACTATAATAGAAACCGCCTGATCAAAAAAGGAAGAAAAATTATGTTAAATTAAAGTGAGCCCTAATGAAGGTATTCATATCCTTATAGGCACTTCCAAGTTTCTGGCAAGATGTATTAAGGAAATGGAAGAATTACATTCAAAAACTGTTTCCTGGTGAGAATAGGAAGGACTAGCTAACATTAGAGGGGTTCCATTTCGAGAAAGACAGCTCATTTACTTTCAAAGTAAAGTAAGTCCCTATTTACAATTACCCTTATCAAAAACGAGATTTTCTGCAGTTAGTTGGAAAGAGGGTATGAAAACGTGTGAAAAGAATCAGATGTCTTTCGTGAGACGCGTTTCTAGACACGTCTAACACGTCAATCACATCACTCAATAAGTTTGTAGGATGACATATAGATGGCGCAATTATTGACAAATTCGTATGATGTTTAGGAAGTGCCAATCTTCAAAAGATACGTGCCAATATTTGATGACAATCTAGCTGACTGAAGACTGTATTACTCTTGAAGGAGATGTTAATGAGTAAAGTCGAATTTGTTGTTGTTCACATTCTGAAAACATTTTGGAAACATATTTTACATATTCTGGACATTTTAAGAATATTTTCAACATATTTTGCTCATATTTAAGACATATATATGTACATATTTTAGTCAAATCTCGAACCCGGTCTCCAGTCATAATATACAAACATATATGTATGTTTATGTGATTTGAGATTCTTTTCTAAATAACATTTTTTAAGCTGTCATTTTCCTTCGTTTAAAGTTTTTAATTTTAAGAGAACTTGTTGGAAACTGGAATATGTACAAGAACACTTAAATACTCAACCTTCCTATACTCACATCAAAATGAAATACGACTATACTATATAAATCGGTCTCACAGACCGTATGCGTGAGTATAGGAAGGTTAAATAAAGAACAAGAAATGTGATGCTAGAACAGTTAAAAGTAAGATTTGGTATAGATTATTCTGAAATATTTTACACAAACTAAAAATTAGAGTGGGGACGATTCCTAAATTTTCCCGCATCACGCACGTTCAAAGTTTTCATAACTTCAGTTGCATATTCGTCCAATACCTGGCTTCGTAGAATACCTACTTCAAACTAAAAATTTAATGTAACAAAACCATTCGTGCGGCGAGATCGATCGCTTTTTGTCTTTACTGCAACAAAAATTACTCAACGTAATAATTATTATGTTTATGGTCGGGAACTCGGCGTCCTAACCGGCGATGATTTAACATCAGCTTCTTTAGATACTGACTCCGTCACGGAATAATTACATTACCCATGCCGAGATCAAAGACGACCGACCGAAGCCGCCTTATTGAGATATTATTTTGTGGTAAGCGATTGAAGAGGAAAAAATCTTATATAGAGATCTCAACCGTCGAGTGTTCGGGAGGCGATACGATAGAGGGGTCTCGAATGGTACCTACGCACGGATAGAATGAGAAAAGCCGACAATAGGTTCTTCGGTGATAAAATATCAACGGTGGAAAGGACTTACGTGCGGTGATGAAAGGCTGACAGTTTTTGGACCATTGGCATTGCATAATGGTGCGCACTCCCTTCCCTCTCCTTTTATTAGATGGGTGTGGAGGTCCGTGATTTAGTTGCTGCCTTTGTTCTTGGTTACGGCAGGTGGGATTTTGAGAAATATCGTTCTTGGTTTTTCGGGTTTCGTGCGGTTATGGTCTATAAATTAGATTACTTTATTTCGGACGTTATATGCAAGCTTACAGATGTAATAAATTTGATGATATACTCGTAGCCTACAGCCGAAGAGGATGTATGCTGCTCATCTTGTGTATAGATTCACGTAAAATGTTACCAATACCCAACCAAAATATTAGGGTTACTGTAAGGGCTTTTGGCTTGTATTATCAAAACTACACTCCCAGTCACGGTAGTTGGGACACCTCGTTAAATTTAGGATACTGTGCAATAAAAATTCAAAATCTTACACAATACTGAGAATTCTACTGCGTAGTAATTATTACTGGTTAGTGGATCATACAGCATTATTAGGAATGCTGCACTAATGGAATTTACAATAGAACTTAATCTTAATTACAATAATCCCTAATAATCGCAATATAATGATTTCATAGTATTACCGAAAGAAATATTCAAGTAGTATTACAATGCTTTATGTGTCATAAACATTTACAAGGATATTTCCAAGAGCGATTTTATGGTCATCAAGGTATTATCCTATCCCTCTAGTACCTCGGGCCATTCAGTTTACTTCTAAACGTCTCCGTGTACGCGCGAAGTGCAAGTGGGCGAATTTTGAAAGTATTAACAGTGAAAATGCCGCGTGGAAAACCGATCAGTGTTGAAAAGCGATCGTCCGTGATTACACTCGATAAAGAAGGGTATTCTGTTCGACAAATTGGCGAAAAAGTGCATCTGGCAAAACCTATTGTAGCGAATATTATAAAACTGTACCGTACAACAAGTCCGTCTCGTATTACGACCAACGTTGATGATCAGCAAATCGTTTTAATTAGTAAACGAAATAGAAGACTGACAGCACCACAAATAGCAGCAGAATTCAATCGCGATCGTCAAAACGCGGTGTCAGTGAGCACTATTCAACATCGCTTACGAGAGGCAAACCTATTCGGACGAATTGCTGTACGGAAACCGCTACTAAGGCGAACCAATCGTTTAAAACGATTACAGTGGGCCCAACGACATCGAGATTGGACGGTGGAGGAGTGGAAAAATGTGCTTTGGACCGACGAATCCAAGTTTGAAGTGTTTGGACAAAATAGAAGAGTTTATGTTCGGAGATCAAAGACAGAAAAAATGCTTCGCGAATGTCTAGCACCCACTGTAAAACATGGTGGTGGCTCAGTTATGGTGTGGGGTTATTTTTCGTACGCAGGAGTAAGAGATCTCATTCGGATAGAATGTATTATGAGAAAAGAACAGTACAGAAATATTCTAGAGCATAATGCTGTACCTTCTGGCCAGCGATTGATAGGAGAGAATTTCACCTTCATGCAAGATAATGATCCTAAACATACGGCGTTAGTATGTAGGGATTATTTGAATACACAACAAACACAAAATACCTTGCAAATAATATCATGGCCTCCACAGAGTCCCGATCTTAACCCGATCGAACTCTTGTGGGATGAGCTGGATAGACAGGTACGAAAAGTGGCTCCAACTTCGAAACAACACTTTTGGGAAGTTTTACAAGAACAATGGAACAGTTTACCACCCAACACACTTACAAAACTTATCGAAAGAATGCCCAGAGTTGTTCGAGCCGTATTGAATGCAAAAGGAGGATTCTTCGACGAGAAGAAAGTTTAATGATTGTATTTGATAAATATTATTATTTCCTATCATTTTGTCATAATAAACCAATATTTTGTTATATATAACTGATTTTGTGTTTTATTTTTATTTTTGTGCAAGTTAAATACTTATATTAAAAAAATTTTTAACTGTCCCAACTTCCGTGACTGGGAGTGTATATCACATTGGTAAAACTCCTCACTATTCAATGATATACAGTGAAATCTTCCTTGGGCGGACACCAACGAGACCTAAAGAAATACGAAGAAGAAAATCGGTTTTGCAATGAAAATTATAATTAAAGAAATTGGGATATTTGAAACGTATATGCATGTGAATGTTTTTGAAATAAACAAGCAATTTAAGGAAGAAATGAGGATTTGTTACCTTACAAAATACAGTCGTAACTGTTTATTGTGAAACTCCATATAATGAAAAACTCTTTATAGTGCAATTTTTTCAAGCCCTAAAATATTTTAATGAAATTTCATGTAAAAAGCCCTGCATATAGTGAATCTGTAAAATAGTTACACTCTATATAATAAAATATTTATCCTGGGAAACCCTATTTTATACGGTAAATCAAAAATTGATTACCTTTGAAGAGTGTATAACCGAAGTCGCTAAAGTATGGAGTGAAAATGTTTCTCAGAAAAAAATCAAAACTGCTTTTCTAAAGCAGGTTTTACTGAAAAAAATTGACGAATGAGAAGAAGAAGACGAAATGGATCTCGCTACCTTAAGAAAACAATGGGGTATTCTACAAAAACTGCTACCGTCAACGCAGATTTTTTACTTGAAGATTTCTTAGAAATCGACATTGATGTTCGCACGACAGATCCAACTGATCAAGACATAATTAACGATATAACAAGTATGGAAGATCATGAAGAAAACTGAAACCGGGGAATGTCCCGCTAAATTTAGAGAAAATGAAACAAGAAATGTATTTGACATTGTGCGAACTACTCTCAGGGACCAGGAAAATGTGTCTGATCAAGTCTTTATGCATTTGAATAAATGCGAGAATTTTGTTGAGCAACAATTATTTTTCAGAAGTAATGTTCAAAAGAAAATAACTGATTATTTTTCCTAGTACATACATATGTAATGTGTACAGTATGATGTACATGCTATGTATTTAAACTTTCAAATGTTTAATAAAATCTTTTCTAATAACTAAATTTTGTGATCTTTTCACACACTACATTAGCATGCATTTCTTTGCATTTTGGTGCGAATTAGTGGTGCAATACTCATTTTAATACAAACCAGGTATATATTTTTATTTCTTACTTTTTTACTTAAAATCAATGTTGTTTGATGTTTACAAGAAGGGATTACAACGTTTTTTTTATTAATTATGATTCGAACTGTCTCATGGGTTCTCAGAAGTACAAACAATGAATGAAAAACATGAATATCGAACTTTAGAATGTTGTTGACATACTGGCGCTGAACACATTGAACAGAAAACGAGTTTTTCGCCGAACTTTTTCCTCTCCGTGTGAACAAATTTTGCAGTCTCTCTTGGCTGTAAGTGTATCGGCGCCGCTGACAGGAGTAGCCACAATACTTCTTGGAATGTTCATTGATCTACCGAAGAACGATTCAATAGCCGAACGAACAGTAAAATGGTTCATTACGTGAATATTGTTCATGCGATTTTCAACATTTGGAAGGACCAATGTTCTGGATAAAGTATATAGAAAAGTGCGTCTAGCGTCATTTTTATTGGTCCCATCGAGTTCTTTCGAAATGCAATAGGCAGCCAATGCCATAATATCCAACATGTTGGAGAAAATGCCAAAGTCCAACGTCTGGTTGGCCGTTTCGTTGTGAAATGAGTAGTCGTTTGGTTCATACAATCGACGCCGGCTTTATTCGTATTGTAAAATAAAATTGCCTCTGGTTTCATTGCCTCGTCTTCACAACATTTCGTATAATGCACAGTGGAGAGCAAATTCACAGCCCTGTTCCTTTTCGGCACGTAGGTCCAAAGCGAAACCAAGTTTTCATGAAAACCAAACACAGATGACAGCATGACAGCATGAATCTATTTTTCCCAAAAAATGCGCATTACTTTCATAACGGACCATGTACATATATACGAGGCCCATATGCGTGAACATAAAAGGAAGTTAGAGTGGATAATTACAACATAAAAGTGCAAAGAAAACAAGTAGAACCACCAAAATGTATGGGATCCAGCCAGATACCATCTGTCGGACCGAAGATGAGATTTCAAAACGTCCTTTTTTCGTCCTTCGCGGAGACTAAATCCTTATTGCTATATGTCTAGATCGATAGCCAATAAAAATTCCAGGAAGATACCTGGAAGCACAAGTCGATAGATAAACAAGTAATGTAGTTAATTAACGATTGAAAACGAAAAGGGTCTGGCTGGAACCATCTATCGAACGGAGGGTTAAGGGTGTTGGGTACTTTTTTCCAAGATCGGTTAAACTTTTAATTTTTTTTTTATTGGTTCCAAAACCGCTTTGGAAATGATATGTCTCATCTTTAAAACTCGTGTGAAAAACCAGTAAGTTTACGGGCTCGAAATTTTGCATACCGTATACTTGTTACTACAGCTACCACCTATCATCGAGCTTTTTTTTGTAAATTTAATTGTTGAATTTAACCTCAATTAAGGAATAGGAAAAATGAGCGCGAGCTTACCATCATTTTTGGACTTGAAGAAAGTAACGATAACAAAGGAATTTATAAAAAGCTCGTCGAAAAGTCGTAGGTATCGTAACGAATACACAGTATGCTAAATTTCGAGCCGGTGAACTTACTCGTTCTTCACTTATGATTGCAAAAACATTAAAGATGTAGAAGCTCCTAACAATGTAAGAAACTAGTACTTTATCGTTACACACATTGCTTTGAAAGGTCAGATATACAATTTTCAAAGTAGTTTTGGAACCAATAAAAAAGATTTTAGTCTAACTGATCTTGGAAAAAAGTACCCAAGACCCTTAAGCTGATTGGTTACTGGAATCTCATCGATATCAGAATATTCCAGAAGTTCTTCAATTGCCAGTCCTGATTCTGGATCTTCAACATACAAATTTTCATCTAGGTTCAAAAAATTATTAAGGTTTTCATTATCAGCCAAGTCCAACAAATTCCTATTTTTGAGGATATCTGCAAGTACGTTAAGTGGTAAGTCATCTTCTGGATCAGATGTTACTCCCTCAATTAACTGGTATTCACTTTGCATATTTTCATGCTTAAATCCTGTTTTACGGAAGCAATTTTGAACTGTTTTCTTGGTTCACTTGGTTCCAAGCGGTTTTTTCGGAGTAAACTCTATCCAATGGCGTCATTTTCTTAATTAACTCAAAAGCTGTACCAGCAATTTAAATGTTTACTAGCAAGTCTTATATACAATTAGAGGGCAGAAAGCACAAGATTTTTATATATTTTTTATCCCTGACGTCTTTTATATGAGATCCCGCATTGTCCAAGAGTAACAAAATCTTTCTTCTTTCTTTTGCAATTTTCCAATCTAGGTTTTGCAACCACTCTGTCATAAGTTGTCCTGTCATCCAAGCTTTCTTATTGTATTTCCAAGTTATAGGCAGTTTATCTGTGTTAATATTTTTAAAAGCTCTGGGTTTAGCTGCCTTACCAATGACTAAGAGTTTTCCTTTTTCTTCCGCCATATTTACACAATGCAAAATCCCCAAGACACTTTTTGTTTTTTGATGTTAGCGTTTTGTTGGGTGGAGGCCTAAAATATAGGCCTGTCTAATCGGCATTATAGATATCTTTCGGTGGATATTCCTTAATTAAAGAAGATTGATGTTTGTACATGTGAGAGGGATTCGATATGAATTCTCTCACAATGCACGTATTACGCATTTACGGCTTTGCAAGAGCTCTTGCAAAGCCGTACTGACGAGCGGTATAACCGCGAAACGTATGTCTACGGATGGCAAGAGAAGATCAAAATTTTGTAATTTGCAATTTTCCCACGGCGGGTAGCCGAAGAGCGCGACTGCAGTTACTGCAGGAGGCTGTGGCAACGCAAGTTGTCCACTTCTGTAGAAAAAATAACTGTAAAAAATGCGTAATACGTGCATTGTGACAGAATTCATATCGAATCCCTCTCACATGTACAAACATCAATGTTCAGACGATATATACATAAAATTTGTATACGAAATTACAGCTTTTGCAAAGCCGTACTGACGAGCGGTATAACCGCGAAACGTACGTCTACGGATGGCAAGAGAAGATCAAAATTTTGTAATTTTTAATTAAAGAAGGACATTTTTCCAAGAACGATGAAACATGTTCCGCAATAACCGAAGCTCCTTCTCCCGAAATCGCTTTAAACCTTATGTTGTGGCGGAATTTAAATTTGTTGGGAAAACCCACAATAGTCGAAAAATCGAAAAAGTGGCAAATATTCAATTTCTTGACTTGTTGCTATATGTCATTGTAATTTTTTGGGGAATATTTCAAACCACGTAAAAATAAAGCTTGTAGTTGAAAATTATTGTTTGCGGTTATTCGGCGTGGCTGGAAAGTCGATTTGTTCGTCTAAGGTACAAAATTGTGTTGAATTATTTCTTTTTAATGCCATCTAAGTGGCGTATTTTCGCAATTTTAAAAGAAAAATTTAAACAATGGAGAATAAAGGTATTGGTAAGTATTTAATGTTTTTGCTCAGATAACAATCAAATATTTGTTATACTAATAAAATAAAATTTAATCAAAACAGATAACCTGAACAAAAGTTTTATGTTTCTGTTTTAATTCGTATAAGCTCTTAACCTTCCTATACTCACGCATACGGTCTGCGAGACCAACTTATATAGTATAGTATACGTTTCATATTTTGACGTGAGTATAGGAAGGTTAAAGAAATGTCCACATTTGTCCACGCTAATTTTTTCTTAATATCAAGAATGATGCCTTGAGTGTTTATTATTTTATTAATATGAACTTGAGCTTCTTTGAGCTTTTTGAGAAATTGATTGTTTTCCTGGACAAGCCAGTTTTAGAAACGCTGAACTATGTGAAATATGGATGAAAGTGGATAATGTAAAAACAAAGCAGCAAGTTATTTATGACTGTTTCATAGATAAAATTGGATACGAAAATATCACAGATAAAGATTTGAAAGATTTTATGGAAAAGGCACGTCTATTTTGCATTAAAGTGAAATCAATATTTGAAAAATGCCACAGAAGACGAGATAGATTCCGGCAAAAATGTTCTGATTGGCTTAATGGTGATCAAACAATTAATTTCAAATATACTTCAACGAAAACTGAGAAGGACATATTATCTACTGTCTGCTATCTACTTTTCTATCAATTCCTTTTTTGTAAAAAGTATTTATCTTCTAACGTTCTTTAAAGAAATTGCATCGATGTCGCTTTCAAATCCAATGTTACCCCTACAAAATCTCCACGTTACAATTTTTGTTCTTCTCGAAACATCAATAGATACTCGCCGAAAGAAATCGTAAGCGCGATCGGCCGACATACCTCCTTATCTTCTCATAAATGTAAATTTCTCGAAATAGCCCGTCCCCTGTCCACTTCGTCCGAAGCAATCTCTGCCTCGGCTAATGTCTTAATTATCCTCGTCGAGAAGTTTTTCTTTTTCCAGTTTCCCTCGACCGTCGCCATTGCCACATCTTTTTCCCATTCTCTCGTTCGAAACGCCACCTTGCATACATCGAGATACTTTTTTTCCATTGGATTGCAGGTAGGTTCAGGTACACGATGTGCAGCGATAGGAATCTTTTTCGTGTTCGTTTCACCTTTTCTATCATTGTTGCGTGTCGTAAATGCACGCTGAGACTTCTTAACTTGTCAATAATTCCCGTTTCGGAGTATTTCAGAGGATAATTTATGGACTGGTCGTGAACGAGCTAGCCGATTTCGAAACTTAGTCGGGCTTTTAAGTCGGTTGTAATGTGCGAAAAGGAACAGATGCCAATAAACATATTCCTTTACGAAATCCGGTGACGGTTCATTTTCGTAATTGTTTGAGGGAGCAAAAAGGAAATCTACACCTGTCTAGGTCTTACAAAGAGAAACATTAGTACGTATGCGTCCTGAAGAATAAAGGAAGTGGAAGATCAAATCAGTTATTCTGGGAATTTTGGACGATGCATAATGTGGTCTATTATTCCATTGTTCAAATTTAGACCAGAACTTATTTCAGGAGCTTAATTTTTGTGCGAACGTCCTGAATTGCTTCAGTAACTGAAAGTATGACATCTACATTAGTATTGATGCAGGATTATTACTTCTTCTAAATGCCACAAAATATCAGATCTACTATAATTTCTATTTCAAGATATCCCTATATACAAGGAAAAATATAAACGAATGTGGATTAAGACAACGAATGTAAACATAACAATTACGTTAATTAATTTCTGAACAATTATTTTTCTGTAATATCACTTCAACTTAATAAAATCCACATATATGTACATTTATGTATTTATGCAGTCTCTTGAATTATCCAACGGACTAATTTGTACGAAGCACTAATTGCCTCTGCTGTACACAAATTAGTTTTGTTTTGACAACCGGTTTCATCACGAGCGATAATTATGTTTGTTTTGTGCCAAGAGGAGGGCAATTATACTGAAATTAGAAATAACTAGCTGATAGGACGATGGAATTTTAAAGATAGGCAATACGTGGAAAGGAGAACGTTGTCACGGGTCAGCAATAACAGAGTTATACAACTTTCAACGAGATATTTTTAATGGAATAACAACGGTGTAAATCGTGATGCCTATAAGGAATTTGATGAGAACGTATTGATCTGTAAATAATATGGATGGTTTAGAATAAAAACGAAAAATAGGAAATAAAATTCTACATATTTCTCACATAAATTATCTCGCTGAAATGTAATAACTTATGTGAGAGATATGTAGAATTTTATTTTCTACTTTTTCGTTTGCATTTGTAACTCTCTCCAAGCTCTTGAAACTGTTGTTCAAATTTAGAATAAAGTTGTGATAGAAAAAATTATACCCGCTTGAAACACTGTTTAATAAAGTTGTATCTTTATAACCCTTTTATGACAAGCAAGTTTTATTATCGAATAGCATAAAAATATTTTTTCCTAAAATCATTATTGTAGTTTTCATATTGCTTGATTAATGGTTAACACAATTCTCCAAGAATGCATAAAAATCCAAATATTCCGTTAATTGTCTAACCATATCATCCGTTTTCTTTCATGTTTTATATGCACGCTATGAATGTGTGCATAAAAATTCACTACCATGCTTTTAATTTTTACTGATTCTTATTGCTTCTTTGGCGTCGATAACACGTACTTTTTTACGTTTGTCCTTATTTTTGCCGTTTCGTTTATTCTTAAGCTTGTCTATTGGACCATTAATTCCAATGTAATCGTCTTTCTCCTTAATGTTTCTTACTCCACCCTGAATTTTTCTACATTCCTGATATAATTCCTGATTTTATCTACAATTTAATTATTTCTAATTTGACTTCGTTGTTTGTTCGTTTCTACAGTCACGTTGCCTCATTTCTATATATTTCCTTCCGAAGCTGCTTTCAGCAATAGTTTACGTTGTACGTTGCAGAAGTTAAAGAGCTAAATCATGATAAACATTTTTTGTTCTGCTGAGTATGTAGGTAAGCTTTCCAGGTGTTTCTTTTCTAGCTCTAGAAAACAAAAGGCAATATAATACACGAAAGTAATTTAAGTATAAATATGTAGGTTTCAACTTATTTTAGCCTGCTTAATTAGAAAAGTACTTTCATTACTCGCAGACGCGCGTTTCGCGGTCATACCGCTCATCAGTGCGACTATGTGAAGTAGTTTTCATTTCTATAGAAGCTCTATATAAGCCCGGGTGTTAGATGTTCGTACATATGAGAGTTCAATTACGAAATTCGGCCATAATGTAATGCAATTATTTTAGCCTGACTAAATTAAGTGTGAACTGAGTTATAGCACCTCCTGCGATTAGGACTTAATGAATGGTCCACACTGTGTAGCTGCTGCCCGAAGCAATTAAATATCGTTTAGATTATCATCTGCTAATCATAACCTTACCTGAAAGGGTAAACATAATCATAATTAGGTGCTCATTGCTCAGATTAAAATAACTAGGAACGAGTTATACCTAAATGATTTATTTCTTTGCCAACCAATCATTTGCAGTATGTACCTCGTCCAAGCTAAGGATGACAGTATCTTCCAAATTATAAGAGAGCGAAATCGGTTAAATGAGACGAAAGCTGCAAAGTTAATAGATACAGTATATCCCCGAATTGACTTCATTATAGGTATAATTGATTTTAATATGTTTTAGGATAAGTTAAGGTCGTCACCACAATTGAAAACAAAACATTTCCTGTTGACGCGAAGTGCCATTTCAGTAAATAATACGACAAAATTTTATTTAGAAAAGCGTCTCAAAATATGAAATTTTGACTCTATGCAAAATTACACGAACACTGGATTTGTATTCTTGCATTGTAACTACAGAAAAAGAAGTATTCTGTATAAGTTAAAAAAATTAATGTCAAGTATAAGTTACTTTCTCCTTTTTTATAAATAAAAAACTTTTTAGAAACTTACATTAATTTTTTTTACACAGAATGCTTGTTTAAAAAGAATTAATGTAAGTTTCTAATACAATATTTTATTTAAAAAGAAAAAGAAGATAATTTACATAATTGTTGTTTCTTTAACAACTTACACAAAATGCTTGTTTTGAAAAAGTGTTAGCTTTTAATAAAGTATTTTATCAAACAAAAATAGCTTACATTAATTATTTTTTTGACAAGTTGTACAGAATACTTGTTTCTCTGTAGTTACAATGCAAGAATACGAAGGAAATACTCATTTAGTCAAAGCGATCAGATATATGTGGAATCTTGCACAGAGCCATAATTTCATATATACACAACTTTTTGCCGTAGTATTTACTGAAATGGCACTTTACCTCAAGAGAATCTCAATTGTCATGACGGGTTTGATTCTGAAAAAATGAAAAGATGTGCTTTAAATTCTTTTCAAAGCAAGTAAAATTCATAAATTTTTGATCAATTATACAAACAGTAAGAAAAAGGATCGGAGAGGCTTATGGATCAGGCTTGTATTTTCTCAACTGTGAAGAATGGTGGCGACAGCGTCATGATTTCGGGCTGTATGAGCTATCAGGGGTGGGAAACACGTTTGTATGCGACGGGAAAATGAACTCCACTATACGGCAATGATAGAAGAAGTTCTAATACCATCTGTTCCAAAAAAATTTCGTGAAGATACTGCGAAATATTTTTTCCAACATGATGATGCCCCGTGCCACACTTCCAACCTCAGTAGGTAGTGGTTAATGGGACAAAGTTGTTCCTATTCTTGAATCACACGCACAGTCAACAGATCTGTCACCTATTGAACATTCTTCACCATCATTGAACCGAAACATTCAAAACCTTCATGGCAAATCACGGGGTGAACTAAAAAACAAAAATTGTGGAAGAGAGAAGTAGTATATTAACCCTTAACCACCTAACGCCGGTCACGGTGACTCTACCGTTTCTTATTTGTCAAATATTTCAGTTATTACACGAGCTGTGCAGTTGTTCGTCTATGTACTTTTTCTTTTCTCTCATCGGTGCACTTCGTGCAATTAAGCAGTCAACACGTGTAGCAATACGACAACTTGAGGTAAAACTATTTTGCTTGCGGTCACTGTGACCGACGTTAGATGTTTAATGAATTTTAGTACCGTTTATATGTTAATACAAAAATGCAAAGAAGTTTGCTCAATTGGTAGTTACGCGTGCATAGACAAAATGTTAGTGACTTTTCATGAAAAGTGCAGGTTCAAAATGTTTATGCCAAAGAAACATCACAAATATGGTCTTAGAATTATGTGTATTACTAACGCCAGAACTGGGTACCTTTTGGATGCCTACCTATACTTGGGAAAAGACTCTGACGGCCGAGGCTTACCTGTTGAATATCATAAACTTGGCAAACCTACGCAGGCAGTTTTGAGATTGATAGCTGAGATTGAAGGCACCAATAGAAGTATAACAACCGATAATTGGTTCACTTCAGTTGAGCTTATGAACGTTTTGAAGAGAAAACAGCTGACACTTGTGGGTACCATTAAGAAGAATAAACTAGAAATTCCTTCTAAATTTGTTCCTAACCGTAATCGAAAAGTTGGTTCGTCCATTTTTGGATTCACGTCGGATGCAACATTGGCATCTTTCGTGCCAAAGTCTAACAAATCCGTCCTTGTTCTGTCTAGCATGCATCATACTTCAAGCATTGATGCTAGAAGTAGTGATGTTTTATAATAGTACAAAAGGTGGAGTAGACATGTTCGATCACAAATGTGCCATTTACTCCACTTCTCGGCGAACGCAGAAATGGCCAATGGCGATCTTCTATAGACTGCTAGATGTTTCTGCTGTAAATTCATATATCATAGGCAAGATGAATGAAACACAGGAAAAGGTGTCTCGATTAAATTTTCTGAGGAAATTAGCTGAAGGTCTCATAAAGCGGCGTGCAAACCAGATTGGATTGCACAGAGAGCGTCAGGGCGCAATTAGGCGTGTGTTGAAAATGGATCAAGTGCCCAGTACATCGTCCACCAACAGCGTAGAAAAATTTGAGAAACGTAAAACCTGTTGATTATGTGATCCAAATAAGAAACGCAAAACATTCCACATGTGTTTTGAGTGCAAAATCCAATTTGTGTTGAATGTTCACAAAAAATGTGTGTATCATGTTGCCAAAAATTTTGATTATTGGCAAGTTTATTTTAAATGGGATTTAATCGTGCCATAAATAATTTAATATTGAAGTCTATGTTTTTAAGTTATAAAAAAATGAAAAAATAACAGGTTAAATAAAATTTATTCCTATTCAGATCTCACCTTGAAAAAGTATCTAAGTTCGTATACTAATAAATAAAATATTTTATAAAAATATAAAACTAGTGATAAGTTAATTTTTTCTTATCATAAGTTAAATAAAAGGTACAAAAAAGATATGTGGTGAGGGTTTTTGTGTGTTATGTTGTTATTTTGTGCTTAAAGGACTAAAATTAAGCAAGGGGTCACTATGACCGACGTTAGGTGGTAGTGTGAGTGAAAAATACGTTAGGTGGCTAAGGATTAATAGTGTTATTAAATACACTTATTAAAAACTCACGTTATATTTTCATTTATTTTGCTGTAATATATGTAAAAAAAATAATGTTGTTTTTGGATAGAACTTTTTATTAAGAAACTAATGATATATCACATATAAGGATTTTTTGTTCATTTTTTTTTTTTTTGAATAAAACGATTTGTCATCGGGTTCAAATTATCAAGTTTTGCAGAAAGTAGGCGGTGCGAATAGTACAAATAATAATAATCCGAAACTAAGAATACAATTTAATTAATTCATATTTCTTAGGGTAAAAGGTAAAATTTTCGGGGCTGCTCGGCACAAGCTGAGAAAGACCCGAATAGAAGCGGAGACGAAAGCAGGGCCAAGGTCTGGAACTTCTGCTCAGTGAACAAAGAATATATAGAAAAATTGAATAAACAAGTAAGAAACTCATAATAAGCCAGTGAGCTTGAATGCAGTGAGGCAAGAACTACATAGATAAAATAAAGCATGGAGCAGGCTTTTGAGTAAAGTATGAAATGAAGGAATAATCCCACTCTCTAAATTGTGTGCAAAACAATTCCAGGGTAAAACCAGAAGAATCATACTCGGAAATTAAGGAAACTCGAACCGGGGTACCACAGGGCAGTGTACAAGAACCAATTCTGTACCTATTTTATCTTTTCGGATGATACTGTTGTCTTGCCAGTTGGAAATGAGATTGTAGAACTGCGCAAGGAAATGGGAAAATGATTGAAAATTTACGCCGATTTCACTAACGAAAACACAGAGCATATTTGAAGTAGGGTGGTTTGAATAGTATTCAGCAGACACGTTTCTCTAATACTCTCATAGGTGATGGATAGATGGCATTACCTATCTTTATAGCCTATGCTGGAAACTACATGTGAACAATGAAGATTTAGATATCAAATATAAAAGAATTGTTGATAGAACGTAAGTGCGCTTTGTCTATACATCGGAAAATAAAATAATATAGAATACAGCTCTGACAAGGGGAGGGCGCGACGTAGGGGTCACAGATTTCGACGCCCTTCTGGGATAAGAAAGCACTTCATAATAATTGACTATAGATCTTCAACCATGGTGCCAACGCTCAACCGTTTTTGAAAAAATCGGTTTGAATAACATACGCAATTGATATACCTGGACCATTGCGGTTGTTTTCAAGAGTGGAGCGTGGCTCGATCGGTTGAGCACTAGCCTAGTAATTGTATGGTTTGGGTTCGATTCCCGGACAGAACTTCTTTTGTCAATTCTTTTTTCTTCTTTTGTGCTACATATCTACGCATATTTATTTTTCGACAACGTTGTTAAAATATCTACACAATCAGTGAATTATAACAAAAAGTTCAGAGAGTGTGCCAAACGAATAAATATTTTTGTGTGTGATTGGAAACAAACTAGAAAAAAATGGGAGACACCGGACCTTCCACCAGTATGGAAGTTGATTCGACTGCATGTGAGAAAACAGCGTCTTCCATTTTTTTAGAGCGAAGCTCTTTTAGCGAAATTCTGCGGCGAGTGTTAACTTGGAAAACGTGAGACCCTTGAAATCGTCCCTAGGCGCTTTCATCTTGTTCTTTCACTAGTTATTTCTCTCTCACACACCCATATAGTCATCGCAGGAGCAACTATGAAATGCGCCATATTCGCGTATCCGTCCATCAGACGGTGCCCTTATTATTCCGATTCGAATTTACTTCAAATTCAACTTCAACTTATTTACCATCGGTTTCGAAATGAAATACTTTTTCTTTATACATTGTCTATTCAATTAGAGAATTTTATCTTTTATTCAAATAAGCATCAAATGCGTCAAGAGCTTTGCTTTTGCCGAGCCGCCCACGACACGTCTCCTTTTCTTTTTCTAATCACACACCAAAATATTTATTCGATTGGCACACTCTCTGAACTTTCCGTTACAATTCACTGATTATGTAGATATTTTAACAACATTGTCGAAGAATTAACATCGGTCGATATGTGGCACAAGAGAAACAAAAATTGAAAAAAACTTCTGTGCGGGAATCGAACCCAAAGCATACGATTACTTGGCTAAACCTCAATCGATCGAGCCACGCTCCACTCTTGAGCACAAACGCAACGGTCCAGGTATATCAATTAAGACTCTTTATTCAAACCGGTTTTTATCAAAAACGGTTGAGTATTGGCACCATGTTTGAAGGTCTGTAGTTAATTACTATGAAGTACTTTCTTATCCCAGAAGGGCGTCCAAATCCGTGACCCCAACGTCGCGCCCTCCCCTTGTGAGAGTGCATCAGGAAGAGCAACATGCAAACCGTCCAGTGATTCCAAAATAAGATGTCGAGGAACATTGGCGATACTGATTGGTGTTTTCAGTACTGTAATCAACATAAAGACATAAAGTCAGATAACAAGAAGATTTGCCAGAAGACATGAGAAACCGCTCTACTATTATTTAAATGTTAAACTCTCCAGCTCCTTTCCTATTCAGAGCGAGTACAAAGGCCTAAAAGAACCAAACCTTTTTTGAGTTAGATTAAATCTTAAGTACTAAAGCATAGTACATATTAAACAGGATGGGGCTTAGTCCGCCTCCTTGTCTTCCCCCGTTGTATGTTCTAAATGTTTCGGATTTATAGTTTTTCCTAATTACGTCGTTGATAGTGTTTTTGTAAAGGCTTTTAATGGCTCCAATCAATTTATTGTCAATTCCTATTTCCTGTAGGCTATTCCATAGAGCGAGTCGAATGCCTTCTCCACATCTATGAATGCTAGATAGATTTTCCTACCGCGATGTACCGTCTTCTCTATGATCTGTTTTATCGTAAATATATGGTGTTGTATGCTTCTTCCTTTACGAAAGCCGCTTTTGTGAATCAGACACCGATGCTTCTGCGTAATATTGCAATTTCTTATTTAAGATTTGTTCGTATATTTTAGCTCATGTACTTAATAGGGTGATTCCCCAGTAGTTATTACAGTCATTTCGGTCCCCCTTCTTAAAGATTGGTAGTACCACCCCTATTTCCCAGTCTTTTGGCACCGTTTTTCCTTCCATGCTTTGTTGCATATTTTTAAGAATACTCCTTCTCCTGTACTACCCATATATTTAAACATTTCGCCATAGACCTCATCATGCTATGCTGTCTTCCCGTTTTTATCTTCTTTAGTACATCTCTTAGCTCATCCTTTGTTATATTTCCGTGCTCATTTCCTTCTGTATTCTCTTCTAATGTTGCTTGTTGTTCAGTATTGTCTGGTATATCGTTTCCGGTGTTCAGCAGGCTCTTAAAATGTTCTTTCCATCTCCTTATTACTGCCCCTTCCTCATTTAGTAAACCACCTTCTCACTCCCCAAACTGTCGATGTGTTACTAGTTTTTGTTTTCCTAAATGATTTAAGCACCTTGAAAAATAGTTTCTGGTTCTCCATGCTGTCCTTTTCTAACTTTCCTCCAAATTCATTCAATGACTTTTCTTTAGCTATTTGCACTTTATTCTTCACCAATTCTCTTTGAGTTTTATAATCGTCGTAGGCTGCTTTAGTTCTATTTGCTAGATATTTTTACCACTTGTTCTTCTTAATTATTCTTTTTTGCTTAATTTCTTGTGTTCACCAAGCTGTTCGTTTTCTTTTGCTAGTTACTTTATTAGTACCACACACATCTCTATCTGACTCAATAAGAACCGTTTTTAGTGTCTTGCTTCAAATTGCCTTCAAAGAATAGAGAATGACTGAAGGAAAAAGAGGAAGAAGAAAAAGCAGAAGAGGAGGAAAAGGAATCGGAAAAACAGCAAAGAAGATTTACGGAAACTATATTTTGCTTCGTACAATGAAGGATTATTTTATATCTGTAGATTTCCTGGTCCTTGTTCTATTTCGGGCAATGCTTCTTATGTTACTGCTTTCTTATGCCTATGTCTTACATGTACATATTAGGAAGCACGGAAGGTGTAAAATTAGAAACCGTGTCGTACCTACCCGCTACTTATTAAAACATTGCAAAATTTCATTATGGCAAACACGTCTCGTCTAACGGTCTAAGCCTTTGTCATACTTGGATCTCCTGCGTGACATTCGTCACGTAATATTTCGCCATCCGCGAATCCTTTTGCCGATTCAAAGCGAAATCCCCACATACATTCATAGGCGTAGGTCATTCTCAAATATCCGCGAATAACTTACATTAACATATCTTCGAATGGTCGCTTGGTAAGATCGAGGCGTTTTCCTTTAGGGAGATTTTATCGTTTCCGGTACAAATTCGGGATATCGCTCGTTGCGAGATGTTCAAGGTGACCGAATGCGTACGCCATTAGGTAATGTGCGTTCATTTAGCGAAACGGCTCACGTCGCTTCTGACATCCCTAATTTACATCGACAAAACTTTCCGGTTTTTGTATTCAGATCGTGATGCAGATCCGACAGCTAACATTTCTAATGCAGCGACGCGGCGTCGCATTCCCTTGTGTAGTACATACGCGTGTATGTACATATATCCTTCGCGAGAACGTGAAAAAACAGACGGCGAAGACGTGAATTTAATGCTGTTACCAGAATAAGTTGCTAAATAGAAATGTATGGAAATTAGCAGGCATATTAGGAATAGTAATTTTGATAAAGGCGCGAAGATAACATACAATGTATGTAGTTTACTTAAATATGCATGACTTAAAGGAATATCGTAGATTCTTAATGGATCGCTTGGCATTAAATGCAAGATATGTTCAGAATTCTTATGCGGATGATAAACGATAGTGAAAAATTGAATATTGTGCAATACCACATTTCTGGTGGTTTGATGCATTCTTTGGGCCTTGCTTAGGAACTCCAATTCCCATCAATTATTTAGAGTTGATATATTTTACAGCAAATTTGCAAAGGATCAGTGACGTACAGTGCCACATAAGAGCACTACAGCAATAAACAAATATTGAGGAAAACGGGTTTGTATTATCTGATATATGATAAGTATATGAGCATTCAAAAAGAGAGGACGACTAATATACGAGGAAAAGGGATTCCTTCCACATATCTCGAATATTTTAACATATTTGAAATTATTCGACATATTTTTCAGCTTGAAAATGGCGCGTCTTTTTATAAAAATATAGTAGACGATTTTCTGGGAAAATTACATTGTACTATTACCGATGTTTCGTTAAATATAATAAAATTAATATTACTTAAATAGAGATTAATGCTTTATACAAGAAATTTATGCTTCTACATTTTTCTAAGAAATTGTTAATTGCTTTTAAACTACCAAACGGAATATCATGTTCAATAGTGAAGAGCAAGGATTATTTTGTTTCTACGGTTCTACGGTTTCTAAGAATAAAAATCGGAAATTAAACGAATAAAGGTGAGTTCCGATTGGTTAAAAATAATTAGGTAGAGCGTGTATACGTTTCAGCATTTATCATTTAAAAAGTTTAATCATTCACAAACACCGAATCAAGTGAAGTGTTACCGAGTGTTATCCCAAAGTGTCAAAAGTGAAAAGCGATTTAGTGGCCCTCTGGATCAAGACCACTCCAGAATTACTTTTGAACGAAGAAAAAGTATTCTGCAAAGTGGGCGGTAAAATGGTAAGTTGATAACTTTACAAAACAATTTTATTTTATTTATTTAGTTCAAATTACATGTTTATTTTGCAAATTCAAGTCTGCCACACAATCGGTTCAACAACTTGCTTTGGATTGTCGAATAAAATTATTTACGTTAATAAAAATGTTTTCCTTCAATTTCAAAATCATTTTCTTATCTTATATCTAAAAGGGTGTATACATTTTCTACTACAATTTTCTTCTTTTATAGATTCCATGCGAGAGAGAATCCCAAATTACTCAACATCTCTTGACTGACCTTTATAAACGAAAGTTAGAAAAAACGAGTGCAATCAAAATTAGAGCAAATGTCTGTAGGTCAGTCACTAGAAGGTCCGTCTTCATCTCCAAAAATCAGAAGTATTTAATTCGGAATTAATCAAGGCGTTGCTTTCTGCTAATATCCCACAAAACCTAAATTTTAAAATGTTTTTGCAAAAACATTGTAGAAATACTGTACCTTACGAAAGTACTTTAAGGAAAAATTATGTTACAAATGTATATAAGGACGTAATTAATAACATCAAGTAAACTGTAAATAACAGTTTTATATATTTTATAGTAAATAAAGTCACAGATACTTGTGACCGCTATATGGCAAATTTATTAATAAGTTGTTTCAATAACAACATTCCTGGTAAATCCTATTTGATTGCGTGTAAACAAATTGAAAAAACTATCCATGTAACAATGGTTAGGTTTATTAGTGAAACTTTCATGAATTTCTTTTTCCCGACGCTGCTGCAACTAACAAAATTGTGCTTTCCGATGCTGCGTCTTACATGCTCACAGCTGGTCTACAACTTAGTTTTGTATTCCAATTTAATTCACGTGACCTGCGTAGCACACGATTCAAACAAACTGGCGGAAAATATTAGAAATTCATTTCCTACAGTTAATTAGTTTAACTAGTAACGTAAAGAAAATATTTTTAAAGGCTCCTCTGAGGATTCAGTGTTACAGAGAAAAATTACCTAATACTCCTTTGCCACCAGAACCAATAATTACAAGATGGGGAACATGGTTGAAAGCTGCCAGTTTCTATGCAGAAAATTTTGTCTCTATTAAAGAACTGCTTCTAAGTTTTGAAGAGGAAAATATAGGTGCAATTTCTCAAGTGCAAATCAATTTTAGAAAATAATTCACTGCACCACGACCTCTGCTTCATTAAATCAAATTATGATTTTGTTCATAAAACTATTGTTATTCTTGAAACTGAATAACTCCCGTTACAAGAGTCTCTTCATTTGATCGATGAATTTAAGGGAAAAGTTCAGAAAGTTCCAGGAAAAATAAGGCAATTAATAAATAAAAAATTTAATGATATCTTAAAAGGAAATAGGGATTTAAATTTGTTGCAGCAAGCAAATAAAATTCGCTGTGGCGACTTTGTTGTTGAAACTGATTTAAATCCGGAAGTTGTTAATATTTTAAAATATGCACCAATCACCAATCAGTTAATGTTGAACGAAGTTTTCCAACGTACAAGTGGCTACTAACGAATAGGAGACATAATTTAACTATTGAAAATATTTGAATAAAACAAGGAGACAGCTTAAGTCCATTAATATTTATTATAGTAATGGACAGAATCCTGCAAAATACGAGGAAACGCACCGAAACTGTGAAGACACTGTTAGGATATAACAGACTGGAACCTGTAGCTGTGGATGCATTACTGTACGCCGATGATCTGGCACTAATAGCTGACAGTTATGTGAAAATGGAAAAATTAACAAAAATATGGACAGAAGAAATAGAAAAGATGAAGTTGGAAATAAACGTAGAAAAAGCAAACTAATGGTGATAAATAATAAAGAGCCAGCCAGTAATCTAATAATTAAAATAAACGATAAACAAGAAGAAATTGTCGACGCATACGAATATTTAGGTACTATTATATCGAAGGATGGAAGAATTGATCTAGACATAGCAAAAAGAGGACGGAAAGCCACAAACATATACTATGCTCTGAATCAAACCATCTTTGGAAAAAAAGAAATAGAACCCAAGATCAAACAGATAGTATACAATGCAGTAGTAGACCCCACAATAATGTACGCAAGTGAGTCCTGGACAATACAGCAAAAACACGAAAGCAAAATAACAGCTATGGAAATGAAATTTTTGAGAAAGATCGTGGAGAAAACAAAAATGGACAGAATAGAAAACGAACAGATAAGGAATATGATAAATCAAGAAGATATACTAAAAAGAATTGAAAAATGTCAACTGAATTGGTACGGCCACATAATTAGAATGGAGCAAAAGAGTTTGACAAAAAAAATAATAGAAGCCAAAAATAACGGGAGAAGAAAAAGGGAAGACCAAGGAAAAAATGGATTGACAGAATCAACGAATTAGGACGAAAGCGAGGGAAGACCATAGCAGAAATGAGAAGAATGAGTACAGACCGGACACGATGGAGAGAATGGATTAAATCGTCGTAAGATCCAAAAATAATCCGACACTGAAAGGCATAAGGATTAACGAGTAGAAGAAGAAGAAGAAGAAAATATTTGAAAAACATTTGGTTGTGAATTGTGTTGCAGTAAGGAATGTAATGTTTAATGTAGAGATGTAAGTGATAGGTATCTGTTTAATAAAACCTGTTTAAGTTTTCTTAGTGTTTGTTTCTTTTCCTTGTTACTTCAAAATATATTCGACATTCTGAAAATACTTTTGAAAGATATTTTACATATTCTAGACAGTTTAGGAATATTTTCAACATATTTTGATCAAATTTAAGTGTATTTTAGTCAAATCCGAACATATAGTCCGGTGTCTAATAATGAGTGTATTGTATAGATCTCAGTTGTTTATAACTCGAGCAGTCATGAATCACCTGGTTGACTTTTGTTTCCGCTGAAACATCTCAATTATCCATTCATTAAATATATCAGAGACCAAATATGAAACAATTATGATGTATACTTTTATTACATCGATTTCGGATGTAATTTCGCGACAGGGTATACATATTAACTATCAATACTGAACAAAAGCTTCTCGGCTCATAGTCGGCGAAAAGCACGCGGTTGCGTTAACTTTTTCAAGTGGTCACACATCGACGACTTGTTAAAAAGGAGTTGAACGCAAGATAAGGTCGGGTCGGTCGGAGCTTTGCAATTGTCTGCCACGGTCATTATGCGTTTTTACGACGCATTATCATAGCGCGATAAAATCGCCAATAAAACCGTGTTTATTGCGTTGGCCTTATTGCTCTCTTGTACGTTCGTGACATTCACCTCTATTGCGTCGATATTGTTTAAGCGTCAACACGCCTGTGAAGTTTAATTTTAAATGCTTTAAGGCATGGATGCACAGACGCATGCGGCCCGCCTGTCGAATACTGGTGGCCCGCCGACAGCAAAAATAATACTCTCGTACATTCGAAGAATATTTAATTCTATTCCAGAATAAAACCAAAAAAATATGTTCGAAAAGTAATTTGAATCTCGCGCGCGCGCTATTTGAATCTAGCGCCCAAAAATGCTAAGTCAAGTAACATCGCTTGCTGCCTTTATATAAAGTTCAAAATAGTAGAGAAATCAAGAATTTTCTAGCGCGGTGTGAGCAAGCGAGATAGCAATAGTCCCGAATTCCCGATTGCTCGCGTAGGTACGAGTAGATACACGAAGCTTCCAGAGTCGTATGCGCGGTATAAAAGCCACGCTAACCGCAGCGACCGACAGTTCGGTTTTAATTTGAGTGAAATGTCAACAGGAAGAAATAAGCGCGAAAATACAAAGCGAAGTAATAAGTGATTGAGAATAAGTGCAGTTTAATAGTGTTTTGGGGGAGGCAATAGTTCTAGTGTAGATTTTAACTCGACTAGCCGGTGTCATATATTTTGATCCACATTCAACGTAGATTTCCTGTTAACCCGTCAAGTGCCGTGTATAATTGTGTTGTGAAATCGTAAGTAAAACTCAGTTATTAATAAGTGTTTCCCTACCTATTTAATCAATTTTAATCAAATTTAGCTTTAATGTTGGCCAAATATTAAAATAAAACAAAGAAATTACTATTTTTATCAGAATTTCTCTAACTGTAATAATTACGTCATTATTTCAGATATAAAATCTGTATAAAAATCTTAAAATTTCTGAGGAATTTAATCAATTATTTTTGATAATTTAAAAAGAATGGGTAATTTAAGTAGGTACTGTAATTGTTTTTAGGTGCTGTGTTAATCCTAGCCAGGATTAGAACGCAACATGGAGAAGCCAGGACCTAGTAAAAAACGTAAGGTTAAAGGTGAAAATCGGCAGTTTCAAGAAATTTGGACTGAGAAATACTTTTTGTATGGTCGCATAACAAAGTCGTTTGTTTAATTTGCAAGAATTCTGTTGCGATTGCAAAGGAATATAATGTAAAAGGCACTATGAAACGCAGCATCCTTCTTTTACCAAGTTTACAGGCGAATTAAGAAAGCAAAAAAATGTTGTCTTTAAAACGGGAGCTTATTGGTCAGCAAGCTATATTTACAAAACCCATTCAAGATTCAGAATCAGTTACAGAAGTTAGTTATGAAATTTCTCGAATGATAGCAAAGCGAAGTCGCTCCTTCAATGATGGCGATTTTGTAAAAGAATGCATAGAAATTGCCGCTAAGAAAATGTGTCCAGAAGCAGCAAAAAAGTTTGAGAAAATTCAACTGAATCGTATGACTATCCAAAGACGAATTATGTCTTTGTCAGGTAATATTGCGGAACAATTAATTGAAAAAACGAAGATCATTGAATTTTTTCATTAACACTCGACGAATCCACTGATATTAGTTCCACAGCTCAACTTCTCATATTCATACGAGGTGTTACTCAAGATTTTGAAGTCTTAGAAGAGTTATTCGGAATGTGTTCATTGAAAGGTCAAACCAAAGGAGTTGATATACTCAATGTACTTTTGGATGAGTGTTCAAAAACTAATTTGGACTTATCAAAATTATCGGGAGTTGCGACTGACGGTGCTCCTTCGATGATTGGTGTCAATTCCGGGCTAGTTACTTCACTGAAAAAGCATCTGCAAGGAAAAAACATAAACGCTGAAGATCTCATGCAGTTTCACTGCATTATACACCAAGAAACCCTCTGTTCTAAAATTGAATTTCAAAATGTCATGAAAGTGGTAGTTTCGACTGTAAATTTCATAAAATCACGAGGACTCAATCACAGACAATTCAAACAATTCCTTGATGACATCGAAAGCGAATACGAAGATTTACTGTATTATACAGAAGTAAGGTGGCTAAGCCGTGGATTGACACTGGAACGATTTCTAAATTTAATAGAAGAAATTGGAATATTTCTGGCGGAAAAGCAAAGGGATGTCCCGGAACTTAAAAATCCTGAGTGGTTGTGTGATTTGGCTTTTTTGGTTGACATTACAAATCATTTGAATGTCTTGAACACACGGCTTCAAGGCAAAAATCACCTGATATCCCAGCTCTACGCTCATGTATCATCCTTTCAATGCAAGCTGACACTTTTCAGATCACAATTGAATTCTGGAAATTACAATCATTTTCCGAATTATAAGAAAATGGCTGAAAAATTCAACAAAACTGCGATTAATTTCAGTTATGTAGAAAAGCTAGATATTTTGAATCAATCTTTTCGAGACAGATTTTCGGAGTTTAAAAAAGTGAAACCTCTGTTGGACATATTCAGCAATCCTTTCACGATTTCAGTTGAAAATGCGCCAGAGTCAATGCAGTTAGAAATTATCGACATTCAAAACGATCAAGATTTACGCAACAAATTCAACGAAGGAGACTTGCTGAACTTTTACCGCTGCATTGATAAAAATATGTACGAAAAGTTGCGCATAAACGCTCTGAAATGTGCCAGCTTATTTGGTTCTACCTATATATGTGAACAAACTTTTTCAATACTAAATAATAATAAAACAAAAAATCGAAACCGCCTTGCAAATGAAAGTTTGGAAGCAGTTTTACGTGTTGCTACAAGTAAATTTGAGCCAAATATAAAAAGATTGTAAGCACTATGCAGTGCCACGCTTCAAATTAATAATTTTTTTTTTGAATTTTAATAAATTATTATCAATTCTTTATTGTCTTTAATTACCTATACTTCTGGCGGCCGGCCCGCCATCAGTTCATGATTTGCCCGAGTGGCCCCTAGTATTCATAAGTCTGTGCAACCATGCGTTAAAGTTATAGAGCATTACCTTTTCGAGTGCGGTTTGCATCGGCAATTATTTGTAGGTGATTACATCACATAAATTGAAGCATGAATGTCCCTCAAAATATTTAAAAAATATTTTCAATAATATTTCTCTGAAGTGTTTCAACCTAGGCGAAGAGGGAGAAGGTGTGTAATATAAATTGCTGTAAAAATTTTAGAAAAGGAAATGGAATTGAGAATGGAAACGATTGATATTATAAATATTAAATGTTTGAATCTGGTGATAAAATAAATTTATTATATAATTACAATTTATCTGTATATATAAAAATGGATCGTGGTTTGTTCGGATGCTTAAAACTTGAAAACGACTGGACCAAATTGGATACTTTCCCTCTGCGGGTTTGTTCGTAATTGCTACGCGATGGTTTAGGAAAAAAGAAAACTATTAATACGTTTGAAAAATTAGAGATTAAACAAATTGACGACGTTTGGTGTATTAGGTTATGACAGTTGTCATGGTGCGCGCAAAGACAATTAAGGTTATGACATTTGTGTTTATCCGACGCTGAAAGGCATAAGGATTGACGAGAAGAAGAAGACATTTGTGATTGTGCGCGCATAAATAATTGTTATATCATAATAGAAGCAAAGTCAGCAATATCCATCACAGTCTTATTTACAATGCCGCGAGCGAGAAGATCGAATCTTTCACAACGAAGCCCCAATGCAATTAGACTGCGGATTATTGCGAATCAATCCACTGCAGATGAAGAAGAAATCGCACGAGAGAAGGGCGCCCGACTTCGTGCTTTATAAACACAAGAACAAAGAGAGGCCATACGTGAAACGGCTCGGTTGGCAATGAGAAATCGTCGAGCAGAACACAGAGATCAACAACGTCCAGCCTCAAGAAGAAATACTTCAAGTGTTATCTTGAATCGAGGAGCGTTTCAATATGATTCCACAATTGACTACAGCTCGCACCCTTTCGTTAGAATTGACTCTATGGAGGTTGTGCTTCCATTGCGGTGCATTGAAGTTCGCTGGAGAAACGCCTGGATTGTGCTGTCTCAGTGGAGCCATTGTTGCCGCCGCCACCTCAGCCATTGCATTCATTGCTTCATGGCGGAGCTCAAGAATCACTACATTTTCTGTCGAACGCTTAAAGGTACAACGCATGTTTTCAAATGACTTGATTTAGAGCAAATATTATTGAAGAACGCGGATTCAGTTCGACATTCAAGGTAATGTTTGTTAATAAGAGAGTAACTTTTATTTTTTGGTAATCATAAATCACTAATTATCACTTCCCTTTCGACTACACAGATACAAGGACCAATTCAGCACAGAATTGAATCATTACAGCCGGTTGAAGACGCTCAGCATAAAATTGTTACAAATTTACTTCATGGCCAATATGGAGGACCAACCTGATCGGCGTCAAACGATCAATAACGCAATGAAAAGAGACATCCTTCAAGATTTGCAGCAAATACTTCATGAACATCATGCATCGATTCGGTTGTTCAAAACTGCGTTGGATCGCACGCCAAGTGATGACTATAAAGTCGTGATCAGAGCAAATAAACGCCCCGCTGGAACACACGAACGACAATTCAACGCTCCGACAATAGATAAAATCGCAAAATATAGTATATCACAAGGTGCTTCAATGAAGATAGTCGGCACTGGTGCAACTCATTCGCAAATAGTTTAACAGAAAGTTCTGCTACAACGATATCAACGCGAATCATTTGGTTTATATTCAATAAAGCAAATGCTTTGCTCACATGTGAATTTGCTCCTTTTTAAACTTTTATTCAACTTAATTAATTTTATCTTAATATAAACAAGTTAATAAAACTCAGGTAATAACTTAAGACAACGTTTATTAATTCTAAGGCGGTACGAAGTTCGCCGGGTCAGCTAGTAATACATATAGGAATAAGTATGATACTATAGCTTGTTTCAAAAAATGAAGACACGAATTTCTGAACACACCACTTTTATAATAAATTTTGATTGGTCAAAAGCAGCACCAAATGACACTGCACCAATCTTGCTATAAGCGTATCGTGTACATAATTCTCTCAAATGGATTGACATTTGTTTATTACCGATAGTTGTCGTAGTGTTTATTATATTTTTCTGTTTTCTCCATTGCCGATCTGAATATCGCTTTAATTTGTCGCGTAAATTTTATTCCAGATTTTATAGTGTGCAATTTGGGCTTGGAGTTCGTTCAGAGATTCGTCTCCCTATTTTTGAAACAAGGTGTAGTGGTATTAAGTACTTAGTTGTGTGCCATTTATGAAGGTTATACGTGTTGATTGAGTTTAAATTGCTTTATTTCACTATCTCTAAGGTAAATTTATGTTTTATTTCGTTTGGTTTGTAGATTTCGTGGCGCTTTTAAAGGCTGGAAGTGTAAAGCTAGTACTCGAAGTGTCATTGACGAAGGTAACAACGTGTATATTGCTTCCAGATGGAATATTTGTGGTGAAGAAGAGACAAATAATGGGTCCCGCAACACTACCTTGCGGGACTCCAGATTCGACGAGATAAAGAAGAAGAGATCGTACAAAAAACTGAACAGGACGAAAATATTGTTTTTGTGAAACGAAAGAATGTGTACCTTAGTTTCTTCCTCATTCATATTTACGTCACTTAGACGATATTAATCCCCCTCTTTTATTAATCCTTTTTCAAGTATAATCAATTTTTTTGCATACAAAACGTGACGTACACCTATAATAAATGTGTATTCTTTTTAATTAGCAATACTTGTTTTAGCTTTGCCGATATGCTGTCCCCGCTGGAACACACGAACGACAATTTAACGCTCCGACAATAGATAAATTCGCAAAATATAGTATATCAAAAGGTGCTTCAATGAAGATAATCGACACGAGTCCAACCCATTCAAGAAATAGTTTAACAGAAAGTTGTGCTACAACGATACCCGAATCATTTGGTTTACATTCAACAAAGCAAATGCTTTGCTCCCACGTGAATTTGCTCCTTTTTGAACTTTTACTCAAATTAATTAATTTTATCTTAATATAAAACAGTTGATAAAACTCAGGTAATAACTTAAGGCAACATGTATTAAATTTAAGGCGGTACGAAGTTCGCCGGGTTAGCTAGTTGTGTATATTATTACGTATATGAATACAGGCAAATGATTGATAGATGATGGTGGTTACGTATGAGGTTTTAGAATTATTTCGCGCCTTTTGCTGTGATATATGACTCAATGGTGGCTCATCACTACAATCGTTGGATGTTGATGAAGTCCCAAAACAAGTGTCTAAATCGAAAATAATGGTGACTGCTTGCTGGAGTGTAATTAACAATGTGCGGTGCTTCTTGAAGACTAGTGAAATCATGAATGCTGAGAAGTACTATGCTCAATTGCGTCTGAAATTACGGGTTAATTAAACTAGGTTAGTTATCAAAGATGGAGTTGTACTGCTTCATGCTAATGTATAACCATATTTATAGGTGAGTAGTAACAATACAAAAACTACGCAGCATGCAATATGATTCTCTTCCTTATTCGCCATATTGACTAGAGCTTTCGCTAATTGACAAGCACTTCTTTAATCACTTTCCAGTGGTGAAATTATTGAATAACGAAGAGGCTGTCAGGAAACCTTTCGATGACACATTTGCAAATGCAACATCCTGATATTTAGATTTTGTTTACTCTCAAATTACATACTTCTTCTTCTCTTGCTCTTTTGGCCTCTGGGGGCGTCAGATCCCAAAATTATATACAAGAACATAATTTTAGGGTCCGATGTTGCAATTTGCAAAATGATTTTCTAGAACTTAGGTTATAGCACGAACCTCGACGCGATAAAACTTCGAAATACTAATTCCTTCCAGCGTTCTATTAAATCCAGTTTCAATAATTTATGACGTATAAGTCATCTGTATCACGTTTTATAACTTCTTTCACAGCGCTAAATACGGTTAATTTAAAATAAACGCTCTGGTAGATATCAGGACGATTAAATTCCTTCTAAAGGTGTGTTGATTGGCATCTTCAATGCCATCCGACTAAAGTAATTTTCGAACGGCGGCGTAAAGAAGTTGGAAGGGCCTGCGGAATTTCTAATGTTATGTTGTTTCCAAGAGTGACACGTTCTGTGGTTTCTCAAGAATGTATCTACAATATTCCTAGTAATGATATATGTTTGAAATTATTAACTATCCGAATCACTGCTATTGACGTTTCGAAGGAAGCCCAAATAGTTCAGAAACTGCTGATTAGATATAACACAGTATTAATATGAATTGAGAACGAATTTAATGCTCTGTGTGTTACTAAGAGAAGGTGTTTATTCCACCTAAAATAAAGAAAGTGTGAATTCGTATACTGACACTGTATCACATCGGGACACTCACCACGCAATTATTTAATAATACATTCGGTGTTTCGCTAGTACGAGACAGGCATTATCAGAACGGTATAAACCGGTGTATACAGTTCTGATTTTATTTCTTGCCTTGTGCTGTTTTAAAGCTGTTGTCAGACAAGTAAAGCCTTTGCTGTATTCGTAAATCATTGGTAGAAACTAAACACCATAACAAAATTCAATATTTATTATAAACATAATGATAGAACGCTTTGATCGACTTGATGAACAAGACAAGGACTTCTTGCTGGCCAAGTTACTACAGGTATTGCCCTTTCAGAACGCGCAGTGTGAATGGCCGCCTTATCCTGTTGGGAAATGCAATCTTCCGACATAATTTCTTCAATCATGGGCACCAAAGTATTCTCCAAAATTTGAAAAAAAAAAAAATTTTTCGCTATTTATTCGATGGCAATTTTTGACTTTGCGTAGGACGAAAATGCAGCCCATATCATACAACTACCACCCCCAAAACAGCGGCTCATTTTGACTTCCTTTGCCTTTCGAAGATCTTGCCAATAGAGAGAGTCATCGGAACCGTCTAAACTGAACTTCCTTTCATCATTATATTACTTTTGTCCATTCTCGGTCCCAACTCATCAGATTGCAGAATCTGCTGGACACGTCTTACAGTCACTGGCAGCTATAGCAGTAGTGTTACTACATTTTATTTCAGCTGCTGTTGTCAACGTTCCACGAATTTTCCGAAGAATTCTGCACCGGTTTCGACCGCATAATTTTCTTATTTTTGCCATAATTCTCCCTAAGTTTGAAATAACTTGCAACTCGCCCAATTTGCTTCGCTATATCCCGTATTGAAACGTTTTTTTCTTTTAATATTCCTATCTGAGCTATTTCTTCGGTACATAAGTCTTCACTTCGTCCCATATTGTTACTATAAATGAAATTAGAATTTGAAATATGTAAAAATTTGGAAAAAATAAGCACTTGACTTTCTCCAATCACAAATGAAAGTATCTTCAAATTTTGTGAAAGAAACTTTACGCGGTTCTAATGGAATTTTGGTTATTAAATTGAGTAATACGTTACAACTTCATATAATGACGATTAATTAAGAACTAAATATAATCTAACTCGGATTAGTTTTGTATTCAATGCAAAGGTAGTTGCACGTGCCGGCTCGCCTATTAGGATATGGTTACAAACTCTTACAGAGAACGTGTAAACAGAGACGATTAATAATAGAATTTTCGTTGACTGTAGTTAATTTAATTCCACTAGATTCTAATATTAAATTCTTTCAGATGTATCAACTCCAAGTACTCAGTACCATTTGCGTCTAGAATAGAGGATCCATCATTAGATCTCATCATCAGAAATCAAGATGTCAGCTGATAACTTTCTAAATGACGACTACGTTAAGGTTCACCCAAGGTACTAATAGTACTGTGGCATCTACTTCAGTATCAATTTTAGTAATAAATATAAAAGTTTCGTAAATAATTAGCAAAAGCAAAAATTCTTGCCACTTCAGAGGCGCACACATTGAGATATTGCCGTCCGACTGGCAAGTAGGGGAAGACGGGGTAAGATGACGAGGCAAAGTTTCTACGATTCTTCCTGGCCACTGTAAATGGATTTAAGAACTGAAATTATTATGAGAACTGCTTCCATGTCTTCTTAATATCAGGCATTTTTCTCAATTGCCTCTTTCATCTTGAAAGGGACGAAGCAGCGTTTTTCCGAAAAAGTAATTTGCGTTGTCTTACCCCAACTATGGATGACGAACAAAACCTGGGATGTGAAAACATAAGAAAAACCTTTATGAAGAAGAAACTTCAATAAAAGAGAACTTCCATAAAGCTTTGAAACTTTAAAATAAAATGTAATGTCAAAGATATTTAAGTGCAGAAGTCGCATTTATAGGGCCTATTACTGGTCACTCTCTGGTCTCATCAGAAGCACTCAGAACGAGCTCACTTGAAGCCCTTGAGGCGCTGCTACCACAATTCATCATTGCCTTCTTCCCAGCATATGATGCATAATTTGTCTTCTTCGAAATCCGGCGGGTCCATATCATCATCAGTGTCGGTGTAAGGTACGGGATGAGATGGCTCGTCGTCAGAAGATGAAGGGAACTTCAATTGACGCCGTGGTTATTTTTGTTTGTTTTCTCCGTCAATCTTTTCTGACTTTTCAGTTATCTCTCTCTTCTTGCTCATTCTTTTTATGTTCAAACACTTCTTTTACAGGAGTTCCTCATAAAAGAAACGACGGCGATTTCTTCCTTGGTTGACTGCCAGTCTTTTATTTGCCACTAGAAATGAAGGAAGGACGGAAGAAGTAGATGGAATCAGATCCACAGATTGAAAGATAGTTTGGGAGGGAGGTGCCGTGGTTGAAGGTGCTGGTTTGCAGGACAATCATTTGTAGTAGATGGTATCGCAGAATCAGAATTCTGACATTGTGATTGAAACTCGTCATATTTCCCACTGGCGCCATTTTTATCAAAACGACGTTTACAATTAACCAAAATTATTGTAAAAGGAAATGGGTCTCCTATGAATTAGTAGGTATTGAGTTGTACTTTCAGAATGCTATAGTAAGGAAGTTGAAAAACTTACCGTAGAATACTGGTTCCCTGCGTTTTGGATCTCAAAAATTGCAATGAAATACATTAACTTTTTATTAAACCTTACTTCAATTTTCCATCACTATGGGACTGTTATGCACGCTGGGACGTGCTGCAATTGGCGATAAAGTGTGAGAAACACTGAATTCGTCATCTTTCCCCATTTATCATTATACCCTTGGAGGGCTTGGATGACTTCAAACATACTGTACATCCCTATAAATTTAACAATAAAATGAAGAGGTGGGTTAGGAAAGTGATACTTTTGAATAATGCATCTTCTAGAACGTCAGACATTTTCGTTCCAAATATTCTACGCATTTTTCAAAGTGCTGTAGGGGAGACTGGGGCTAAATGTTAAATAGTCAAAACCATGATTCTGCATTATCTTTTGAATGTCAACATTTACAGAGCTGAAATTTGACCTTAGAATGTTGGTAATGTTCTACGCTGCCTTTTCATCTGAAACCGAGTTTTTTTAGGATATATCCTCATCGAAGTAAGTATCTTACAATTAGTCCATTTATGTATTGCGAATACGAATCTTTAAACATTTTTTGTATACCTATTTATTGTCATCATTTGTGTGATTGTTGTCAAAGCTCAAAACATACCTTGGGGCTAAGTGTTAAAGCATTGGTGGGGCTAAATGTTAAATATTTCTTTTATTTTTTTCTACTTCCTCATCTTATTTATTTGTGTATAGGTCTGCATTGAAATTCAATTTTGAAATATTTATAATTACAGATTATGATTCATTATTGTATTATTGTTGTCGGAGGTCACATTCAATCGATTTCGGGTTTCTTCCATTGTGATCGATTGAAGTTAAATATGACGATTTGCAATATCTGCTAATTATGTGAATTCGTATTCGTGAAAATTGTGAATTAGGATCAATGAAACATCAAAATTTTTAATTGACATGTCGTCATTTTCGCAAATAAAGGGAAAAACTGTAAATCGTCGCTTACATAATCTTAAAATCATTTTCTCCTTTTTATAAAAATGGTTGGTAACTATAAGCGAAAAAGCGTCCCGATTAATGCCAATAAACTCGCTCAAGCGGTTCATGCAGTTCGAGTAGAAAAGTCATCGGCGCTCAGTGCTACCAAAACATTGGACATTTGTCACATGACTTACAAAAGATATTGTCAACACGCTAACTCCATTCCTCCAATGCTGTCGTGCTTTCTACTTCAGGCACTAGTTCCACCGTTCAATCAGTCGGGTTGAAGAAATCCCGATATCTAACCATGTTCTCTTTACTTCGGAATTCGCTCAGAAATTGAACATTTCTGTTCCTGGTTGGGAAGCCAACGAAATGGCTGGAGAAGAATGGTTTTGCAGCTTTATGAAGCGCAATCCTTCGCTTGCCATTAGAAATCCCATAGCGACCAGTCTCCAATGCGCGATGGCGTTTAACCGAACCAAAGTTTGGGAAAGTTTTTCAATCATTTGAAGACACTATATGAGCGCTACCATTTCTAAGCAAATCGAATCTAGGATGTTGACGAGACTGGGATTACGACTGTCCAAACTCCTGATCGAGTTATTAGTCGCAAACAGGCAGAAAGAAGTTGGCCGTATCACGTCGAGCAGACGTGAGGATTCCACGTTTGAGGATTTAGTGCCACAAAGAAAATAATTGTCAAAGATTTAACATTTAGTCCCAGTCTCCCATATGTCAAGTAAAGACCGATTAAATATTTTTGGAGCGCATCCTTTGCAAATATATTATAGTTATGTACTATTGCGGCAACAAAAAATGGGACACTTAAAATAACGTAGTTTAAATCTGGCTTTTGCCTTGTCAAAAGTTATGTCATTTTGAAATCATTATTGACATATGTCATTATGCCGCATTTAAGTGCTACTGGAAAAATGGAAATAATTACATTACTTGGGGAAGGATCGTCCATAAGAAGACTAGGTAATAGATTTGGAGTGCCCAAAAGCACACACAACATTAAGAAATAAATGACTACAACAGGGAACTGTAGAAAGGCAAAGTGGTTCTGGTCGTAAATTACTAAGGAATTTCATGGAAGAAGAAAATCTTATTCAGTTTTTAAGGAATAATCCATTTGATACCGTGGTAAAAATAACTAAAAATACTAGATTAATTTATTGTTTCCATTAAAAGAAGATTTGTTTCCAAGATTTTTATTTCAAATAAAATTACAAAATTTTGATCTTCTCTTGCCATCCGTAGACGTACGTTTCGCGGTTATACCGCTCGTCAGTACGGCTTTGCAAGAGCTGTAATTTCATATACAAATTTTATGTATATATGGTCTGAACATTGATGTTTGTACATGTGAGAGGGATTGGATATGAATTCTCTCACAATGCACGTATTACGCATTTTTACAGTTATTTTTTCTACAGAAGTGGACAACTTGCGTTGCCACAGCATCCTGCAGTAACTGCAGTCGCGCTCTTCGGCTACCCGCCGTGGGAGAATTGCAAATTACAAAATTTTGATCTTCTCTTGCCATCCGTAGACGTACGTTTCGCGGTTATACCGCTCGTCAGTACGGCTTTGCCCACGGCGGGTAGCCGAAGAGCGCGACTGCAGTTACTGCAGGAGGCTGTGGCAACGCAAGTTGTCCACTTCTGTAGAAAAATAACTGTAAAAATGCGTAATACGTGCATTGTGAGAGAATTCATATCGAATCCCTCTCACATGTACAAACATCAATTTCAAATAAATGCATTTAACAGAATTTTCTTGCGTTCGTGGGTAAACTATTTTTGACATTAGACAAGATGATTGACGTGAACATGACAAACGACTGGTTTACACAGCTAAAAGACAGTCAAAATAGCCTATAAGACTTGTGCCGATTTTTGTTGCCGCAATAGTACTATAGTAATCGGGAGAGGTGTTATAGGCTATTTTGACTGTCTTTTAGCTGTGTAAACCAGTCGTTTGTCATGTTCACGTCAATCATCTTGTCTAATGTCAAAAATAGTTTACCCACGAACGCAAGAAAATTCTGTTAAATGCATTTATTTGAAATAAAAATCTTGGAAACAAATCTTCTTTTAATGGAAACAATAAATTAATCTAGTATTTTTAGTTATTTTTTACCACGGTATCAAATGGATTATTCCTTAAAAACTGAATAAGATTTTCTTCTTCCATGAAATTCCGTACTAATTTACGACCAGAACCACTTTGCCTTTTTTAATGTTGTGTGTGCTTTTGGGCACTCCAAATTTATTACCTAGTCTTCTTATGGACCATCATTCCCCAAGTAATGTAATTATTTCTATTTTTCCAGTAGCACTTAAATGCGGCATAATGACATATGTCAATAATGATTTCAAAATGACATAACTTTTGACAAGGCAAAAGCCAGATTTAAACTACATTATTTTAAGTGTCCCATTTTTTGTTGCCGCAATAGTACATTCATAAACCTAAACGCTGAAATTTCTGCTCCATAAATCTCGACTCGGTATAGGTATGTACGAATCTAGACAACTGGTAGATGCATACATGTGTTACACATTCCGTTGGGGAGCGGCGTGTGATATTTTAGAATTCACGATCGGCGACTTCGCACTCCAGAAAATAAATCAGCCCTACCTACCGACTCGAAGAGGTGGAGAACGTCGCGCCGCAAAGTAGATGTAATTTATGTCGCGCTTTGCATAAAGCAAAACGTCTCCATCTGACCGGTCTTAAAGACTCAGGTACATAACATATGTACGTAGGCTATACATACATATACTAGAACATACTTCAGTGGTGCCGCTGCGGTTTATGTATTCACCATAAGTGTAGACAGAAACACCCATGATTCTTAGAACAATACCCTTCCACATATTATAGTGGACGTGAATGGATAAAAAATTGTCGGCTTGTGGAAGAAGTGTTAGATTCTGTTGTGCTAATTCATGGCTGCGTGCAAGAAAAAAGCGACATTATCGATCAGCAAATTCAAAGAAATTAACAGGTAACACCACTGTAAGAGTCTAAAGCAGAAGCGTTCCTTTGAAAATTTTGTTTGGGTGGAAGAAAAGGTGCTGAGATAATTATATTCGAGGAAGTAATTAAGCATATATTTAAGTATTAAACAAAATCAAAATTACCGTTGATAAATATTAAAAAAATGGTGATACCAAAAATTCACTAAATCTACATGGTTATAGCTAGTGAAATACGTAAGGGATTTTTAAGATATTGATTTCTGTATGATTGGTGAGTACTCGAAGTAAAATACTGAATTTTGGACACAAAAAGGGCAATCGTTTGTTAATAAATAATGTTTAAATTAACTTCTCGAAAATCCCGTATGTACTTCGCTTCAAAATGTTATTTTAAGGTTATGGTCAACAATTCGAATGAATAGAGTAAAAATTGTTGGAGTTGCTACGTGCCGTTTTGAAAAATTGTTTCGAGAAAAATGCGTTTAAACATTTTAAATGTCTCATAGACTTGGAAAAATGAAAAATTCAACTGTTTAAATTTTTTTAATCATTTATCTGCTATCTCAGGATCATAAAGCTACCTTTTTCCATGTCCAAATACTATTCCTCATTTTCTTTCCTCGAAGATTGTATGCTAGAACGTGCTCTTTTTTGCTGGATCTGTCAAAGACAGCTCGGCGTGCTTGAATTAGCATCGGCTTCACGACAAAAATTTCTATGATTGGACGCCAATAACCATCTCCAAAACTTTCATGATTCGACTTTCTTGCCACTTGAGTAAGATTTTGGAGCCAAATTCCTAACAGTAACATTGAAATTTTCATTGCTATTTTGTGTGTAGCTCACCCTCTCATAAATCAGTTTCATGACTTCAAAAACTTTCTCGGCAAGCAACGACTTATGGTGGAAGGTGTCCCAGGAATTTCGTACCTTTTCGGCGCGAGTACAGTTTTGCATTACTCATTGTAACCTATAAGTACTTTGAGATTACAAATAAACTGTTAAAAAACAGCACTACACACAAGTACCGTGATTTCAAGCCAGAAAATGATGTATTTTCTGTACATGTATTGACTCTAGCCTAGCTTGCTTTTCACTTATGAACTGTACACGGAAATGGTTCTAACTGAACATAAGCACTTTATAACGAGATCTGTTAGTGTATTAGAGGTGTTAGAGGTCCCAGCAGGTATTTGTTTGGCGCAGGTCGCAGTCGTTTCGAAGATGTCCGACACACTTGGAGAGTCCAAAATTTCAAAGATATTTTTGCTTTTCAAGTAAGAAAACTTTTTGTTCCGTAGTCTAGAAAGTTCAAACCATCCATTAACACAATAAAAAAATCGATATTCTGAAAAATTTGCAGTAGTGTTGCTTCTTACTTACAAATGATAGCTTTTTGAAATACGAATTTTTCTTGTGACAAATGGCAACTTTTGGGAAAATAGCTTTTGACAAGTGCTAGCTTCTTTGAAATGCGATTTTCGCTTTTGATAAACGCCAGTCTTTTGAAAAATGAATTTTTAGACAACTGATTGCTTTCTGATAACTTACAAATATCGAAAAATACCACAAGTAACAGATTTTTCATAAGAGACAGGTTTCTAAAATGCCATTTTTTCTTGTGACAAATAGCAACTTTTGAAAAAATTAATTTGTTATAAATTGGCCAAATGACAACTCTTGAAATTCAACTTGTTCTTTTGACAGACACCAGCTTTCTGATAAATTACAAACCTTCTGACAAATATCGAAAAATTCGACAAGTAACAGTTCTTTTGATAAACAAGTTTTTGACAAGCGACAACTTTTTAGAATACGAATGTTTCTGGTGACAAATGGCAGCTATCGGAAAAAAGAGCTTCTGAACAAGTGACGGCTCTTGAAATACGAGTTTTCCTTTTGGCAAACGCCAGCTTTCTGTTAAATGACAAACCTTCTGACAAATATCGAAAAGTTCGAGAAGTAACAATTTGTGGATAAACAAGTTTTTGGCGAGCTTCTCGATAGCTTTTCAAAGTACGAATTTTTCTTGCGATAAATGGCAGCTTTGGGAGAAATGAGTTTTTGGGCAAATGACAGCTTTTTGAAAAGAGAGACTTTTCACAAGTGCCAGCTTTTTAAAACTTGAGTTCTTTACAAATGAAGCTTTCTGATAAACAACAAGCCCTTTGACAAATATAAAAAATTTCGAAGACAGTTTCTTTGACAAGTGACAGCTCCTGAAATACAAGATTTTCTTTCACAAATGGCAGCTTTTAGAAAATGAGTTTTTTAACAAGTAACAGTTTTTTGAAATTTGAGTTTTTCTTTTGACAAACGCCAGCTTTCTGAAAAATGAATTTTTAGACAACCGACAGTTTTCTGATAAATAATAAACCTTCTGACAAATATCGAAAAATTCGGCAAGTAACAGTTTGTTGATAACAAGTTTTTGACGAGCGACAGCTTTTCGAAATACAAATTTTCCATGTGACAAATTTAGCTTTGGGAAAAATGAGTTTTTAGTCAAATGACAGCTTTTTGAGAAAGGAGTCCTTTCACAAGTACCAGCTTTTTGAAAAATGAGTTCTTTACAAATGAAGATTTCTAATAAATATCAAGCCTTTTGACAAATAAAAGAAGGTTCGATAACAGTTTTTGACAAGTGACAGCTCCTGAAATACCAGATTTTCTTTCACAAATGGCAGCTTTTAGGAAACGAGTTTTTTGACAAGTGACAGCTTTTTGAAATTCTAGTTTTTCTTTTGACAAACGGTAGATTTCTGAAACATGAATTTTTCGACAACCAACAGCTTTCTGATAAATGACAAACCTTCTGACCAATATCGAAAAGTTCGGCAAGTAACAATTTGTTGATAAACAAGTTTTTGACAAACCATAGCTTTTCGAAAAACATATTTCTCCTGTGACAAATGGCTGCTTTCGGAAAAATGAGTTTTTGGACAAATGACAGCTTTTTGAAAAACGAGTCTTTTCACAAGTACCCAGCTTTTTGTAAAATGAGTTCTTTATAAATGACGATTTGTGATAACTAACAAGCCCTTTGACAACTAAAAGAAGTTTCGATAACAGCTTTTTTAGACAAGTGACAGCTCCTGAAGTACAAAATTTTCTTTCAAAAATAGCAGCTTTTAGAAAACGAGTTTTTTGACAAGTGACTGCTTTCTGAAATTCGGGCTTTTCTTTTAACAAACGCCAGCTTTATGAAAAATGAATTTTTAGACAATTGACAGCTTTCTGATAAAGCCTTATGACAAATGGCAGCTTTGGGAAAAATGAGTCCTTGCGCAAATGACAGCTTTTTGACAAGCGAGACTTTTCACCAGTGCCAGCTTTTTAAAACTTGAGTTCTTTACAAATGAAGCTGTTTGATAAATAACAAGCCCTTTGACAAATAAAAACTTTCGACGACAGGTCTTTGACAAGTGGCAGTTCCTGAAATACAAGATCTTCTGTGACAAATGGCAGCTTTTAGAAAACGAGTTTTTCGACCAGTGACAGCTTTTTGAAATTCGAGTTTTTCTTTGGACAAACGCAAGCTTTTTAAAAATGAATTTCTAGACAAGCGACAGCTTTCTGATAAATGACAAATATCGAAAAGTCTGACAAGAAGCAGCTTTTTGATAAACGAGTTTTTGACAAATAACAGGTTTTCTAAATACGAATTTTTCTTGTGAAAAATGGCAACTTTCGGAAAAATGAGTTTTTTTGGACAAAGGACAGCTTTTTGAAAGAGGAGTTTTTAACCAGTACCAGCTTTTGAAAAATGAGTTTTTGAGTACCAGCTATTCGAAGAATGAATTTCTTACAAATGAAAGCTTTCTGATAAATAACCAGCCCTTTGACGAATATAGAAAATTTAAAAATCAGTTTTCTAACAAATGAGTTTTTGGACAAGTAAGGAGATGATTCAAGCCATGTTTGTTCAAGTTGCTAGTACAACCTAGTATTGCAGAGCTATGATTAAAACTAAGGACAATATTGTCATCGTGAACGTAAAGTAACCGTAGCTATTTCAATGTTTTGGCGTTTTGTTTACAATAACGTCCTGATATACATTCTTCAGTCTATCTCCTTGTTTATTCCCCCAAACCAACATGCATGCATCGTCAATAAATCTCTTCGGGATATAAACGCTTTCAACAGTTAATTACGTGTTTTTCTCGTATTTATGTCAAATCCATAGATCATTCTATAATTCCGACTAGTCAATACCGATATTGTATTTCATGCTCGAAATAGCATTAACCCCAAGAAACTTCGACTCATTTCTTCACCTTTATCACTATCGTACGAACACGACGAATCCTGCATCAATCACTCGATCGAATACGCGATTCATTTCTTTCACTTATACCTCTCCATTTGTCAACAGCGCTTCCCAGCTATCCTAGAAATGTGAAATATCGTCGTCTCGAAACCGCGCGTTTATTTCGGAACGTCCTCGGATGAAGAATAATTGCTCGTTTGTTGTCACGCACCGTTTGGAGAAGGTTTCGGGTTTCAGGTTCTTTTTAAAAACGCTGGAATACAAGGGCAATGCAACAAAACGGCGACGGTGGTGCCGCGGTAGCCGTTGCTGTTTATTCTTATTCTACGGCACACTTCGCCTCTCCAAAGTTCAAACGGGCGTGCTATTAACGTCTGACGGTGGCGGTACGACGTTTATAAATAAATGTCGCCACTGCTTGTGTTAAATACGGAGTAAAGGTATGCATTTGTTTCCGCTTATGGCTCAATTGAGTTTACCCTTCTACTAGATGAAGTACTCGTATACTTACACTTTGTTCCAAATAACGAAAATTAATATGGGAAGTAAATGTATTGGACTAATCGGTATTTTGAAAACCATCAGCGATGAGCCTTTTGTATTAAACGTTTTAGGAAAATTGTTGGAAGGATATACCAAGGGATGATGTTCTAATCATAAATTGCTGTATAAAGGGTAATAAGCACGCAGAATCATCACAGAAATGGTCTTACATCAAGTTCTTCAGAGGCTGCACAGATGTATAAATTGTCACTTGGTTACAAACAGCAGGCAAAGTGCTTACTCGTACAAAAGTGAATGCAATATTAATACTGACTCAGAAAACAAAGTGGTGAGTGATGGTCGGAGACAAAAAAACCGAAATTGATTATGGTAGAAAGGACGTAGTTAGTATTTTCTGATGTGTTATAATGATTATCTTGAAAAGGATGAAGCAATAATTGGCGAACACTACGCAAGGTTTCTGAACCAACTGGTTGGGAGACTTCGTGAGAAGAGTCCTCGATCTTAAAAGCCGACAGTTGTTTTTTATTGGAAAAAGGCACCTGCCCGCAAAAGTGTTTTGGCAATGGAAAATTGAGGCACGTGAGTTGGGAAGACCGGGGCGAGTTGAAACATTGTTTGTTCTTTTCATTCCGAAGTGACGACTATTTTATTTTGATGTAAAGTGCGATTTTAATGGTTATACCCTTAGTTACAACTCCAAATATTTTGGAAGGCTGAAATTAATTTTAGATCCTGAGGTTGCGGTTGCTGACACAGCTACGGCTACGGTAACAAGTGTTCCTTTTCTTCTGCTGAAGTCATTCTCCTTATCTGGTTCAAACCACGACGAGCAATAATGCGTTCAGGCCGTTTTTGACGTATCTGGAAAATGTAACATTGTATTGTATTGTATTGTAATGAGGTGGGATCTGGCCCAAAATGGCCCTTTGCACTGCGACCACATTGATCTATTGTGCTTCCTCTTGTTTGTTTTGTTTATTTATTTATTTAATACGCTGAGGAACAGGATCAGATCCTTCAATGGGAGTGTAAATGGGTCCTCCTCACTCAGCGTATATGCATGTAGTCTATATGCATGTCTATATCTCCTGTGGCCTAGTGCCCCACAGTTAGTGATCAAGTGTTCCATTGACTCCTCTTCTTCACCGCAGAATCTGCAAGTGTCCGTGTTGGATAAGCCCATTTTGTGAAGGTGCTTGTTACAGGTATAGTGGCCTGTGAGTGCCCCTGTTAGTGTTTTTAAGCTTCCCCTGTCCAGTTTAAAATGTAACATAAGTGACTGGTTCCTTTGCCATTCATCACATCCTTGACGGAATTTTCAAGGACACGTCTCGGAATTTCACCCTTGTTGGTTTTCATTCTATATGTTCGCATTCTCCTTCAAGACGACAGGTTCATCTTTTAAGCACGATTAAAAACCTTAATACGGAAAATTCTATGAATAATTGTTCAACAATGTTTCAAATCCGCGCCGAAAAATATGTTTCAACCCGCCCCAAACATCATTTACAAAAATAAGTACAAATAAACCATTGCAAAGTTGAGGTAAGGACTTGTAAGATCGTGAAGGGTATTAAATTCGCGTGTTGCGGGTCTACTACTACTTATGGCGGAATTTGTAAAATAAACGAATTTTGTGGCTCTATACCATGGATGCACAGACCGCGGCCCGCCTGTCGAATACTGGTGGCCCGCCGACAGCAAAAATAATACTCTCGTACATTCGAAGAATATTTAATTCTATTCCAGAATAAAACCAAAAAAAAATATGTTCGAAAAGTAATTTGAATCTGGCGCGCGCTATATTTGAATCTAGCGCCCAAAAATGCTAAGTCAAGTAACATCGCTTGCTGCCTTTATATAAAGTTCAAAATAGTAGAGAAATCAAGAATTTTCTAGCGCGGTGTGAGCAAGCGAGATAGCAATAGTCCCGAATTCCCGATTGCTCGCGTAGGTACGAGTAGATACACGAAGCTTCCAGAGTCGTATGCGTGGTATAAAAGCCACGCTAACCGCAGCGACCGACAGTTCGGTTTTAATTTGAGTGAAATGTCAACAGGAAGAAATAAGCGCGAAAATACAAAGCGAAGTAATAAGTGATTGAGAATAAGTGCAGTTTAATAGTGTTTTGGGGAGGCAATAGTTCTAGTGTAGATTTTAACTCGACTAGCCGGTGTCATATATTTTGATCCACATTCAACGTAGATTTCCTGTTAACCCGTCAAGTGCCGTGTATAATTGTGTTGTGAAATCGTAAGTAAAACTCAGTTATTAATAAGTGTTTCCCTACCTATTTAATCAATTTTAATCAAATTTAGCTTTAATGTTGGCCAAATATTAAAATAAAACAAAGAAATTACTATTTTTATCAGAATTTCTCTAACTGTAATAATTACGTCATTATTTCAGATATAAAATCTGTATAAAAATCTTAAAATTTCTGAGGAATTTAATCAATTATTTTTGATAATTTAAAAAAGAATGGGTAATTTAAGTAGGTACTGTAATTTGTTTTTTTAGTTGCTGTGTTAATCCTAGCCAGAATTAGAACGCAACATGGAGAAGCCAGGACCTAGTAAAAACGTAAGGTTAAAGGTGAAAATCGGCAGTTTCAAGAAATTTGGACTGAGAAATACTTTTTTGTATGGTCGCATAACAAAGTCGTTTGTTTAATTTGCAAGAATTCTGTTGCGATTGCAAAGGAATATAATGTAAAAGGCACTATGAAACGCAGCATCCTTCTTTTACCAAGTTTACAGGCGAATTAAGAAAGCAAAAAATGTTGTCTTTAAAACGGGAGCTTATTGGTCAGCAAGCTATGTTTACAAAACCCATTCAAGATTCAGAAACAGCTACAGAAGTTAGTTATGAAATTTCTCGAATTATAGCAAAGCGAAGTCTCCCCTTCAATGATGGCGATTTTGTAAAAGAATGCATAGAAATTGCCGCTAAGAAAATGTGTCCAGAAGCAGCAAAAAGTTTGAGAAAAATTCAACTGAATCGTATGACTATCCAAAGACGAATTATATCTTTGTCAGGTAATATTGTGGAACAATTAATTGAAAACTAAGATCATTGATTTCTTTTTCATTAGCACTCGACGAATCCACTGATATTAGTCCCACAGCTCAACTTCTCATATTCATACGAGGTGTTACTCAAGATTTTGAAGTCTTAGAAGAGTTATTCGGAATGTGTTCATTGAAAGGTCAAACCAAAGGAGTTGATATACTCAATGTACTTTTGGATGAGTGTTCAAAAACTGATTTGGACTTATCAAAATTATCGGGAGTTGCGACTGACGGTGCTCCTTCGATGATTGGTGTCAATTCCGGGCTAGTTACTTTACTGAAAAAGCATCTGCAAGGAAAAACATAAACGCTGAAGATCTCATGCAGTTTCACTGCATTATACACCAAGAAACCCTCTGTTCTAAAAAAAATTGAATTTCAAAATGTCATGAAAGTGGTAGTTTCGACTGTAAATTTCATAAAATCACGAGGACTCAATCACAGACAATTCAAATAATTCCTTGATGACATCGAAAGCGAATACGGAGATTTACTGTATTATACAGAAGTAAGGTGGCTAAGCCGTGGATTGACACTGGAACGATTTCTATATTTAATAGAAGAAATTGGAATATTTCTGGCGGAAAAGCAAAGGGATGTCCCGGAACTTAAAAACTCCTGATTGGTTGTGTGATTTGGCTTTTTTTGGTTGACATTACAAATCATTTGAATGTCTTGAACACACGGCTTCAAGGCAAAAATCAACTGATATCCCAGCTCTACGCTCATGTATCATCCTTTCAATGCAAGCTGACACTTTTCAGATCACAATTGAATTCTGAAATTACAATCATTTTCCGAATTATAAGAAAATGGCTGAAAAAATTCAACAAAACTGCGATTAATTTCAGTTATGTAAGAAAAGCTAGATATTTTGAATCAATCTTTTCAAGACAGATTTTCGGAGTTTAAAAAGTGAAACCTCTGTTGGACATATTCAGCAATCCTTTCACGATTTCAGTTGAAAATGCGCCAGAGTCAATGCAGTTAGAAATTATCGACATTCAAAACGATCAAGATTTACGCAACAAATTCAACGAAGGAGACTTGCTGAACTTTTTACCGCTGCATTGATAAAAATATGTACGAAAAGTTGCGCATAAACGCTCTGAAATGTGCCAGCTTATTTGGTTCTACCTATATATGTGAACAAACTTTTTCAATACTAAATAATAATAAAACAAAAAATCGAAACCGCCTTGCAAATGAAAGTTTGGAAGCAGTTTTACGTGTTGCTACAAGTAAATTTGAGCCAAATATAAAAAGATTGTAAGCACTATGCAGTGCCACGCTTCAAATTAATAAATTCTTTTTGAATTTTAATAAATTATTATCAATTCTTTATTGTCTTTAATTACCTATACTTCTGGCGGCCGGCCCGCCATCAGTTCATAATTTGCCCGAGTGGCCCCTAGTCTTCATAAGTCTGTGCAACCATGCTCTATACTCTTATTATTTAATATCTTAAAACCGATTATAAACCTATATATATATATTTTAAATGTTTTTTCTGTTTTGTGTATGACCATATCCTAATTATTTTTATGTATCTGATGTGTAAGGAGATGACTAACTTCCTAACCTTTTTTAACGCTAATCCTTCGTCAAGTCAATGGGCAGACATGTCCCAAATTGGGTCTAAGAAAACAAAGTCATAAATTCTATAATTCTAAGTCCTAGGGGACAGTAGTGGAAAGTTTGGCTGAACTTATTATAAATAATTATTGAAGTGAGTAAAAAAGGTAAGTGGTAAGATACCATATATTGTTACTTTCTTCAAGTCCAAAAATGATGATAAGCCCATCATCACTTCTCTATTCCTTAATTGAGGTTAAATTCAACAACAAACAAGGAATTTACAAAAAGCTCGATGATAAAACGTAACGAATACACGCTATGCAAAATTTCGAGCTCGTAAACTTGCTGATTCTTCACTTATGATTGAAAAAATAATAATAAAGCTGTACAAGCCCTTAACATTGTAAAAACTAGTATTTTATCGTTGCACACACTACTTTTAAAGGTCAGACATAAAATTGGCAAAATAGTTTTGGAACCAATAAAAAGAATTCAAGTTTAACCGATCTTGAAGAAAAGCATCCAACACCCTTAACCCTCCGTCTTACTCATGAGTCCGGCCAGACCTTTTTCAATCTGAAATGTTATTTTAATATACTTAAAACTTAGTTAGAGACTTGAATTTTCAGGTAACCTCCTACAATTGAGTTGGCTATATACATTTAAAAAAGAAATCCTAGAAAGGATACAGAAGGAACTTATTTGAATATTTTACTACACACATCACATATGTAGCACATGTGGTGTGGTTAGACCCATATATGTTTTCTATTGAATTCGCATATTATCGCATTGTTTTTGCATATTCTATTGGACACATAACATTGGTGTTAATGGGATACATTTCACGCGAATTTTCTCTAATTGTTCGTTCTCTTCAAAATGAGTGATGAAGTGGAAATCGTTTATAATACGCGATCACGAGAACAGAGTGCGGATATTAATTTTCATACACGATTGGCAGCGGGTTTAGCCAAAGACATAGAACGTAGAAGAATTGAAGAAGAGCTCACCTGAACAGATAGTTCAACGTTTATAAAAATCCAGCAAATATATATCTGCATGGATATAAATATGATGCAATTCTAATAACTGGATATTTCCATACGAACACGTGAAAATACATAAGGGTCTGGCCAGACCTATGAGGTACGAATGTGACAATCCGAACATGTGTCAAACGGAGGGTTGAAAGTTAAATCACATGATTTTCGCCAAAAATTGACGTTGATGAATGCTTATTATTACTTTGATCATCGTTAGCATCTTTTGCTTAGATAGCCGAAAATAAAATAATCTGAAATATGTACATAGGCATGTACTTCATAACGAAAATAAGTATCGAATAACAATATCAAAACACAACGGCGTCATTCCCAAGGGTAAACCGAACAATCAATCAAACGTGAGGCGGCACATGGTCTTGGTCGGCATAAACCTCTTCGTCATTCGTTAGTATTCAGTGAGTACGTTTCCTGGTAATTAAGCCCAACCATAAACGAGTCCGTATGACTTCGCATCGTAATAAATCAAATCGGATTTGCTAGTTTCGATTTCGTCGGTCTGCCAATTATATCTTCATTACCGCCAGCCGTATAAAAGATAGGGCTTTGAGCTATTCACAGAATAGGCATTGAATCTCTGTGTACACATGTTGGATGTGTATTCGCACATAAATACAGATACGAGCATAAATATGTATAGGCGTTACGCAGATAATGATCTTTCTGTTAATTTTATATTTTCCGCTTGTCCGATGTTTATTGTCTCCCTTTTTTCGTTTCCGCTTTGTCGGTAGGTATGTGACGGTAATTTAGAGTTTATGAAGAGACTGACACTTAATTAACTTCAACACAACTAGTAATGGCCGAGCGGCTTAATAGCGGTAATGACTTTGCAACGTCTGAAATGGAAGATCTTTTGAAGATCTAAATATTTGAGCGTATGAAGTGTAACCTTCTATTGAAATAGAGAGACGTTTGAAAGAACGTATTTGGAGCAAGTGGCACGCCAACCTGTAATATTCTTGAAAATAGCAGCTTGTTCTCATGCTCTTCAATACAGACATACATTGGCGAGCAAAAAATTTAGGTCACTTGGAAATTGTAATGTTTTCTTTTTTGTTATTGCCTGTTTTCATCTAAGTTGCTTCCAAAGCTTCCAACCACGTCTTAAAGAACATTGTCGACATAGGTTAGAAACGAAAATGTATAATCAGAAAATACACCTTATATATATATATATATATATATCAGCACTACAGGCCTTAAAGGGCCAGGGCTTGTTCGAAGCTACCCAACCGTATACATACGTATACCGTACCGCTCCTAGCCCGCCTAGTGGCATTTCCTTTCCACAACATATTGGAGGAAACAGATCCATTTTAAGATTTTAAACTGCTTCGCTCCGCCGCGGCCGGGTTTCGAACGCCGGACCTTCTCATTGTGAAGCGTGATTTTTACCACTCAGCCACTAGGGGGTTAGAGTTATACACCTTACATTTGAAAATAACCCGTAACTTAGATGAGAACAGCTTCCCAACATGGTGTTATTTTCAAACACGTTGTTATTGTCATTGCACTGCCTCTGGAAACCTAATTTAATAGTCAATATTCAATCAGAAAGTATTAAAAGAAATTAATTAATTAACGATTAAAGAACTAACATTAATCAGAAAAAAAAATTTTTGTTACGTGTATTCCCTCCTCGTGCGTTACTGACTGCTTAAAGTCGGCGGTACATACCCTCAATTAAATAACGAATCACATTCTGGGCAATGTTATTCCACTTCTGCAATAAAAGCTCTCTGAGCTTCTGGGCAGTTCGGTTACGTCGTCCTAGATATATTCAACGGGATTCACGATTCGATTGAGTGCTGGCCAATCAAATCTTCTAATACCCACCTCATCCAGATATTCTCTAAGTACTCCCGCTACGTGAGGTCTTCCATTATCTTGCATGAAAATGCCATGCTAGTCCATGATGATTCTAGAACAGGGAGCCATTCTGTATGTGCACATGAAGAGATACCTGCCCAAGCCATAACCGACCCACCGCCAAATGGAAGTAGCTCGTCAATATAAACTGAAGCATATCTTTCTCCTGGTCTTCTTCAGACTCGACCGACATACGTCTGACCCGTTGAGGCAAAAACGCAACTCGATTTTGTATTCTTGGAACGTACGAAATCCTTAATTACTATTTTGTGTTTTGACATTTATACTTTTAGTATGTACGCAATCTTTTTTCATTCTTTTAATCGTTCGTTTAATAAATTGTATTGGTTTGTTTGTTCTAATTAAGTTGTGCCTATAAATATATCTGGTTGCTGCTTGGCTATTTTAACTTGTATACTTTTGCCTCATAAAGGTGCATATCATTAACAATTTTGATTTCTATTCCTATTTCCCTTCGTTTTCTAATGGCAAATTATATATTTTATGTTCATATTTTTTATTTATGCACATCGCTTGCTATATCTATCTAAAACTTTGTTTACGCCAAAACAGTAAAAGTAAAAATTAAACGTGAAACAAACTGATTAGTATGAAATAATGATCGTGCTTGGTTGTGGCATAACAAACTACCCAGTGTAAGAGATCATTGGTCAAACAACCAGTCTCTTGGCAGCTCTGTTCTAAGAAGGGCTATAGCACGCGATCGATGCTGCTATTTACTATCAAAAATGTATTACAATGATCCTGCAAAGCCAGCTAATGCATCTAAGACATACTACTTTGATGAAGTAGTTTCATGTTTGATATATACTTTTCAAAAACCTAGAAAGTTCCCATCAGTCTATTGATGAAACCTCGACCAAATTCAAAGGGAGATCTTCCCTAAAGCAATATATTTCATTAAAACCCATAAAAAGAGGGATAAATATGTACCAGAGATCTGATTCTTTTAACGAGTAGATATGCGACTTCAACACCTACTCTGGCCAAGAACTGGGAATGTGTCGTGACAAAACTAGTAAGTACAATACGTTCTCCTGGTGTGTGCCTCGGCTTTTGATAGGTTTTTTGACATATGTCAAATTGTTGAGTGCACAGTGAATTCTGCCCTGAAAGGGTTAATGCCCAGATTCGGTTTTTTTGCCATCAATTTTGAAAATATTCGAAACTATGTTTATATAAAACATCCTTTTTTTATTCTGTCACTTACGACCCCTTGTGCAAGATAAGTCAGACAATTCCCAAAATTTATTGCTATTTGCAGAAAAATTTTTCGATTAAAACTATACAAAAATCTGATTTGTTGTTGAATATTTATTATGCAACGTCACAGGATCCTTACCGTCGTCGGACAATTTGTTTTACTTTTATATAATTTGCACCTATGGCTTATTTCCTTCATAGACAATATATGTAAGTAACTCATCAAGTACTAGATCTTTTTCCCCGTTAGTGTACCTCTTTCACGAAACTAAAAATCTCTCAACATATTAAACAGAATTAGTAATTATAAATACCTAAAAAGGAGGGTGTGTGTGTGCGCACGCGCTAGAAAGAACTAAGAAAAAAAGCAAGATAGAACGGCGTCTATTTGACGATTTCAAGCGTCTCACTTTTCCCAGTTAACTGTCGCCGCAGAACCTCCCAAAAAGAGCTTCACTCTAATAATTGTATATACGTGGTCCAACCTTATGACGACTTTACAATGTCTTAGAATTTTAAGTATTTTTTTAATGTAATGGTCTTCGTATAATGTCTCATATGTTTTACCCACAGAATTGTATGTATCTGGGTGTTAATTTTTTTATAATAACTTAACTGCGAGTCAAGCACGCTTTTATTGGAATCACTCCATATTGTAAAATTTTATTTATATTTATTTATTAATTAAATTAAATTTTGTCTAGTTTTCAATAATAGGGAAATGCATATAAATTAGTTTTTCTTGTAATTTTATTCCCCCACTTTCTTCGACTTCAATTGAATTTTGAAACTTTTGAATATTATTTTCTTTTATATTTGTTTTTAACTCAATTCTGTGCTATACATTATCGATGGTGGTTCTTTTTGGTATTAGTTGGTTCAACAAAAATTGAACAGAACCTTGCTCCTGTCCTCATTGTTCCATTCCAAGTGATTACGGGCAAAAGCCAATTTTGCAATTCGAGGCCGGCGTTGCAATGGCCTCCCCTAACCGTCTCTCCCCATAACAATCCACCAGCACGAAGCCTTCTTCTAACGATCCATTCACTAACATTCACATCTCTAACTTCTTGAAGTTCATTTCGCAAGGAAACCGCAGAAGCTGTTATATTCCCCAAACTTGCGGACACCAAAAAACAGTCATCTCCTGGGGTGGTGACTCCTTTTCGTCGGGATCCTGCTTTTCTGGTTGTTACATCAGTCTTTTCAAAGCGTTGGTACACATTTTGTACAGCACATAAACTTTTCCCAACATTTTTGTTTGAGTTGCCAATCTGTCTCTCCTCAAATGCGCATGTGTAACTTCTAGCTTGTATAAATTCTTGTAAAGAAAATGCAACATGTACCAGTTTTCCTGGTAAATTTTCAAGTATAAAAGTCTGACTTATCCATTACCACTATACGCGTGTAATTATGGGAGAGAGGAAACTTGTACAAGAATTTCTTGTTATTGTCCGTCGGCCTCTACATATTTGCCTTTATTACCTATAATAACCAACGAAGAACGAGTAGAACATTTGGAGGAGCCTTCACTAAACGACACTTCTGCTTCCTTGGTTGTCAACCTAAACTGCCAGACCATTACTCTCCCAAGAAGTATCAAGGGAGTCGTAATCTAATCTGGAACATCCAAGTATGTTAAAGGGAATTGAGTGAAAAATTGCACGAGGAAAAAATAGTCAAATAGAGTGTAAAAAACTGACTGAAGACTAATATGACCACAACTTTTGTAGATAATGGTCAGATCTTTATATGTCTCCAGAGGAGAATATTGTACTGAGAATTTAGTTCAATTTCTTAAACAAAATTGCACCGGCCTAGCTCTTAATTAATGATATAAAAAGCATAAATTATAACAAATTATATTTATAATTTTTGAGAAATATTTAACATAAAATCAATGTAATTACCTAGTGTTGTGTGTGTGTGAGTATAATTTCTTTTTCGATGATGGTTCTTCCTATATCTCCTGTCTTAACTTCTATTCTCGATGCACCTTTAATTTCTATGGATTCTTCCCCTTCTTAGATTCTATCTTCTGTGGTATGGTGAGGTTCTTTTATTCACTGGTACTTCTTCTTAAAACCATTTTATTCCAAATATATTTATCGACTTATTTGTTGATTTATCTATCTTGTCAACTTTTTCGTCGTTGACCAAAACAAACTTTTTATTTCTTTTGGAAACCAGGCTGCTTTATTTCTAAGTTGTCCACGATACGAAAACTTTAATTCTCCTTGACTCCAGTTCATCCAGGTATATCGCTGTTATAGAAACCCGTATTGAATGTCGATGTACATATCCTTAGTTATTTCCAGTAATTCTTTATGAATTCTTGTTATGTGAAAGTGTTGTATGTACATATGTGACTTAATGTTAACATGTTTTCTGTCTATTAACCGATGCTTTTTATAATAATTAATAATTTTATTTCTAGTTACGTTTAATATACTACAATTAATTTACAGAATGCGGAATCAAGTTTGTTGTGCTGAATATGAGATCCTATACATCCAACCACGTACGTCACATATCGGTATATTCTTTCATTGCTAGTCGCATTAGTATGCTATAGGAGACATTCGCTTTATTGGACAACCTTGATTATCCAGTACACAGATACACTTTTACATCACATCCTCTTCAGTACGTTCTAACCATTCTTCCGTGAATCTAACCAAGTGAAGAAGAAAAGCCATATAAGCAGAGGATACATAAATTAATACAAGCATTCGAACAGAAATCGTTTACGTTCGGCCATGCGTGTTGCATGAAGGCAGACACGTCCATCCCTTACGAACTTAGCGGAGCAAAAGACGAAAAGAAACTAAAAAACGAAGAAACGGCCTCGCTTCGTGCCGCTTCCTTTCCTTTCATATTTATTTTATTCTAGTCGGTAGCCGAAAAACTCTCCGAACTGACAAAAAGATAAACGTTCACCGAAGTGGACAGAATAGGAATTATTATCGCCGCCTAACGGGGCGTTACGTCGCTTTTAATAAATTCGAAACGCAGCTAGAAGTGCGCGGATGCTTGAACGTATGTATTGGATGTATATGTGAGTATACGATTTTGTCTTCGTAGTAATTGGCTCGATGCGAGCCTACCACATATTTACAGATGTGTGAATATGTACGGAGGCAATCCGAACATGTGCAGCGGATGTAGCTGGTCGTATTAGAGTCCGCTATTATCGGCGCATAATTATAAATTATCAGCGCCATAAAACGCCGCGTAATAACGACAAAGTAATTGTGCCGCTAACATCAATTACGTCTGGCAAATGATATAAATAAATGGTTATTTATGTTGGAATACGTGTAATTCAAGTAGACGTTAATATTTCTGGATGCACACGCATACTTCAGAAGGCATTAGATGATAAAGTGCGCTAGAAATAGTTGTTAGAAGTGGTTATGGATGAGTTATTTGGAATGGTTTTATGATGCCAAATACGTTTGCCTAAGAGTTCATTAATCTACTTTCTTTTTCTGGTTAAATTTGAAGCCGAATCGTTCTCATAGCTTTGGAACTCAGAACTCACTCGAGTACGGATCAGTTAATCACCGAGTTAATCACAAAAGTCATCGTACACCTATCGAAAACAAGCTTTCTGCAATATAAATATCACTGTCGGTACGGAAACATATACGTTAGAAAAATTAGTAAGAATTCTACCAAAACTAAACCTTATTTCATAATAGCATCCGTTCAAATTAATGAAAGCGAGAAAACGTAAGAGTAGAATCTCACAAAAGTGAACGTACACTAAGCAGATAATTTGAATAACATGAACTAAAATTAATATTTTATAGGGCCTCCTTTAACTTCACGGACAGGAGCTAACCTTTGTGACATGGAAGATAGTAACTTATCTGTAAAGTTTGCTGGAATTTGATCCTATTCTTCTATTAGTACTTGTTTTAAGAATTCTCGATTTCTTACAGCACGATTTGGTAAGTATCTTTTTAGATAATCCCATACATGCTCGATGGGATTCAAATCTGGCGATTGGGGCGGAGAATGAAGCTCTTGGGACATATTATACAATAGCCATTCACGCACGATGAATGCCGTATGCTTAGGATCTTGATCTTGTTGGAACATGCATCGTATTCCTAATTGCAGTTTTTCAACATCAGCCTTTAAATGTGTAAATCGGGTTTCTTATCCATAATACCTTCAATCAACACCAAACTCCCCAATCCAGTCGTTGACATGGACCCCCAAACCGTAACGGCTCGTCCTCCATGTTTCACAGTAAGCACAGTATTTTGAATACCAAAGGCATTACATGGTTTTCGCCAGACCATTCCTCTCCTCGCTGAAGCAAAAATGGTGAATTTACTTTGATCAGTAAATATACACTATTGCCAAAATTCGCTTTACTTGGAAAACCAACAGCTGGGAGTCAAAAACAGCAATTGAAGAAGAAACGTCGTTAGTTGAAGACTTCAAGATTTGAATTTTTCCTGTTGGGTTGCCCTTCGACGGTTAATAACAATGACGAAGTTTATCAACTTAAGTGATCTTTAAACACTTTGTTGTGATTCTTCAAATTGAATACAGAACTCTGTCCACATTCGTCAGACTCAATACAGGACTGGATTCTTCTGTTGAAAAGCTTAAAAGTCTGGTCGTTGTTCTCAAAAATTGAGCTTCGGGATCGCGTTTTCTGCCAACAATTTTTTTAATCGTTGATCGTTGGATGCGGATACTCGAACTATGCGTATGTAATATGTAAACAAATGTTGCAACTCGATATTCGCCCACCGCCACACATCGAATTAACCTGAAATTTTGTACGCGTTTCTAGAATCGGTGACACCATATGACCGTAATATGATCAGGATCACCAATTCATAATGAAGCCTCTCCTCGGGTTAGATTGTATATGTCGTGTTTGGACAAAGCCGTATCTTTTAGTTGTCTCTAACTATAAATTTTATTATTTTCTGCTGCTATTGTTCGTCTGACCTCGTTTAATACTTTTGAGCTCTTCTAATTTAGATTATGTCTTCCTCGATTCTTCAGGAAAAGGCAATGGTTGGGAAGCCCAAACCCACAGTCAAAGACACTATGAAGGTGATCTTCAAATTCATTCCAACTTATGATTTTACGGATGCTACGTTCCTCGCATATCTTCAAAATACTCTCTACTCTGTTAAGGTCAATCAAACAACAAATTGGGATGTAACAGCTATATTTTCAGAACGTTAATAAATGAACTTTGTTGTATAACCTTTTCCAGTGAAAATCTGACATTATTTATAAGCAAACAATGTTTTTACGTGGGCACTTTTGCCAAAGATCAATTAAAAATAACTACTAGGAATTCTTTTGCCTAATTACTTTTTGGTTAGATTCTTTTCTCTGAACTTTGGATTTAGCTAATCTAGCTAACAACTTGATCAACTAATCCAGTATTTACATTAATTTTGTGTAATTTAAAGCTTTCTGAAAAATAATTTAGACTTTATATTCCAATTTGTTTCTGTAATGCCGTTATAGTGCATGACTGCTCCTCATATGTAAATTTTAATCTGTTATGATAACTATTCTCTTTTCTTACGGAACACAAACAGTCTTGAACATCACGCCTGTAAAAACTTAGACTTGAATTTAATTTTGCCAAAGAATTTTGCTGTAGGTCCTCTATTACCAGGTTTGCAATAACTGCTGATATCCACGTATAGAAAATTTGATTCCGTATTCTACAAATTTGCTTTCCTGTTGAAACACATAAAGATCTGACCATTGTCCACAGAAGTTTTATGGTCTTATTTGCATTTAATAGGTTTTACTCTCTATTCAACTACTCTTCTCTCACGCAACTTCTCTCTCAATCCCCTGTAACATTCTCAGGCATACCCGTCTAGATTATGCCTCCATTGATTCTTCTTGGGAGGGAAATGGCTTAGTAGTTTAGATTGACAGTCGTAGGAGAAGAAGCGTCGTTTATCAAAGCCCTGTTCCAAATATTGTACTCTACCGGTTTTAGGTGGATCTATCTTTTATGTCATAAATTATGAACCAAAATTGCAATGGAGAATTTGGACACACTCGACTTGCGCAAATTTTAATCCTAAGACGATAAATGTACGTGGTAACAAATGCAAGATAATTAAGAGGGTCAGGGGACACATGAATTGTGTAAATGATAATTGTTGAGAGGGTTGCACTTTTCGAAGTGCTCACATTTTATCAGAAGATTACATCATAAGATCGGGGAATACCCAGCGAGTGCTAGCCCTATCACCACCGAAATGACGCGGTCCTGTCGGAGTGCTTCTAAGTCTAAGAACTCCGACCAACTCTCACCAACTGCATACACCAACTCACCCCAACTCGAAGAGATATTAAATAGAGGTCATTATTGCTGGTGAAGAAAAGATAAAATTTTCTATGATTCGTGTGGGCCACAAAATACATACTCAACAGATTTGGGCAATTCAAGTCTGAGATTAAATACTGGTCATTACAGCTAATGAGGAAGGGATTCATTTTGCGTAGTTTGTGTGCATCGGCATCTACGACTCTAGTGTGGGATCAAATTCACTTCTTTCTATTAGATCGTTTCTTTAATCTAGTTTTTATCCCTTTTACATCTTAACAAAAGTTTTATTCTATAGTAAGGTCCTGGAACAAACATGATAAATCTACTTAAAATACCTCAAAAGTTGATATTCAACAGAGGAAGACGCTAATGCTTTTCCAAGAAAATAAACCACTACTATGGATGTGTGGTATCGCGTAATGAATAAGTTTATTATAGTTAAGAGGAAGTATCCAGAAATAGTACAATAGTACAATGATATCAAGCCACATACAAGTTTGTTCATTCGTCAAAATTAGTACAGCTTGTATGAAATGTATTATCGCTTCCAACATATTTATCAGATCTGCCAAACTGTGTTCTTTACCACATTACCAAAGTTTTCATTCTCTACAAAGTCTCTTAGATAGTGAGGTACACTATTTAAGTGAGTAAGAAGGTTTACCCATAAATTGTACTTATTATTTCTCCGGAAAAATAATCACCAGATTATATATATTATTTGGTATGATTTATGGTTCCCATAACAGATTCTCAGATTCGCCTTTGATTTGTGTAGTTTTTTTGGGAAAACAAATGAAAGCTCTTGCAGTTATCATCTCTACAGATTCTTATAAAAATTTAAAACAGATATAGGTGTAATAAATCGAGATCAGATTCTTGTGATACGTTTTAGCTGCAAAAGGAACGAATAAAGGAAACACGGTTTTGTTAATGCAAGAAAGAATATTGCAGATGTAAAATAGACCATTACAAATACCATTAAACTTCATATCCTTGACGCCCATTTTGACACTATCATAGCCCAGCTCCAATCGTAGTCTTGTTCACGCTATACATATTCCAGATTGTATGAATTTATGGCATGTATTAAGCTGCATTTTAAGGATCATATGGAAAAAAAGAACGTATTTGAAAAATAGTTTCAAGAGGTTGGAGAGAGTTATAAATACAACCAAAAAAATTGACAATAAAATTCTACCTACTTTCACACAAATTATCTCTGAGATGTATTTACAAAAAGTTGTGCAAGGACCTTGTGCGGTTGCCAAATAAATGCATCTCAGTGAGATAATTTATGTGAGAATATGTAGAATTTTATTTTCTCTTTTTGGTTGTAAAAAGAACGTAAGTTTACTGTAAACATAACTGAATTTATATTTTCAAAACTCCTACCCTTCACTGTCTCCCTTTTCTCGAACGTTAACATGCGCGTCTCTTGAGTATATTATTATCGCCTGGTTTCTAAATTAAGAGGAGCCACTGGTAAATCGAAGGACGGCACGTCCCGAAACGGCAAACAAAAGCTGACCGAGATCGAAACACATCAGATAAAGTCACGGGAATTAAGTATTCAATGGAAGTCGCATCGTCATCGGAAAAGATTAACAGCGCCAACGGCAGCCGCTGCGCCGAGCAATTTCGAGCCGCTCCAAAGGAAGATCCGCCGGATTGAACACGTACGTACTGATGAGTTGCGGTTATCACTGATTGTGAATCTTCGAGTCTTTGTCTCGGAAGAAACGCGCGATACGCAACGCGTTTGCTTTTCTTTCGATATCTCTTTTTTTTTGTTTGTTTCGGAGATAAACGAAGCAGGAAATGGAACGATGTGAGGATCAGATTGCATATGGGCTTAGATTTTGTCGATGATAAATAAGGATATTCAATTACTTCAGATGAAAAAGTATATGTAGGGTTTGGTATAAACAGATGGTTAAATATTAATGTAAAAACATTGTTTGCTTTTGTGTGTTGTATGTTTTTAATTTGCTACAATGAAATATAGTTGCACCAACAAACTAACATCCAAAAAAGTTCACACTAGTTTTTCAAATACTACTTTCATTAAGTTGGAAGAGAAATCCTTATCCTTCAGAGCAACGGTTTTCAAACTCGTACGTGTGCCCTTCAAAGGCAATCCACAAGCAAGCAATAGACGTTATGTACTTGGTTTCAAATAAAATAAACATTGTCTGAATTTTATTGAAAATCTATCTTTTCTTACATTTGTATATTGTGAATGGTAATAATATTATCGTTCTGGATTCGATGGGAAACTCCCTGCTCCCCTGCTTCAAAATCTTAATGAGTAATGCGTGTTTGTTCAGTGTAGTGATTGTCGTGTAGGAATTAGCAGTAAAGCAAATGTCGGATCAATTCCCGAAATGTTCTTCGGTTAGTCATGGTAGTCAATTTGATAAAATCTTGAGCTTTAAACACCTGCTTATTTTGAAAATTTTGTTTTGAAATGGGCAATGATCGTATTCAGTTGCTGCTGAGATGGCTTTCAAAAGGAAAAATGCGTAGTGAGTTGCTCGAGTTACATTCTGAGATGCAATTGTTTCTAACAGAAACCAATTTTGAATTGAGAGATCGATTAACAGATAAGTTGTGGCTGACAACACTAGCTTACTTAGCAGACGTCGACTCAATGATCTGGACTTCAGTTTGCAAAGGTAAAAACAAATCGATTTTTGATAAATGACAAAATTAGGCCTTTTACCAGGAAATATCAAATGATAAACGACAGTGTCTTAAATTAAAAACCTACATTCACTTTGTAATTAGCAAAATTTTGTAGCGAGACATGGAACAAGTTACGACATCCTACATACAATATCCCGAATTACCTGCATACAGCGTGCTGACTAGAGTGGGGAGTCGGCGATGCTGTCGTAACTTATTTCGTAATTGTACGCTGTTACCGCTGTTTGCCCAGACTACTAACAAATAACGAAAGATATAGGGGTTTAAAAATGGAGTTTGCCACGTTAGAATTTGCCGCATTTTGTTTGAATGTTAAAAATGAGTATCCAACTTTGTCCAAGAAAGCGTTGTTGTTTTTAACTCCATTTTCAACCACCTACCTTTGTGAAGCTGGATTTTCTGCAATGCTGGGAATTAAAAATATATATCGAAATAGACTTGAAGTTGACACAAATTTCCGCACGAAATTGACTAAAAGTGAACCTAACATATCCTCCTCTCTTATTGCAAGGACGCAGACCCATTAATCCATTGACTTTTAAGATGTTATGAAACATTTGTAACTCTTTTGTCCTGTAATAAACGATTTAAAATGAAAGTTGTCTTATTACTATAAAAATCTGTTACATGTTTGCCAGTACAGTGAAATCTCCCATTGTGGACACTTCCCTTAAGAGGACACCCCCTTTGGACGGACACTCTTGGCCGGTCCCGGCAACATCCTATAAGACAAGCATTGCAATCGCTCCCCATTGAACGGACTCTCTCATGAGCGGACGCGGACACACGCTTGACATAAAAATTCTGCTGGACGGATATTTCGTTTGTTTTTGTCCGATTTTCTTCATGTCATAATTTACAAATAAGCTTGTGAAGTCTCTTTTAACTTGGCCGCTTTAACAACAACGATCACTTTGTCAGCAGAGCCATATATTTACTACATCACATAACATACTTAAATGTGGGTTTGGTAAATCGTTTTTCTCTCATATAATGTTTTCAATCTAACGTTTTTTTATACCACAACTTTTATCTTTTTAAGTTTTTATACAATTTTCGCTTCTGCTTCGGAGAGTTGACAATACTAATTCTTGCAATCTTCGTGGTGCGTACGTGTGGTGTACAAACTTATTTGACTAACAGTTTGTAATCTATACCATTATTTACGAGATTTAGGGATTCCCCAAACAACAGATGTGATTTGTAGTTTGGAAAGCAGTGCTCATTGGTTTGTATACATTAGTGTGCGCGTGACGTTTGAAAATGGATAAAAAGATGTCTGTATTAACACTGAAACAAAAAATAGAAGTGTTTGAAGTGTACAATAAAGAAAAATTAAGTGTGAGAAATTTATCGAAGCGATTTAGCATTAGTAAAACTCAAGCTTCTAACATTATAAAGAAAAGAGAATTGCTAATAAAAAATGGCACTCAAATGCAAATTTAAATGAAAAAAGAAGCTTTTAATGCTGAAACAATTGATCAGTTGTTGCATGGTTTGTTGCAGCACGCAATAAAGGAATTCCATTAACTGGTAAGTAAATTAGGTTTTGTAATTCTATACAAAAGATTTGCAACAGGTTGATTCTTATTATCATTAATTTACTAAATGGACGCTGATTGACTAATATGTTTTATTCCAATAATTTTACTTTCCTCCTTAGGTCCATTGATACGAAGCAAAGCTAAAGTAATAGCTGAATCCTTGGGTAACAACACTTTCAATGCCTCGTCCGGTTAGCTTAACAGGTTCGTCACAATATTACGTTCAAAGCGATATGTGGCGAAGCCGCCTCTGTTAATCCTGAGGATGTAGCATCATTCATGGCAAAACTGCCTTCTCTATTAAAAGGGTACCTAGCAAGAGATATTTACAATGCTGACGAAACTGGGCTTTATTTTAGAGCATACCAAACAAAAGCATGACCTTAAGCAAGATAAAAAATGTGTGGGAGGAAAATTGTCTAAGGAAAGGATAACAATATTGCACTGTGCGAACATGGCTGGAGATAAAGAAAAGCTGCTGGCTATTGGCAAGGCATCTAGACCAAGAGCTTTTAAAAATTTAACCAAAGATAAATTACCGGTGACATGGAAATCAAACGCCAAATCGTGGATGACGTGTGAAATTATGAGTGAATGGCTAGAAAATTTCGATCGAAAAATGGGAGCACAAAACAGGCAAATTTTACTTTTTTGGACAATGCGGGATCGCATTCAAAAAACAGCAATTTTAAAAACATTAAAATACATTTTTGCCGCCTAATTGTACTTCAATCAGCCAACCACTTGATCAGGGTGTTATTAAAAATTTTAAGCATAATTACAGAACTTTGATACTGAAGCACTTACTAGTAAACATTGAAATTTCTAACACAGCCCATGATTTAGTGAAACGTATAAATTTATTGGATGCAGTTTATTTTGCTAAAAGTGCGTGGGACCAAGTTACTTCTGAAACAGTTCAAAATTGTTTACGTTTGAAAGCCAAGAATTTCCGTCAGCATTTGATGTAGAGTTTGAGCCTGAAGATGAGTTGCCATTAAACCTACTTGCCGAAATTCAGAAAAAATGTTTTGCAGGGGTTAGTGAGCAAAGCTTAAATGATTTTTATCATGTCGATGATGATTTACCAGATGAGAGATCACCTTTGGACTTATGGGTACCATTACAGGACCGAATTTCTGAAATTCAAAAAATTTCTGATGACTCAACAGACGAAATTGAATCTGTAGATTTTCAAGATGCAAGAAACAACATCTTAACATATAAAGAGGCTTTGGCTAAAGTGCATGATCTTATAGCGTTTGTGAAATGCCAAGGTGATACAGAAGCTATGAATATACTTTCATCGCTTGACTTACATTTTCAAGATATTATTGCCAAGACCAAAAGACGCCAAACCTAGGATGGAGGAATACTTATTGAAATAATATAGTACTCATAAAACATTTTATACTTTTATTACATATGGAGATACATATTAATGATTTTGTTATTAAAACCAATTGCGTTGTTTATTTTTTTAATAAAAGTATTTTTCAAAGAAAACTAACCATGTTTGACAAATTTTACTGATTTAAATTTGTAGTCTTCTCTTGACCGGACAACCCCCTTGTACGGACACATTTCAGTGGTCCCTTCGGTGTCCGCTCAAGAGAGATTCCACTGTATTTCTTCTTGCGGTACAAGTTTGGTGGATACAGCATTGCACTTGAATGATAAGCGCAGAAAGGGTTGAGAACCGGTGCTGTAGAGAGTGGTCTGTTACTACTCGGCGAAATTGATCAATAATGTTTTATTTCGCAAGTGATGGGTTTGTATAAAAATTGTTTCTTGCTTTTCTTTAATAGGCTCAGTTTTAAACTTTATTGTCTGAGGGATCTGTATGAATGGATGATAATCATTGAATTTTCTCATGTTGTGTGAAGGAAAGGAGAATATTTTCCCTATAAGTACGAGTAAATACAAAAGGAAATTTAATGATTGAAGGATGTGGTATGTGGTATATGCGATAATAGTAAATTTTCGGCGAGTAGCACTTTCTTTCCTTATATGAAAAAATCTTTGTAACAATTCTGTTCAAGAACTAGGGAAAACCCAAAAGAAAACCCTAGCCAAACTTTTCGTGAAATGTAAACATCATTTTAGTAAATTACTATATACATTATTTAAATTCTGAACATCGGTTCTGAAATGAATAGTATATATACAAACACCAATACAATAATTTTAAATTCAATGTCAATTAAATTTCGTTTATCACTTCGATTTATTGCGACATCAAATAAAACTCTATCCCTGAGTCATAGGGGCGCTTTCTGCCATACACTCGACGGATATCCCACGTATTCCCAATAGGAAAGGGTCAGGTGTTGGCTGCCACAATTTGATGGATGAAGGTAGCTGTGGGTCCATTCTTCGTCGACCTGCTGCAGGCACTGTACCAAGAACTAAGGAGAATGAGGAATTACACGCTCGCAAAGGGGCACAGACAATTGACACATCTTGAATTACCATCTCATTATGCTGTCCTTCACGTGAGGCGATGCACAACGTGAAGCCGACAGCCTTTTCCACTCGTCACAATTGTCGACAGCTTAACAAAATACGAGAAAGCAATGATGAGTTTGTTAAACGATATTTTCGTTTCGCTAACGATCGGATACGAATGTCACTCGGGTCACTGGCGCGGATGATGTCCGTGTTTACGCCGTGTGGTTTTTCTCATTTTCTCAGTGATAAAGGTTTAATTGAAGTTATTGTATCTTTGATCGCATCTTTGAACCAATTTCGAAGTATATGTTTTACGTTTGCTGTTAGGGCGCAATACACACTTTTTGTTAGAAAGACAGTACATGAGAGCAATCTTCGGCATCTTCAAAGGTATCAATTTATGTATATAATTAGAGACCGGATTATATGTTCGAGATTTGACTAACACATGTTTTAAATATGAGCAAAGTATGTTGAAAATATTCCTAAAATGTCTACAATATGTAAAATTTGTTTCAAAAATATTTTCAGAATGTCGAATATATTGCGAAGTAACTAGGAAAAGAAAAATACACTAAGAAAATTTAAACAGGTTTTATTAAACAGATACCTATCAGTTACACTTCTACGTTAAACCTTACATTCCTTACTGTAAAAAAACAATTCACAATTAAATGTTTTTCAATATTTTCAATAGCTAAATTATGTCTCCTATCCGTTAGTAGCGATTTGTACGTTGAAAAACTTCGTTCGAAGTCAACTGGTGTGATTGGTGCATATCTTAAAACATTAACAATTTCGGGATTTAAATCGGTTTCAACATCAAAATCGCCACCGAGAATTTGGTTTGTTTATTGCAACAAATTTAAATCGCTATTTCTTTTTAAAATATCATTAAATTCTTTATTTATTAATTGTCGTATTTATCCAGGAACTTTCTGAAGTTTTCCTTAAATTCACCAATCAAATGAAGAGAGTTTTGTAACGGGAGTGATTCAGTTTCAAGAATAACAATAGTTTTATGAACAAAATCATAATTTGATTTAAAGAAGCAAGGTTCATGCAGTGAATTATTTTCTAAGATTGATTTGGACTTTGAAATTGAAACTATATTTTCCTTCTCAAAATTTAAAATAAGTTCTTCAATAAGGACAAAATTTTCTGCATAAAGACTGGCAGCTTTTAACCATGTTCCTCATCTTGTGACTATTGGTTCTGGTGGCAAAGGAGTATTAGGTAATTTTTCTCTGTAACACTGAATCCTCAGAGGAGATTTTAATAATATTTTCTTTACGTAACTAATAATAATAATAATAATAATAATAATAATAATAATAATAATAATAATAATAATAATGACCTTTATTGATCAGACAGATGGCAAATTTAGATGAATGTTTACAATGAATGAATATTAACACAATTTTTGTACAATAAACGTTTCCTATCTTCTTAACAATTAACAATTACAATCATTATTATCTGACCAATAGGCGTAGGATTCAGACAAAGTCTGCTATTCTTCCTAGACCATTTAAATAATATGTGACATATATACATATACATACATGTATATACACATATATACATTAGACCTGCCCTTATTTTTCAAAATGGCGGCGCATAGGAGAGTAGGGTCCAAAAAGTTTCCATTTTATGCCACAATGCTCCATGTAAAATTTGGGCTCGATCCGACGACTCTAAGTGGACCCAAAATTGAGTTGAATAATAAGACAAGGTTTTATTATAAGAAATTAAGAACTTTATTCGGCATTTTTGAAAAAACTCAATTTTGGTAACAGTTTTGTTAATATTTCGTAATTTTCTTATTTTTATGTTATTCTCCAATAAATTACACGTGGCATTGTTATTTAGCACAACTGCGTTGCTGCTTACTTCTGAATTAGTTATTACATTTTCCTGCAAAATACCGTGATCTGATTTAATTATTGTGGCAACCCGTGTCGAGACACACACACACACACAACCAGGCCAAGAACGAGAGAACAACTGTCAAACGAATGAGTAGACGTTTTGGGTCAGTCGTATGAGAACAGCCAATCAGTATGTTACTTAATTGTGCTAAAGAAGTAAACCAAAATAATAAAGTACCAAAGTTAATTGTTGTAAAACAAATTATAATTGTTATTATTTTGGGTGAGTTTATAGGTTGTTACAATTATAATGTCAGAACCATCAACATCAAAACCTGCATCGGCTTCTGCATCAGCCATTTCCTCGGTAGAAACGCGTCAAACCGTTCAATCGCTCTACAACATAGACTTAGTGGGCAGAACAGCGGATAACCGGTGTCAAACTGCCGTCCAATAGGCAAGTCCTACAGGTCTTCTTTCATAACATGCGTTTTGCGAAACTCGACGCAAAGGAAAGTGCAAAATTAACGCTCGATGCAGTGTATATTTTCTGGCAACAAGCACGAATTCCAACACGATACGGAACAAGATGCGCGGAGAAATTGTTGAAATTGTACAATACGTGGAAAGATATACAAAAAGTGCCCGCTAGCAAGAGATCTGTGGCTTGGAAACAAAAGGAGCTTGCATTTACCAACGATCTGGACAATTTGTTTGATATTGCGACTGCAGATGCCCTAAAAACCATTCGAATTGAAGAAGATAAGAAGTTTCTCATTCGACAACGACAACCAGGACGCCCGGGATGCATGATTGGCTGCGATATGGTTTTATTTCTGCGAGAAAAAGAGCATCGGAACGAAAGGAGAAAGAGAAGCAGAGAAAGCGGAAATTTGAAGAAATGTCCAAGCCGAAAGATAGTGGTTCGTATTTGGCTTTATGTCATTTTCTATCTTATTGATTTATGTAATACATAACACATTTTAAACTTTTTGCAGCCGGCCAATATACAGAATCGAGTGATGAAGGTGAGGTTGAGGTTATGGAAGGAATTGATGAAAAAGCTCAGGACGTGGGTGAAGCGATTGAGGAGAGCACTGCCGATGCCGAAACTGGTGACATCGTTGAACCGCAGAAAAGTGTACAGAAGAGAGGGCGTATAAATTTTCTAACGCCACGACTTGCTTCTGCGCTTGACCACGCCAAGCTAACCGATCCAATGGCAGCTCATGTGTTGATAGCCTGCGCCGATGCATTGAATTATTCCGTAGACGAGCTGTCTATTAACCGAACAACGATTAATCGATGTCGTCGAGAAAACCGCCGGAAGGAAGCAGAAGTTATCCAGACCGAATTCGTAGAAAACGTAATTTTGTATTATTTATATTTAGCGATATAAGTACTTATAAGTCATTCGTCTCTTCCCCTAAACAGCTAAGTATTAATAAGCCGCTTGTCGTACATTGGGACGGCAAAATGTTGGTTGACCTTATAGGCAGCGCAAAAGTTGAGAGAGTTGTGGTTATGGTCAGCTATGATGGGACATCGAAGTTCCTTGGAGCACCTCAAATAAAATCTTCAAGCGGAAAAGATACAGCTGACGCTGTTTACAATCTGTTGGTTCGTTGGAACATTGCCGATCGAGTTGAAGCAATGTCATTCGACACGACCTCCAGTAACACTGGAGCTCTCAATGGCGCTTGCATGATCTTGCAGAAACCACAGTATTGCCATCGAGAACTGCTACACTTGGCCTGTCGCCATCATATTTAGGAAATCGTTCTGCGCCAGGTTTTTGAAGTGAAATTGTCGACAAGCAGCGGTCCTGAAGTTCAATTGTTCGAGAGATTCGCGAAAGTCTGGAAGAGTCTTGACCAGACTGCATTCCAGAATGGTGTCGAGGACGAAATCGTTGGTTCAAAAATTCCCCCGATGAACAAGCCGCCATCAGAAATTACTGCAATCAACAGTTGAAAGAACGTCACCCTCGTAATGATTATAGAGAGTTTCTCCAACTGGTTGCTGTTTTCTTGGGTGAAACACATTGTGGTAGCTTCCGTTCTCCTGGCGCTACCAGCAACGCGCGATGGATGGCAAAAGGCATTTATTCACTCAAAATTTTCCTTTTCCGCAACCATTTCACATTGACGGCCAGAGAACGGAGTGGATTGCGCGACGTGTGCATTTTCTTGGCGCGAATCTACATTCGTGCATGGATTGGTTGTACAAATCCAATCAATGCTCCAAACCAGGATTTCAATTTCATACGAGATTCCATTGAATACACTCAAATTGATGCTCCAGTTTCTGCTGCCATATTGAAGAAGATGAGTAACCAGATGTGGTATTTATCAGCAGAACCAATGGCTTTGGCTTTCTTTGACTCGAATGTTTCTCTTGAACAGAAAAGAAAAATGGTTGAGCGCCTTGCATACGATGAGCCTATTATCAAAGTGGATCAAAATCGGGCCGTTTCAAAACCGCAAACATTCGCAAACCATAGCTTGAGCGACTTCATTTCAAACAAGACTAACAATTTCTCTGTGCGGTTCTGTTTGTCGCCGGAGTTTTTGGAATTTGACCCATCAACATGGGAAACCAACGAGAGTTTTAAAGAAGGCCGCGTTTTCTGCAAAAATTTAGCCGTCGTTAATGACACCGCTGAAAGAGAAGTGAAGTTCATGAAGGACTACAATCGGATATTGACCAACAAAGAAGACGAAAAGCAATTCTTATTGCAAGTTGTTGAAGCTTATCGCAAAAAATATCCATCGTTCAAAAACATCTTTAGTTAATGTTTAAGATATTGTAACTTTATTATTTTTTATCAGATTTTTCTGACTAATAGCTTAGTGAAAAGGTAATTTAGTGAAGAATAACATAAAAATAAGAACATTACGAAATATTAACAAAACTGTTACCAAAATTGAGTTTTTTCCAAAAATGCCGAATAAAGTTCTTAATTTCTTATAATAAAACCTTGTCTTATTATTCAACTCAATTTTGGGTCCACTTAGAGTCGTCGGATCGAGCCCAAATTTTACATGGAGCATTGTGGCATAAAATGGAAACCTTTTGGACCATACTCTCCCATGCGCCGCCATTTTGAAAAATCTTCATAGAAATAAGGGCAGGTCTAATATACATCATACGAAAAAAATGCGACAAAGAAAAGAGAAGAAAATAATAATACAAAAAGAAACAATGAAAAGGAAAACCACCAGAGAGCAATACATATGTGACTGCAACCGTCACTAACATATTCACAAATTAGTACTAATCAGTTAATCATCCAACTGAGACTGTAGTAGAAACTTGCGCAATTCCCGCTTAAACCCAAGCAATGGCACATTCCTGAGACATGGAGGCAATGAATTAATTGTTCTTGTAATATTGAACGAGAAAGATCGCTCAAAAATTGCAGTCCTGTGAACAGGAGGGGTGAGTAAGTCACGTCTCCGAATATTAATACTATGAATATCAGTCCTATACCTAATCCTCCTTGCTAAATAAGCGGGTGTTCGATAAATCAGTATCTTCTTATAAAATACCGCTGTATGCAAATGTCTTCTCCTTTTCATATCCAGCCACTGCGCCTCCCTCAGTTTATAAGATATATGGCAGTATTTACGAATACCATAAGCAAATTCAACTATTAACTATACGAAATTCATTTCTAATATTTTCGGCCTCTGTGTTTCAACCGTGTGCTAAAGACGGGAATTAAATTGGAATACAAAACTTTAAGTTGTTGACCTGCTTTTACCATGTATGACGCAGCATCGGGAAGCATGAACACAATTTTATTAGTTGGAACAATGTCGGGAAGGAAAAAGTCCTGAAAGCTTCATCAAAACCTAACCATTGTTACTTACCAGGAGTGTTGTTATTCAAACAACCTATTAATAAATTTGCCACATAGCATCCACAAGTATCTGTGGTTTCATTTACTATAAAATATATAAAACTGTTGTTTACAATTTGCTTGATATCATTAATTACCTCCTTATATACATTTGTAACATAATTTTTCCTTAAAGTACTTTCGTCAGGTACAGTATTCCTGCAATGCTTTTACAAAGACATTTTAAAATTTAAGTTTTGTTACTTATAAAATGGAATATTAGCAGAAAGCAAAGCTTTGGTTAATGGTAATTAGATTTAAATACTTGTTGTTCACTCTGATTTTTGGAGATGGGAATGAACCTAGTGACTGAGCTACAGACATTTGCACTAATATTGCTTGTCTCATTTTTCTAACTTTCGTTTAGTCATTCGAGAGATGTTTAGTATGTATGTTGGGATTTTTCTCACATGGAATCTATAAAAGAAGAAAATTATAATAGAAAATGTGTACACCCTCTTAGATATATGATAAGAAAATGATTTGGAAATTAAAAGAAAATATCTTTATTAATGAAAAACTTTATTCAGCAATCCAACGCAAGTTTTTGAACCAATTGTATGGCAGACTAGAATTTGCAAAATGAACATGTAATTTGAATTAAATAAATAAAATAAAATTGTTTTGTAAAATTATCAACTTACCAATTTAGCGCACGCTTTGCAGAATACTTTTTCTTTGTTCAAAAGTAATTTTGGAACGGTCTTAATCCAGGAGGCTTTTAAATCGCTTTTCACTTATGGCATTTTTGGATAACACTTGGTAACACTTCACTTTATTCGGTGTTTGTAAATCATGTAAATTTCTAAATGATAAATGCTGAAACGTATACGCCCCCACCGAATTATTTTTAACCATTCAGAAAACACCTTTATTCGTTTAATTTCCGCTTTTCATTCTTAGAAACCGTAACAAAATAATTGCTCTTCGGTATTGAACATGATATTTTGTTTGAAAGTTTAAAAGTAATTCACAATTTCTTAGAAAAATGTAGAAACATAGATTTCTTGAAAAAAGCCTTAATCCCTATTCAAGTAATATTTATTTTATTATATTTAACGAAACATCGACAATCGTACAATGGTAATTTTTCCACAAAATCGCCTACAATATTTTTATAAAAGTAACGCGATTTCCAAACGGAAAAATATGTCGAATAATGTTCAAATATTCGAAATGTGTGGAAAAAAGCCAGTATATTCTGAATATGTAAAATTAAATTGGGGTTAAACCCTTTTATTTACCCTAATTCATGTAGATCTTAAAGCGTTCAATTGTACCGTTGATAGTAATCGATATGCAAGAAACGTATAATCATGTCTCTGTATATAATACACATGTAATTCCAAGTTTTATTACGATTATCGAAACCTGCTGTTACTTAGATATGTACGTACTTGAGAATTTATTCAAAATGGGGAAAATGGTGTGTCCCGCACCTTAATTCCATTTGGTCTGCATTTCACTATACTCTTTTCAGTTTGTTCGTTTCTATTTTTGTTTTTCTTTTCTAGTGTCACGCACAGAGCGGTACATTCTATTCTGTCTACAAAAAGAAGAACTAAATAGATAAAATCCCGCTTTCTTGTGTACGAAATAAAATGAGGAAATAAATATGTTAGCTTGCGGGACGCTTTTCCTTCGGTCAGAAAAAGAAGTGTAACTTAATACTCCTGTAACTAAAGTAACTGTAGTGAGTCGTAAGCTTTTTTTTGTTTATCTCGCACTCCGGCTAGAAACGTTGATATTTTCGGATTTGAAATTTTTATGACCAACGTTCGTTCGGTTTTCTTAAAGCAATATATCAAGCAATCGCCTTGCTATGTATGGTAGAGATTCTAAAACTGTTTTAGTGCCGGTTTTATCTACGCTAGCCCGTAGGCGCCGTACATCATTGCAGAAGAAACTATTGGAGGTATTCTGGTTAGAGGGCATACTTTTGATTTCGAAACGGATAGGGCGACGAAGTACTTTGAAACCCGTCCATAAAACTTGACAAATATATCTTTATATTGAAGAAGTAGCTCTATCGTATAACTACACGTCTATGCACGTCAATTTATTTAAATATTATCGTGCATTATTCTATATAAATGCGTCCATTACCATTCATTGCAAATAAGTATCACGCCTGTTTAAGATTTATCATTCCAAGAAGCACACTCGGACACCATAAGTAAATCGTGCTCTAGTAATCAATAAACTTTACCCGTACCACACCAATTTGGCTAATATTAGTCTTATATGATAGATCTCTACCACTAATAGGTCAATAAAACAAGGCTGGTTTGAACGATAGTTATATTTTCAGAACGTTTACAAATGTTTTCGGAATACCTCCTTCAGTGTCAAATATAACTAGATAAATATATAAACAAACATTTGTTTTTTATTTGGGAACTATCAACAAAATGACTAATGACTAGGATTTCTTGATATAGAGGATGTGTAACCAACTTTTATATATATATAAATTATAAAAACTAAATTAATGTGTAAACATACATGCAAATTAAGTAAAACCTTATATCAAAGAATCTTTGTCGAAACCTTAACAATTCTGTTCAAGGACTAGGGAAAACCCAAATTTAAAAACCTAGCCAAAGGTTTCCTTCTTAAGAAATGCAAATGTCATTTTAACAAATTGCTATATACATTACTTAAATTTTGAATATCGGTTCTGAAATTAATAGTTTTAGTGTCTTTTTGTATATTTATCATTTCATATATTAGTCTTTTTTATAATTATTCTCTGTTTTTAATATAATTGTGTTTTCAAAATCAAAGTAATGCCCAAGATCTTTGTAATGCTTTGTTACAGCGGTCATTGCACCAAAATCATTATTTAAAGAATACTTATGGCTATACAACCTTTTCTTTAAATATTGTTTCGTCTGACCGATGTAACAACCATCACAGTCTTTACAGTTTATTTTATAAACTACATTACTTTGATTTTGTTTAATTATTTTAGATTTAGTATTAGTAAAAAGAGATCTGTTACTATAATTTGGAATGAAAGTAATGTTTATGTTGTTTTTATTAAACTCTTTTTTATTTTTTCGCTTAAACCTCTTTTATAAGGAATAGCGTTATAAGATTTATTGCTATTATTTTTAATTCCTCTATTGTATAATTTGTTAATTCTATTTTTTATTATTTTTTCATAAAAACTATTTGGATAATTATTTTTATCTAAGATTTCTTTAACTTTGTTTAAATTCTTTTCCCTAAATTCAGGATTAGCTGATCTAACCGCTTGATCAACTAAACCGGTAACTACATTAATTTTATGTAATTTTGATGTTTCTGAAAAATAATTTAAATGTCTTCCTGTATTGGTAGACTTTATATGCCAATTTGTTTTCACAATGCCGTTATTATGCATGACTGTCACGTTCAGCAAATTCAATGAGCTATTAGATTCTCTCTCATATGTAAATTTTAATCTATTATGATAACTATTAAAAGAATCTAATATCTCATCAATACTATCCTTTCTTACGGAACAAAAACAGTCATCCACATAACGTCTGTAAAAACTTACACTAGAATTTAGTTTTGCCGAGCAAGTTTGCTCTAGGTCCTCCATTACCAGGTTTGCGATAACTGCTGATAATGGAGAACCCATTGCAGTACCGGAAATTTGTTTATAAATTTTATTTTGATATGTAAAATAAGTAGAATTTAAACAAAGTTTCGAAGCTGCAATGAATTCCTCCTTTGGAAGATCTGTAAAATCTTTTATGGAATTCCATTTTTTATCTAAAATTTTTAGTGCTAAATCCACAGGAATATTAGTAAATAAAGAAACAACATCTAAACTGATTAATTCGTAATTATTAGGAATTGTTTGATTTCTAACCGAATCTACAAATTCCCATGAATTTTTCACATTATATGTAGTTTTACCTACAATATTGCTTAAAATTTTAGATAAAAATTTGGAAAGATTGTAAGTGGGGGAATTAATGCAATTTACGATTGGACGTAAAGGCATATTATCTTTATGTATTTTAGGAATACCGTATATTCTTGGAGATATAGAATTTAGAATTTTGTTGAACTTACAACAAAATTAAATCCGAATTCTGTAAAAAGACGTTAGATTTATCAGTAAATGAATGTTATATTAAAATTAAAATGTTAGAGAATGACATTTCTAATGTTAGAAATGGCATTCAAATGTCGTTACAGGATTCGGATGAATTTTTTAATGTAGCTAATATAAACTATGAAAGAACTTTTAATAAAATAAAACAAAACAATATTAATAAATTTAACCAATTAATAAAAAATGCAGGGGTTGATTACCCAATTTTACAAGAAGATTGGATAATCAACCTAACTGATAAAGAGATTTGTCAAAATGTTAAATTAATTTTAAGTCTAGGTCCTAAGTTTTCTGTAGATTTTAATGTCATACCGATAGATGATTTTATTTGTAGTATAGAAAATATCGTTCAAAATTATGAGGAAAACTTAGAACCTAACTTACGACATAAGTTGGTTAACATTTTGACAAATTACAAAAATAAAGAAAACAATAAAAATAATAATAGTAACAATAATATCTTACAAAAAGCTTTTAATGAAACAAAAAATTTTTTGAAATCTAATAAAGATATTATAATAACTAAATCAGATAAAGGAGAAAAACCATAATTATGAATAAGATTGATTACGAAGCCAAAATGAATTCCTTATTGGAAGATAATCAAACTTATTCGGTATTATTATCAGACCCAACAAATAAATTCCAAAATGAAATAAATTCCAAAATAAAATAAATAAACTAATAAATAGTTGGTTTTAAAAAATATATTTCTAAAGATTTAAGTAACCATTTAAAAATTCTAAATTTTATATCTCCAAGAATATACGGTATTCCTAAAATACATAAAGATAATATTCCTTTACGCCCAATCGTAAATTGCATTAATTCCCCCACTTACAATCTTTCCAAATTTTTATCTAAAATTTTAAGCAATATTGTAGGTAAAACTACATATAATGTGAAAAATTCATGGGAATTTGTAGATTCGGTTAGAAATCAAACAATTCCTAATAATTACGAATTAATCAGTTTAGATGTTGTTTCTTTATTTACTAATATTCCTGTGGATTTAGCACTAAAAATTTTAGATAAAAAATGGAATTCCATAAAAGATTTTACAGATCTTCCAAAGGAGGAATTCATTGCAGCTTCGAAACTTTGTTTAAATTCTACTTATTTTACATATCAAAATAAAATGTATAAACAAATTTTCGGTACTGCAATGGGTTCTCCATTATCAGCAGTTATCGCAAACCTGGTAATGGAGGACCTAGAGCAAACTTGTTTGGCAAAACTAAATTCTAGTGTAAGTTTTTACAGACGTTATGTGGATGACTGTTTTTGTTCCGAAAGAAAGGATAGTATTGATGAGATATTAGATTCATTTAACAGTTATCATAATAGATTAAAATTTACATATGACAGGGAATCTAATAACTCATTGAGTTTCCTGAACGTGACAGTCATGCATAATAACGGCATTGTGAAAACAAATTGGCATATAAAGTCTACCAATACAGGAAGACATTTAAATTATTTTTCAGAAACATCAAAATTACATAAAATTAATGTAGTTACCGGTTTAGTTGATCAAGCGGTTAGATTAGCTAATCCTGAATTTAGGGAACAGAATTTAAACAAAGTTAAAGAAATCTTAGATAAAAATAATTATCCAAATAGTTTTTATGAAAAATAATAAAAAATAGAATTAACAAATTATACAATAGAGGAATTAAAAATAATAACAATAAATCTTATAACGCTATTCCTTATAAAAGAGGTTTAAGCGAAAAATAAAAAAAGAGTTTAATAAAAACAACATAAACATTACTTTCATTCCAAATTATAGTAACAGATCTCTTTTACTAATACTAAATCTAAAATAATTAAACAAAATCAAAGTAATGTAGTTTATAAAATAAACTGTAAAGACTGTGATGGTTGTTACATCGGTCAGACGAAACAATATTTAAAGAAAAGGTTGTATAGCCATAAGTATTCTTTAAATAATGATTTTGGTGCAATGACCGCTGTAACAAAGCATTACAAAGATCTTGGGCATTACTTTGATTTTGAAAACACAATTATATTAAAAACAGAGAATAATTATAAAAAAAGACTAATATATGAAATGATAAATATACAAAAAGACACTAAAACTATTAATTTCAGGACCGATATTCAAAATTTAAGTAATGTATATAGCAATTTGTTAAAATAACATTTGCATTTCTTAAGAAGGAAACCTTTGGCTAGGTTTTTAAATTTAGGTTTTCCCTAGTCCTTGAACAGAATTGTTAAGGTTTCGACAAAGATTTTTGATATAAGGTTTTACTTAATTTGCATGTATGTTTACACATTAATTTAGTTTTTATAATTTATATATATATATAAAAGTTGGTTACACATCCTCTATATCAAGAAATCCTAGTCATTAGTCATTTTGTTGATAGTTCCCAAATAAGAAACAAATGTTTGTTTATATATTTATCTAGTTATATTTTCACTGAAGAAGGTATTCCGAAAACGTTTGTAAACGTTCTGAAAATATAACTATCGTTCAAACCAGCCTTGTTTTATTGACCTATTAGTGGTAGAGATCTATCATATAAGATAAGTATAAAACGGTCACGAAATATATATATATATATACAGCTAATATTAGTGTGAAACTGCACATACATATGTACATATGTTGTCATCTGCAGTGAAATATAACAAAAATTCCTTTATGTCGACGCATGATTTGAATTAACAGACTGCTGTAGTAAAACCAAATACCATTTATTTGGGATTAGTATAATGATAAATCCCTATAATGAGAAAGTAAATAATGAAAATTAGAAATGGTACCCTATTTTTGAGAGCCAAAATCTTAATTGACAATAACGATAATTCATAAAATTAAATTAATAGGTACGTGAATGGGCAGCTACCAAGTAACTGTGCCAAAGCTAACTAAGAAAGGTTGTTTAAATAACAACACTCCAGATAAATCCTATTTAATTTCGTGTAAACAAATTGAAAAATCTATCCATGTAACAATGGTTAGGTTTATTAATAAAACTTTCATAAAGTTTCTCCTTCTCGACATTGTTCCAACTAATAAAATTGTGCTCATGCTTTCCGATGCTGCGTCATACATGGTCAAAGCTGGTCAACAACTTAAAATTTTGTATTTCCATTTAATTCACGTGACGTGTTTAGCACACGGTTTCAATACAGTGGTGGAAAATATTAGAAATTTATTTCCTAGAGTTAATAGTTTAATTAGTAACGTAAAGAAAATATTTTAAAAATCTCCTCTGAGGAGTCAGTGTTACAGAGAAAATTTACCTAATACTCCTTTGCCACCGGATTCAATAATCACAACATAGGGAACACGATTAAAAGCTGCCAGTTTTTATGCAGAAAATTTTGTCCCTATTGAAGAACTTATTTTAAATTTTGAGAAGGAAAAATTGTTTCAATTTCAAAGTCCAAATCAATTTTAGAAAATAATTCACTGCACAATGGACTTTGCTCCATTAAATCAAATTATGATTTTGTTTATAAAACTATTGTTATTCTTGAAATTGAATCACTCCCGTTACAACGGTCTCTTCATTTGATTGACCAATTTAAGGAGAAACTTCAGAAAGTTCTTGGAATAATAGGACAATTAATAAATAAAAAATTTAATGATATTTTAAAAAGAAATAGCGATTTAAATTTGCTGCAACAAGCAAACCAAATTCTCCGTGGCGATTTTGATGTTGAAACCGATTTAAATCCGGAAGTTGTTAGTGTTTTAAAATGTGCACCAATCACATCAGTTGATGTTGAACGAAGTTTTGCAACGTACCAATGGCTACTAACGAATAGGCGACATAATTTTAAGTTTTGAAGAGGAAAATATTGGTGCAAAACAATTTTAGAAAACAATTCACTGCGTCATGAACTTTGCTTAAACCAATTATGACTTCGTTCATAAAGCTGTTGTTATTCTTGAAGCTGAATCACTCTCGTTACAAGAGTCTCTTCATTTGCTTGATGAATTTAAGGAAAAACTTCCTGGAAAAATAGGAAAATGAATAAATAAAAAATATAATGATATTTTAAAAAGAAATAGCGATTTAAATTTGTTGCAACAAGCAAACCAAATTCTCCGTCGCGATTTTAATGTTGAAACCGATTTAAATCCGGATGTTGTTAATGGTTTAAAATATGCACCAATCACATCAGTTGATTTCGAACGAAGGTTTTCAACGTACAAATCGCTAATTTAACTTTTGAAAATTTTGAAAAAATTTGATTGTGAATTGTTTTTACAGTAGGGAGTAATGTTTAATGTAGAAATGTAAGTGGTAGGTATCTGTTTAATAAAACCTGTTTAAATTTGTTTAGTGTTTCTTACTTCAAAATACATTCGACATTTTGAAAATATTTGTGAAACATATTTTACATATTCTAGACATTTCAGGAATATTTTCAACATATTTTGCTCATGTCTAAGACATATTTATGTATATATTTTAGTCAAATCTCGAACATATAATGTTCACTCACCTTGATTGCGAGTAACAGGATAGTTTGGATTGAAGATGCTGAGAACGAAAGTCATATTTTGGATTAATTGATAATTATGTGGTCTCTCCCCCTCGCCTATGAAAATGCTTTACTAACTTAGGGTTGCTAAATCGCTGATAAAATAGAAATTCTCGTCTAAATTTAGCTAACTCTGCTCTCTTTCCAAGATGTCGATCTCGAAATCCTCGTATTTTGTACATATCCACATATGCTTTCCCTCATAGAGTCTCATTCATCAGTTGAAGCATAAATTGCACGTATTTCTCTCCACCAATCAGTGGTTAGAATTTTATTACATTTCGATTCCGTAACTTGACTAACAATAAGTACGCCATACCGGTTCATTGTTATGTTTATTTCGTGCAGTTCGCGCCCGATTATACTTCGTTACGAGCATGTGGGATGAAAAACTCGAAGTAAAATGCCTTGCAAATAACACAACACCATATGTATCGATGTTGATCGCCCGAAGAAATCTTAAGGTTCACATGTACCAAGGCGCGAGGCATACTACGAGCTTATGGCTCGATATATCCGTATCCGAATATATCAGAACTAGTCGTCCTTTTTCCTTTAATGTTATCATTCGCTGAAAGAAGAAAAATACCGCAATGTATATGATAGTTCATTGTATTATACGCAAATGGTATGTGTACGTGCTTATACGTTCGCATATAAAGGAAATTATCGAGTTGTTGATTGCATATTTCAGCGATTCCGTATACGGAGAATGTCATTAGCTCGCGCCTTCCCGGAAAAATAGTAAACTTATATGCAATTCCGAATGTTTATCGTTCACGTAAAAACACAGGTATTTCTGAAGGACAGACAGCTACTAAAAATGTTGAGTAATTGTCTAGGAATTTATATTATTTCGAAAGGCTTCTACCGTATCTCCCACTTGATGATACGTAATCAAATGGACTATTTATCGCAATCATGATGACAAAATTCTTTATTTATGTTTTCGGGGATACCGAAACCTTACAATAAGATTACATTTAGAATTGTTAAGTACGTAATTTGAGTGAGATTTAATTTTTGTAATGGAATCTCTTGCAACATCTTCGCAAACACACTTCTTATATTTGAGAAAATTCTAATCTGTACAAAGCGATCGTATTTGAGGTCCTATAAAAACTCCTTCCTTTAACTTTGCTGGAGATAAAGTCGGAAATTTGGGTGCAAATATATTTAAAATAGTCCCTATCTTGTTTCATACTTTCATTAATCTTAATTTAGTATGTAAAGGGGGTAACAGGACTTTTGCAGGATCCACCAATTTATTACGTTATATCTTTCTTGTACCTGGTGGGGGTTCATTGAGGAAATATTCAATGCGAAAGTGAAAATTGGTTCTGGACGAATCGCTCTGGTACGCTGTAACACACAAACGAAGCAAATTTCACGAGTTTTTACATCAAAATCGTATTCTACACCTTCGAAAACATCTGTACACAGAATTTCGTCTAACTTAGAACATATTAATTTTTTTTTCTGAAGTTTCAAAGGGGTACCCCTTGAAATTTCGAACAAAATCGAAATGGTCGGAAGTACGACTTATTACACATCAAATTAAAGCTCTTTTTGTGCAGATTAGGGATAAAATAATTTCGGGTACGAAAGACGGTTTATTGAGGAAATATTCAATGAGAAAGTGAAAAGTGCCTCTGGACGAATCGCTTTGGTAAGCTCTAGCACCCAAACGAAGCAAATTTCACGAGTGTTGACGTCAAAATCGTACTCTATACCTGCGAAAACATCTATACACAGAATTTCGTCTAATTTAGAACATATTAATTTTTTCTGAAGTTTCAAAGGGGTACCCCTTGAAATTTCGAAGAAAATCGAAATGGTCGGAAGTACGACTTATTACACATCAAATTAAAGCTCTTCTCGTGCAGATCAGGGATAAAATAATTTCGGGCACGAGAGACGGTTTATTGAGGAAATATTCAATGAGAAAGTGAAAAGTGCCTCTGCACGAGTCGCTTTGGTAAGCTCTAGCACCCAAACGAAGCAAATTTCACGAGTTTTGACGTCAAAATCGTGCTCTACACCTTCGAAAACATCTGTACACAGAATTTCGCCTAATTTAGAACATATTAATTCTTTTCTGATGTTTCAAAGGGGTACCCCTTGAAATTTCGAACAAAATCGAAATGGTCGGAAGTACGACTTATTACACATAAAATTGAAGCTCTTCTCGTGCAGATTAGGGATAAAATAATTTCGGGCACGAGAGACGGTTTATGGAGGAAATATTCAATGATAAAGTGAAAAGTGCCTCTGGACGAGTCGCTTTGGTAAGCTCTAGCACCCAAACGAAGCAAATTTCACGAGTTTTGACGTCAAAATCGTATTCTACACCTTCGAAAACATCTGTACATAGAATTTCGCCTAATTTAGAACATATTAATTCTTTTCTGAAGTTTCAAAGGGGTACCCCTTGAAATTTCGAACAAAATCGAAATGGTCGGAAGTACGACTTATTACACATAAAATTGAAGTTCTTCTCGTGCAGATTAGGGATAAAATAATTTCGGGCACGAGAGACGGTTTATGGAGGAAATATTCAATGAGAAAGTGAAAAGTGCCTCTGGACGAGTCGCTTTGGTAAGCTCTAGCACCCAAACGAAGCAAATTTCACGAGTTTTGACGTCAAAATCGTATTCTACACCTTCGAAAACATCTGTACACAGAATTTCGCCTAATTTAGAACATATTAATTCTTTTCTGAATTTTCAAAGCGGTACCCCTTGAAATTTCGAAGAAAATCGAAATGGTCGGAAGTACGACTTATTACACATAAAATTGAAGCTCTTCTCGTGCAGATTAGGGATAAAATAATTTCGGGCACGAGAGACGGTTTATGGAGGAAATATTCAATGAGAAAGTGAAAAGTGCCTCTGGACGAGTCGCTTTGGTAAGCTCTAGCACCCAAACGAAGCAAATTTCACGAGTTTTGACGTCAAAATCGTATTCTACACCTTCGAAAACATCTGTACACAGAATTTCGCCTAATTTAGAACATATTAATTCTTTTCTGAATTTTCAAAGCGGTACCCCTTGAAATTTCGAAGAAAATCGAAATGGTCGGAAGTACGACTTATTACACATAAAATTGAAGCTCTTCTCGTGCAGATTAGGGATAAAATAATTTCGGGCACGAGAGACGGTTTATGGAGGAAATATTCAATGAGAAAGTGAAAAGTGCCTCTGGACGAGTCGCTTTGGTAAGCTCTAGCACCCAAACGAAGCAAATTTCACGAGTTTTGACGTCAAAATCGTATTCTACACCTTCGAAAACATCTGTACACAGAATTTCGCCTAATTTAGAACATATTAATTCTTTTCTGAAGTTTCAAAGCGGTACCCCTTGAAATTTCGAAGAAAATCGAAATGGTCGGAAGTACGACTTATTACACATAAAATTGAAGCTCTTCTCGTGCAGATTAGGGATAAAATAATTTCGGGTACGAGAAGCGGTTCATTGAGGAAATATTCGATGGGAAAGTGAAAAGTGGTTCTTTACGAATCGCTCTGGTACGCTCTAGCACCTAAACGAAGCAAATTTCACCAGATTTGAGGTCAAAATCGTATTCTACACTTTCGAAAACCCCTGTACACATAATTTCATCTAATTTAGAACATATTAATTTTTTTCTAAAATTTCAAAGGGAATTGGAATTTTGAAGAAAATCGAAATGATCGGAAGTACGACTTATTACACATCAAGTAATAGCTCTTACGTACTTAAAGCTGTTTACTTTATGTCTTGCAATTACATAAATTCGCATTAAATTTAACTGGTATGATATCAAGGGAATTGAAGATTCCAAAAATTTCAGAAAATATTACTTGCATGCAGCAATACTCTAGGACAGTTTATTTACCAATCTCAAGATGCAAATTCGCACCAGGTCATAAAGTCCAGACGTATGTTTATAACTCGAAGCTTTCAACAGTTCATATACACGAATATTATATAAATGGAAATTATGTTTAAATTATACGTCTGCTGGTGTGAGCGCATGCACGTGGGAATTATTTTAAACACAGTGAGAGTGGTACTACACATACGGGTATCGCAAGTAATACATAAACTTTGATTAGTGGTTTTGGTACCAAAGCGAAAAAAGATAATGGCGCGAGTTATAATCACCGGAAAGCATTCATAACCCGTCGATCTGCACCTGCCATGGCTATTATATCTTACTTATATTCTCGACTCTCCTTCTCGTTCTAGCGCGATTCTTGTTCTTCATCGAAATGAGCTTCCCACACCGTTCGAAGCGCTTGAATAAATCTCGACCATCTTTTCTTCCATTCGATATCTTTTCTTGGTTCCTGTTGCGTGTTTCTGGTATCTAGGTATAAATTTATACGTCGAAGGTATAAGATAGACGCTTTTTGATAACTGAAATTTACAGCCTTAGATCTATCTAGCAGCAGGATTCGAAGATACCGGAATGACCCGGTACATCAGGTGCTCCGTATAATATGGAGATAAACTGAATATTCTTCGAAGACAGTTGTGGATGTTACAATTTAAGTGTTGCTAATCCGAACGAAAGAGACGAGATAGAAACATATTTCGAAAGTTATCTAACCCTAACAGCCACCAAGGGAATTTACCAATTAAATCAATGGTCGTAATTAGTTGATAAATTAATTAAACGTACATCGATGTAACTATAGAATTTAATTGGAAAAACATAACTAAAATATAAAGATCTGAAGCAAATGCGTTTTATTCATTTCATGTACTATGATATAACCTACTCGCCATTTTTACGCATTCCATCCAGCCACGATAACAAAAAGCAGTTGCTCTCATAAACGCAGCTATATAACGAACCGAGATAAAAAGCAAATTAGCCGGAACAAAAGAAAAAGGCACGAAATTACAAGCGAATTACGACAACATAAGAAGCAAACAATGTGCACACCGTGCTCGTTTCTTGCAAAGCCTCTCATAAGAAGCTTGTGGAAGCCGGATAAACGTAATGGAACCGTTCCGAAAGGGGGAAGAGAGGACGGGGATGCAAGATGAAAAGGAACGAGAGGCAACAAACGAGAGAAACAAAACCTTCAATCTCTGTCAGAAATTAAGTTGTTAAGGCTCGAACGCTCCGGGCAGCGCGACATTGTAGGAATCGGCCGAATTGGATGGAGAAGGATAGGAGAGAGCCAAGAAAAATACACGTATATAATAATGACTAATTGAAGCGGGGTTTCTACACCGCGGCGAAGATTCGAGACCGTGTTCTGGTCGCTGGTCGAGATTTCTTGTTCATAATGGAAAGGCAGGTATAACGACTTGGATGATGAGAGTAAAAAGGATTGTAATTAAAATACACGACGCCGCTTTCTTGGCTTAGTTATGAACGTTAATCGAGCTTTCTCATAGTTTATAGTGCAATACACATTTTCTAGTACCACTAGTAAATGAGGCTCTTCTTACCACTTTATTTAAAAGCTATTTCAACGCCTTAAATCAGCAGTTATTGACGTTTAAAGTCGGTATTTTAAGGCCAATTTAATCGATTGTTATTAAGCTAAACGGTAATCATTACACGTAATTTTAGGGAAGTTTTATTAAAGTCCGCTACCTTGAAATTGAGATACTCTAATTTGGACTGATGAGAGGGTTAATATTTCTAAATAAAACAAGCTATACTGTGTTACGTGGTAGCAGTAAAATACGTCTTGGCAAATCCAAACAACTTCCCAAAGTTATACGACTATCATTGCCACAATATTCCAGGCAAAAACTTTCTTAGTCCATCGCACAGTGCATTGGATTTCACTCTGTAAAAACGCTGTCCCAATACAATTGCAGTGCAGTGAACTAAATACTTTTTCATAAGCAACGCCTTCAATAACTTCCAGGACTTTTTGAACTGTGATAATGGCAAGAGCTGATACACCAATTTAATTTTCTTTCACTCTATTTATTCGCTCGAATTTTTAACACCGTGACAAGGAGACCATTAATTATATTTGCGCCTGTTCATATTCATACTCGATTATTTCTTTCCTTAATTGTTTTCTTAATGTATACGTACTATATTTTTTAAATTAGATATTGTAAACCACACACGCATATATCTCAGCAGCAGGGTATTAAGGTTGTAACGATAACAAAGGAATTTACAAAAATGCTCTCTGACAAGTCTTAACTACCGTATCGAATAAGTGATATTCAAAATTTCAAGCCTGCAAACCAGCTGGTTCTTCACATATTATTGACGAAATCTTAGACCTGCCTGGGCTCTTAAAATTGTAAACAATTAGTATTTTATCGTTATACATACATCTTTAACCCCCTCTGCTGATTTTAAGCTTCCTCAATAGTTTGTATGGTGATATGGATGGGGGAAGATCATATATAGGGTGTTTCGTGGATTTGAGTAAAGCTTTTGACCTTGTGGATCACAATATTCTGCTCGAAAAATTGGAGCATTACGGTGTAAGGGGTAGTGCTGGCCGATATTTCGATATCGATGATTTAGAACCGGTGATTGGCCAATCACCGTTAGTAGCCGGTGATTGTAATCGTCAGCAGCAGTGATTGAAATCACTGTTTAGAATATCTAGTATTCTAAACGGTTCAAACGCCGTAAACGGTGATTGTAGTGGGGAATTGTTAGTCAGCGCAGTCATCGTTTCGTTTATCGTTTGTTTACATTGAAAACACAACTGTTTTGTTTTGCTTTGGCTCATTCATCACCGGTGCATACAGATTTCGTAGTATCGTAGTATCAATTTTTATTTATTATATTATTAAGTTCATGTAAAACATTGTTACGTTTTACAATAAATTACTAACACAATACAGAATATATGTAAATTTTTGAATTTTATGAATAAATATCCAAATTTTTTAATGTGTAAGTTTTGGTATACTTGAAACTAAACATATTTTGTAAACACAATTACATTTAAGTCGATTAAGATTTTGTGCTCATTTTGAATAAATATAAATAAATAAATATGAAGTATAATAAAATCCGCTTTCAATTAGTACAATACCAGTCAAAGGAATATCGCCCTTACTGGAATAAAGCTATTAGTAATCAATTCCGATTATTTTTGAATATTCCGTCGTTAATCAAATAACTGCATAATGGCATAATTCATAATTAACCGATAAATAATACCTATAAATGAAACACAAACAAAAAAAAGGCAGATTTAACAGTCAAATAGAAAATAATCAGAGAGCACTTTATTTTAGAATTATTACAAATTACAAAATCAATTATAACTGTCGTTTTTTGAGAAAAGCACAATTAAATTAATAATTTTATAAAACAATCCCAGTAAAAAATCATTCTTTCATTTCAACCCTGACTATATAATAAGCGTTTGAAGGGTTCGAATTATAACCATTGGTCCCATATCCAAGGGCCAATAAATACACTTCACCGTGACATGTTTATAAACACAGCGATTAGATTTTTCAAAACACCAACAAAATACTTTACTTAAAATTGAAGCCCCAAATAGGTGGTGTTTATTCAGTAGATAACTGCAGTTTGTGTCTCTTCATTGGTAAAATATTCATTAAAATAAGTGTTCCATTTCATTTTCATTTACATATTCTATTTTTTATTATTAATTTTATTTTATTTTATTTTGTGCGAGTAAAAGAAGTCAAGTGAGTAACGAGGTAAATATTGATGTTATTTTAACATTTTTTAAATGTAAAAACTAAAACTGTTGTATTTAGGATTCAATTGCTTACAAAATGTCGAAACGTCAAAGAACGAGTTCGATTTGGAATTTTTTCACTCCTGTTTCTGGAGAAGATTACATAGCAGCTTGCAACATATGCAAAAAAATTATCTTTTAAAACGTCAAATTCCAATTTAAAAAAACACACCCAATCAATGCACCCCACAGTAAATTTGAATATCCCAGACATACAACAACAGTCTACCTCACAACCCGATTTAGGTGCCGTAGATAAGGTTTCTGATTTCAAAATTCCTGAAAGCCAAACGAGTGCACCCTCAACTAGCTATGTATCTACGAGCAAGAAAATGCATCAACAGTCATTACACACATTTATACCGAAAAAGATTGACCTGAACACGCAACAAAAATTAATAATAAACTTTTAAAATTATTTACTAAAGGCTTTCAACCTTTCCGTGTTGTCGAAGACGAAGGTTTCAGAGAATTTATTATTTGTCTGAATCCCTCGTACCAAATTCCGAGTAGGTCCTATATTTCCAAAACGCTACTACCTGCAGCTTACGAAGTATGTTTGCAAGAAATAAAAGACCTTCTTAAACAATCTTGCCGGAAATTAACATTGACCACAGATTGCTGGACATCTGTGTCCAACGAAAACTATATAGCTGTAACAGTACAATTTTTAGATGAAACTTTCAAATTTCATACAGTGTTGCTTCAATGTACTATATTATCAGGCCAACACTCCTCTATGCATTTATCTGAAGCATTAGGAAAAATTACTGACGAATGGAACATCAGAAACAAAATTATTTTGGCGGTCTCTGATAATGCAGCAAATATTACCAAGGCAATATCAGATGAACCATTGCGATGGAAGCACTTCGGCTGTCTTGCTCATACCATTAACCTTATTGCCCATGATCGCCTTAAAATTCGAGCCATAATGGGGATCATCGACAAAATTAAAAGTATAGTGGCACATTTTAAAAGAAGTCCTCAGTCAAATGAAAAATTTTTAACGTACCAAAAAAACAACTACCCTGAAAAACAACCGCTAAAGCTAATTCAAGACGTCCAGACGCGATGGAACTCCACATATTATATGCTTGACAGATGTGTAGCTCTAGAGGAATGTATAAAAGGAACGACGGCAGTAATTGATAAGGACTTACCTATTATACACGCTGAAGAGTGGAGGACTGTGAAATATCTCTGCCTGGTGTTAAAACCATTGGAACAAGCCACAAAAAGTATTAGTGGAGAAAAATATACAACCGGGTCATTAGTTATCCCAATGGTGAATGGATTAAAAAATGTATATAAGAACTAGCAAAAAAGATATTAATCCAACAGTGAAAGAAGTTGTAAATAGAATTATTGCTGCATTGGAGCAGAGACTGTCTCGCATTGAAAACAGCAACAGATTTGCAATGGCCTCGTTTTTAGATCCTCGGTTTAAAAACTATGCCTTTGCTGATGAACAAAACTTCGAAGTAGCTAAAAGCAAAGTGAAAGATGCAGTAGCAGTTATTATTGCTGAAAAAGAAAAGGCAGAAGTTTCAGCAAATGTGGATCCCTTAATTGCTCATACAGACGATGACAACGAGTTCTCAATATGGAGTTCCTTTAAAGCAGCTACTGCATCTGTGAAGCCGCGAGGAACAGCCGCTTCTAAAGCAATAATTGAGGTACAACGATTTCTTGAAGAGGATTTACTTCCACAACATGAGGACCCCTTGCAGTGGTGGAGAAACCACAAGTTTGTGTATCTATTTTTAAGCGTCGTAGCTCAAGAAAAACTAAGTCTTGTAGCTACTTCAGTTCCGTGTGAACGTATTTTATCCAAAGCCGGTCAAATTTTATCCGATCGTAGAAATTGTTTAAAGGGAAACAAAGTAAATAAACTTTTGTTTTTAACCTTCCTATACTCACGCATACGGTCTGTGAGACCGACTTATATAGTATAGTATACGCCTTTCATTTTGACGTGAGTATAGGAAGGTTAAATATAAATTCACTAAATTAGTTTTATATATATATATATATAATATATATATATATATATAGTTATATACATACATATTAGTTAATCATATTATATATATTTGGTTTTTTATCTACTTTGTTTAAATATTAGTGCAATATAAGACATATTTTGCTGTTAATCCACAAATTGTTATGTTAAGTATTATTAGTAATAATTATTGACCCTTATAATACTGATAATAACATATTTTGTCTATTTTATATAAGAATTATTAATCTAAGTGTGATTTTTCTTTTAACAACTTCTTGGATGAATTGATGTCATTTTACTTATATTGTCTCAATAAAAGCAATTTATTATTTTTATTATTAATGTTATTATTATTATTATTACTATTATTATTTACATGTGAGTAGAAATTTTTCTTTTATCTATTATTGTGCATTGACCAAAGAAGTTTAACCAAAAATCATATTTCTAATTTCTGATGATATGTATTTAACAGTATGCTATAATATATATGGTATATCATAACGTATATTTTATACTATATATATTAATAAGTATATTTATATTATAAGTTGAATTTTTTTTATTAATAATATTCTGAAGCACATTGTATTTACAATGTACTGTATTTTTATTAATGGTTTACTTTCTTTAAATATAACTTTACAGAAAAACAACTTGATAATTTGTTAGCGTGAATTATTACAAAATAGACGATAACGTAAACAATATTACATCATTTATTACGGCGAAAGTAACTCGCCTAGTAGAAATATCGTGTCCAGTCAACGGCGTTTTGAAGCGGTGATTCTTAGCTGGTCGCGATCCAGGGATCTAGTAGAAATATCGTATCGGTCGAAGCAGTGATTTTTAACCGATAGAAATCACTGCTACTCTTTAATCACCGCTTCGCCAATCACTGCTATTGCAGAATCACCGCTAAGACCACCTCTAGTAAGGGGTACAGCTCACGGATGGCTTTCTAGCTATCTGAGCTGCAGGTCGCATTACGTGGATATTGGAGGCAATAGGTCAGAGTGTTTGAACGTGAAACGAGGTGTCCCTCAGGGCAGTGTCCTCGGCCCACTGCTGTATATCATTTATGTTAACGATTTAGTTTTGCCTAAGTCAGTTATGTTCGCTGATGATACATCGTTCATTGTTACCGGCAATGACGTGAGAGAATCATGTGCCACCCTAAGTAATACGATGATTGCATTGAACCACTACTTTGCGCAGAACAACCTATACTTGAATATTACAAAGACTGTCTTTATTGAATTCAAACTTAAAAACACTGACCGGGATTCTTCTCATTATGTCACAATGGGTGGTAGTAGTGTCAGACAGGTGGAGTCCACCAGGTTTCTGGGTTCATTATTGATGCGCGCTGTGATTTTATCACGTCTGCCAATTTAAATGTGGTGCTATGTCTCGCAACATACCCCTTCACTTGTGCCCATATTAGTTCAATCGGGTTTAATTCACAGTGATAAGGGGGAGTCTAAGTACCTTTCTATTAGTGTTTTCTATTAATTCATTAACAGCATATTTCGGAGGGCCAGATAAATGTTCTTTAATTAAAGCTAACAATTCTGCTTTTACCATGTTTTCTTCATATGCAATACTATTTTCCCTCATCCAGTTTTGCATTTCTAATTTGCGACTATTAGTAGTAGGTGGCTTATTCAATTTACGACTATGGTACGGAGCATTGTCAAAAATTATAACGCAATTTTCTTTTAAATTGGGGAGAATACATCTCATCCACTCTTCAAACCTTTCTGCATTCATGTCTTCATGATAATCTCCTGTTCTCTTTGATTCAAAGAGGAGTAAACCATTTTCTACAAATCCTTCATCCGAGCCAATGTGTGCAATTATAAATCTTTTGCCTTTGCCTGAAGGATTTTTAAGACCTGTACTTAAATCTTCTATAAATGCTTGTCTTGCAGTGACAACAGACACATCTGTCCATACTTTATTTACAGTATGTCCAGCATTTACCCAAGTTTCATCCAAGTAATATATCGGGGTACCATTTTCATGATATTTCTTAATTTCACCAAGGTATTTCCGTCTCCAGGTAATAATGTCATCTTTTCTTTTAAAATACTATTTCGAGCTCGCTTATTATAACTACAAACATAATTATCTTATGATTAGTATATAGAATTTAAAGTAATAAATATTTGTACCGAAAGTTTAGTTCCTTTAATAATGATCTGAGAGTCGTAATTTTGAAATTAGGAATGTCATCTCTTTCATTTATCACTGTGAGAACTTTTTGAACTGTTGGAGGTTCATTTTTAAAAAAGAATGAATGTACAATTCTTCGTATAGCATTTTTCATTTCATCATCCACCATATCTAAAACAGCCCTTTTTCTATGATATTTTTTGGTGGTTGTAATTCGTGATTAGTGTTATATTCTTTCACAATATTGTAAACACTGCGTTCACTAATTCCTGTAAAAGATACTATAATAGTTACTATGATTTGGTTATCGTTTTTGGAAAGATACCTGCTGCTTTGGCTGTCATTTCAACACTAACAATTTTAGAAGTGCTAGGCTCTTCTTGAAATGTTTTAAATATATTCAAAACCTTCTATTTATCTTCTACCTTAAAATGTTTTGAAACTCTCTTCTTAGGAGGTGAGTTTTCCATAATGTAAGTATATACGATAATATAGCAAGAAATAATGTATAACCTACAAAACAATAATGTATTATTGGTGCACTAGAACGATCGATAAATAGTCTTCAGAAACACTGGTTTATGAAATATAATAGATAATGGATCATTTACAAAGAAAGCTAATAAGATCTAATATTCCAAATGCAATATGGACTCATTTTTATTCTATTGTAAGCGGCCACCCTGATCGACCAATTACAAACGTTATTGGTTATGTGACCTATTAAACACACATTGTTGCCATAATTTACTACTGCATTTGTTCGGCGAGTCGAGTGAATTCCCCAGTTTTTCACCGAGGATGGCAACTTAGTTGCCGAAATACGTATCTGGATTTTTCAGAAAGGAGTGGAAAGGGTAATTTTATTTATTTTATATATTATTTTACCCATTACAGTTTACTTGAACGTGTATATTAGCTTACACGATACCTTACATGTAACTTATAAAAGTAGTAATTGAATGAAATGTCAAAAACGAAAAGATTTGTCATATATTGTTATTAAACGTACACGCCACTGAAATAATGCTAAGCACAATGTAAGTACGGCTGCATTTGAAAGAACATATTGACGATCTCTGTGGCAAGCTTAGCAGTATATGTTTTCTGCTGATGAGGCTTAAACCACAATTAGATACAGAGTATATACGGGAGTTTTACTATGCACACTTTCATTCACTAATTTCATATGGATTGTTGGCTTGGGGATTTTCAGTAAATAGTGAGAGGGTATTCAGACTGCAAAAGCGTGCTGTCCGAATGATGGCGGGTGTTACCCCTAGGACAAGCTGTAAAGAACTGTTTCCTAAATTAAAAATTATGACTCTGCCAGGTGTGTTTGTATATCAATTATTAATATATGCTACGGAAAATATCAACTCTATCCCTAGACTACACTGTCATCACACATATAATACTAGAAACGTTCATGTGCTTGAGATCCCATCACATAGATTAACATTTAGTGAGAGAAATCCTCACTGTCTAGCTGTTAAGACCTACAACAAGTTATCCAACAAATATAAAGAACTATCGTTGCCCTTACTTAAATATAGGATATAGGATATGTTAATGGCTAAAAGTTATTATTCTTTTAGGGAATTTTTGAATGATCCTGAAACTTTATAGATATCCTATGGATCTGTCTTGTGTTTTGGTTGCTGTTGTGTTTTGTGTTGAATATATGTATGTATATTTTTATTAATACTAGTATTGAGTGTAAACATATTCTATCTACTTGTAATTTTATGTTAATATTTTATTGTGTCTGTCACCCTGTATATATGTATGTGTCACATTTACATTTACTCTTACATTTATTTTATATTCTATATGATATATTCTATACCTTGACAATGTCAATATCTACTATTGTAGATCGACGACAATAAAGATTATTATTATTATTATTATTTAAGAACTAAAATATACAGCTTTTGAAATAGTTTTCGAACCGACCAAAAAAAAAAACTTTAAGCGATCTTGAAAACACCCTTAATAAAGAATGTGAATATGTATATGAATATTACTTTCGTCGTAAGCATCAGCTGCTTGGAAGTCTGCGTAAATCCTGCTTAGGAAAATACTTTTTGATGGGATATAAAGACAATTTCTTCGGGGTCTGCCGAAATACAAATTGAACGTTGATTGTGGTAATACATACCACTCCAGTAGCTAATGAACAATCATTGTATATAAATACAGATCGTCTTTTAATCAAGACATCTCTTACAGATAAAATCTTTGTGTACGAATTACCCCTTGGTCTAAAGATTGGTAGTGTAAAGTATTGTCTGGCAAAAAATAATATTCTAGGTATTGTCATAGTTAGAAGTTGCATCATTAAAAAAGTAAAATCACTTTTCTATTCTTAATAAACTAAAATCTGAAGGACCCCCTATATAACGACCTAGTTAAATTAGGTGCGTTAATGAGCAGCTAGCAAGTAACTGTGCAAAAACTTATAAAGTAAACACAATTTGCGCATGCTAAATGATGAGGAGTATGTTAATTTAGTCGAATATTGGAGGGGTCAAAACCACCACAATGATAAGTACGTATTACGACGGACGAGAAACAAGGCCGATGACGATAGAGTAGCCATAATAAATGTAGATAAAGACAAGGCCAAAATGCAGAAGAAAAGAAAAAGGGAATCTTGATCGAAGAAAATAAATCAGAGAGAATTTATGGATTATCAAAGATAGGGATCCGTGTCTCTAAGACATACTACAAATAGTATTTGTTCGCCAATCTACGATCGGGCTAAATATTTGGCAGACATCTCCAAACTTCACGTAGAAAGAGATTGGCAATACTACGTTTAAATCAAAATTTAAAGACATACAGAGATGATGCCCTAGTCATGTTTGAAGTCATCTTTGTCCATCAACATATCATCAAATGATGCAGTAACGAAAAGTTAGAGCTCTGAGACTAGATGAAGATATCCTACAACCGATGAACTAGGCTGTAGTCCATTTGAAGTGGTCGCTTCTACGAAAAGAAGAACAGAACAACGATTAGAATCACAAATAATCCGTTTATAAAACGGAAAGCAAAACGTTACCCAACATACATGGAATAAGTGTTTATTATTGGTTACGGAAATAGATAGGGTGGAAAGAGGATGATTTGGTCGAAGGAAATCGGTTTCAGTATTTACAAGGAAGGTGGTGGTATGGACGGCGAAGCATCGACTTCAACTAGTAACACATGGCAAAACTCGAAGGAAGTCGTTACCATCAGTTATTGTGCCTTAGTTCTTCGATATCTAACCAGATCATATTTCTTTCGTTGACAGGATTTCTTATGTTTACTCTCCTTCTGTTTTCTCCATGAATTTTATATATTCGTATTGGGCTTAGGCATCCCAGCTGCCTTTCTTCAACTCTCACTTGTATTAGCTATTAACCATTATTTTACCCCTGGAGATGATCAGATTCCTGCCTATTTGGTGAGAGACCGTGGGGAATGTTCTAGCTGCTCCACTAGCAAAAATATTACAATTTAATTCTTACAACGTTCACATTTCCTACTGTTTGGAAGGCTACCAGAATTGTTCCTGTTTTGAAGTCGGGCCACTCTTCAGATATAAGTAATTATAGACCCATTGCTATGGTATCCAACTTTGGAAATTTTTTGAAACAACAATATATACTAAAATCTATACACTGATCAAACCCTCAGTTTCTCCATATCAGCACGGTTTTACGGAAAAGACGTCTACTATTTCTAACCTAACGATCTTTACACAGAATATCACCAATGCTTTGGATATTGGGTTTCAAGTCGACGCTATAGATACAGACTATGCCAAGGCGTTTGACAGAGTAGATCATGCTATTTTGCTAATTAAGTTAAAAAATTTTGGATTTAGCGAACCTTTAAGTGCTCTTATCTTGACTTCTTATCTGCGCAATAGACCTCAACAAGTATTTTGTAATGGATACATTTCCTCGCCTTATATAGCCACTTCTGGTGTTCCGCAGGACTCAAACCTGGGACCACTTCTTTTCATTATCTTCATCAATGATCTGATTAACAAGATTGCATCCGATAAGCATTTTTTGCAGATGATATGAAGTTGTATCGTACGATCACCAATTCTAGCGATTGTGTTTTGTTGCAAATGGACAATATACAATAATGGTGTACAATTAACAGCCTACCTTTAAACCCTAGTAAATAGAATGTACTCATTTATGCCATTTATACACTCACTCCCACTAACTACATATATAGGCTTGAGGACGCGACTGTCTCTAGAGTTGAGACCGTTAGGGATTTGGGAGTAACATTTGATGCTGACCTAGATTTCAATATCCACGTTAACAACGTGGCGGAGCAGGCTAGGCAGACTTTAGGGTTCGTGATTCGGAACTGTCGATCCTTTACAAATATTACACTATTGAATATGGTATACTTAACATAAGTGAGGACGAAGTTGGAATATGCTGAATTAATCTGGTATCCCCATTATAGAACTCAAAAATATATATCGAAGCTTGTGCAACGGAGATTTGTCAAATTCCTGTGGTACAGAGTGGGTGGTGTGCTCATTCCCTACTGCTTTCCCGTTTTCTCCCCTTATTCATATACCATATCTCCCCTTATTCAGCCTAAATTTTCTTTACAATAAAGTCGACTGTTCGGAGATTCTATCTTTATTCAGCTTCCTGGTGCCTCAATTCTTCACCCGTCCTCCATCCGCTTTCTATCTTCACTTTCCCAGAACCAATTTAATGATAAAATTACCTATCTGTGTGATGTCCTGCGATTACAATCAGACATCTTCCTATGCAGATATTCACTTCAACTTGTTACCTTCGCTTAAGCATATCATTAACGAACACTGCAATGGATATGCTTTATAAATAACTTCTATATGTTGCTTGATTACCATGCACTAATTAAGCTAATACATTTCACAATGAAATTGTAGCTGTTCCTACAAGGAACTCTTCGAATCCTTTTCATATGGTGGATTGGTCCAAGTTCTTTTTGTTCCTTTCTTATAAACTTTTCCGAGTTTTCGTCTTCTCCTCCACTCCTTCCTGTCGTTGATTTTTTCTTTCCATCTCCCTGGATTCAGTTTTCTTATGTCGTCTTCCACCTGTTGTTTCCATCTTGTTCTGAGTCTCCCTCTTTGTGTGTTCTGCGTTGGTTGCTAGGTTGTTATCTCTCTTAACGAGGGTTCTCTTTCTCTTCTCATTATGTGGCCATATCATCTTATTCTTAGCGCTTTGATTGCTCTTACTATGTTTTCTCCTTCTAATACCCTGCCTATCTCAAAATTCATCAAAGCCTTACATTCATTATTTTCCCTCTTTTTTGATCCCATTATTTGCCTTATTATTCTGCGCTCGAAGATCTTTAGTTTGTCTTCTTCTTTAACGGTGAGTGTCGTTGTCTCTGCGACGTATGTTGCTATTGGCCTAATTATTGTCTTGTATATTCTTAGTATGCACTCAACTTCTTATCGCTCAGTAGATTTTTATTACTATAGTATGCATCATATTCCTTCTGTATTTTTCCCTCTATATTGGGTCTCTCATTTTCTCTGCCAATTATAACTCCAAGGTGAAATACCAAAGGTATGTACCTCCTCGAAGCTGAAATTTCCACACTTCCAACCTCTCAGCGCTCTGTCATTTCTGCATTATTTATTTATATATCTGCCTTCTATTTTTTATTGTTTATTATACATGATTTAATTTAATTTAATTTTGGATTTACTGGTGTTTAACCTATGATTCAATTTAGTTCTTATTCAAGCGTGTTGTCCTGTAATTGGAATGTAATGTTCTGTTGGGCAAATAAATAAATAAATAAATACTTGATTCCTGATCCCACATTTTCATTTAATCTATTTTCGGCTTCCCAATAATAAAAAGATTGTTTTAGGTATTAGCTACGTATACAATTTGGTATGGTTCACGTAATATCTTAATATTATTACTGCTATCCTCTTTGTGACTCCCAGTTATTACAACATCAACATATGTATGTTCATATAGCCGTCCATTCTAATGAAACAAGATGAAGCGACTTCAATTAATACTAAACAGATTAAAATCTGCAAAATATTACTAAATTGAGACTACTTCGCTTATTTTCTATAGACATGATAAGGATGTGAACTGCCGAAGACTTATTTACGTTTACATTGCGTGACTGAAAACATCCTCCTAATTGCTTCATTACAACGTTACGCATGACTGAGCTATTACTATTATCATTATTGCTATTAGACATAATAAACAAAGAACGTTAAAACGAAATGAAAGAGGACGAGAGAAATCTCACCAGAAATACTCGTGTGTAACTGCATCCTTCTTACATAAAAACGTGAATGAAGTGCAAGAATTCCTTCGTCGGATCGACGTGATTTTATTCCCCTTCTTATCAAACCTCTTTCGAGCATTAAATTTTATAACGCAACGCGTATTTTACGACAAAATCGTCGGCGTTTTACGCATAATTAGACGTCTTGATGGATGTATATGGGAATTTCTGAAGCGCAGGTACACATACATACGTAGATATCTAAGCTGAAACTACACATACGCTAAATCTACGGGGATAGTACGTGACTACGGTACAGGGCACGATTATTACCGCTCCTCTTGAACCGACTGTACCACCGTCGGTCGAGAGGTATATATTTAAATGAAGCAGAATAAAAAACGGAAACACCTCACGTCTCTCGCTGTAACCGGCACTTACGAGCCGAGATAATGTCTTATTTATAAGCTGGCCGAAGCAAAGGCCGCTCTGACTCCAACTAGCCGGCTGGTCAGAGCCAGCCGCAGTCGGCCAGACTCATGCATGTAGTAACTTCACGATGATCTCTCACTCTATTTTACAGCTGCACACATGTTAATAATCGACGATCGTGAGTGAATGCAGTCGAAGGTATAGATACGTATAAGAGGCGCCCGACGCAGAACCTAAGTCAAAAAGCAATTATTGAATGGAGATATGCTGGAAGAACGGCCAATCTGTTTCCAACATCGGGGAACACTAACTACATGTTAATACTTACGAAGAAAATTTCGATAAAATTCTACAGACTATAAAAATACCTTGGTATCATTCCTTTAGCGTCCGAATTCCCATAGAATATTTCAATTTTTGTTCTAAACGTATGATGTATGACAAAAATTTGGGCGAAAATGTCACATATAAGGCGGGGACTATTTTCTAAAATATATTACCCTGCGCTATTGGTCAGTTTTGCCTCAATCACCAATACAATTTTTTTAGCGGCTAGAACCTCGATTTTGGGGCATGAGTTTAAAAATTTTTTATATGTAAATATCTCTGAAACTATAAAGATATCCTATTTTAGAATAGAATTTGGAGTATATGACATAGTCTCAAATATGACGCAAATTATTGTTGTAAGAAATAAATAACGGGGGACGGGGTACTTCATACCGCCTTTTTATTATTTCTTGTCTTTTGTTTATCACAAATAAAATTGAGACAGCTAATAATAAAGATATTAGAAAACAAAGAAGTTTTACTTGTCATTGATTGATGTATTCCACATACATAGATACAATTGTGGTTCAAAATATATAGTATACGAAGAATTAAAGCATCGCAACAATTCCTATGACGTCTCAAGAACTTGAGTTCGATGATGCCTTGAAAGATATGATGGCAAGTGGTCAACAAGAAAATATGGTATTTTTTGAATATGTATTGTATTGTATTGTAATGAGGTGGGGTCTGGCCCAAAATGGCCCTTTGCACTGCGACCACGTTGATCTATTGTGCTTCCTCTTGTTTGTTTTATTTATTTATTTAATACGCTTAGGAACAGGATCAGCTCGTTCAATGGGAGTGTAGATAGGTCCTCCTCACTCAGCGTATATGCATGTAGTAGTCTATATCTCCTGTGGCCTAGTGCCACCCAGTTAGTGATCAAGTGTTCCATTGACTCCTCTTCTTCACCGCAGAATCTGCAAGTGTCCGTGTTGTATAAGCCCATTTTGTGAAGGTGCTTGTTACAGGTATAGTTGCCTGTGAGTGCCCCTGTCAGTGTTTTTAACCTTCCCTGTCCAGTTTTAGGGCGAGGTCCGCCCTCCTAGCGTCGAAGCTCAGAAATTTTTGGAATGTTCCAGCCCGCTGGTCTCATTCCAGTGTTTCATTGTAATGGACGCTGTCCATTTCTTTATCTCACCTTTAAGGAGACCTTTGTTAAACCGAAAAGGTGGGGTAGGTCCAGTAAAGCTTCTCTCAGCCCCCTTTTTTTTTTTTTTTGAATATGTAACAGAATTGGTGAACGATTAGAAGAACAACATGAAGCAGAATTTGTGGAAAATGTAGCAGAAGATGATGAAGACAATTATGGCAATATTGCAGGTATTCCTGAAAAAGGAGACAATGTTATTGACCTGTGGTAAAGTGGTAAAGTCAAGCGACGTTCTGTTGTTCCAAAGAAAATGAAATCGACACGTATGTTCATAAATATAGAGATAGAGAGATTTTATTTCGTGTGGGACATCACAAATGTATCCCGTCACCATATCAAAGAAATCATATAAGGCCGTACATATATATGTGGATGCCAAGAAAGTATTAAAAGAGGTGGCACCCACACGGATAATCTACGATTTATTACAGAATACGTTGTTACAAAACTTAATAATAATAATAACAATAATAATAGATTTTATTATCCAAGGGAAACCATTAACGGGGCAATTTCATATACACAAATATACAGAAAACTAAACAAAAATATCCCCAAAATATTAATTTGACAATTGGCATACTTCTCACTTTCTAATGAAGACGTCACAGAGAGGCGAGCAGATGCTCAAGGCACGAGACACAGCAAACAGGATGAATCAACATTGCCATTTTTGCCAAAATAGCATCGACGATAGAAAAATAATTCCTGATATGGACTTTCGAAGCTGTATTTTAGAAACTAAACAAAAAATTAGACACGACACGTTTAAAACAGAAAATTGATAGATATGGAATTTCAAGAAAATACATAATATTGTGTTACAGAAACCAACAAAATTTATATACTCGTTCTACACGAGCTAACATAAAAGGCCTACGGTTGTTAAGCAATAATTTCATTATGGAAGTCAAGTCCCATATCACTAGTATTTACAGAAGCAACGTATACAACGCCCATGAGAGTGAATTTAATCTAGCAATACATTCCGGCTTCACTTTGACAGCAAACGGGCAGAAATCCGTTGCAGGTGTTGTGCAATCTTTGCACTATATATATAATTTTTCATCAATTTTCGTCATTATTTTTGGCATTAAAAGAGTCTACAAGTACGTTTGGACCTCCAGTTGCGAAATCATTGTCTACATCAGGTATGGGCAAACTTTTTTAATGCGGCCGCTAGAAGTGCTATGCTGTGAGTAATCTTGATAAATATAAATTTTTGTAGTATTCTTATGTAAGTTTCTTAAGTAAGTTTAACGGGTCGTACCAATATGCAATGGAAAAATTCAATGGCGGGCCGGACAAATCTTATTCGAGGACCACATGTGGCCCGCGGGCCGGAGGTTGCCCATATATGGTCTACATCCATAAATGTGTATATATCTTCTTCGTCGTCTGGATAGCTCAGTTTCAATCCCCTTAAAACCTGGAAAACAAATGTTTTCTTCTCAAATATCGAAGCAAACGGTGTTCTTCCGGTTGATTCTTGGAGTGGGCACTGCAAACATTTTAAAGATACCCAAAAAAAAAAAACAACAGCAATGGTACAACCATTAGAAGTGCTTGGTTTTAAATCCTGGAAAAATTGATTAGAAGTTTCGATGTCTTTAAATCAGGCATGGGCAACCTTTTTTTGTAGAAGTTTTATGCTGCGAGTAATCTTGAAAATATATACATTTTTGTAGTATCATTATGATTCATTATGAATTAAGTTTAGACGGGCCGTGCTAATATGCAACGAAAGAATTCAGGAGCGGGCCGGACAAATCTTACTCGAGGGCCGCATGTGGCCCGCGGGCCGGAGGTTGCCCAAACCTGCTTTAAATACTCGTGGTATAAAACTGGATATGCGGGTGAAAGAGCAGAACCTTTAAAAACCCTGTCGTCCTTTTGTAGTGCTTGTAAAGAACCTGTAATTATGCGTTGCTCGTCGTATTTTCAACACTTTTATAATCATTACCAATAATATCAATAGTCGTATTACAGCGCATAGTATATTGAACGTTTCATAAGAATTATACTTTCCCTGCCAATCCTGCTCCACCGTTTTCCGAAAATGTATTATTGTTTTAAACATGTTAGTTATATTAATATCCAGTAAGTGAATAAAATTGTATAATTATGTTTCTTGGTTTTTCTTGTATACTAATTTTTTTCTCAATATGCGCACTTTCAATAGGATGTAGGCAAGTTTATTTGCTTTCAATGCTTAATTAGTGTTATCACTGTTAAGTGTCTTGTATATGTATGTGCGCGTGGCCTTTGTTTCCGTGTTAGTGGATATAATGATTGTTTTCGCTTGATTGAGGCAAAACTGACGAATAAGGCGGAATAATATATTTTGGAAAATAATAATAGTAGTATACATATGTGACCTTTTCGCACAAATTTTTGTCATTTTCATATCAGAGAATCTCATAAAATCTTCGTACAGGTAGAACAAAAATTGAAAAACTAAGTACATACACATTTTGTTGCAGTTAGATGTATTGGAGCAAAACTTAAAGTACAGCGCTTTCTGTCTAACAACTATTTTTGTCTTTACATGCGACCAGGGCAATTTATAAGAAATAAAATCTTTGGCTAATATTTAACATGTCTACATCAACAATAATATATAAATTTTACATCGATGTTTAATCCTTAACTGGCGACATGACAAATTTATAACACTATAAAGGACATGACGTCTCACAGGCTAACATTTTAAAATTCGTTTTTGTTATGAAAATCAACTGGGGTGTTTCAAAATTGTCTTAATATTTAACCAGCGGTATGTAATGAAAAACACATTAGTAAATCAAATCAACTTTTCTTATAAAATACCAAGAAGAAAAGAGTATTAACACTTAATGGTACTTTTCAGCCTCAATTGGTACGAGATCCTTATTTTACGTTCCAATCGACCTTATGCGAGAAAAACGATAAAGTTAACACTTTTTACTTAAAATCTATCCTAGAAAGAAACAAAAAAACCAAAACAGTCACCTCCAAAAACAAAGGTAAAAATTCTGACAACAACTCAATTCGGCATAAATTACCGGCAATTTTTGCACAATGGGCGAGAACATTGCGAACATACGGGACACCCGACACAGGTGTACACCGTCATTCTGTGCAATTTGGGTGGACAAAACCTGCATGCCCTTCGTTTGCCTTGAATAGTTTCATGACTTTGGACATCTTCTTCGACCATATCGTCACCTAAAACTCGCATTATCACTAAGCGTAACTCCGGAGAATACGAGTAGAGTCCCGTTAATGAGTCTACCTGGAATACTGGGTACGAGTGGAATCCCTGAAAGGGTACGAGTAGAGTCCCGTGTAGGAAGAAGATAAAATTAATTTATTTTCGAAAATCTTTTATTCTATTTAATCGTTTCCGCCCCTAAAATAGACAAGTAGTTATTTGAAATTCAGATGTATTTTTAATTATTTATTCGGAATCATTAGAAAGTACTAGCTTTCTATTTAATCGTTATTTGTTCTTATTAATCCTTTCCGTCTTAAAAATATTCTAATGTCCTACCTGCCCTAATTGAGTTTTACTTGCTTCTATAAAAGTGGAAATGAATTCAAAATGAACATCAGTCTAATTTTGCACTCCTTGCGTAAATTTTAGAAGTAAAAATGAATCTTGAAGTAATGCAAAGCGAAAAGGGGAAATCTATTCTTGTTATAAACAACTTTAAGTTTAGATTTCAAAAATTTTAGCCAATGACGTTAAAAAGTGGGTTTGTTCAGTTGGTGATACAAAAAAGTGTCCTGCGTTCCTAAAAACAATTGGTGCTAATGAAATTATTGAACTTAAAGAAAATCATAATCATGATCCAGTGAGTGATAGGCTGCTAGATAGACAAAAGATGAGTAATAGTTTAAAGCGCAAAGCAAGTGACGATATAACGGAAAGACCATCGAAAATTATCCACAAAGAACTATCAAAAGGTGATATCGAAACTCTTCTTCACAAAGACGTAAAGTGTATAGCAAGAAATATTAGTGCTGCAAGAAAATCTGCTCTACCGTTCAATATACCAAAAACAAGAGAAGAAGTACACCAAGTGTTAGAAAGGTTAGACTTGAAAACAAATAAAAATGAAACTTTTTTGCTGTATAACAACAACGAAAATGGCGTAGTAATATTTGGCACCAAGACGAACTTGGAGTTTTTATCATCGCTGGACAGTTTTTATGTGGATGGAACTTTAAATCTTGTACAAACCATTTTGTTCAATTATTCACTATCCACGGACTACAGAACAACTATTACATCCCACTGATATATATTTTACTTCCGGATAAATCCACCCAATCATATTTAATGGCTTTTCAAAATCTAATCAATTTGTGCAATGACATTGGCAAAATTCTTCAACCAAAATCTGTAGTAGCTGATTTTGAACTTGCGATTCATCAAAGCGTGAAACGAGCTTGGCCAGAAGTAGCTGTAATAGGTTGCCGTTTCCATTTAGGTCAAGCTTGGTAAGTTGTACTTTTAAACTTTTTAAATGATAATTTATGTACTCATTCTTTGTTTTTCTTTCTATAGGTTTCGAAAGATACAACAGTTGGGAATTTCATCACATTTTAAAAATAAGGAGACTGCTGTTGGAAAGTTTCTGACTTACACGTTTGGACTACAGTTCTTACCCCCGACCAAGTAGGAGAGTGCTTTGCGTTTGAACTAGCAGAAATTTTACCAGCTGACGAGAAAGTCAGAAAATACTGTGATTACCTCACGGATTTTTATGTAACGGAAGACTCTACATTTCCACCTCAAGTATGGGCCAGTTCAGAAAACTCTTCATTTCGCACTACTAATGCTTGTGAAAGTTTTCATTCAAGGTTTAATCAAAATTTTTACACCAGCCACCCGAACATATTTTTTTACAAAAATATTGTTAAACTTTCAAAGTGAAACATACATTAAAATGCGCAGTTCTGTTCTTATGCCCTTAATTAAAAACAATAAACTGAGTATTTTTGTTAAGGAAAAAGTGAAAGAGTTTAATGATAACCATATTTCAAGATTTGATTTTATAAAACTTGTTTCTTATAGATTAACACCTTATTATTAAAAATGTATTTATGTATTTGATAAATTTATATGTGCACTAAAAATAATAATAATAAACTGATAATTTTTTATAACTATATACTATATGTTATATATATATATATATTCATTTAAAATAATATACATACGAGTAGATATTAAAAAAAAATTATTTTCGAATTTTATTTGTACCTACCAACAAGGATAGAAACTTTTACGTCTCGGGACTCTACTCGTAGTACACCTTTTTGGGATGGGGATTAAAACATGTAAACGGGACTCTACTCGTATCTCCCCGTAACTCCCTCGGTAATTGACTGCAGACTACACGTCTCTGGATATGGGGAGAACTAGCGAACGAGGTAAAGTCTTTAGGAAATCTCCTTTTCTATAATCTTGGGTTGATGCATGTTGTGCAGTATATAAGCGTTCATGTTGCTCAAATCCAGAATGCGGTAGGACACCACCATCGGCCATCTTCTGGTGCGGCGGCTGCTGGAATAAACGGAACATTTCTTGTCTGCTTCGTCGACACCTCCTTTAGTTGCGTTATAATAAAGAATGATTTCAGGCTTTTTAGTATCCTCGTCAATCTCGTAAGTATGATAATAATAATAATAATATTTATTTGTGCCAACAGAAAATTCCAAGGACACTAACTAACAAAAGAAAAGAAAACGTGTATGACTACATATTAAATAATTACAATCAGCATAATTTATTGAAAAAGATATCAATATAAACTGTTTCTGCGCATGTACACATCCTAGTAATAGGAGAAAAGTGCATTACATTTGTCCTAAACGGAGAGATATAGAAACTAGATGTGTATCTTGATTGTCTCATAGGGACATGAAAAGGCACACATGATAACAAGTACGGGCAATCAATCTTATTATTAATAAGGTTATAAAGAAAAGTTGAACACGAGTTCATGTTTCGTGCCTGCAAAGAGGTAAAATTATGCGTTTGCAGAAGAACATTGTGATCAAAGTTTCTCACAGGATAGTTACTCGTTCTTCTAAATGTAAGATATTTCAGGAAGCGACGTTGTACCCGTTCCAACTTCAGTTGATGGCAAGTATAATGAGGATACCAGACAAGAGACGCGTATTTCAGTCGACTGCGAACGTGTGCAAAGTAAAGAGATTTCATTACATTAACGTCACTAAATTCCCTGCATCTCCGGATAATAAAACCAAGAACCCTAATCGCACCACAACACACTTCCGATACTTGCGTCTCAAAGGTGAGCTTATTATCAAACATTATGCAATGATGCATTGAAGACACAAGTATCACAGCTCTATTCTTCTTAGGCACGTATGAGCATAAAGTTTTGTTATTTGTGAAACCAAACAAAGTATATTGGGTTTTTCGTTTTTTTTTTTTTTGCGGTTTAAATTCGCTAGGTATTTCGCGTTTATTTTTCTTCATAGTAGCCACGTAAGTAAGCTTCCGGTTTGAAAGTTTATCTACGAGTTCTATAGAGGAGAACCAGTTATCAGCAGTCATATTTCGGTTGCTTCCTTCGATTGGCTGTATCAACCACAGGACACACTGAGTAGGCACGAGAAGTTTTTCACCTTGGGTGGTCAATCCTTCACCATCTGAGCCTTCTCCACTATAAACATACCCATTATAAAAGTAGGCATTTTTTGAATCACATAAGGCTCGTATGACCAGTCCGTATCTACCTGGTTTCCTTGGCATATATGAAATCATATGACTTCTTCCACGAAATTTCAGTAACATTTCATCTACGGTGACGCATTCGCTCAATTCATATAATTGTTGAGAATTATTGACAAATTTCTTAAAAATAAAAGATATAGCAGCTAGTCTGTCATTTTGTTTCCTTTCGGTACGATCATCTGAATTGTCGAATCGCAGACACAGTAGCAAAACAAGAAATCTCTTTTCTGACATACAACATCTAAAAATCTCGCAACCTCTACCATCTCGAGCAAATAAATAACTTGAGTGTTCATGATTAGATTTCAAGACAGCTGAATATAGTAAAAGACCCAAGAAAGCTTTTAGCTCAGTCATATCTATGTCTTTCAGTTCAGGTTTATTCTGACGAGCAAACTTTATCCTGTAACTGGAGATTTTATTATTTGTCCACATCAAAATTTGATTTAGCATTTCTTCGTCAAATAGTTTATTCCAGATGCTGCAAGGGTCTTTTCCATTCCGAACTGCCAATTTTGAATCACAAGCACGAGTAATTATATTATGCTGAGGTATGCGTACCCTAGCATTAGGAGGAGTCTTTGACCATTTACAACGATTTTTACCATAATAAAAATTTGAACGCCGTAATTCGTCGTCTTCATCGACGGAACTATCGCTGTCAGCTTCTTCTAGAGCGATCTGATTCTCGTCTGAATCTTCAAATCCATCACTTTGATGATGGTGTAAATGGTCGCTCTCAGATATAATAAAATCTTCAAAATCACCTTCGCTATCTGATTGGTCTGAAGCTAGCAACAGGGAATTGATTTCCTCTTCAAATGACGAACTGTCTACCCGCATTATTTTTCTCTTTGATGGCTCAACTGAATTTGTTTTCGGACGTTGACGTTTATTACCGTTTTCTGCCATTTTGTTCTAAAAATATAAAAATAAAAAAATATTCTGCATGGCAACTAGGGACATGAAGCCTGACAGGCTACGTCCTATTTTTGATGAGTGTTACTCACGTGTTACACGACGGACAACACATCTACTTCCTTCCGTGGTCTATTTACTATTAAAACAAAAGCTACTGAGATCACTGAGATGTGCAGTCGTGGCGCGCGGGGAGAGGGGGCAATTCTAAGAATTCGCAACACGCGTGACGCCTGTGAGACTCCATGTCACTGGTTAAAGGTTAAGCATTCCAGAAGTACTTACTTCATCCGTGAACATTGAAAGTAAGAAGAGATTTTTCTATCAATATCTTCAATATGGGCCTCTTTTGCCTTAACAAAAAATGAGTGGCCTTTTGACATGCGATTTTAGATATGGTCTCGAGAAATCAAATGCCATTTTTTGCAAGAAAATTTCTAAAAGTTTTCTAATTATTTCGGAGAAATTCTCGTGTGGTGGTTTGGCTGTGAAAATAATCTCAAGTACTGTTTGTGCTATTTCTGTATGTCAAATTGAGTGGCCAATCCAATATGTCATTGATCCAAACTGATCTGGTTACACCTTCTACAATAAGAAATAATTAAACTATCCTAGCTGTCTATGAGAATACAGATGGTAGCAGGATGTTATTAGGATGCTTTTAACACATTGACTGCCATGGCTATCATATTTGATACATGATGTATGTTACCACATGGCTTATTCATTTATATATATATATATATATATATATATATAAATGTCTTATCAAAATCTATGAACGATATGTAAGTATATATTCCAATATTTGTACTTGGCACCACGCCTCTGAATAGAGAATGAAAGGCGAAGAAGAAAGGTCTGAATCTAATCTATTCGAAAGCCACCCCCGACGTGTTAAATTGTCGATCCGAAGGCGTACTTCTTTGTTTTATGCAAATCTCAGTAGTTACCTATGCCCACAACTCGCATTGTATTGTAAACACATATAGGTACCGAACGGCTGGAGATTTCGCCGAAGTAACGAACAATCTATTGTTCTTCGGCACGTTCTATACGGCGAACGTAATAATTGAGTGTTATTTTCGTTAAATATTTATAAGGGGGTCGGAGGAATCTGGTGAAGATTTTCGGTCGGAGAAACAAATATGTACAAACATACGTACGAACGCATACGTAAATTTCTGTTCCAGGGACGATATAATGTTCAAATGCAAATTCAGTACTCGCGGACGCGCTTACAAATATTTACACCCAGTGATAACAATTATTGTGAAACAACCTTTTTGTAAATCGTAAATACTTATTAAAAATCTGAAGAGTCAAAGATCGGGTATTGTGGACTCAATAATGTTAGAAGCACAATACAACAACACGGACAATTTGTATAATAATGAACGTAAACTTGAAAATAATCACAAAAAAAATAATACGGACACAAAGTATTAAAGAATTGATAGCAAGAAGAGAAAAATTAAGAAAATGGGGGCTGATTGTAGGAGGGAAGAAAATCGAAATTCTTATAGAAGTATAAGGAAAAGAAAGCAAAATTGAATTTAAAGACAAGGATAAAAGTGCAATAATGAAAGATTCAAAGATTAGAAACAGATTAAGGGCGTAAGTTCCATATAATGGAAGACCGAGGCATTGAATTGAGAAAGAAATAACAAGCACTGCGAACAACTTTGATTTCGATATATTACAGGAAATACGAAAGATACGAGTTGTCTAGAGAACTAGCAGAAAAATGTTAAACAGTACCAAACCGCAAATGAAGAATAGAAAGCAAGGGCATCAATTATTCGAGAAATTACAACCAAAATGCCTCTACTTAAAGGGCAACAATAGAGATGGCGCGTTGTCTTCTTCTCGAATAGTTGGTGCCCTTATCTTTCTAATCTTCATTTGCTGTTTGGTGCTGTTTAATATCAAGACATCTCGCCATCTATATTGTTGCCTCGTATTCTTGTACAGTAGCGAGAGAGTAAAGTATGGAACAGAAGGATGAAGGCATTGCAAAAGTAGAAGAAAATACATAGGTAACAAAAGCAAAGAACTAAAAATTTGTTCAGAATTCATCAAAGGAAGCAAGAGGAAGAGAAAATTAAGAAAATGCAGTATAGTTTCAAAAGGCCAGCAAGAACATAGAACAGTAGTAGAGTCAGTTAAAAAATAGTATGGAAGCTGTAATAAAAGAAGTAAATTTGGAAAAGATATCATTTAATAGATTTAGATGACTAGTACACTTGCAGCTTGTTTAGAAATCCTCCTCCACTCTCTTAATTCGTTTTTCTTCCCCAGTTATGGATCTTCCTTCAATTGTACTTTCCATTTCTTTGCTGGGGCTGTGGCTCTTGAAACAATGTATGTAATTGTTTTGTGTCCTTATTCATTATATGATTTATACGATGTTATTTTACTATAATTTTCGTCTCCTCGTACTTCCCCTGTTTTAATGTTATTAAGCACTCCTGTAGTTAACCCTTTCCAATTGCTGTTTCCTCTTCTTCATTCCTCAATCCCCTTCTTTCTTCTATTCTGTTCCACTGATCCAGAGTATTTGCATACCAAATCCTTCCATGCTACCAACGATCTCCAGCTCTAACTTAAATTTCCATGCCCATATTCCTATGCTTTTTTAACACTTCTTAATCATTATCCCACTTTTGTTTTTTTCTATAGTACTTGTTCATATTTATATTCTTGCTCACTTTATCTGCTTTTAGCTTTCCCATTTCCTCCCGTTTCTAAACCTTCTCTAATTTTGACGACTTTCGCCCTCTTCGCGCTAATTTATCTCCTCTCTCGCCTTTGTCATATGACATATCGTCCTATAATATATACATCCCCACTCATCATCACATCATTTCCCATCTTTACTAAGCAGATTTTAGGTGGTAATCTACATGCTTCGTCCCCTTTCGCTGTTATTTCTAGCTCTCTTTCCACAAAATTTGTAATAGTCTCCCTAATTCATATTGCCCTGCATTTATTAGCATCCCCTGGATCACAATATTACTTACACTTTTGCTTTTTCTATCTTTCGATAACTTTAGTCCCTCTGTGGATCTTTCTTAATACCTTTCTTGCCCATGCTGCGGCTACATCCTATTTTTTTTTATTTACTATCCATATTTTGCAAGCATACATGATAACTGGTCCAAAGCGCACACACCCTTTTGTGCCTTTTTCTCGAATCTAAATTTTCCTATTTCTTGATAGCGACTTGTTCTCAAATACCCTTTTCTGTGCTCAGACGCATTCGTACAATGCCATTATGCTCGCCTGTATTACCACAATCCTCCCTGATCTGGATTCCTAGATATGCCAATTGGTCTAAATCAGGTATGGGCAACCTCCGGGCCGCGGGCCACATGCGGCCCTCAAGTAAGGTTTGTACGTCCCGCTACTGAATTCTTTCGTTGCATATTAGCACGGCCCGTCTAAACTTAATTCATAATGAATCATAAGGATACTACAAAAATGTATATTTTTCAAGATTACTCACAGCATAAAACTTCTACAAAAAAAAGTTGCCCATGCCTGGTCTAAATCTTCTATTTCTATTGTTATTTGTTGCCCCCGTTTTTATGGTCGACAGCTTTTTCTGCCTCCTTTTATCGGTGTCATGCACTCGGTTTTATATTGATTTAATTACAGTTCCGTCCTCTCAACGCCCTTTACCAATCCTCAGGTCAAATTTGTATTATTGCTGTTACTATTGCCACTTCGAATGTTGTTCAGATCTGCGCAACACACGCAATTGCAAATAAACTAGATGATCACATATGTGTATCGAAAAGTGTTTAAAACAACTTATCTACAGGAATATCTCGACTGATACATTCCTCATGAGCTCAAAAAGTTTGCTTACGACACAGTATTAACATCTTCGCTTTGGTTATGCAACATAACGTTAACGAACCATTCTTCGAAGCATTTTTGATGAGAACTATCATGCCAATCGTTAAAGATCGTCGAGTGACAGGGATTAACCAGTTCAAACAACATTCAAAACTAATATTTATTTGAAGAAATTGTAAGTTTCTTGGGACCGTAAAGGAATTGTCTACTTTGAAATTTTACTACACGATCAATCGGTCAACTTAAATGTGGATATACATTCAACAACTAACAAAATTAACGATGCAATTTTATTCAAGAAAAGTAACCAGCGAAGTGATAAATTGTAACTTACGATAACAGCGCAGAAATTATTGAAGTTTCGTTGGAATTGAATGATTCAACTCTGGAAACATTGTTAACATTAATTGCAAGGACGCCCCGTTTATGGGACCCAGTCATTAAAAGTAAAAGAGGTCGCATAGACGAATCTAAAATTTAGGTCAAATAAATAACTTTAATTGTTGTATATTTGTGTATACTTAAGTACCTAATACATATTTAAATATTTTAATTTAAATATTTCATGATTTACATTGAAATTTGAGGTGGCCAAATGCTTATGAGGGGTATTGCACATACCTAATCTTCTACCATTAGATTATGATTGATTTCATGCTTTGCAGCATTTTTAAATAATGAAACTTACGGTAATGATTATCTTGCTAATTTTCTTTGAAGACCAGAAGGTTTATGAACGTAGAACGATGATGCTGCGTGAAAGATGGCAAACGATCATTAATGAAACTATGCAATACAGTACCGAATTTCTGTTGTTCTCTTTTATTGTTATTTATGTGACAATTAATGCAAAAATATCTTTTATCATAATTACACTTATGTAAATATAGACACAAACACGTTCTATTCAAATACCTCAAACAATATACAATGGAATCTCTCTTGAGCGGACACCGAAGGGACCACTGAAATGTGTCCCTACAAGGGGGTTGTCCGGTCAAGAGAAAACTACAAATTTAAATCAGTAAAATTTGTCAAAGATGGTTAGTTTTTTGAAAAATACTTTTATTAAAAAAATAAACAACGCAATTGGTTTTAATAACAAAATCATTAATATGTATCTCCATATGTAATAAAAGTATAAAATGTTATAGAGTACTATATTATTTCAATAAGTATTCCTCCATCCTAATTTGGCGTCTTTTGGTCTTGGCAATAATATCTTGAAAATGTAAGTCAAGCGATGATAGTATATTCATAGCTTCTGTATCACCTTGGTATTTCACAAACGCTATAAGATCATGCGCTTTAGCCAAAGCCTCTTTATATGTTAAGATGTTGTTTCTTGCATCTTGAAAATCTACAGATTCAATTTCGTCTGTTGAGTCATCAGAAATTTTTTGAACTTCAGAAATTCGTTCTTGTAATGGTACCCATAAGTCCAAAGGTGATCTCTCAACTGGTAAATCATCATCGACATGATAAAAATCATTTAAGCTTTGCTCACTAACCCCTGCAAGACATTTTTTCTGAATTTCGGCAAGTAGGTTTAATGGCAACTCATCTTCAGGCTCAAACTCTACATCAAATGCTGACGGAAATTCTTGGCTTTCAAACGTAAACCCTGCCTTACGGAAACAATTTTGAACTGTTTCAGAAGTAACTTGGTCCCACGCACTTTTAGCAAAATAAACTGCATCCAATAAATTTATACGTTTCACTAAATCATCGGCTGTGTTAGAAATTTCAATGTTTGCTAGTAAGTGCTTCAGTATCAAAGTTCTGTAATTATGCTTAAAATTTTTAATAACACCCTGATCAAGTGGTTGGCTGATTGAAGTACAATTAGGCGGCAAAAAATGTATTTTAATGTTTTTAAAATTGCTGTTTTTTGAATGCGATCCCGCATTGTCCAAAAAAGTAAAATTTGCCTGTTTTGTGCTCCCATTTTTCGATCGAAATTTTCTAGCCATTCACTCATAATTTCACACGTCATCCACGATTTGGCGTTTGATTTCCATGTCACCGGTAAGTTATCTTTTGTTAAATTTTTAAAAGCTCTTGGTCGAGATGCCTTGCCATTAGCCAGCAGCTTTTCTTTATCTCCAGCCATGTTCGCACAGTGCAATATTGTTATCCTTTGCTTAGACAATTTTCCTCCCACACATTTTTTATCTTTTAAGGTCATGCTTTTGTTTGGTAATACTCTAAAATAAAGCCCAGTTTCGTCAGCATTGTAAATATCTCTTGCTAGGTACCCTTTTAATAGAGAAGGCAGTTTTGCCATGAATGATGCTACATCCTCAGGATTAACAGAGGCAGCTTCGCCACATCTCGCTTTGAACGTAATATTGTGACGAATTTTAAACTTGTTAAGCCAACCGGACGAGGCATTGAAAGTGTTGTTACCCAAGGATTTAGCTATTTCTTTAGCTTTGCTTCGTATCAATGGACCTAAGGAGGAGAGTAAAATTATTGGAATAAAACATATTAGTTAATCAGCGTCCATTTAGTAAATTAATGATAATAAGAATCAACCTGTTGCAAATCTTTTGTATAGAATTACAAAACCTAATTTACTTACCAGTTAATGGAATTCCTTTATTGCGTGCTGAAACAAACCATTCGTAGGACAACTGATCAATTGTCAGTCCTTCAGCATTAAAAAAGCTTCTTTTTTCATTTAAATTTGCATTTGAGTGCCATTTTTTTATTAGCAATTCTCTTTTCTTTATAATGTTAGAAGCTCGAGTTTTACTAGTGCTAAATCGCTTCGATAAATTTCTCACACTTAATTTTTCTTTATTGTACACTTCAATCACTTCTATTTTTGTTGTGTTAATACAGACCTCTTTTATCCATTTTCAAACGTCACGCGAGCACTAATGTATACAAACCAATGAGCACTGCTTTCCAAACTACAAATCACATCTGTTGTTTGGGGAATCCCCTAAATCTCGTAAATAATGGCATAGATTACAAACTGTTAGTCAAATAAGTTTGTACACTACACGTCCGCACCACGAAGATTGCAAGAATTAGTATTGTCAACTCTCCGAAGCAGAAGCGAAAATTGTATAAAAACTTAAAAAAGATAAAAGTTGTGGTTAAAAAAACGTTAGATTGAAAACATTATATGAGAGAAAAACGATTTACCATACCCACATTTAAGTATGTTATGTGATGTAGTAAATATATGGCTCTGCTGACAAAACGATCGTTGTTGTTAAAGCGACCAAGTTAAAAGAGACTTCACAAGCTTATTTGTAAATTATGACATGAAAAAATCGGACAAAAACAAACGAAATGTCCGTCCAGCAGAATTTTTTATGTCAAGCGTGTGTCCGCGTCCGCTCATGAGAGAGTCCGTTCAATGGGGAGCGATTGCAATGCTTTTCTTATAGGACGTTGCCGGGACCGGCCAACAGTGTCCGTCCAAAGGGGGTGTCCTCTTAAGGGAAGTGTCCACAATGGGAGATTCCACTGTACATACTTTCAAAATGCTTTTCTTTTGATGAATATCATCCCGAAAAACAGGAACTCTTCCAAAACGACCACTATTTATCTTCGTCGACAGAAAACAATGTCCAATTAGTGGACGAAATGATATTTGTCATGTTACCTCTATTTTTGAAAAGCCTCCCGAAACGTGTTGTTGACCAGGAAGCCTCGTAATTAATGATGTGTCACATGAAAGGAGAGCGTTGGCTCAGCAATTTCTTGGAGAAAGAATTATCTTGATAGTCCGTCAAAATATAAAGTGTAAAAAATGGTATTACAGTGTAAAAATGTCACCTGAAAGAAACTATAAAAACAAGTACGTAAATCATAAACTTCTAAGGGGAATATAGCACTAATAACAGCTAACGTAACATTTTTATTGTCGCTAAAAATCATGTATAATTTTACAAATTTTCATAAATATTAAATATTCATACTTCTTGTATACAGTAAAACTCTGGTCTATTTTAGTTTACGAATAAGTTACATCTAGAATAACCATCCTTTTGCATAATTTAGGTATGTGCGTCTAAAACTAAATCAGTTGCGCAAAAATTTTTGTTCACGCTTTTCTGTACTTTTAATTAATTTACAAAAAAGTGTTAAATACATATGTTTATCTGTGTGACTACTGCAAGATATATTTGTTCTTGTCTGAAAATTTTGATGCTAGGCGTATCTTCTACGGGGTTACTTCTTCTTCTTAGGCGGTACTAATTCGAATTTCCAAATCTTGTTAGGTCCTATTTCGGCGACGTATAACGCAGATCCGTTAGGGCAGACGGCGATTGCGTGAGGATTTCCAAATCCCTACACAGATCAAACAGGAAATTAATTCGGTTATAAGATAGAACAGGGGTTAGTTTCAAAATTGGACATATATAGTTGACTTTAAAAGAATGGTGTTCAAATTGCGATGATCAATTAATTCAAAGGATCCAGATGATTGAGCGCCTACAAGGAAGCTGTGCAATGGACTACAATGCAAGCACAAATTCCATATGTCAATAATTATCACGGAGGGAATTATGCTGTTTTAACCGCAGACTATAATTTCGTCCTACGGCTGCAGTCCCTGATTAATAAAGCAAAATTTCCTCCGCGATTATTGACATATGAAATTTGTGCTTGCTTAGTAAGCCATTGCACAACTACCTTGTACCTGCCCAATTAATGTATCTAATTAATAAGACCGTTTCTTAGAGGGCCATCTTGATCCTTCGCATTAATATTTATAATAATAGTAATATGTATATAACAAAAGTAATAGATGGAAGAAACGGAAAGTATGTAAAATTGCGACAAAGTAGTACCTTCGATTCAGATTTCCCTAACCACATGCGCTTCAAATACGAAATGAAAGTGCCTATTTTTCCTGTTGGTATCTAAAATTAAAGTGAACAAGACGTAATAAACGACAGTAAAAACAGACGCTGTTGAAATTCTTTATAGCCCGTGGATGGATTAAATTTAAACGGGATTTGTTGGGCACTCTTAGCAATATTAGGATCGGAATTGCTAGAACGACGGCGTCCATATATCAGTTTATAACAAGATAACAAGAAGGAGGTTCATCCGTCCTTTGCCCAAAAAATGTAATATATAAAATAGAAAAAATATGTAATAAATAAATTCCTGGTGAAGGAAGATATGCTGATCAAAATTCTCTGAGGATTATGTACACAATTCAGAGAACAAACGCTACTACGGTCTCGTATATTTCACTTGCCTTAATCTCTCTCTAAACGTCGAGCGAGGGTTGAAAACAACAAACATCACCGTCGTCCTAGAAGGAGAAGAAATGCATCAAGTTTCGTCTAATTTAGGACATCTTCAATTTTTCCTGAATTTCCCTTGAAGATTTCGAAAAAAATCGAAATGGTTGGAAGTACAACTTATTACACATCAAATTAGAGCTTTTTTCGTGTAGATTGCGGTTAGATCAATTTTGCGGGCGAGAGATGTGTTTATTATTACCTTGAAGATTTTGAAGAAAATCGAAATGGTTGGAAGTACGACTTATCACACATCAAATTAAAGCTCTTTTCGTGAAGATTGCGGTTAGAACAATTTCCGGGACGAGAGACGTCTTATTAAGAAAATATTCGATGGGAACGTGAAACGTGGTTCTGGACGAAGCGCTTCTGTATGCCCCAAGATCCAAACGAAGCAAATCCCATCGATTTTCACCTCGGAATCGCACTCTACGCCTTCAAAAACATATACGCACCAAGTTTCGTGTAATTTAGGACATCTTCAATTTTTCCGGAATTTCCAAGAAGAAGATTTTGAAGAAAATCGAAATGGTTGGAAGTACGACTTATTACACATCAAATTAAAGCTTTTTCGTGCAGATTGCGGTTAGAACAATTTCCGGGACGAGAGACGTCTTATTAAGAAAATATTCGAAGAGAACGTGAAACATGCTTCTGGACGAAGCGCTTCTGTATGCCCCAAGATCCAAACGAAGCAAATCCCATCGATTTTCACCTCGGAATTGCACTCTACGCCTTCAAAAACGTATATGCACGTAGTTTCATCTAATTCAAGACATCTTCAATTTTTCCCGAATTTCCAAAGGGGTACCCCTTGAAGATTTTGAAGAAAATCGAAATGGTTGGAAGTACGACTTATTACACATCAAATTAAAGCTTCTTTCGTGCAGATTGCGGTTAGAATAATTTCCGGGACGAGAGACGTCTTACTAAGAAAATATCCGAAGAGAACGTGAAACATGCATCTGGACAAAGTGCTTCTGTATGCCCCAAGATCCAAACGAAGCAAATCCCATCGATTTTCGCCTCGGAATCGCACTCTACGCCTTCAAAAACATATACGCACCAAGTTTCGTCTAATTTAGGACATCTTCCATTTTTCCGGAATTTCCAAAGGGGTATCCCTTGAAGATTTTGAAGAAAATCGAAATAGTTGGAAGTACGACTTATTACACATCAAATTAAAGCTTTTTCGTGCAGATTGCGGTTAGAATAATTTCCGGGACGAGAGACGTCTTATTAAGAAAATATTCGAAGAGAACGTGAAACATGCTTCTGGACGAAGCGCTTCTGTATGCCCCAAGATCCAAACGAAGCAAATCCCATCGATTTTCACCTCGGAATCGCACTCTACGCCTTCAAAAACGTATACGCACCAAGTTTCGTCTAATTTAGGACATCTTCATTTTTTCCCGAATTTCCAAAGGGGTATCCCTTGAAGATTTTGAAGAAAATCGAAATGGTTGGAAGTACGACTTATTACACATCAAATTAAAGCTTTTCTCGTGCAGATTGCGGTTAGAACAATTTCCGGGACGAGAGACGTCTTATTAAGAAAATATTCTAAGAGAACGTGAAACATGCTTCTGGACGAAGCGCTTCTGTATGCCCCAAGATCCAAACGAAGCAAATCCCATCGATTTTCACCTCGGAATCGCACTCTACGCCTTCAAAAACGTATATGCACGTAGTTTCATCTAATTTAGGACATCTTCAATTTTTTCCGAATTTCCAAAGGGGTACCCCTTCAAGATTTTGAAGAAAATCGAAATAGTTGGAAGTACGACTTATTACACATCAAATTAAAGCTTTTTCGTGCAGATTGCGGTTAGAATAATTTCCGGGACGAGAGACGTCTTATTAAGAAAATATTCGAAGAGAACGTGAAACATGCTTCTGGACGAAGCGCTTCTGTATGCCCCAAGATCCAAACGAAGCAAATCCCATCGATTTTCACCTCGGAATCGCACTCTACGCCTTCAAAAACGTATACGCACCAAGTTTCGTCTAATTTAGGACATCTCCAATTTTTCGGGAATTTCCAAAGGGGTATCCCTTGAAGATTTTGAAGAAAATCGAAATAGTTGGAAGTACGACTTATTACACATCAAATTAAAGCTTTTTCGTGCAGATTGCGGTTAGAATAATTTCCGGGACGAGAGACGTCTTATTAAGAAAATATTCGAAGAGAACGTGAAACGTGCTTCTAGACGAAGCGCTTCTGTATGCCCCAAGATCCAAACGAAGCAAATCCCATCGATTTTCACCTCGGAATCGCACTCTACGCCTTCAAAAACGTATATGCACGTAGTTTCATCTAATTCAGGACATCTTCAATTTTTCCCGAATTTCCAAAGGGGTACCCCTTGAAGATTTTGAAGAAAATCGAAATGGTTGGAAGTACGACTTATTACACATCAAATTAAAGCTTTTTCGTGCAGATTGCGGTTAGAATAATTTCCGGGACGAGAGACGTCTTATTAAGAAAATATTCGAAGAGAACGTGAAACATGCTTCTGGACGAAGCGCTTCTGTATGCCCCAAGATCCAAACGAAGCAAATCCCATCGCTTTTCACCTCGGAATCGCACTCTACGCCTTCAAAAACGTATACGCACCAAGTTTCGTCTAATTTAGGACATCTTCATTTTTTCCCGAATTTCCAAAGGGGTACCCCTTGAAGATTTTGAAGAAAATCGAAATGGTTGGAAGTACGACTTATTACACATCAAATTAAAGCTTTTTCGTGCAGATTGCGGTTAGAATAATTTCCGGGACGAGAGACGTCTTATTAAGAAAATATTCGAAGAGAACGTGAAACATGCTTCTGGACGAAGCGCTTCTGTATGCCCCAAGATCCAAACGAAGCAAATCCCATCGATTTTCACCTCGGAATCGCACTCTACGCCTTCAAAAACGTATACGCACCAAGTTCCGTCTAATTTAGGACATCTTCAATTTTCCCGGAATTTCCAAAGGGGTACCCCTTCAAGATTTTGAAGAAAATCGAAATAGTTGGAAGTACGACTTATTACACATCAAATTAAAGCTTTTTTCGTGCAGACTGCGGTTAGAATAATTTCCGGGACGAGAGACGTCTTATTAAGAAAATATTCGAAGAGAACGTGAAACATGCTTCTGGACGAAGCGCTTCTGTATGCCCCAAGATCCAAACGAAGCAAATCCCATCGATTTTCACCTCGGAATCGCACTCTACGCCTTCAAAAACGTATACGCACCAAGTTTCGTCTAATTTAGGACATCTTCAATTTTTCGGGAATTTCCAAAGGGGTACCCCTTGAAGATTTTGAAGAAAATCGAAATGGTTGGAAGTACGACTTATTACACATCAAATTAAAGCTTTTTTCGTGCAGATTGCGGTTAGAATAATTTCCGGGACGAGAGACGTCTTATTAAGAAAATATTCGAAGAGAACGTGAAACATGCTTCTGGACGAAGCGCTTCTGTATGCCCCAAGATCCAAACGAAGCAAATCCCATCGATTTTCACCTCGGAATCGCACTCTACGCCTTCAAAAACGTATACGCACCAAGTTCCGTCTAATTTAGGACATCTTCAATTTTCCCGGAATTTCCAAAGGGGTACCCCTTCAAGATTTTGAAGAAAATCGAAATAGTTGGAAGTACGACTTATTACACATCAAATTAAAGCTTTTTTCGTGCAGACTGCGGTTAGAATAATTTCCGGGACGAGAGACGTCTTATTAAGAAAATATTCGAAGAGAACGTGAAACATGCTTCTGGACGAAGCGCTTCTGTATGCCCCAAGATCCAAACGAAGCAAATCCCATCGATTTTCACCTCGGAATCGCACTCTACGCCTTCAAAAACGTATACGCACCAAGTTTCGTCTAATTTAGGACATCTTCAATTTTTCGGGAATTTCCAAAGGGGTATCCCTTGAAGATTTTGAAGAAAATCGAAATGGTTGGAAGTACGACTTATTACACATCAAATTAAAGCTTTTTCGTGCAGATTGGGGTTACAATAATTTCCGGGACGAGAGACGTCCTATTAAGAAAATATTCGAAGAGAACGTGAAACATGCTTCTGGACGAAGCGCTTCTGTATGCCCCAAGATCCAAACGAAGCAAATCCCATCGATTTTCACCTCGGAATCGCACTCTACGCCTTCAAAAACGTATACGCACCAAGTTTCGTCTAATTTAGGACATCTTCATTTTTTCCCGAATTTCCAAAGGGGTACCCCTTGAAGATTTTGAAGAAAATCGAAATGGTTGGAAGTACGACTTATTACACATCAAATTAAAGCTTCTTTCGTGCAGATTGCGGTTAGAACAATTTCCGGGACGAGAGACGTCTTATTAAGAAAATATTCGAAGAGAACGTGAAACGTGCTTCTGGACGAAGCGCTTCTGTATGCCCCAAGATCCAAACGAAGCAAATCCCATCGATTTTCACCTCGGAATCGCACTCTACGCCTTCAAAAACGTATACGCACCAAGTTTCGTCTAATTCAGGACATCTTCAATTTTTCCCGAATTTCCAAAGGGGTACTCCTTGAAGATTTTGAAGAAAATCGAAATGGTTCGAAGTACGACTTATTACACATCAAATTAAAGCTTTTTTCGTGTAGATTGCGGTTAGATCAGTTTTGGGGGCGAGAGACATGTTATTATTATTAGTTGTACCAATCTCATTCTATCGGCCTTTTGAGCAGCATATTAATTTTATGTCCACCAACACCGACTTCATCAACAGAATCATTTAAAGTCATCTGCAAATCCAATTAGGTTTCTTTGAAGCAAGTTATTTAGTTTTATCCACCTTAGAAGCAAGTAGTCGTAGATAGACGCAACTGCCTTTCCAGACATATTGAAACAAATAACGAAATCAAACTTAACATCGTGCTCACTCTTCAGAATTTTTATATGAACATATTAAAATGAGACCACACAGTTTGGTTATATAATTCCCATTCGTCCGTGGAAAGTAGAAATTATTTTACTCGTAAAAGTTAGATAGTTTAGAAGATTATGTAGGTAACAGTAAAACGCTAGCGACTAACGATGCATACGAATGTATTTACATATGAACTACTAAGAACGAGTATATTAGCATACAGGTAATAATTGAGCAAACCAATTTTCAAGTGCAAACGTGCAGTACAAAACTTCCAAGTACACTGAAGCACAAGAATATTTTGCGTTTCGGAAATTAAGTAATTGCGAATTTAACTGATTGATGTATTCGTAAGAGTTTTTGGGTAATGAATTTGAAATGGTAAAATGCTGAAATTTCATTCAGATGACTTTTCATTAAAAAATGCTGATTAATGCGGATTAAATGAGAGAATCGCAAAAACCGGAAAACTCTTCAATGCAATGAAGACAAAATTTCTCAGCAAAAAGGATATACCGAAAGAGGGAAAAGTCGAAGTTATTAGAAAAGTAGTGAAACCAACATTTCTACTGGTCGGCGAAAGCTGGACGACAACGGAAAGACCAGAACCAAACTAACAGCAACAGAGATGAGATTTTTGAGGAAGATGAAAGGAAAAAACAAGAATAGGTAAGAAATGTAGAGTTTAGAGAACAAATACGCGTAATACCAATAGAACAGACGATACAACAGGGACAACAAAGATTAATGGGGCATATACAAAGAATGGCACAAGACAGACTACTGAGAAAACGTTTCCGAAACAAAAGAGAATGGAAGACGACGAAGAGGAAGATCAAGAAAAACATGCAACGGGGATGTAAGAAAGACAGCGGAACAAAGAGGAGTAAAGTGGAAGGACATGGCAAGATTGGAACAGAAGGAATTGGAGAGAAATATGGAGCAAACCGAATTACTCAGTTCCCACTCAGCCGATACCGGAAGGTGCATGGCTCCAGGACTAATTTTAAGTAAATTAACTGGTAAAATTTAATACTGTGTTCTCCCTTTTCCCTACATCCGGAATTTGGTCTCGGTCTACTCCTCTTTGTCCGTCGAGAAGGTTCCATCCGTAGACTCTTTTCGACCATCTTTTCTCCGGTATTCTTAAGATATGTCCAAACCATTTCAGACTTTCTAATTCAATTCGTTGTACAACTGTTGTTGATGCATTCATGATGGTCCTCACTTCTTCGCTGGTTCTTCTTTCTAAACACGAGATTCCGATACTTCTCCTCAGGTAATCAATTTCTATCGTATTAAATCGGGGTTTAAAATCCGCGTTCAAAGTCCAGACCTCACCTCCATAGCATCGAATTTCCACCAGATTCCACCATCACTTGACCAATTCTACCTCTTCTTATTTATCTCGGATATGTTTCGATCCTGTTATTGCCCGGTACCAATTTAAAATTTTAAAGTTGGGTTTAATGGGTTTAACCCGCATCTCGGTGAAGAAAGAATGAAGAAAATGAAAGAAATTGGGAGATTTTGTTCTTCTTTACATTTTGAACAAATGGGCCATGACAAGGAGGATTTGGAGATAGTTTGACCATCTCTCTATCTCTTCAAATGCAAAAGAAGAAGCCTCATATTGTCCATACGAAATCCGGACACCTGTACATTGTACTGAGCATTTAGTTAAATTTCTTAAAGAAAATTGCACCGGCCTAGCTCTTAATTAAAGATATAAAAAGCATAAATTATAAAAAATTATATTTATAAATTTTGAAAATTAATTAACATAAAATCAAGATAATTACCTAGTGTTGTGTGTGTGTGTGCGTGCAAATTTCTTTTCGAAGATGGTTCTTCCTATATCTCCTCTCTTAACTTCTATTCTCGATACGCTGATTTCTATGGATTCTTCCCCTTCTTAGATTCTATCTTCTCCGGTATGGTGAGGTTCGTTTATTAGGTGGTATTTCTTCTTAATTCCAAATAATTAATTCTTTATTCCAAATATATTTATCGGCTTATTTGTTGACTTATCTATCTTGTCAATTTCCTTCGTCGTTAACCAAACAAACTTTTTATTTCTTTTGGAAACCAGGACTACACTGCTTTATTTCTAAGTTGTCCACGAAACGAAAACTTTAATTCACCTTGACTCCAGTTCATCCAGGTATATCGCTGTTATAGAAACCTGTATTGAATGTCGATGTACATATCCTTGGTTATTTCCAGTAATTTTTTATGAATTCTTGTAATGATAATCTGAATGTTTACAATGCTTTTCTATCTATTAATAGATGCTTTTTATAATAATTATTAATTTTATTTCTAGTTACATTTGTTTCTCCCATTAAACGTCTCTGGCTGGAGTTAAAATAAGAAGCTAACACCCGTAGGATAATAAAATGCTCAAAAGGTGGTGGGCGCGGTATCGAAAAGGTTTAAATAGAACCCCAAAATAAACCGAATGACAATTGAAGACCATAATCCCAACATTAACTGTAAATTTTGATATATTGAATTGTAATAAATGATGAATTTTCTAATGGTAATTAACTATTCGAGTATTACTATACTACAATATACATTTAATTAAACTAATAACGCGGTATCTTCCATTGCACGATTAATACATCGTGCCAATCGGACTGCACAACACAAATGACTGAAATTAATGAATAAACTGGGCAAATATGCGGTATGATGAGTCATCTGTCCTTCTCACAATGTAATATTATATTACAGACGACGAAGGACAGATGACTCACCATACCGCATATGTGCCCAGTTTATTAAGGAATATGTTGTATTTTTGCAGCACCGTTAAGTAACATTTAAAGCTGGTATTTATGTATAGAATGGTACCAGTTTCGTGGGATTGCAAAGGAATTGTCTATCTTGAAATCTCACAAACTGAAAATTTGGACGTATGAAACTACATAACAAGAAAAGTGATTAGAATTGATTCATTCGTTTTGTGCCGATAGATTTTATAACATGAAAAAATCGTCTCTTCTTCCTCAAAAATTCGCATCAATCCATTTGCCAAATCTGTATTTTGATGGACTTCCAACAGAATTCTGTGATGCTCACTCTGAGGTCGAGCCTTTCTCGGACATGCAATTGTCCTCTTAAAAAATCGAAAATATACAACATATTTCGAACGTATGTCTATAACCCCAATATTACTACATTTATCAAGACGAAAAATAACCTTTTCTATCTATCGCTGTAGATTACCAATCCGCAAAGTTTCATTCGTTTCTTTGTTTTCGCGTTGAGAGCTTTTCCATGTAAATCAATAAATACTCCTTTATTGTCTGCTGGTAACGACTTGTAACGCTTTTTCATTTTTAACGACCAACTTCTAAAACGATCAGATAAGTTTGCTCGCATGTGTACCGCATGCACCCGCTATTGTTACCGAAGTACTCGCTTCACTGCTTCGTTCACTTTACTCTTTAATGTGGTAGTATCTATTTGAATATGTATATAAGCGGCCAGTTCGCGCCGTATTCCTCGCCGTTTATTAGCGACCCGCTAACGAGCGTGACTCCTACCTCTTTACCGTATTTACCGCGCTCATAAACAACACCGTATTAATTTCCACCAAAACCGGACTGCAGTCGAGAGCTTGGTGCGTTAGAATTCTATTTTTTTCAGCTTATGTTTTTCTCGTTTTTCTTCTTCTCTCTCTATCGCGCTCTCTTTCACGTCCGGTATGTAGTCGACTAAATGGGTGCTTAGGAAAATTTCTTCGGCAAATAAATAAGACCCCGGTGAAAGAGTTAATGCGCAAAGTAAACAGTAATTCCCGAAACGAGGTTCGAGTACGAACTTAACTGGTGAACCAACCGTGTAATCCGGTTGATCTTGAATACTTACAGGTGAAGATACAAACCTGGATAGTTTTTTTGTTTAATACGAAGGCAGTTTGCAAAAAAGGACAATGCAGTTAAAAACACGCATTTATTGTTCTTCAAGTTACTTAAGTGTTCTTTCTCAAAATTGTTTATTATACAGTGTGGGATTGGAATATTAAACGGAAAAAACAGCGAACTCAACTGTTTTTTTTTTGAGCGTTGAAACACGTCGGATTTAGTTTTTAGAAGTACACCTTAATATGTGCGATTCATCTACCGATTTTCATTTGTTTGTTTAGTTATAGCCTTGCACCAAAAAAATTAAATGACATTATTGATTTTTACTATGCAATAAAATCCGATAATAATTTTTTTCACTTTATGATCATGCAAATAAATCATAAATTATACATCAAACAAAAATTCTGAGAAAAATTGAGCTATGAGCGGTACCCCGGCCCGCGGGCCATATGCAGCTCCCGAGTAAGATTTGTCCAGCTCGCCATTGAAGTTTTCTGTTACATATTAGCACGGCGCGTCAAACTTGCTTCATTGGTATCAATTGTTTTTGTTTAGGCCCGTGATCCACCTTAATTTTTTTATTTGGCCCCCTGCAAAAACATAGGTTACCCATACGGGGGCTAAACTTTTAATGTTGATATTATGGTGCTTATAACTTATAAAACACGATAAACAAAAAATTCTAAATTGAAGAATGAAAATAAAGCAAATCAAATGAACACTATCAAATTAAATATTCAAAATGCATGGACTTCTTAGCAGTAAGCAGCTAGTTTATTTACTTCGTTTGTTCGTTCTATTTTGTGAATTTTTTCTTGAATACGCTGCTTCAATACCTCTAAGTTTTCTGGTTTTGTTTCGTAAAACTTTCGATCTTAAGTAACCCCATAAAAAAGGTGTAGGGGTGTCAGATCAGGAGATCTTGCTGGTCAATCTATCAGCTTTCATCTGCCGATTCATCTTTTGGAAAAACAGAGTGTAGAAGATTACGAACAGGAGGCGCACGATGTGGTGATGCACCATCGTGTCGATACCAAAGAGTATCATTTTCATTTGGGATATCAGGATCGTCATGCTTTGGCTAAAGTAGAGCCGGTGCTGGAATCAGATCATTTTGAATAAACTTAAAATTATAAATATCTTTCTCTGTTAAGATTTCCCTTAAAAAGAAAGTGGCTAGAATTCTATGATGTACTGTTTCTGCTCAAACGTTTACTTTTTGTGGATGTTGAATGTGTTTTTCTTTCAATGAGGATTTTCCCTACTCCAATACCTGAAGTCCTGCCGATTAACGGTCCCATTTATACAAAAAGTTCAGCTTCGTCGCAAAAGATGATTTGATGATGAATACGTTTTTTCCGTCATCATTAAGCTCTAGAACTGGTTGGATATTAAATGAATGTTATTTCTCCTTTTTGCATACACTTCAAGTAGTGCAAATTTCATCGTTATCGACTCCCAACCTAGAAGGCGATATCTTTTCTTATTAAGTACTGTAAACTTACTAACTTTTACCTGTTACCAACTTTCGAGAAGAACAGTGAAGATATTCTTCCAATTGTAAAACAATGTTCAATTTATTGTGTGCATTTATTTCTGTACGCCCGTCTTTTGAAATATTCTTAACATCTCCCGTTTCCCGATTTTTTTTTTTTTGATTTTGCTAACTGGCGATTGCGTAATACGGCGATTTGAATATTTAGCATTAAACATATCACACACTTCTTGCTGGGATCTTGCGAGGTTGCCACAACCAAGAGGAATTAAAATTTCTATACGTTGCGTTATTATTAAATTAGCCATGGTAATTGAGCCGAATATTATTAGAATTCTACAATAAACTACAATAATTATACCAAGAAGGTTGTAGATCGACAGAATGCTTGCACGAAATAGTTCACTAGATTTAAATTTTTAATCTAATATTTTGGTTATTCAGGTCGCTCTAAGTCAGGTATGGGCAACCTGCGGCCCGCGGGGCACATGCGGCCCTCGAGTAAGATTTGTCCGGCCCGCTACTGAATTCTTTCGTTGCATATTAGCACGGCCCGTCTAAACTTGATTCGTAATGAATCATAAGGATACCACAAAAATGTATATTTTTCAAGATTACTCGCAGCATAAAACTTCTACAAAAAAGGTTGCCCATGCCTGCTCTAAGTGTATAAGATACAAACTTCAACAAGCAATTTACGTTCCATTAATGGTCCGAGTTATTTGTTGTCTCGGATGAAACTAACATTTTGATCTAATTTTTAAGTTATAGTATTTTAATATGCCAATTTAGAATCATATCCTATTAAATACGATAGTATCAACATTAAATATTCAGCTCAATTTTTTTCAGAATGTTTGTTATGCAACATTAGTATTTATTTGCACGATCATCAAGGGAAGAAAAACCACTATCCGATTCCCACTACTAAAAATCTATATTGTTATTTAAATTTTTGAGTGATGACATCATAACTAAAGAAACAAATGAAAATCAAAGGGTAAATCGCACGTATTAATGTGTATTTTTAAAAACTAATACACACGTCGGTTTAAAAAAATCGGTGGAGTTCGCTCTTAAGTTTAAGTGTTCCATACTTTAATCCCAAACTGTATATTCTCCCTTAGAATCGATACACTTTTGCATGCGATGAAATTTATTTTCGAAGCACGTTTACCATTGAAAAGATGATGAAACAAAAATGTAACTTTAGAACGCTTTTACAGCTCCTAACGATGTTGAAAACTCGGTTATTCACATCCTATTCTTTGACAAATAGGAATTTTATATGATAGATCTCTACCACTAATAGGTCAATAAAACAAGGCTGGTTTGAACGATCGTTATATTTTCAGAACGTTTACAAACGTTTTCGGAACACCTTCGTCAGTGAAAATATAACTAGATAAATACGAGGGCCATCCAGTAAATAAGTTTCCCTATTTTTTTCTGCGAACGAAACGTTGTAAAAATTAGTTAGTAGTGTAAGAAATGGTGACTAGGATGCGTTGGAAGCGTGTGACCTTCCACATCACGCTATTCGTACGCGCAAGTCCGTAGCGCTTCAGTTGCCATGGAGCTACCACTGGTGAACGTGTCCACGTGCGAACTCCCTTCTGTAATTCGTTTTTCACGGCGAAAAATGAAACTGCGGTCAATATTCATCGCAATTAGTGTCAGTGTATGGTGAAGGATGTATGAGCATCCAAATGGTTCGCCGATGGCGTTCATGGTTCTTGGAAGGACGGCAAAACGTGCATGATGACGAGCGAAGCGGCAGGCCCGTTACTGCTGCAGACAATGCAGCCGTTGCTGCTGTTCGGAATGTGGTGGAAGCAGATCGCCGCGTCACCATTGACGAAATAAAGATTCGACTGCCTCCTGGAATCGAAATTGAACGTTCTTCGATTGGAACAATCATGTCAGATGTTTTGAATTTTCGCAAAGTCTGCGCAAGATGGGTCCCGCGTTTGCTCTCGGAAAATCACAAGCAACAACGGATGGAGGCAGCCCGAGCTTTCCTGGAAATGCATCGAAGAGATGGAGATCAACTGTTTTCCCGTATTGTCACTGGAGATGAAAGCTGGGTGCATCATTCAACTCCAGAAACAAAACGACAAAGCATGGTGTGGAAGAAGCCTGAGGAAAGTGCACCAAAAAAGGCGAAGGTCACAATCTCTGCAGGCAAAGTTATGGCTACCGTCTTTTGGGACTGTAAGGGTGTTTTATTGGTTGACTACCTGCCCCCAAGCACTACGGTTAACGCTGCGAGGTACTGCGAAGTCCTCACTAAACTCCGAGCTGCACTAAAACGTAAACGTCCTGGACTTTTGTCTCGGAAAGTGTTACTCGTCCATGACAATGCTCGCCCCCACGCAGCTCGAACGACCCAAACGTTGCTGAAAAACTTCAAATGGGAAATTTTCGCACATCCACTTTATTCTCCGGATCTTGCCCCAAGCGACTTCCATCTCTTTCCAGCACTCAAGTTGCACCTTGGAGGCAAGCACTTTGCGAATAATGACGAAGTGAAGGCGGAGGCGAACCACTGGCTATGAAGACAGGACACAGCTTGGTACAACAGTGGTATCAAAAAATTGCTACAACGGTACCAAAAATGTTTGGACAGAAATTGTGATTATGTAGAGAAGTAGTCTATGAGTTGTATAATGAAAATAAAATAACTGCATAATTGTAAATAATGTTGTTTATTGGTTAAAAAATAGGGAAACTTATTTACTGGATGGCCCTCGTATATAAACAAACATTTGTTTTTTATTTGGGAACTATCAACAAAATAACTAATGACTAGGATTTCTTGATATAGAGGATGTGTAACCAACTTATATATATATATATAAATTATAAAAACTAAATTAATGTGTAAACATACATGCAAATTAAGTAAAACCTTATATCAAAAAATCTTTGTCCAAATCTTAACAATTCTGTTCAAGGACTAGGGAAAATTGTTTTATTGACCTATTAGTGGTAGAGATCTATCATATAAGATAAGTATAAAAAAGGTCACGAAATATATATATATATATATATACAAATAGGAATGAAAGAAATGGTTTGAACTTCAGCAGAAGCAATATGAACAATTAGTCGCTGGTTCAACTTCACGGTGAAGAATGATCTTTGCATTAATTTTCCTGATTTCGTTGACGACTCCGGGTAAACAGATGGTTGTCTACTCGGCAAAGCATTAACTGTTTAACCATTCTCTAACGTGACGATACCAACATGATCAACAACACTGCAAAATGCGATCTTCGTTTCCCTCTAAACACTTCGTGAATGAACGAATTTTGTCTAATTATGGTTTAATTCCGTTCATCTTAGAATACCCAAGTACTCGTTTGTTATTTCATTTCCGGCTCATACAAATAAATACAAATTCTACAGAGATTTCATAAACCAACTTAAATGCAAAAGGATTGAAATTTTTATGTACTTTCAGTCCACTAAACACAAATTACCTTTTTCAGCTCTGATCAAATTGCGTGGAATTCGCCCGGCGCATAACTTTTGAACGGTTTATTAAAAATAATTGATATCTGTTTGGCGTCCATATAAAAATCGACTATATTGCACGATAAGTTACTAACTACTGGCCGAACTTCAAGAAATTAAGCGATAAGGTTCCTACGGCCTAACTTGAATTGCGAATATTAACAATAAATTGTACGACTATTTCACGTATTGTTGTTGCAATTGCTTGTAAGGTCATTGCACGAAAATTTTTCGGAATTCAACTTTACTCTAGAAAATGTCAAATACGATGACGAAACTGTCGATACTCTGATAACACTTTGAGTATCCGATTCCCAAAACATCTACAGCAGCATGCGTGAACGTTTATGGATTTCGTTGAATTGAAACATAAATAAACATAAAAAGGTCAAAGGGTGTCAGGTCAGGAGATCTTGCTGGCCATTCTATCAGCTTTCGTCTGCCAATTCATCTTTTGGAAGAATAGTGTGTAGAAGATTACGAACAGGGAGCGCAGGATGTGGCGGTGCGCCATCGTGTCGATATCAAAGAGTATCATTTTCATTTGGGATATCAGGATCGTCTTGGTTTGGGTACAGTACAGCCGGTGCTGGAATTTGATCATTTTGGAAAAACTCCAAATATCTTTCTCCGTTAAGATTTCCCGAAATTTTAACAGCAGGATACGTATAAATTTATGGATTTCGTTAAATTAAAACAGATCCACATAGTTGAAATATCGTTCTAAATTCTAGTCCTCTAAAATGAAACGGTTATTGCTCTGTGTTGCGCATAAAACACGAGAAATTAAATTGATTGATAATTGATTGGAAATGGGTTCTAAATAAGTTTTCCAGTTTGAAACAAATTTCTTGGTATTTCAACGCCGTAAATGATCGATCTTATCTACTAATACAGGTATGGACAACCTCCGGCCCGCGGGCCACATGCGGCCCTCGAGTAAGGTTTGTCCGGCCCGCTACTGAATTCTTTCGTTGCATATTAGCACGGCACGTCTAAACTTAATTCATAATGAATCATAAGGATACTACAAAAATGTATATTTTTCAAGATTACTCACAGCATAGAACTTCTACAAAAAAGGTTGCCCATGCCTGTACTAATAGATACTGACGATTATTTAAGAATAGATTTTTTATAGATCAAGCACGATTTCGTGTCCTACAGCTTCGATTCCGAACCATCTTCTTACGTTTTTATGTTGGTTTTGTTCCTAATTGTTTTACCCAATTTTCCAATCTTCTAGGCTTTGGACTAGCTCGCTTTTTACGTGATTTCGCCTCGTCTTTTCTGCGATTTTATGCAATGCTTTCATCTCCACCGTTTCCAGCGTCTCTCCCATACTTTTCCTAAATCCACGTCAGTTTGTACGCCCAAGTCTGTAGTTGTCGTTCTTAGTAGTTTATTGAGTTTGGCCATCCGCAATCTATTGCTGTCCATGCTTCTAGTCTCCCCAAGATAACTGAACTGATTGATGCAATGTAAATTATATCTGCTTCCATAACATTACGCCCCAAAATGTTTGTACCGTCGACTGTTTTAAGGAAGCTGATAACATAGTAAATAAAGATGGTTTCGGTCAACAATTCCTACTACAGGGCTTGTTCGGAACCACGGAGCCGTATACATACGTATAGCGTACCGCTCCTGACCCGCCTAGTGGCATTTCCTTTCCACAGCATATTGGAGGTAACAGATCCATTTTAGGATTTTAAACTGCTACGCTCCGCCGCGGCCGGGTTTCGAACGCCGGACCTTCTCATTGTGAATCGTGATTTTCACCACTCAGCCACTAGGGGGTGTGACAACATACTTAATAAAAAAATACGGAAATTTCAATTTATTTTAGCCATTTTTATTTGGTACAATTAAAAATTGATATTCTAAGCAAAATTCCAAGATAAATATTGCCAAATGTGTTGAATGGGTTTACATAATTTGATGCTATATATAATTTCCCTTCGCTCCGATGAACAATTCAACATTTTTGTAGAGGCTTCATTAAAATGTCAGGACAAAACATGCGTCATTTCGACTACGAAATCCCTGATGATACAACTTCCGAAGCTCGTCAAAAATATAAAATTGCATTTTATTTTTCTCTGCTAGACCACGTTATATTTTCAGTTATTGCTTGATTTCACAAAAAATTGAACGTCCTGTTGCGCCGAGATATTCCAAACAAGTTTGAAGTGTTTTTGAGGATTTACATATTTATATAATATTCAGTCTTCCCACCATGTAAAATTAGACTAAATAAAGAGTTGCTTTCTGTAGACTTGAACAGCATTCTTGCCAGATATTGCAAGCAGTAAGAAGTAAAACCTCAAGAATGAGATGTGAGGTTTTCCTTGGTCTAAATACTATTTAGAATAATGCGTCTAATTTAGTAAAAACATCTCTTTCTTCTTCTTTTGGTACCATTGGTCTCCATTGATGGAGATTGGCGATCACATTAGCAAATTTTTTATATCGTTTATATCTTCCACAGCTCTGTCCACTGTCTTATGTTTCTTTAACCACGAATATCGTCGTCTGTTCACTCACATTTCACGTCAAAATTTTTTCCGATGTGATTATTTCTGCCAATTCATATCTCTTGTTTCCGATTATGTGATCTACATAGCTGATTTTATTCATTTTGAATTCTACTTTTGTTCATAAATTCTACTTCTGTTCATTGTCATCTCAAAACCTTCTCGTATAAGCTATTCAGGGGACTTTCAACATACGTCTATTTAATACTATCTATTGATGTAGCGCTTGGTGAAACATCTTCCTGATTAATAGTCAAAAATAGAAACATAATTGGCTGAATTTCACTAGAAGTTCACTAATTAAACTTGAAATGAGAAACAGCCAAGTGTGCTTTTATTTTTGATTATTAATACGTCCATCTATTATTCATGAGTTTCGTATTCAGCGTTCAAATCTCGGCAAAGTTGATTGGTATTGACCATACCATAATTGCTGTCACTAAATATATGTACGTCTAAATTTTAAAGATCCATTCTGAACTATCTTTTTCTTGCAACAGATTGTTATGATTATTTTAAAAGCGGGGAAGAGATCCAGTAAAAGATAATCAACTTTTATTGGATTAGGAAGTCGATGAATTTTTTCTGTCTGCTCTGAATGATTTTAGCCTTAATCTAGAATACAGGCGCGCTTTTATACATGTTCACAAAGAACGGATATATTTTCGAAATAACAAAGCATGAAATTAAAACCGCGATGGAAAAGCCTACGTCACCCTTATATTTTTATCCGCTTGGGTGGTTCGAGATATTAAAATGTCATACGACACCGGTTCGAGTATAAATACTTACCCTCTGTATTCCCTCGCCTTTTTTTCCTACATATACCGCCCTCAGAGAAATCGAGAGCAAGGAGATATTTTTTGCAAGAATAATACAATCATATTTTTTTGGTGAAATTATGAATGGTGAAAGAAACTAATTATAAGCATCTAAGACAGAGTATATCCGATAAGGGATGTTTGTAGGCGTACTCGTTTCAACTTTATAAATGTGTCCCGAATAACTTAATGTTTGTCTCAATTCGGATTGGATCGATTTCGGCAACAAACAAGTGTTATGGAGCTAACCCCAGAATAGTAAGTAAACTAGCTGTCGAAACATGCGGATATTTGACACACAAAAGACGATAAAAATAGGTTAAATATTAACCATCATCGTGAATAGAAATCAATTTTTTTATGTGCATTATTTATGTTATTTTTAAGAAATCTACTTATACATATTTTCCAACTATATTAATGTAATTGGACATTAACTAATTTTTGAATGTTATGGTTCATAAAATATTAAGTCCCCCGCGACCGAAAGAGACAAATTTATTATATACGAAGTTCCATTTCGGAGCAAGGCAAAAGAATGAATAAGTACTACTTAAGCAATTACAAGCTTTCATGTATTAATAACTCCGTCGCATATTTCATAGAAGCGTATCCGGCAAAAACGGATGCGTTTAAATAGCGCGGCACGGCGAAAGTTTTATTATGAGTTATGAGTTGGCCCGTTTTAAAGTGAACCGTTGACGTTTTTAGAAGCTTAAAGGAAAGAAAACCACTCACTTCTTCGGGTGCCCAATGATCAATCACGGTCTCCGACTGAGGATCTATGGTCATACCCTGGACCGGCAGTAAAAAGGATGTAGGACCATTGACGGCGTAGACCAGATTTCCTGTAATAAATATATGAGGGTAGTTATAATTGTAAATGGTCTTCTAGCTTGCATGTGTGTACTTGTAACGCGTGGTTACGAATACATAGGTTTGCTTTGTAAATAAAATTGTATATGTATAAAGATTTTGGTACAGTTCCTTTCTAAATATTATAAATTCCACCCGGCAGTCTTTCAACTACAAACTAGTTTTAACGAAATGATTATAAAATGATATTTCCTTGGTATTTCATTTGACTGCTATGTCCAAGGACTCTGAAGCAAATAGATGATGCTAAAACGAATCGGTACGTCTCAATACAAAATTTGTTGTTTGTTTCGAATTCACATTTTGCGTCTTTTGTTGTTTATTTAAAATATTTTTTCTTTAACCAACTCATTGTTACATTTAACCCCAAAAAAAAAACTACTTTAAGTCGAGGTTAACGGGTAGAATGGCTCCAGGAAGTTTACTGCAGACAGAAGATGGTTAACGCCTCGAATTCTATCAAATAAAATCATTTGTTTTGACCCAAATTTTTTGGTTTTAACCAGGGACGTAACAATTATAAGATAAACGACAAAAAAGTCATTTTTAACCATTTATATTGATGAATTTATAAAATCGTTATAATTAACCATTTTTATAAGATATATATTATTTTGGTTATCGTAACCAATTAAAGTGTGAAATATTTTTTTGGTTATAAGTAACAATTATATCAACCAAAAAAAATTTTTGGTTTCAGATAACCATTATATCAACCAAAAAGATTTTTGGGTTAGAAATAACCATTACAAAAAAAAAATTTTTTGTTATCAGGGATGTTAATAAAGTTAATAAAAAATTAATTCATAAAGTTTTAGTGGGAATATTTCTCTCCTTTAAAATGTTGAATAGAGATTTCTAAATCCATTAAAATCGTTATTAAAATTGCAATTGATTGTATGTAACCTTTATTAGGTTTTATGTAATGATTTTAAAATATAAAAACATACACCGCCTTCAGCTGTGCTTAGTTTTGCAACTACCGCCACAGATTTGTTGTGTTATCTTGTTCATGTGTTGTTGTTGCATTAAATTGATTGCTCATTTGTTGTTCTGTTTGTTTGTTTCTGCTTCTTTTTGTTTTTTTATTTTGTGAGGATTTTTGATATTGTTTGATGTATTTTTTGTTTTTCGTTGCCTTTTTTATGTTCATTCCCTTAAAAAAATTTTGTGTTTTTCATCCCTGATAACCAAAAAAAAACAATTTTTTTTTGTAATGGTTATTTCTAACCAAAAAATCTTTTTGATTGATATAATGGTTATCTGAAACCAAAAATTATTTTGGTTGATATAATTGTTACTTATAATCAAAAAAATATTTCTCACTTTCATTGGTTACGATAACCAAAATAATATATTTGCAATGATAATGGTTAAAAATTCCCAATATTAAATAAAATGAATTTTCTTGTAACGTTTTTACCTGAAATAAAAAAATAACAATTATATTTGGTACCTGGTTTTAACCCAGGTTTCATCGAACATAGAGTTTAAGCTTAAATAAACTTAAATAAAAAACTAAACCATTAAAATTCTTAAAATGCATTGCAGCCACAGATACATACACACACATATACTGTTGGTCAAAATAAAATGTATAAAGTATAATAAAAATGACGTACCTATCTGTTACAATCGATCGTTAAAAGCAAATGCGTCATTATTACATCAGAAAGATATCGGCTTATCCCATGCTGTACGCAGAAATAGAATTTTTCAGATATATTTACCACGAGTGCTTCGCAAATATTTGTCCTTTTCCCTTCTCTAATCGTCTTTAATGTCGGACATAATAATCAGACAATTAGATAGATTGGACAGATAGATACACCTACGGCCTAACTACAGGATTGCATATTACCATTATTTCCCATGTGATTACGTTATTACACTTTTCCGGAGATGCTTTGCATTTTCATAAAAATTGCCTCGTTTTGCAATTACAGATACAGATCGGGTAAGGGGAAAATATGACGATTCATCTACCAGTATTACATGTTAGTGGACTTTTGCAAATAAATTTCATGACATTTTTGGGCGATAAATCGATTTATATAAAATAAATAAAATTACCTTTACCACGCCTTTCTGAAAAATCCAGATACGTATTTCGGCAACTAAGTTGCCATCCTCAGTGGAAAACTGGGGAATTCAGTATCACCAGCGAATCCGCCTAATGCCCAAGACGAACACCACACGACGAACACTGTACAACACCAAAGCGATGCACAATGAATATCGCACAATGAACGCGCGAAACACACCAAAACACTGTTGACACTGACTTTTTCAGAAAGGTGTGGTAAGGGTAATTTTATTTATTTTATATATTATTTTAGGCACAGCCTCCGTATTTTTATTTGATAAATCAATTGCAAAAATTGTCACTTTAGCACAAATATGTTTGTGTATGTGGTCAGACCTGATTTCAGCAAAGCGTGCTAATTTCCGACCATTATATCCAAGTAAAGTTTAAGTTTCGTACATACCTTTAGCAGCAACTCCAAATACTCTTCCCATATCCGGCTGTTGAATCGTTAGGGCGGGTTCAGTCTCCCCTTTGGTGCTGTACAGTCCAGCTCTGGGACATGTGACGCGCATATTTTCCCTATCAGCGACGCAGAGTCGGTCCAAAGATTCGATTAGTGCCAATCCGTGTGGTACCACCAACGACAGGAATTCTAACGAAAAGGAAATTTATTTGGTCCCGTTTCTAAACAAAAAAAAGGAGCCTTCTTCTAATTACCCGGTGGATTCGGTATGACACGCAGTAATCCCCCAGCTGCATTATACTTCAGAATTCTGCTATTACAGTAACCGTCTGCTATGAAAATTTCTCCAGTGGAAGCTACCGCGATGGACGTAGGCTTACAAAGATGCCTGATACCGGTTCCCGGTTGGAATGGTATGCCGAAACTAAGACTTGGGTAGTTATCTCCGGGCCTAAACTAGAAAAAAGGGAGGAGAAGACTATTTTAATTACAATTACGTTATATTTGTTGAGCAAGTATGGTAGAAAGGTACAAGTAGAAAATATATCGAAGAGAATTAATTTCCCCGAACTTCTTTTGGGTGTTAGATCATAAAATTTCAAGTATACATGTACAACTTTTATTTACGAAATTGTTGATAAATAAATATATACTCGACTCGCCGAACAAATGCAGTAGTAAATTATGGCAACAATGTGTGTTTAATAGATCACATAACCAATAACGTTTGTAATTGGTCGATCAGGGTGGCCGCTTACAATAGAATAAAAATCGAGTCCATATTGCATTTGGAATATTAGATTTTATTAGCTTTCTTTGTAAATGATCCATTATCTATTATATTTCTTAAACCAGTGTTTCTGAATACTATTTATCGATCGTTCTAGTGCACCAATAATACATTATTGTTTTGTAGGTTATACATTATTTCTTGCTATATTATCGTATATACTTACATTATGGAAAACTCACCTCCTAAGAAGAGAGTTTCAAAACATTTTACGGTAGAAGATAAACGGAAGGTTTTGAATATATTTAAAACATTTCAAGAAGAGCCTAGCACTTCTAAAATTGTTAGTGTTGAAATGACAGCCAAAGCAGCAGGTATCTTTCCAAAAACGATAACCAAATCATAGTAACTATTATAGTATCTTTTACAGGAATTAGTGAACGCAGTGTTTACAATATTGTGAAAGAATATAACACTAATCACGAATTACAACCACCAAAAAATATCATAGAAAAAGGGCTGTTTTAGATATGGTGGATGATGAAGTGAAAAATGCTATACGAAGAATTGTACATTCATTCTTTTTAAAAATGAACCTCCAACAGTTCAAAAAGTTCTCACAGTGATAAATGAAAGAGATGACATTCCTAATTTCAAAATTACGACTCTCAGATCATTATTAAAGGAACTAAACTTTCGGTACAAATATTTATTACTTTAAATTCTATATACTAATCATAAGATAATTATGTTTGTAGTTATAATAAGCGAGCTCGAAATAGTATTTTAAGAGAAAAAGATGACATTATTACCTGGAGACGGAAATACCTTCGTGAAATTAAGAAATATCGTGAAAATGGTACCCCGATATATTACTTGGATGAAACTTGGGTAAATGCTGGACATACTGTAAATAAAGTATGGACAGATATGTCTGCTGTCACTGCAAGACAAGCATTTATAGAAGATTTAAGTACAGGTCTTAAAAATCCTTCAGGCAAAGGCAAAAGATTTATAATTGCACACATTGGCTCGGATGAAGGATTTGTAGAAAATGGTTTACTCCTCTTTGAATCAAAGAGAACAGGAGATTATCATGAAGACATGAACGCAGAAAGGTTTGAAGAGTGGATGAGATGTATTCTCCCAATTTAAAAGAAAATTGCGTTATAATTTTTGACAATGCTCCGTACCATAGTCGTAAATTGAATAAGCCACCTACAACTAATAGTCGCAAATTAAAAATGCAAAACTGGATGAGGGAAAATAGTATTGCATATGAAGAAAACATGGTAAAAGCAGAATTGTTAGCTTTAATTAAAGAACATTTATCTGGCCCTCCGAAATATGCTGTTAATGAATTAATAGAAAACACTAATAGAAAGGTACTTAGACTCCTCCCTTATCACTGTGAATTAAACCCGATTGAACTAATATGGGCACAAGTGAAGGGGTATGTTGCGAGACATAACACCACATTTAAATTGGCAGACGTGAAAGAATTATTTCAACGAGGTATTGACAATATTTCTGTTGAAAATTGGCAAAATGCTATTAAACATGTTATTCAAACAGAGAAGGAAATGTGGGAACTTGACAATCTCATAGATATACACATAGAGCCGTTAATCATTACAATTAATGATGATTCGTCTACATCATCTAATAGCGAAGAAGATACATGTTAAGAACGTTTTAGTGTGTCATAATTAATTCCTTTACTGTATTAAATTTTTGTAATATGTATAAAATTTATTATTTTTGATTATACCTGTTTGTACAGTGAGTTAATTTTTTAGGATACTGTTTCTTATATAAATACGTACCAAAAAAAAAAATATTAATTATTTGTTTCGTTATTTTGTATTTATATATTACATAGATCTTAAAACCATTGTGTATTTTTTATTTACTATATATAATTCTATATATTGGAGATGCATAATTTAATTCAACAAAACATACTTGAAGAAATAAGAAAATTATTTTAGTACTTATTTTGCAATTTTTATTTATGTCAAATACAAAATGAGGTTATTATTTTGATATGTTTACATGTGATTTATGCTGTGTGAGTCGGACATTTGCATTGCAAGGTTGCCATAATTTGCTACTGCATCTGTTCGGCGAGTCGAGATAGATGTGTATGTACATCCATGTTTCAAGAAAATTCATTTTCATGAAGAGCATGAGTGTTAAAGTTTGAAACAGCAGTTTTAAAATAATTTATTTTCTTTAACTTTCTACATCCATCTTCATTACAGTAAGCCGTGAAAGGATATGAAAAATAGTAGGAACGATTGTTAAACAACGTGGTTAGATGTAATGATTTCAGTGTTGGACGCTCATTAATTGCTAATGTAATTGCAATTGCTGTTAAATTAATTACATCATAAAACGCAATTATAATTAATTGCAATAACAATGTAATAGGTTATCTATGATTACATTTGGATTTATTTTGGCCAAATAAGTAGAAATTAATAATCTGAGCTTTATTCGATCCTACTCTCTAAGCTAGCAGCAGTAATAATTCCTTTAAATCAGCAATAAACTGATAATACACTTAGGGCCGTTTGCACCGTTTAGCGATTTAAGTCGAACTTAGTTAAGTTCGGATTAATTTCTGAGCCCAGCTTAAAATGAGTCAAGATTAAGACAAAGTCTGAAGCGATATGGTAACTATGTTTATTCTAGTAACATTTATCTTCGTCTGTTGTATGCCTGTTATTTATGTCAAAAATTTTAACCCGAAGGATTTGCTGGATTTCTAATTCACTACTTGGCATTGTAATCTGGTAATATGTGTACCTCTCAATTGTGCTATGGCTTCCGATACTTTCAAAATTATCCTTGACACAGTCGAGGTATGCATTTTTTGCAAGCCACCAACTATTATCAGAAAATTGCTACTTGCTTAGAATCTCAAACATGTGAGCAATTGTGTAATTGGTGAAATACTTTGATATCTAAAGTAGAAGATGCGATACATGTGTATATCGGGAAATTCCTATTCTAACTAGTTACCCATCAGTCCTAAATTCTAGATTATTTTCAATTTTCCCCAGTAATTTCAAAACCGTTGGTTTAGGTAGCCTATACCTACGAAAAATGAGAGTTCATCCAAATTACTGACATCGTCTGTTTTATCGTACACAACGCGCTTTGGAAAGCCGAAATCTATTATTTCTAAAATATAAAAGTCATCTTCAAATAAATCATCCCAATCAATATTCATTTTGATATGTAAGTAATACTGTAACCAGTTATGTCTTTGTACGACATTGATATTTGTAATGTCAAAATCTTGAATATAGGATAATCCTAGCTTTAAGCCTGGAAAATTCTAGACATAATTTAATCCTAACTTAAGGAAAGGTAAGTCGAGCTTTGTTAACGGTGCAAGCATTTAACTCAAACTTAATATTTAATGTCGGCTTAAAAGCGGTGTAAACGGCCCTTAACCTTCCTATACTCACGCATACGGTCTGTGAGACCGACTTATATAGTATAGTATACGTGTCATATTTTGACGTGAGTATAGGAAGGTTAAAGGCGTAAATAAGCTAGGGAGGGGGGGAGGCATAATAAGGAAGTAAGTTTCAATGCAATTGGCCAAGAACAACATCCTTAGGACAGAAAACTAGTGAATAAATCCGTTAAAACTTCAAGGATAAGCTCCTGAGAAAATGGTAGGACCCGAACATTTTCCCCACAAGTGTACCCTTACATTTTTAACGATTTCTTTTACTATTTTACGAAAGCACGGTACAAGGATTATAATATCGGTAACATCCGTAATACACGATCACAAATTACTTGTACTTTTCATGAATTTATTGGCAAAGTTTGAATTTGACCGTGTATTGTCATCCTGTATTTTTACATCCGTTTCTACACGCAATATTTCAGATTTAGATAATGTTCTATTTTGATAGGTAATTGTCGTGAATTTTCTACATGTAATATTTCATGTAATTGACATGTAAAAATTTGAACGTGTATTGCCTGCTTAAGATTTCGAACAATTTTGATTTGAGATTTGAGATGTTCTTGCACTATCAAGAAATTAAATCAGGTGTAAACGATGAACATAAACTGGGACCCGAATACAATGTTGCACGAAAAGTACTACACACGCCTTGCTTTTGGCAACCTTATGTTTCTTCCTCATTGTTAGGGTAATTGATACCACAGGAATTTATAATGAAAGTTTATACTACAAAAATACAGGTCTTTTTTATGTAAATTAATACAGAAGTTACGTACATCAAGCTTTTTACTTGCCATTTGTTATGCATAAATTATAAAACCAGTTTCAATATCGTTTTGTTTCTTAAAATTATTTATCGTTATTATACATACATGGTGCTCACTTAAAGTACAAGAGAAAAATCCGGAAATGTTCGTTTTATCTATCATAATTAATCCACGCGAATTGCAATTAACAATCATGAAAAAGTTTAGATTTTTCTAATCCTAAATAACCAAGCCCTGGCAATCCAACACTCGAAAAAGAGCAATGCAGGAAAATGCCCGAGGATCAACAGTATCAACAAAGTAGGGTCAGTAAAAATGAAAATGATTGCGATCTTCTCTGCAAAGGTACTTTAATCAAAACTGTGGTACAACAAGAACAAGCTATAAGGTTGCCATGTGGTACATCTAGAGTTTGGCAAAAACTTTCAGGAGTTTCCCAAAACTTTAACCAAACGTATATGTACTTTATATATAACTTTAATGAAACTCCCGCTTGAATCCTCTGCAGTTACATCAAGATATCAAGAGGAAACTTAAGTGACTGTAAAGCATAGACACAAACAGCAAAACATATGCTCAGATCTGCAGAAATGGAGATATGTACTTGGATTATAAACGCAAACATTAAAAGAAATTCAAATTCCCGCGACTTAGCTAAATATTCCCAAATAGAATTGCGAAAATCGATGGAAGTGCAAAGCCAAAAATCAGGTAACCAATTGATATACTGGTGAAATTGTGTTGTTTGGGTAACAACAACAACAACAACAACAACAACAACAACAACAACAACAACAACAACAACAACAACAACAACAACAACAACAACAACAACAACAACAACAACAACAACAACAACAACAACAACAACAACAACAACAACAACAACAACAACAACAACAACAACAACAACAACAACAACAACAACAACAACAACAACAACAACAACAACAACAACAACAACAACAACAACAACAACAACAACAACAACAACAACAAAGAAATTTACATTTTTTTAACCTTCCTATACTCACGCATACGGTCTGTGAGACCGACTTATATAGTATAGTACACGTCTTTCATTTTGACGTGAGTATACGAAGGTTAAATGAATATTTTTTTCAAGTAAAGAACCTTTATTTTCTTAGTGGTCCATTTTTGTAACATATAAAACATCCCGAAAAATATTTGAAAAAATTTTGCAAGTTGTTCACAAGCAGCATTTGAGCAGCAAAAAGCTTGAAAAAAATTACGAAAAAAATATTTCGGATAAAAATGGGTTAAAGGAAAGTTTCAACAAATATCTGCTACGTATCGTTAACAGATTTCAATGTAACTTTTCTTAGGGAATATCACCATATTCCCTGTAATGTTTTAATTCGCCATTTTGCAATGATAAGTTTCCAAGACAAAAGTCATAATGTTACAAGAAGGAAACAATAATAGTCTTGTAGTGATCTTAATAGTTCAATTAAAGAATGAAAACGACGATGTCTGCATAAAAAGTTGTATAAGAAACTGCTGTTAGAACACGAAAGTTACGTACGTATACTTTACGAAATAAATGCTTTTCAGATTTAGCATCAATTTTGATTTTTGACATTCGCATTTTCTGCAACTAATACAAAAATTTCTTCTTTTCTCAAATTGGCGTTCTTCAATGCAAAAAACAGCTCCATTGACAATTGTTTACGCTAGAACTGTTGCATACTACGATGTTAAAGAAGTTGCATATGTAGATTTTCAAAGCCAACTTGGATTCTTTTATTACTTTTTCCTATTAAATCAAATTTAGATCTAAATTTAATATTTTTATAATAAAATTTTTTCATTAAGAACAATTTGTTTTGTAGAAGCGTATTGACAATTATAATTTAGATTTGATAATTAAAAATACATGTTTAAGAATTTCTTCTCATTCATATAAACTTTACAAATTGAATTAATATACTCAACAATTCCTGACATCGGCAACGGAGGTCCGATGCCACCGAGGTAGCAAACCGCAATTGTCCACAGCAAAAAATGTGTTAAAACTTGTATGTCGAATGAACAATCCTCTGGTGGTGACTGCGGCCTTCGTTTTTATGTCTTTCGCGTATAAAAAAATTAATATAATGCGTTTTTAATTGCAATTTACTTCTTATACTTATATTCTTATTTAACAAAAAAAAAAAAAAGGAAAATTCAGACTAAGCATATCTTATCTTATCTACTTTCTTAAATCTAGTACCTTAAACGCTTGGTGTAAAGCCACATCAGTGACCCATAAATTATTGTGACGGTCGATCGTAAGTCCATGAGGTAAATAGAATAAATTCGCTCCCCATCGTCCCACGATGGCACCAGTTTTTGGATTCAAAGTCAGGATGGTGTCGTCCTTGATTGGTCCCAATTGTTGCTGCTGATAGTAGTGAGACGAATTGAAGGTGCTAAAAATAACGATTATCGTCGTATATGAATCATAAAAGTGTGCTAATTAACAGGGAACAAATTGGACTGAACACGTCGATGAATTCGGAAAGAATTCAACTTAACAGTTGCCCGGCTAGCTCAGTCGGTAGAGCATGAGACTCTTAATCTCAGGGTCGTGGGTTCGAGCCCCACGTTGGGCGAGTATCTTTTTGATTATTACACCATCGTTTTAATTTTAAAAAATAACGATTTTTGATATAACACGCAATCTGCGTATATAGAAAATAAAGAAATTAATCCATTTCAATGTCTACAAAGAAAATTATAATTATAATTCTTTTTAAATAGCAAAACTTCATTTTGAAAATATTCAAATGCTATCATTTCTCTTTGAGAATACATTTTGAAAGTAATAAATTTAATTTTAACCCTCATTAAAATGTTGAATTGTGTGACATTTTGAATGCAATAAAACTAGGCGTACTTTGCTGTAAATTTACGACAATCACAATTTATTAAAGACCTATACAAGAGAGAGCATAAAATTTTAGAAGTCTCCCACAATTGCCAACCGACAGATTATACAGCTGTCCCCGGATTGATTTCACTATAGATATAATTGTTAAAAATAATTGGAATTTCGTCTTAACGCTTTGGGATAGCGCCCTGATTAGTTTGAAAAGAATTTCAAGCATATTTTTCCTTTATTTAAATCAAGGCCGTCACGACAATTCCGAAAAAAACATCTTTTCTTGACGTAAAGTACCATTTCGGTCTATAATACGGCAAAATTTTATTGAGAAAACGTGTTCAAAATATAAAATTATGATTATGTGCAAAATTTCACAAATATTGCATTACTTTGAGTAAATCAATGTATGTTTTGTATTCTTGCATTGTAAAAACTTTCTGTATAAATTGCCAAAAAAATGAATGTAAGCTATTTTATTATTTTGAATATAATACCTTATTAGAAACTTACATTATTCTTTTTGAAAACTTAAATGTGTTTAAAAAAATCAATGTGTTAAGGATGGCCGGTCTCCCACAAGGGGAACGTCAATAATAACGGATTTTCATGTGTCTCGAATATGTTATAGAGGGACCTCCCGCGAGTATCTTGCTACCATCTTTTGTAGCCATTCGCCCTAGTTCTCGAGAAAATTGCAAAAGTTTTTCTAAAGGAGTTTATATACCGTTAATCCTAATAGTTTTCTAAAGAAGTGATTATAGTGTAGTGGCTAAGTTCCAGGCCTACTATGCTGGCGATCCGTGTTCAAATCTCGCTCTTGTAGTTTTTTCTCAATCTTATTGCATATGATATTAACAAATATATTTAATTTCATGCAAAATTGTTCAAAAATAATATTTTTTGCCATGGTAATTTTATTAATAAAATCATGATATTTTAAATCGCTTAAGAAAATTAAAGGCGGTTTTTGACACAAAATGATGTATGTGGTTCTTTGTGGGTAAATTCGGTTATTTCTTTAAAAAGAATATTTAAGCGTTTAGAATCAAAATTATTTGACTCTTTTTCTTTAAATGCTTTGTCCATTTATTACCTTTTGCTCGACAGAAACTGAATCATCAAAAATAACAACCCGACTACTTCTTCGGTGAGATACCATAAATGCCCACAAAAATTCTTTGATGTTGCTTTTGACATGTTTTCACTTATTTTATTATAAAAATAAAGGGCGCTTAAAAACACCAAGTCCTGGGCCGATGCCTTGTAGGCAAAAGGAGCAATATAATACGCTTTTATCTATAACTTTAAAATACTAATTTTCTTAACAAAATAGAAGAGCGAGGTAGAAACAATTCTAAATTTCGTGTTTTTCATGGAGAAAACGACTTACAGCGCACCCATTGGTGAGCTTCCGTATTGTAGTCTTCATTTTAACGCTGTATTATGTTACTGAATACACTACCAGAATCACGATAAAGTGACGGATGATTAACCCATGAGCTTGATGCCTTCAAACCAAGAATCTGCTGTCCTATACGAGCAGAGATTAGTATAACTATGTAACATTTATAAGGTGAAATGGGCCAAGGGTTTAGTAAAAATACGTAAGTTGAAATGTATGCAATGAAGGTGATTGCAAGGACTGTGGTGTAATTTAGTGATACAAATATCACATCGGTAAACTCCTCACTGCACAATTGTTTTATAATAAAATCGGTGACACGTGTTTCGCTAGCTCGAGGCAAACATCTTCAACAACCGTATAAACCGTATAAACTTCGGTTTGTTGATGATGCTTCCCTCGAGCTAGCGAAACACGTGTCACCGATTTTATTATAAAACAATTGTGTTGGCGAGGAGTTTCCCGATGTGATATAGTGTCAAATGTATACAGTTGTAAAAATTAATAATCAACATATGTCTTATATCATTCTATGAATTCTCCATATTATAGTCACTGTACTGTAGTAGTTGAAAGATTGAAAAACGAATCTCTTTCATTTTACATTTTTTCTTTAAGGGTGAAATCTGGTCCAGCCGATTCCGAAAATCGATTTTTCTGTTTTTGTCTTAAAATCTTCCTATACATGTGGACAATATATTCCCAAAGTGAAATCACGGAATTCGACCTTGAAGTGTAATTAGGAGTGATGTTCGTCAAGCAGGTACCCGGTCAACGCTGGGGCGTTTTGGCCGGAGCAGATGTGCTGCAGGCTCCTTTTTCCCTAAAAACCTAGATTTTTCTAGAAAGTCTCGGTTCGTGTTTACAAATAAGATAGTCGTGTTTGAAATCTTGAACAGTTCAGTCGAGTTTCGAATATCTTCTCTAGACCCTATTTTACACTACAAACTTTAAACGCGTTTATCTCGAAACCACGTTTTCCAAGTTGGTTGGAAAGATACCTCGTCGAATTATCCTCCGGTTCACTTCAAATAAAGTTTAAATTAAAGTCAATTAGATTTGTGTGCGGATGAACCTCGAATATTATGAAATTGTTATTATGGGGCAAAGATATTGCAAAATTAAAGCCGCTTTTCTCCGTCAATTTTTAATTTATGTTCGCCATTTTTGCAATTGACAATTTTTTTTCGAAAATTGAGGTTCAGCCGCATTTCGCATTCATACTTTAACGAAATTTCTTTGAATTGTACATTTCAGATAATTTTCAAGGCCTCCAGAATTCCAACCGATTTGACCGACCCTCCGCTTGCAACCACTATAGCTACGAGGGTTGCCTTTTATATTTCGGGATTAGAGAACAAAAACAAATATTAATCATCGAAAATCACTTTATTGTTTTACAAAATATTCCCCATGAAGATCTATACACTTTTGCATGCGTTTGAACCAATTGTCGAAGCACTTTTGCCAGTCTGATTGAGGTATCTCCAAAACATGCATTCTGAATGCAGCAACCGCTTCTTCAGGTGTCGAAAAACGTTGACCTTTTGACGTTTGCTTTTTACGTACGGGAATAAAAAGAAGTCATTCGGTGCCAAGTCAGGACTATACGGCGGATGACCCATCAAATCGATGTTTTGGGTGCTCAAAAATGCAGTTGTTTGAGCCGATGTGTGAGAGCTCGCATTGTCGTGGTGAAGAGTGATCCCTCTTCGGCGGTTGGTTTTCCTGATTTCTTAGAAGACAACTGGCAAACAAATGGTTGTGTACCACTCAGAATTGACTGTTCTGCGTTGTTCTAGTGGTACGGTTGCGACATGTCCAGTTTTTCCGAAAAAACAGGCGACCATTTGCTTGGAAGTGCTTCGTGCGCGAACAACTTTTGTTGGATATGGCTCATCTTGAAACACCCATACAGTCGACTGCTGTTTACTTTCGGGCTCATGCGCGCAAATCCACGATTCATCACCTGTCACGATGTCATAGACGTATTTCGAAGCACCGCGATCGTATTTTTGAGCATTTCCTTCGACCAATCGACACGAGCCTTTTTTGAGCGATTGACGAATTGTGTGGGATCCAACGCGAACAAATTTTTTTGACAGTCAAATGTTTATGAAATATTGAATGTATGCTGGTCCCACTAATGCCTAAGGTTATCTCAATCTCACGATAGGTCACATGACGATCTTGCAATATCAGTTTGCGCACAGCATCAATGGTTTTCGGAACAACAACTGATTTTGGACGACCTTCACGAAATTCGTCTTGGGGTGAACTACGACCACGATTGAATTCACCATACCTTCGATAAACACTGGTCCTTGATGGAGCTTCATCGCCAAAAATTGAATTAAGTTCATCCATGCACTGTTGCTGAGTTAATCCACGTCGAAAGTTGTAAAAATAATCGCACGAAAATGTTCACGATTTAATTCCATTTTTGGGCCGAGATGAATCTTTTAAGTTACTGTAAACAACACAAATAGCGCTCGCATGTCAAAATGTTCTGAGTACGTATAACCTCAAAAATGTCCAACTTTACGATAGAGCTGTCAGTTGCCAGATTGCAACACTAGGGTTGCCAAATCCCGAAACATAAAAGGCAACCCTCGTATACATATAATATTCGAATAAAATTTTCAATGGTGGTTTTTACTTCTTCAAATATACGTTTATACGTGAAAAAGTTTTATGAACGAAAAATAACTTTATCTTTGAGAAAAACGCAGTTAAAAAAGGCCTCAGCTGGACCAGACTCCCCTTAAGCAAGCTTGCCACTACACATTTCCCCTAGATTTTGGGGCATGGAAGTATGTAAAGCGAGTGTTGGAAACTCAATTATTCTGTATTACTGCATTTCTTGATGAAAGCATTGAACGTAACATACGCATTAATGTAAAATATTTATAAAATCAACAGACATTTCTTTAAGATTACTAACAAGCAACAGAAAACAAAAATGCTACTAGGTTACAAACAGAAATTATAATTTACGTATTACTTATTCACAAAGTAACCCGACAATTATTTTAAAACTATTCAGTGATAACACAAACGACGAACATTTTGAATCAAAGCCATTTCGGAATGACAATAATTTTAAAACCATATGAAACATTGTGTCACATATAAATGTTGATAAAATAAAGCTATGCAAGGAAAATGTGTACAAACCCATACACAGGATATACATATATAACGATCTGTTCAGAGCAACCTATTTTATCGAGAAATACGCTTTGCATTTCCCGTATAGGTGAATACCTATTGTTTATTAAATTTAAATTTAAAGGTCACGAACAACGGTTGAGAAGAAAAACTCAAAATCATTTAACACGAATCGAATGAATACCAGCAAATTGTTTAAAACAAAAGTTATTTTAAGATAAAGGCATTACTTTAACATATTATGGGACAACTTCCTGAATTTAGTGGACGAAAATAAAAATTAGTGTGAAATATTGACACTTAAATAAGAGAAGATATGAGAATCGAACTTGCGTTTATTTTTGTCATAAGACCAGGCATTTCTTTTTCACGGAGAAACAATAGAGAAAAGTTTCAAAGTAAGTGACATAAGCTCGTTAGATAGAATTGACTCTGACATTTAAAATTTTCATTTATCAGACTTGCCATTTGAGTATTAACTTATATAACGTTACCCGTACTTTCATGAAATGTGTCTTGACTAAAATGTCAAAGGTGAGCATCCCCCTTCGTTACTTACATCATCTAAATTCTCTATAGTCGACATTTCTGCATCGGCTTTTTGCAATTTTCATTTTATATAAACTGTATAGACTTACTTTTCGTCCCATACTCTATCCGCTCTATGAAAAACTACGGGCTGTAAACGAGAATTTACAGCAACTCCCGACACCTGCCCCAAATTCAATTCATTTTGCGGCCAATTCTTCACGGCTCTCGGTACGTCGGGTTTGGAATTAACGGTCTCTGATACTTCCGAACTATCTTCTTCGGAATCGTCATTCTGGAAACAAAGAAAGAATACTTCGATGAATGAATTTGTAGAAGTCATACGATTCGAATATTAACATGGACTTGGAACTATATTTGATTTAAGTCTTAAATTTGCAGTTTGACGTTTTACATAATGGAAACTTTTGTGGTGTCTATTTGCCATAGAGAAATATGCTTTTCTAAAAGCTGTATTAATGATATATTACCGATGACCTTTTCTTTTTTCCGGACGAAATAGATATTTTATGGTTGTAAGGTACTTTCTTCCAGAATCGCTTAAACTTAAAATGTTTTTATTGGTTCCAAGACTATTTTGAAAATTGTATATCTGACCTTTAAAAGTAGTGAGTATAACGATAAAATACTAGTTTTTTACAATACTAAGCGCTTCTACAGCTTTAACCCTTCACCAATAAGTGAAGAACCAGTAAGTTTATGGGCTCGAACTTTTGCATACTGTGCATGCGTTACGATAGCTACGACTTATCGACGAGCTTTTAGCTGTAGATTCCTTGTTTGTTGTTGAATTTAACGTCAATTAAGGAATAGAAAAGTGACCATGGGCTTACCGTCATTTTTGGACTTCAAGAAAGCAACGATAACAAAGGAATTTACAAAAATGCTCTTTGACAAGTCTTAGTCAAGCTACCGTATCGAATGTGTGGTATTCAAAATTTCAAGCTTGAAAACCTGCTGGCCCTTCACTTATTATTGACATTGATGTTTGTACATGTGAGAGAATTCATATCGAATCCCTCTCACATGTACAAACATCAATGTTGAGACGATATATACATAAAATTTGTATACGAAATTACAGCTCTTGCAAAGCCGTACTGACGAGCCGTATAACCGCGAAACGTACGTCTACGGATGGCAAGAGAAGATCAAAATTTTGTAATGTACTTATTATTGACAAAAGATTAGCCTTGCCTGAGCTCTTAAAATTGTAAACAACTATCATTTTATCGTTATACAGACATTTTTTAGAGCTAAAAGATGTTTTCGAAATAGTTTTCGAACCGATAAAATTAACTTTAAGTTATCTTGTAAATAAGTACTATTGCGGCAACAAAAATCCGGACATCTTATAGGGTATTTCGAGTGTTTTTTAGCAGTGTAAACCAACCGTCTGTCACGTAAGTTATATTGATGTCAATTTTGATGCACCCATTTTTTTAATGTCGTGAAAACTGTCTTTGAAGACTCCAAATCTATTATCCAGTCTTCTTATGAACCATTATTCCTCAAGTAATGTAATTACTTGCATTTTTAAGCAGCACTTAAACGCAGGATAATGACATATGTATGTATGTCAATAATGATTTAAAAATGAAATAACATTTGACAAGGTCAAAGTCAGATTTAAACTACATTATCTTAAGTGTCCGATTTTTTGTTGCTGCAATAGTACCTTACAGCCTTAAAAGGTTAGAACCACTTCGCATTTATTTACAATTACGTTTAGGTTTGATCTATTTCTAAAAATATAATAACAATACAATTATTATTATTATTTTATAATTATTATTATTTCATTACCTTCATTTTAATTTTTATTATTCAAACAAAAGGAAAAAATTTTGAACGCCTTAATATACCGTGTGTCCCTGAATTGACTTAACTATAGGTATAATTAAACAAAAACTTTAGAATTTCATTTTCATGTTTCGGTATGCCGCCCTGCTTGGTCTCAGAAGAATTTCCAGCACATTTTTTAATAAATTATGATCGTCATGACAATTGAGAAAAAAACATTTGCTGTCGAGATAAAGTTTTTTTCACAATTTTCACAAAATTTTTCACAAAAAAAAAAAACAACATTTACTCAATTTCAATATTTTTTCTGTAGTTACAATGCAAGAATACAAAACAAATACTGATTTAATCAAAGTGATCTGATATTTGTGAAATTTTTCATAATTTCATGTTCTAAACAACTTTGCTCAACAAGATTTTACCGCATTGTTGACCAAAATTGCACTTTACTCTAACAGATTTCCTTTTACTATTGTCATAACGGCCTTGATTTTTAAAAAAGAAGTAAAAATGTGCTGGAAATTTATTTTCAGACCAAGCAGGGCGGCATCTCAAAACATTAAAACAAAATTAAAAAATTTTTGATCAACAGTGAAATCAATCCGGGGACACTACATAAAAAAGATGAAATGTAATAATTAATAACAATTGCTATGATTATTTTATTTTATTATCATTATTTTATTATTATTAAAACTATTTGTTTATTATTATTAAATCTAGCTGCCTATATATACATTTACTATTGTATATTAAATTTCTTTTCTGTGTTGTAATACTACAGTTGCCGCTATAGCCTGTTTTACATATTAACTATTTTTGTGTTTACTTGGCATAGAGAAATATGCTTTTCTAAATGCTGTGTTAAAGCTAGATTACCGATGAATTTCTTTTTTCTTGACGAAATATAATATTTCTAAATATAACAAAACAATAAGTTATTATTATTATTATTATTTTGTTATTTTCGTTTTAATTTTTATTATGATTAAAACAAAAGGAAAGTTTTAAACGAGGTAATATACAGTCTGTCCCCGGATTCACTTCACTATAGATACAATTGAGCAAAAATTTAAAAATTATGTTTTTGTGTGTATGTTTTGGGATACAGCCCTGCTAGATCTAAAAGGAATTTCCAGCACGTTTCTTTCTTATAAATCATGGTCGTCATAACAATTGAGAAAAAAAATTCTGAAAAAAGATTATTTATAAAAGTTGTTAAGAATATGAAATTATGGCTTTAGGTTACAATTCACATATATTAGATCACGTTGACTAAATCAGTACTTACTTGGTATTCTTGCACTGTAACTACAGAAAAATAAGAAATTGTAAAAAAATGATAAACAATTTTTTTCAAGAAAAAAAAAAAGAGAACAACAATTACTCAATTTGAATTGTTTTTCTGTAATTACAATGCAAGAATACAAAACAAATACTGATTTAATCAAAGTGATCCGATATTTGTGAAATTTTTCATAATTTCATGTTCTAAGCAACTTTGCTCGACAAGATTTTACCGCATTATTGACCAAAATTGCACTTTACTCTAACAGATTTCTTTTTCCAATTATCATGACGGCCTTGATTTTTTTAAAAGAAGTAAAAATGTGCTGGAAATTTATTTTCAGACCAAGCAGGGCGGCATCCCCAAACATTAAAACAAAATTCAAAAATTTTGGATCAATTAAACCTATACTCAAATCAATCCGAGGACACATTACATAAAAAAGATGAAATGTAATAATTAATAACAATAGCTATTATTATTTTATTTTATTATCATTATTTCATTTTTACTATCATTAAAACAAAAGGAAAGTTATAAACGCGGTAATATACAGTCTGTCCCCGGCTTCTCTTCACTATAGGTATAATTGAACAAAAATTAAAAAATTTTATTTTTATGTTTTGGGACACCGCTCTGCTAGATCTAAAAAGAATTTCCAGCACATTTCTTTTTATAAATCATGCTCGTCATAACAATTGAGAAAAGAAAATTCTGAAAAAGATTATTTAGAAAAGTTGTTCAGAATATGAAATTATGGCTTTAGGTTACAATTCACATATATTAGATCACGTTGACTAAATCAGTACTTACTTGGTATTCTTGCACTGTAACTACAGAAAAATAAGAAATTGTAAAAAAAAATGATAAACAATTTTTTTCAAAAAAAAAAAAAGAACAACAACAATTACTCAATTTGAATTGTTTTTCTGTAATTACAATGCAAGAATACAAAACAAATACTGATTTAATCAAAGTGATCCGATATTTGTGAAATTTTTCATAATTTCATGTTCTAAGCAACTTTGCTCGACAAGATTTTACCGCATTATTGACCAAAATTGCACTTTACTCTAACAGATTTCTTTTTACAATTATCATGACGGCCTTGATTTTTAAAAAAAAGAAGTAAAAATGTGCTGGAAATTTATTTTCAGACCTAACAGGGCGGCATCCCGAAACATGAAAATAAAATTAAAAAATTTTTGTTCAATTTTATCTACAGTGGAATCAATCCGGGGACAGACTATATAAAAAAGATGAAATAATGTAATAATTAACCTTCCTATACTCACGTCAAAATGAAAGACGTATACTATACTATATAAGTCGGTCTCACAGACCATATGCGTGAGTATAGGAAGGTTAATAACAAACCTATTTGTTTATTATTATTAAATATAGCTATCTATTCATATATACATTTATTGCTGTATGTTAAAAATTTTTTATCTGTGTTGTAACACTACAGTTGCCGCTGTAGCCTGTTTTACATATTAACTGTTTATTTCTTTAACCTTCCTATACTCACGTCAAAATGAAAGACGTATACTATACTATATAAATCGGTCTCACAGACCGTATGCGTGAGTATAGGAAGGTTAAAGAACAGAAACAATAATTTTTTATTCGTAGTTGTGCTCTCACTGACACTGAGGGAAAAGAAAACATTAGAGTACGTATAGACAACTCAATGTCAGTCGAAACAACTATGAATAGTGTGTTGCATAAAGCATCATCAATACTGAAGAAATTCTCAATCACGCGTGAGAAACGTGTAACAAATAAAAATGCTGAATACTAGTCATTTCTCTTCTTTTATATCATAAGCGTCAATAACGAACGCCTGGCTTATCGACGAATTCGTTAAAACGCACCTTTGGTATGTTATTGGAAGATAAGGCCAACAGCTGTCTCACTTCATCGTAGATCTCCCGCTGGCTTATCCGCGGTATGGAATGCGAACGGACCACGGAGTGCAGGACCAGCAGGAAGATGACCACCAAACGAGTAACACCGTTCGCCGCCATTGTCGCACTGCTATTCGAATCGATGGAAAACCGCTACAGCGAACGACTGTGCGCGCAGGCACGTTACACTTCAGGTACTTTTGTGCGTGCTATCGGGATAACGTCAACAAATCGACGAATTGATGATGAATTTAACGAGAAATCTCACCGTTATTCGTGTATTTACTTTTCGTACGACGACGCGATTCCGTTCGCCGTTGGGTGAGCCGTATGGTGCAAGAGAAAGAGTTCCTCGTTGGGGACGCTTGAAGGTCAGCGCTGCGCGCTCGACCTACCGATTGCTTTCACGCAAATTCTCATGCCAACAAATCTGCGGAACGCGGACAAGGAGACTGGGGATGGGGGTGGGTTGCCTTTTTCATCCCTGCTGGGCGAAACTTAATGAAATGATTGATTTTCTATTTACTCGTTGTATACAATCGGTACCACATAAAAGTTGCAGAGGATTGCCAAAGGCTTTTTGGGAAACATCAATCGTCATAATACAGGTGACCCAGTAAGCAACGCACTCTTAAAAATTCAAAATAAAAAAACTTATACGGTATAACTCGGTTATAATGTACACGATTCTAACGAATTTTCGGCTGTAACGTACTCAATTCAACGATCCCCGGCTTGGTTCCACTATGCTTAATACACTAAAACTTCGTTACAACGGTTCCGTTTATAACGATTTCCCGGCTATAACGCTCTCTTTCCTTGGTCCCGGTCCCAGCGACTAATCTTTTGTAGTATTTTTATTCGTTATAACGCTCCCATTTCCCGCTTATAACACCCCGTTGAAGGATATTTTTAATGTAGATGCATACTTCAATTATTGATTTTTAACTTTATTTTGCAAACACTAGAAAGAGATATGATTAAATTTAAATAAATGTTTAAAATGCAGACGGAAATGATCTACATATCCCTGGGAAGTGAACATCATTACGATTTCTATGAAATATTAGATCAACAAATCCCACCAAGACGTTCCACGAATCTTGGCTAGACAACTTTCCGAGAATCTGACTTATTCATTTGGCGCTTGCGTAATCAAGGTTTCCTTTCAGTCTTTTACCTCTTACGCTGCTGGCAATATGTCGCGAAAATCGTTTTCGTTAAAGGAAAAAAGTGATCTTACAAAAGACTTTGATAAATCCAATTTAAATTAAAAAGATTTTGCGGCTTCAAAAAACATCAACTTTACGTACAATTTTAAAGAAGCGGAGTGAATTTATTTCGGTGCATGAGGGAACCAGTCGTAAAAAGATACGATCCGCGAAATATGAAGATGAAGAAACGATTCTGAAAAGTTGGTTCGTCCAGGCCAGGAGCTCCAACATCCCGGCAAGTGGCCCAATTTTACAAGAAAAGCCCCCCAAGGGGCCGACCAGTCTTGGAATAACAGACTTTACCGCTTCAACTGGATGGCTCTATAGATTTAAAAACAGACATTCTATCGTGTACAAACTAATTTGTGGTGAGTCAAATTCAGTAGATCCTGATGTAACATTCGACTGGAAAAGTCAAATGTCAACCCTCACCTCTAGCTACAATCCCTCAGAAATGTATAATGCGGATGAATTCGGGTTGTTTTTTAAAGTGATGCCTGATAAATCTTTAATTTTAAAAAATGAAAAATTCCACCGAGGAAAATTAAGCGAAGAACGCCTAACGGTCCTCGTATGCACGAGTTGCACAGGCACAGACAAGAAAAAACCGCTCGTGATTGGAAAATACGCAAAGCCACGTTGCTTTAAGAATGTGAAAACCTGCATTTATTCTTCTCAATGTCGTGCATGGGCGACTGGAGATAGATTTGTGCAATGGCTTAATGAGTGGGATATCGAATTGAAAGACCGAAAAATACTTTTGCTTGTCGACAATTGCTCTGCGAATCCGAAACAGGTAAATCTCAAGTACACCAACTTAATTTTCCTATTACCTAACACCACAAGTGAGCTTCAACCACTTGATCAAGGGCATCATAAAAGTTCTGAAGGAAGGTTACAGGAACAGGATGTTCCAACGATATCTATCGATTATAGACAGCTCAAATTCGACTTTTCCAACAATTTCTGCTTTTGATGCTATCCACTTTTTATACGCTGCATGGATGGACCTTATGAAAGAGACCACTTTTAATTCATTCAAGAAAGCAGATGTTGGTAACTTTACAATGGAAGATGAAACCGAAGAGGTAGAAATTGATGAAGGCTGGCGAGACTTTTTACAAATGGAAGAAAGATTGACTAAATTGGAAAGTTTTGATGAATTCGACAATGTTCTAGTGACCAATGGAGTATTAAGCCTTGAGACACTAATCGCCAATTACAATGCATCATCAGAAGTGGAAAATGAAGAGGATGAAAATTCATCGGAAATAATTACGAGAAAAATAAACGACTGTTTGGAGACCTTGTAAACAATCAGAGCATTTTTTCTTGTACGGAGGTAGAAAAGGAGACTTTGATAAATATCAATAAACTAGAAAATGCAGTTTTGAGAAAAACCATCTGTCACGATAGATAAACACAAATTAATGATTTTTTAAAAAATGAAATTTGTAGAAATGTATACATAGTTTGTTTCATATTTCTTAACGTACAAGGTTTATATAAAATTGATTTTGTTAACTTTTACTTTATTTAAAATATACATATGTAATAGTATTTATTGAAATTCGACCTTCTGGCCTTGAATTGGAAGTGTACCATCACGGACTTTGGTTATGTCGTCTTTTGAGGTACACCTGTGCTCCTGTTATTATATCGGTTTTAGCGTCAAGCAAATTTCGCACATACAAGGCCTGGCGATTTAGCAAACTGTTTAAAGTGCGTAGTGAATCAAGTTAATTTATTTTTGCCCAAAATGTGTACATATACCAAATCCTTTGATGATATTTCTGAATTACGCTGTGATTAAAATCAATATATTGTATAATAAAATAATATTTAAAAAACAGAAAAATTGAACTGAAGGTGAATATAATAAATAAACGCATATGATGCAACAATAAATTCGAAATTATGTTGTTTAATAAAGTCGAAATCGACTTTCAGCTTTACAATTAAATGTTTGTTTTAAGAAAAAGAGAAAAATAAACAAATTAAATGTATATATTTTTTTTCGTGGACTTTTTATATTTGTCTTATATGATAATTCTCTACCACGACTAGGTCAATTAAACAAGACTGGTGTTTTCATTGAAGAAGGTGCCCCGGAATCGTTAGTAAACGTTCTGAAAATATAACTATTATTTAAACCAGTCCTGTTTAATTGATCTAATTGTGGTAGAGAATTATCATATAAGATAAAAATAAACAAAGAAAGCACCGCACGGCAGTGACCCCGAAGCAGAAAATTTCAATTTTTTAAGTGATAGGGGCAGGAGTCAGTAAAGAGGATATTTCGAAAAAATATAAAATATTTACGAGCACTGTTGCCAAATTTGTCAAAAAAGACACTGTTTTACGTCAAATGAATGAGCTGCTTCGCACAAGGAAAAATAGGAGTCACATTGACCGAGCAGAAAATGCTATTCTGGACAAAATACTCGTAGATTGGTTAACACTGAAAAGGAGTTTGGGAATTGCCGCCCAAGGACCGATTATTCGAGAGAAAGCCATGCAAATTTGTGGGGAGCTACAAAAAAAGCGAATGATAAAAACGAACCGGTTGAGAAACTGCCAGACGCATCATACTTTTAAGGCCAGTGGAGGATGGCTAGACAGGTTTAAGAAGCGATATGTGATTCGAGAAATTCCAATACACTCTTACTATTTTTTTCTCTAAAGAAAATGTTGGGGCCTTTTTTGTGCAATTTCTGTCTAATCGGCCTATGTAATGTATAAATACGTATTATATATTCCAACCAATTTTGGAGTGTGATAAATGTGATTTTCACGAAACCATAAACTATAGTGTACCTATTTAAATAAGCCAATCAGTGTAGCACGCCAATTTCCCCTCCGCTATGTAGTAGTGGTAGGATCTCCTCCCGAGAGGATATAAGTGAATGTTTACGTTTTCAAGCGGAGGATATAAACGCGGTTCCAGTGTACTTGCATGTCCTAATCCATCCGGAACTGAGAATCGCAAATTAACAATCATTGGTAAATATAAAAATCCAAGATGCCTGAAAAACGTTGGAGATCGGGTAGTAATTTACGTAACAACAAACCATTGCCAATTCTTGGGGACCAAATTTATATAAAAAATTGCTGTACTAATTCAAAACGATGTCTGAAATATTTCATACTGTTTAATAAAATTTTATAACAGCCTAATTGACATGGAATTTCAATTTTTTCCTTAACAAAGGTAAAATTACCATATTTTCGATCACATTTAGATAAAATTATCAGCAAATAGTCTTCTTCTTAATCATATTCCTATCTACCTTTCGGTGTAAGGCTTGGATGGGAGCAAGTTTCCTATTTTCCATATATGTAGTTCTCTCCACCGTTTTCTGTCTCCGGCCTGATCCTTTATTCCCTCCCACTCAATTCCCCTCTCTGCCGCTGCTCCCCTGATATCGTCATTCCATCTTCTTCTTGGCCTTCGTTTTTGTGTTTTCCTATCACTCGTGTCTCATACACTCTCTTTGTCAGTCTATCATCACTCATACGACACACATGGCCGAACGATCTCAGCTGATTCTCCTCCACTATTCTCTATATGGGTTTTATTCCTAGGTTTTGCCAGTAATTCTCGTTTCTTATCTTGTCTTTCTTGGTCTTGTTTTCTATTCGTCTTAGGAATCTCATAACCATGGCGTTCACCCACGATTTTACCTTTTCTGACCTTGTCCAGGACTCACTACTGTATGTTATTATTGGTCTTATCGCTTTTTTCACAATTTCCGTTTTAATCCGTTTTGGCACTTCCTTTTTCCCCAGAAACGTAGTTCTCATCATATAAAACATTCTTGCCGCTTTTTTCATTCTTTCATTAATTTCTTGTTCCATTTTTCCGTCCCATTGAATTATTGTTCCTAAATATTTGTAGTTATTCACCTGTTCTATTGTCCTCCCTTCGATTTTTATGTTATGTCTTTTCCTTTCTCCTGTTATTAGCATTGATTTAGTCTTTTCGATGTTTATTTTCATGTTTATATTCTTTATTTCCTTATTTAGGATTTCAAGGTTCCTTTGTAGCGCTTCTTCTGATTCAGCCAGAATTGCCATATCATCCGCAAACATCACTTAACACAAGTTGGTCTCCTTCATTTTCCAGTGACCCATTTTTAGTGGTTTCATTTGTTTTTTAGCACTTTTTATGGCCTCATCTAATACCATAGAAAACAGCAGTGGACTAAGCACACAGCCCTGCTTTACCCCAATCTTTGTTGTAAACTCTTTAGATTCTTCGTTGTTGGTTCTTACTATATTTGTGTTATTCCTATACATCGCTTTTATTAACTCTATTGTTCGTTTGTCTATATTTCTCTTTTCTAGGACATTCCATATGTCTTCCCTTCTTATCCGGTCGAAAGCTTTTTCTAAGTCTATAAAACATATATGTATTTCTTTTTCTTGTTAATTATCTTTTCACTTGCTTGTCTTATCACGAATATTAAATCTTGTGTACTTCTTTCTTTTCTAAATCCACATTGAGTGTCTTCTATGCTCTCCTCAGTTACTTTTCTTATTCTTTTTCTATAATACTCGCTAATATTCTACCTGGAACGCTTGTTAGTGTAATTCGCCCGTAGTTACTGCAATCCCTCTTGTTCCCCTTCTTATAAATGGGCAATATTATTCCCGAATTCCACTCCTTCGGTATTGTACCTTCTTGTATAATCGTATTCATTAGCTTGGTTATTTGTCTTATCCCTTTTTCTCCCATATATTTGATCATTTCTGGTGTTATGTTGTCTCTTCCTGGAGCCTTTCCTATTTTCAGCTTCCTTACGAACTCCATTATTTCTTCTTTTTGAATTGGCTCTATATTTTGTATTTCCTCTGTCTCCTCTTCTTTTTCCCTTGTCTCGACATTAGTTTCTGTCAGCTCTTGGAAGTGTTGCCGCTATCTTTCCATTGTTTGATCTTCCTCTGTAATTATACGACCATACTTATCTTTTATGTTTACCATGTTATATTCTCTTTTCTGTCTTAATTGTTTGAGTGTTCCATAGAATAATTTTTGATTTTCTTTATAATTATTAGTCATTTTCTCTCTAAATTTTATCCAAGACCTCTCTTTCGCTTTCTTAATTTCATTTTTGACCTTCCGAGATCGGAGATCGGGTAGTCATTTACGTAACAACAAACCATTGCCAATTCTTAGGGACCAAATTTATATAAAAAATTGCTGTACTAATTGAAAACGATGTCTGAAATATTTCACACTGTTTAATAAAATTTTATGACAACCTAATTGACATGGAATTTCAATTTTTTCGTTAACAAAGGTAAAATTACCAGAAATCTGTAGAACATCGTCTACAGCATTATGAATTGAATATATCAATGTAGCTGAAATTTCTTGTTTTTATTACTTGAGCGATATCATATTCAACTAATTTTATCTCATTCTCTCTCATCATGTTTACTTACCTTTTTCGTCGTAATTTGGATATACCATGAATATTGCATATGTTCGATCACATTTAGATAAAATTATCAGCAAATAGTACAAAACAATAAATCATGAAAAATGCAATCGATTTTGTTACCCTTTCTCGTTGCTGCATTGCTTTCCTGCGTGACCATTTCATTGTGTGAAATGGAGAAATTAATTATTTCAAGTACAAAAGAGAAAAAGAATGGAGACGTTGGGTTTATATTCTTCAAATTGAGAAAACTATTTTTGTCAAAATTAAACACATTTTCGTCAAATGTGTAGTATTATCCGGACAAAATTAAACATTGCGCATATACCTTTTTCTGTCGAAAGTAATGCTTTGGCGTCTGGATAAGAGGAAGAGTACCATTGCAGGCGGCGTCCCGATACTATTAACCAGCACTGTACATCAAAGTATTTCTATACTTCCATTTGTGGGGTGGCCTTTTCTTCCAACCTATTCGTATACTTTTGTTATATAATAAACTCAAAAGTTGACGCAAGCACCTCGCAAACTGTTATTTAATATTTACTCTATTAATCGGTATTCAAAATCAACACAATCCTTGCTTTATACTTTATTAACCGATGAATATCAATTAATTTTGGTCAATACAACATGTAAGTACGTAATGTAGTGTTTCGGTAATATAATTCAAATAATAATTCCTCGTAGACCAGCTACCAGCTACGTTCCAATATCACAATAGAGATAAAAGAGGCAGTATTAACAACAATTATAAAGAGTCCTTCGTATGCGTATGCGGGAGATGCGAGTTGTTTGTGTTGTTTTCGGAAGAGGAAGTCTTGCCTTCGGTGCGGCTGTAAGAACTCGGGCCATTTACTAAGAATCGGTCAAACCGGGCTGCTTCCAAATGTATCCCGTGGCGGTCATCGAGCAAAACGCGTTGTAATATCTACCGGGTGCTCTGCAAAATGACCAAGCCGGGCATCGACATCTGAAAAGACTTTGGAATTCTTCCTTGCATACTTCGTTCCACCAACAGGTTCTCTGTAAGAAAGAAGTTGGTTGGAGTCAAATTATTGTAAAAGGTGAGAATAGATTCGTTCGTAATAAGGAATAATTGACCATTTAAATAATCAAAAATGATAATGGAATGTTTCTTATTGTTATATTGTATATAATTTAGAAGAAACATATCCAACAGATCTTAAACCAGTACATTTGAGAATGTACTACTTCAATAACAAACATCATTTTCAATTCTGGTCTGTAGAAGAATGCGAGTAAATCTTAAAAATCTACAAACAAATATAACATTTTTACGCTTCTCAATTTTTTCCCAGAATGTACAGATTATGACATGATTATTATTGATTGAGATACTTTAATCTTTACTAAAATAGTTGCTATAATACTACAGAGAGTTCCAAGATGATTGTCTGAAAAATATTGGTTTCTGCTGGTGGTGAATGTAGTAATTAATTATATTTTAGTAATGTCACCAAATTTTTTGACATTTTTTATTATTATTGGAATTTGGCTTGATTATTCTTTCGCGTTAACTATTACCTTTACATTTTTTAATAGAGTATCTTTATCTTCTACATTTCGTTTTGTATTACAACAACAGAAATATTGAACGTGCTTGAGAGAAATTGAATTTACCACAATGTCCTATATTCTTGAACAGGACAAATTTTAAGTAGAGTTATTTTGGAAATGGACATCACAATTAATATGAGTATAGAGTTTGTGGAACAGTTTCCAAATCAAGAATGTGAATATGAAAATTTAAAATGCCATATTAGCAAAATGGTGACTCGCTTTCGAGAGACGGGAAGTGTTGCGAAAGACAAGTTGCCAGTACGACCATCAGTTACTAAAGATAATGTTTAAAATGTTCGTACCAGCCTGGCAACGGCTGGCATAACACATAAGTACAGTTTTACACGTTTGTTTTATTAATATTGGATTTTAACACAGTATGGATCTTGTCAAACAGTTATGAAAAGGATGTTCCACCTGCATGCTTAGAAGATTTCTGTTGTACAAGAATTGTGGCCGCTAGATTTTGATAAAAGATTACAATGATGACAATTTTGTCATTGATTTAATGACAACCTAACAACTCTCTTCTCAGATAAAGCTTGCTTTCATTTAACAAGCTACATTAACTCTAAGAATTATTGTGTTGAGTCTGCTGAAAGCCCTTACATATTTCATGAGACACCATCACATCCTCTGAAAGTTGGAGCGTGTATCACTATTTCCAGAAGACGAATTAATACATATGAACTAATTAATATATATGAATAATAGAAAATTTTAAGAAATCGTTAATGCAGATTGATATCAACAAATGCTAGCTATATTTTTAAAAGAACTATAAGCCGATGAATCACGAAGAGTGTATTTTCAAAACGATAACGTAACAGCACAGACAACTCAAGCAACACGCGAATACCTTTGAAACAGTTAGGATCGTAGGTGCGCAACTTTGGCCTCCAAGACCACTTGATCTTACACCTTTGGATTCTTTCCTCTTTAGATATTTGCAATCCAGAGTGTTTAGAAATCGGATGCATACCATTGAGGAGGTGACATTATAGGAGCTGTCCAAAGCGTCACATTTGAACAACTGCATAATGTTTTTGAAAATATGAAAAGAAGGGTAGTTGCTTGCAAAAACAATGATGGTGTACACATTTTTAAAGAAAATATAATTGTTTATTTGTTATTAAATAGTAAAATTACATAAAATAAATCATATTACTCTTACCACACCTTTCGGAAAAATCCAAATACGTATTTCGACAACTAAGTTGCCATCCTCAGTGGAAAACTGGGGAAATTCAGTATCACTAGCGAAGTGTCAGAGTGTCAACTGTTTTTTGGTGTGTTCTCACGTTCATTGTGTGATGTTCATTATGCAGTGTTTTGGTGTTGTACAGTGTTCGTTGTGTGGTGTTCGTCTTGAGCATTAGCCGGATTCTCTATACTCGACTCGCCGAACAGATGCAGTAGCAAATTATGGCAACCTTGCAATGCAAATGTCAGACTCACACAGCATAAATCACATGTAAACATATCAAAATAATAACCTCATTTTGTATTTGACATAAATAAAAATTGCAAAATAAATACTAAAATAATTTTCTTATTTCTTCAAGTACGTTTTGTTGAATTAAATTATGCATCTCCAATATATAGAATTATATATAGTAAATAAAAAATACACAATGGTTTTAAGAAGATCTATGTAAAATATAAATACAAAATAAGGAAACAAATATTTAATATTTATTTTTTTGGTACGCATTTATATAAGAAACAGTATCCTAAGAAATTAACTCACTGTACAAATAGGTATAATCAAAAATAATAAATTTTATACATATTACAAAAATTTAATATAGTAAAGGAATTAATTATGACACACTAAAACGTCCTTAACATGTATCTTCTTCGCTATTATGTAGATGATGTAGACGAATCATCATTAATTGTAATGATTAACGGCTGTATGTGTATATCTATGAGATTGTCAAGTTCCCACATTTCCTTCTCTGTTTGAATAACATGTTTAATAGCATTTTGCCAATTTTCAACAGAAATATTGTCAATACCTCGTTGAAATAATTCTTTCACGTCTGCCAATTTAAATGTGGTGTTATGTCTCGCAACATACCCCTTCACTTGTGCCCATATTAGTTCAATCGGGTTTAATTCACAGTGATAAGGGGGAGTCTAAGTACCTTTCTATTAGTGTTTTCTATTAATTCATTAACAGCATATTTCGGAGGGCCAGATAAATGTTCTTTAATTAAAGCTAACAATTCTGCTTTTACCATGTTTTCTTCATATGCAATACTATTTTCCCTCATCCAGTTTTGCATTTCTAATTTGCGACTATTAGTAGTAGGTGGCTTATTCAATTTACGACTATGGTACGGAGCATTGTCAAAAATTATAACGCAATTTTCTTTTAAATTGGGGAGAATACATCTCATCCACTCTTCAAACCTTTCTGCGTTCATGTCTTCATGATAATCTCCTGTTCTCTTTGATTCAAAGAGGAGTAAACCATTTTCTACAAATCCTTCATCCGAGCCAATGTGTGCAATTATAAATCTTTTGCCTTTGCCTGAAGGATTTTTAAGACCTGTACTTAAATCTTCTATAAATGCTTGTCTTGCAGTGACAACAGACACATCTGTCCATACTTTATTTACAGTATGTCCAGCATTTACCCAAGTTTCATCCAAGTAATATATCAGGGTACCATTTTCACGATATTTCTTAATTTCACGAAGGTATTTCCATCTCCAGGTAATAATGTCATCTTTTTCTTTTAAAATACTATTTCGAGCTCGCTTATTATAACTACAAACATAATTATCTTATGATTAGTATATAGAATTTAAAGTAATAAATATTTGTACCGAAAGTTTAGTTCCTTTAATAATGATCTGAGAGTCGTAATTTTGAAATTAGGAATGTCATCTCTTTCATTTATCACTGTGAGAACTTTTTGAACTGTTGGAGGTTCATTTTTAAAAAAGAATGAATGTACAATTCTTCGTATAGCATTTTTCATTTCATCATCCACCATATCTAAAACAGCCCTTTTTCTATGATATTTTTTGGTGGTTGTAATTCGTGATTAGTGTTATATTCTTTTACAATATTGTAAACACTGCGTTCAGTAATTCCTGTAAAAGATACTATAATAGTTACTATGATTTGGTTATCATTTTTGGAAAGATACCTGCTGCTTTGGCTATCATTTCAACACTAACAATTTTAGAAGTGCTAGGCTCTTCTTGAAATGTTTTAAATATATTCAAAACCTTCTATTTATCTTCTACCGTAAAATGTTTTGAAACTCTCTTCTTAGGAGGTGAGTTTTCCATAATGTAAGTATATACGATAATATAGCAAGAAATAATGTATAACCTACAAAACAATAATGTATTATTGGTATACTAGAACGATCGATAAATAGTCTTCAGAAACACTGGTTTATGAAATATAATAGATAATGGATCATTTACAAAGAAAGCTAATAAAATCTAATATTCCAAATGCAATATGGACTCGATTTTTATTCTATTGTAAGCGGCCACCCTGATCGACCAACTACAAACGTTATTGGTTATGTGACGTATTAAACACACATTGTTGCCATAATTTACTACTGCATTTGTTCGGCGAGTCGAGTGAATTCCCCAGTTTTTCACCGAGGATGGCAACTTAGTTGCCGAAATACGTATCTGGATTTTTCAGAAAGGAGTGGAAAGGATAATTTTATTTATTTTATATATTATTTTACCCATTACAGTTTACTTGAACGTGTATATTAGCTTACACGATACCTTACATGTAACTTATAAAAGTAGTAATTGAATGAAATGTCAAAAACGAAAAGATTTGTCATATATTGTTATTAAACGTACACGCCACTGAAATAATGCTAACCACAATGTAAGTACGGCTGCATTTTGAGAAAGTTATATTTTCTAACGGAAGCAGCACGGACAGTCATTTTGGATCTCACTGTATACTAAACAATGAGTTTCAGAAAGTGCGTTTTTATTACATGCGTTTTTGTGTGATTGGAGACTCCTTATGAAATGAGTTATTTATACAGTTCTTTTCTATTTTGGATGTTTAATGACTTAAAATTTTAAAAATCGTCATTTTAAACATATAAATTATTTATGGAATTTTGGGTATGTATTGGGGTGGTTGGTTGCCTTAGCATCGTCCTATTTGTTTGAAGTTTGACAATTTGAATGTCATCAATAGAGTTTACTAAAAGGGTGGATGACGTGTTATCATTAGGTAGTGTAAATTGGGCTGACGCTGTCCCTCCTTCAAATTTTCTTACTCAATGGTAGCTTATTAATGACAACGTATTATTGAATAATAAAATTCAAAGGAGTGACAGCGTCAGTCCGATTTACACTACTTAATGATAACACGTCATCCATCTTTTTAACAAACTCTAGTCATCAACCACAGACCACCAACTTACAAAAATATAACTAATAAATATATAATAATAATATAAAGTTCGAGGAGTGACAGCGTGAGGCCGGTTTACACTGCTTAATGATAGCACGTCATCCACTGTTTTATTAAACCTTATTAATGAAACTCAAATGGGTGTCACAATGACTTCATTATGAAGGTAAAATAGACAAATATCATTTCGGCATCTGTTTGTGCATAATTAAACATATTTTAGTGGTTGTTTTGAAATATGATATCTATTGAATTGGAATCGGTTTCAAGTTACACGAAAGTTTTCAAATTTATCTTCGTAATTGTGATCTTTTGTAAATATGTTTATTTCTGATGACAGAGTTATATATTAAAAGCATCATCAGATATCTATAACTAGCATCCTTCCTAAGAAGTCGCAGAAACCATAACTGAAGTATGAAATAAAAATAAAGATTTGATTGAAAGTAAAATAATTAAATACCTCTATTGAAACACTTTGAACTGGAGGAAAACTAAAGTCGTTTCCCTATGTTTACGGTTTCTAGCTACTTTTAACTAGTTCTAATAACTGCTTACTAACTTATCAATCTTAGTTATTGTTAGGACCAATACAAATAAAATAAATGCGAATATTTACCTCTGTTAAATATCCTCGTACGGATTGGTCGGAAAAGCTTCTTCGCAAAATACGATTGTGACTTTCCCTCAATACAACGAGAAAAGCCAGGAAGACAAATAGAGGTTTGATCTATAAATTAAGCGTAACATGGGCAAATTAAGAAAAGCGGCTTTGTCCAAATCTCACCTTATGCATTTCTGTTTGTTTTGTACAGATATTTCCGCGGAGAAATTATTGATTTCGAGTCACGCGCACAGATCACATCTATAGTCGAATAGCGGAATCATTTTCCCCTTACCATGAATTACACCATATGGCTATATTATTAGATTTTTAACTTTTGTACATTTGTTTGTTATATCTATCTACTTCATCATTTTCATCATAAGATTTTGCATTTTAAACAAAAAGGAAAGATGATATATTGGATGTCCAGCAGAAATCTTGGTTATCCGGATATATGGATTTTATCACACATTCTAAATAAGTATACTTGTTACGCTTCAAATTTGTCACTCTTTAAAGGAGAATCCTTCTTTTTTCTTTCTCGTTCCTTCCTCAATTGTCAAAAAATAAATAATCAATAGCTTTAAACAAGGAAAATATTATACTATCTGTAGTTTATTGTTGGCATAAATGGAGGGACAAGAAAGAACATCACAAGACGAATAATATAAGCACAAAAAGCTGAATATGGTCAAAATGGTTTGGAAATCGAAGAACAATTTTGCAGCAAGTTAAGCTCCACGAGGTATAACATACATATCTCGCACTTGTCTGTATTCCTTGAGCACCGGGATACACATCTTATGTCTCACTTCTTCCTAGATGTGTAGCCCTAATACAATTTCAAAACACTTTTCGAAGTCTGATATGAGTATAAAGTATTTCTTCTCCAATATATTCTTAGTGTAGGCATTTTCCTCGAACTCATCCGCAAAAGCGGACTTGAATATTTCTTCATTTCCGTTGTTCAGTATAAATCTCCACTTATTTTTGCGGTATTTTAACCTTTTATCTTCTTTCACAAGCATCGTTGTGCAAAATGAGTTGTTTCTACAATTAGTAGAATTACGAAATAGTTAAGTTACAAGCAATTCGAGAATATCAATAGGAGTTTTATTGCAACATTGGTGATACTACAAATTGGTTTACTCACGTTCCATCAACAGGATGGCATGTTATATGAAGCTTCATATTTTTGTCTTGCACAGTGTACTGAAAAGTTATATCACTTGATCTGCAATACTATTACGTGGAGATAGGTGTTTTATATTATTTATACCGCTAGTTGAATCACCATCATCATGAGTGAGTAAAATTACTCGCAAAGAGAAAATTCTCTTTGATCTGTTAACTTTGAAACGTTTCTTAGGTCTGGACACATCAGAATTACTACCTATACTACATGATTTGCTTCAGCTCATTGAATAAGCACCAGATATACACTGCCAAAGTTATTCCTGTCAGTTTTTATTTGGAGAATGTTTGATTTCACCATTTTTCCTCCTTTATTCCTCCTTCTGTTAGGACATTGTAGAAATAATCGAGTGGTTGCCTCATAATCAACTGGTGTTTTTGTAAAGCAGCAAGGTACAATAGAAAAGTCAAAAATATACAGAGTGCGGAGAGCGCTCGAATTGAGCTCGCTCGCGAGCGGGCTCAATTCAAGCGAGCTTTATTTTCTCAATTAAAAAGAGCAATTCTTTTAGGACTCGCGAACTTAAAGCATAAAACTCGCAAGCGAAAAATTTTTAAGAGCCCAAAATAAAGATCGGCTCGCGAGCCGAGCTAAAAAGAACCGTTCGCGAGCTTTATTTTTGTTTACAAATTTAAAATTTGAAATTTTTTAAAGCAAAAAATGTGCGTGTAGGCTCCAATGTAATCCAGAATTTGCTCAAATCAAACAGTGTGTGTATTTTTAACCGACTTCAAAAAGGGAGGATGTTATCAATTCGGTTGTATTTTTCTTTCATGTTTGTTCCACTATAACTCGGTTATTTGTAAACCGATTTTGAAAATTTCTTTTCTTGTTTGAAAGGTATTGACTGCAGTTGGGCCCCATAATTTCTTTTTTGGAAATCGGACAGACAAAATGTCCATTCGAAAAATCAATTCTTGCATAATTCAAGATTTTTCTTCTTTATAAAAAGGCTGATCAAAGGGCCGAATGCATAAATAAAATTTGGAAATCGGACAGAAAGTATAAATTTTCAGTGGAAAAATTGTACAAATTAATATTTTTATTAAGCTTTGCTCACAAATAATTGATTTAAAGAGTTGCAGCATAAAATGTTTATTTATTTTAATTAACATTCTTTTTTAATAATTAAATAAAGTGAGAATTACAGATCACTATTTTTTTAATTAATTATTATTTCTTCGATTAAATTTTTATTAAGTTTAACTAAAAGCAAATTATTAATTGTATCCTTTGATAATTTGGATCTAGATTTTGTTAAAATAAATGAAAGAGCACTAAAGGCTCTTTCTACGGATACTTGTGTTGATGGAACCGCCAGCGCTACGTCAAATAATTTTCCAAGTTCTGGATTTGTGATTTTACTTCTTTTGTAATGCTCCAAAATGTTTGCTTCAAAGGGAACCCTTTCCACATTGCACAAATTTTCTAATTTTTGCTTCATTGTTTGGTCGGTTTGTGGAGTTTGTTGAATTAGCCAATTCATTTTTGCTTCCAGTTTTGAAAATGCTCCTGTAGATGTGGATGGTGCATTGCTTGCAATTGATTCAATTTGGCTGTCGTTGTTTTGACCTGCTAAGCGTTTTATCATTGCCTGTGTTTTAAGGAGGTGATTCTAAAATGAAATAAAACGTTTCATTAATTTTCGCTAATGCTTGTATTCATATGCCAGTATGCATAATACATATATAAAATGTGTTTAATTTCAAATTTTCCATATAAATTTTATTTAAAATGGATTTTAAATAGAATTAAGTGTATGTATGTACTATTGCGGCAACAAAAAATGGGACACTTAAAATAATGTAGTTTAAATCTGGCTTTTGCCTTGTCAAAAGTTATGTCATTTGAAATCATTATTGACATATGTCATTATGCCGCATTTAAGTGCTACTGGAAAAATGGAAATAATTATATTACTTGCAGAAGGATGGCCCATAAGAAGACTAGGTAATAAATTTGGAGTGCCCAAAAGCACACACAACATTAAGAAATAAATGACTACAACAGGGAACTGTAGAAAGGCAAAGTGGTTCTGGTCGTAAATTAGTACGGAATTTCATGGAAGAAGAAAATCTTATTCAGTTTTTAAGGAATAATCCATTTGATACCGTGGTAAAAAATAACTAAAAATACTAGATTAATTTATGGTTTCCATTAAAAGAAGATTTGTTTCCAAGATTTTTATTTCAAATAAATGGATTTAACAGAATTTTCTTGCGTTCGTGGGTAAACTATTTTTGACATTAGACAAGATGATTGACGTGAACATGACAAACGACTGGTTTACACAGCTAAAAAACAGTCAAAATAGCCTATAAGACTTGTCCCGATTTTTGTTGCCGCAATAGTACATATGTTAGTACAAAACATTTTTGCATGTATGTATATACACATATTAATAATACTAAACTTACCATAGCTGTTTTCTTCTGCTCCTCGCATAAAAAAGGCGTCCTTATAAAATTAAAACGTGGATCTACGTAACTGGCAGAAACAAACCAGTCATTTATTAAAAGGCTTTGCTTTCGCTTCTTCATAGCATCTAAAGTTTTGTACGTACATGTTTTCTTGCAATCCCAGCTCTTCTAGCTCTACTTCACAGCAAAGCCAATCTCTATAGAAATCACCTACTATGTATTGTTCGAACTGGAATTTATTTGTACACTCTGACAGAGGCCTAAAAGCGTTCACAAATTTCTTTACGAAATTCCAGTTAGGATCAAGAATATTTGATTCATTGATGCTCTCAATATATTCTTTTGAATTTTCCAATGATTTCATCATTTTAAAAGTTGAGTTCCACCTTGTGGCATTGTCTAACACCGGCATTTGAAAATTGGCAGGATTTTCAATTCGAAAATGCGTACGTAAACTTTTGCAATTTTGCGGCAATCTTCAACTTCAGGTTGAATAGTTTTCAGTACGTCTTGAGCGAGCTGCAAGTTGGATTGTATGTGCTGCACATCTTACAACTGCCATAACAGATGAAAGTGACGAGTGAATATTTTCGAAGTCTTCATCATCACTACTTATACCTTCAACTTCTTGTGCTAAAGCTTCCTCTTGAATATCTTGCAGTAATTTCGCCGTCTTTATTACATTTGCTCCGTTATCGGAAGTGCAAGCGTATACTTGGGATATATAAATATTGTATTCTTTTAAACAGTTTATTATCTCCTCTTTCAAAAACTGAGCTGTATGCCTTTTTTAACTGTATCATGCCAATGGTGTTGATATGAATCTTTGAGTCTTTTATATATTGAATATTTACTCCAAGAATACTTTTTTCCATACGCGTAGCAACGTCGATTTTTAAACAAATCATCTTCTTTAAAACCGATTTTGAGATATTTTCTTTTATTTGCATTGCTGCGTCGTTAATTTTACAAACGATGTTTTTGGAATTTATATTAGTTCCATACAAATCTTCATGAGGGCGTAAAACCTTTTTAAAATACTCTTCATCATCAAATATTGTAAATGGAATACTCTTTACAGTTACAAGCTCAACACAGCATAATAAAAATTCATTTTTGTTTAAGGAAACCAAAATATTATTAATTTTTCTCTTTGACGCACAATTATTTGATGACGATGGTTCTACGTCACTATCGTCATCACTAATTTTAATATTGTGCATTGCTTCATAATGACGTTTGACATTTCCGGCTTTCTTTCCTTTGAGGATTTCTTGGCAAAGTACACATTTCGATGTATTATTTTCTTCGTCGACAAATACGTATTTATTAAATTCAAATGAATTTTTCCGGTCCATTACGATAACGTTTCAACTATCACTTAAGAACAATCACTCTGATCATTGAACAAATTTCAGAATTTTTACAAAAAGTACAAGACCCCTTCCAAGAAAAGAAAACCTCTTTTTAGGTAGCTCCCTTCACAAGTTTAAGGATAAGAAATTAAATTTTTCGCCTTAGAAATACCCTTCCCTCCCTTCCAGAAAATTGGTTTGGAACCTTTGGTGTAACAAAGCAAACACACTGACAAAGTCAATGCACAAATTTCCACTATCACCAAACAAATATTGCATGTCTCTCGACGCGCGTTTCGCTAACCAAGTTAGCATCATCAGGAGATGATCAAATGTGAATTATAAATCTAAGCAACGTACTTTATATAAGTTCGGGTGAGTAATACAACGAATAAGGACTAATGAGCTCCTTGTTAATTGTTTACAATAGTCGAACTCCCCGTAAATGTCATTAAGATGAGGAAACCGTAATGATTCGCAGTAATAACCGATTACAATGCAAAGGCAGCAATTTGAAAATACTTAAGAAATATGTAAACAAAGGCCTGGAATTATTTAGAATTAATTAAATTAAATAAACAGCTATCTGGGATAGGCCCTTTATCGGCATTCATAGTGAGGCGGCCACATTTAAATATTTCTATGCTTTCAAATGCATCCAGCTTATAACAATTATGCACATTTCTTAAATTATCTACGCTTATCCTATGATCATTGTCGAAAGCATGTTGGGCAACACTCGATTTTTCAATTCTACCAAATTTTAAATGTGCCATATGTTCTTTAAATCTAGTTAAGATAGATCTTTTTGTTTGGCCAATATACTTCGACGAACAATCTTTACAACTTATAGCATAAATTCCTGACTTATCGGTTATTGCTACTTTATCCTTCGGATTACCAAGAACTGCTCGAAGCTTGTTACCTGATTTATGTATTAGATTGATATCAACCTTTTTAAAAATTTTATTTAGACCACGAGTAATCCTTGGTTCGTAAGGTAAAGCTGACATTTTCGGTTTTCTACCTCATTTTGTAAGGTACAAGTGTCCTTAATTAATTTCTTAGCCTTGAATTTATTAATTAACTTATCAACTAATTTCGTAGAATAACCGTTAATATTAGCGATCTCCTTAATGACTCTCTTTTCTTTCTGAAAGCGTTCTGCACTGAGAGGGAATTTAATAATCTATTTACCATAAAATTAAAACTTGCTAATTTATGTTGAGGGCAATGATAAGAGTCATTAGGGATGTATCTGCAGGTTCCGGTTTCTTTTCTATATACGTCAATTTCTAAGTAATTTAGGTTTCTTAACACTAATACATCCAGAAATGGAAGCTTCTTGTCATTTTCCATTTCATAAGTAAAGTTAATAGAAGGGAATTTTGCGTTTAACTCATTAATAAAATCCGTAATATGACATTTCTCGGTATCAAAAATCGCGAACACATCATCTACGTATCTTAACCAAACGCGGGGGAAGTAGTTGAATTGTTCTTTAGCTTCGATCTCAAATCTACTCATAAAAAGGTCTGCTAGGAACGGTGATAAAGGATTACCCATGGCTGTGCCCTCCCGTTGTTCGTAGAAACGCCCTTCAAATTGAAAACAGTTTTGTTCCATGCAAAGCTTTGTTAATGAGATGTACTCTTTTACCATTTCATTACTACATCCATTCAAACGAAGCAAATCTTCGAGATAACCTAAAGTTTGAGGGATCGGAACGCTAGGGAACAATGAACTAACATCAAACGAGACTAGACTTTCCCCTTCTTCTAACTTTTGATCTTTTACATGTTTAATGAACGACGGAGTTCTTTACACAAAGCCCGGTTGCTTAACAGATAATTTTCCAAACTCACTTGTTAACCACTTTGCTAAATTGTACATAGGACTACCTACCGCTGAAACAATCGGTCTCATGGAATTACCGGGTTTGTGAATTTTAGGCAAACAATAGAGTCTGGGTACTGTAGGATTGGACATCAACAGTTTGTATTTGATAGAGTTGGTAATGGTGTGCTTACACGTGTTCAAAATAGTTTTAACGTTGCGAATCATTTTCGGCAAGGGGTTCCTTTTCAGTAGAAAATAGGGTCCGTCAGAAATTAAATTACTAACTCTATCAACGTATTCATTTTTGTCTAAAATCACTACCTTATTACCCTTATCTGCTTTTAAATAGTAACAGTCTTTTCTTCCTCAATCCTTCTATAACTTTCATTTTTTATTTATTAACGTTAGATTTTTTATTAACCGCTGCTAAGTTTGATTGAATCTGTTTTAAACAACCTTCTCTGACATAACTTTTAGACGACAGAGGCATATGTTGAATGCCACTTTCAATTTCAGCTATGATGTTTCCTAGAGGCGCTTTAGTTGAAGGTAACGCGAAATTCAGCCCTTTATTCAAAAGATCAAGTTCTTGGTTATTGAAAGAATGAGAGGAAAGATTCTCTACAATGTTGATGGCTTTCGGAGGAACGATTTCTCTTTTCTGTGCATGTAACAGTTTTTTAAATTTCTTATTTAAAGATGACATCTTATTAATAAATTTCGCATTAATACATCTGAACATGCTTCTCTGAAAGTGGTACCATTGAGCGTATTCTAATTCGTCTAGCTTAAAAGTAAGTTTTTTGAAGAGGTTGTAAGCTTGAATTTCAAACATACTTCTCTTACTATAAAGATTTTTGATTTCCAAATCCAACCATTTTTGTTTAGAAAATAACGTGACTTTATCAGTAATGTAAGAACTTTTTGGCAATTTGACCTGGATAAAATCAGGCCAAACCTTACGCGTTTTGCAGGATTTAAGAAACCAAATATCCGCACCTATCAGTCTAATCTTAGTAGAGTACTTACGGTAAAGATTTTGTTCCGTGGACCGTAAAGCCATATTCAATTCAGAAAATTTGTTTGAAACCTTTGGTGTAACAAAGCAAACACACATAAATCAGGTAACAAGCTTCGAGCAGTTCTTGGTAATCCGAAGGATAAAGTAGCAATAACCGATAAGTCAGGAATTTATGCTATAAGTTGCAAAGATTGTTCGTCGAAGTATATTGGCCAAACAAAAAGATCTATCTTAACTAGATTTAAAGAACATATGTCACATTTAAAATTTGGTAGAATTGAAAAATCGAGTGTTGCCCAACATGCTTTCGACAATGATCATAGGATAAGCATAGATAATTTGGAATTATTAAGAAATGTGCATAATTGTAATAAGCTGGATGCATTTGAAAGCATAGAAATATTTAAATGTGGCTGCCTCACTATGAATGCCGATAAAGGGCCTATACCAGATAGCTATTTATTTAATTTAATTAATTCTAAATAATTCCAGGCCTTTGTTTACATATTTCTTAAGTATTTTGAAATTGCTGCCTTTGCATTGTAATCGGTTATTACTGCGAATCATTACGGTTTCCTCATCTTAATGACATTTACGGGGAGTTCGACTATTGTAAACAATTAACAAGGAGCTCATTAGTCCTTATTCGTTGTATTACTCACCCGAACTTATATAAAGTACGTTGCTTAGATTTATAATTCACATTTGATCATCTCCTGATGATGCTAACTTGGTTAGCGAAACGCGCGTCGAGAGACATGCAATATTTGTTTGGTGATAGTGGAAATTTGTGCATTGACTTTGTCAGTGTGTTTGCTTAGAAATACCCGACTGTCAACTATCTGTATTAGGTATCTACTTACATATGTATCGAACTGCCTATGGCTATCATTGCGAATGTTTACGCGAGAGTAATTAATCCGGATTAAACAGGCCTTAGTTGGGTAAGAGAGGGGAAGAGAACGGTTTTTACGTTGGATTAATTTTTAATCCGAACTGAGCCCATCCAAACGACAGTAGTTTTTACTCGGCTTAATTTTTAATCTGTTCGGTACACATGAGATGAATTCAAAAATAAAGTTTGCGAACGATTCTTTTTAGCTCGACTCGCGAGTCGAGTACAAATTTTAAAACGAGTCGTGTTTGGCTTACGAGCCGAGCGTAAAAATTTGGCGAGCTTTAAAAACTTTGCGCTCGCGAACTAAATAATAAAGCTCGCGAGCACAAACTTTAAAACGAGCGAATTTAATGAAATTGAGCTCGCGAGCCGAACTTTTCCCTACCCTGAAAATATACAATTGACAAACAATAACAACGTTACATTGCCATGCAACATAAATCGATTTCCAAAGACATACTGCAAATGGCTTGAAGGGATGAAAAATATAAGACGGGTTTTTAAAAAGGAATCATTGTATAATTCAAACAACAAGGAGCGCAAATGAAGCGATCTTTTTAAACAAAAGGTCGAGCATTTGGCACTAATTTCCCAAATTCTTTCTTGATGGTTAACTATAAAACTACCAACGATAAAATTATATACGAAAATCATTATTAGCAGACACACTCAAAACAAATCAAAGAAAAGTTTGCATTGATAGTGATTGCAAGTACTGTTGTGTAATATGATGTATAGTAGTATATGTACGGTTTGAAGGTACCTGCGTCGTTGCTAGGGAAACATGTGTCATCGGAATGAAGTAAATAATTGTATAGGGAGTTCACCGATCTGATATAGTGCCAGCGAAAAAAAGTTTAATTAAACAAACATTAGATTTCAACACTCAAAACAGAAGAAGAATTGGAAGACCGAGAGATACTTGGAAAGAAACCAAAGATAATTACCAAAAAGGATCATTGAAAGAAACTTTTGCGTTGCGTTGGGGTACTTAGCGATACACTCTGAACGCGCCGCTAAATGCTCTTGTACTCTACAAATTAAGGCTTAAGCTGTTGTAATCCATTAGTTTCTAATTTTCTCTATTACTTCATCTTCACATTCCTCATAACATTTTCTTGCTACAATAGTCCTCCGACACATATAATAAATCGCTAAAAGCTTCCACTTCCTGTATTTGCCATTTATTTCCCTACTTACCTCGGCTTACTTACCTTCTGTCATTACAATATATATTTCGATAAATTCCAAATACATATTCCGTCAACTAAGAATGACTTAATGAAGAAAAAAATGTTGAAAACAATTTTGTCATTGATATTTGAACTTGTTCAAATAGTTATGGTAAGAGCCAATTTATTTATGTCTATTCTAAGCCATTATAGGTACCCCTACTTTTATCAGATTTAGTTTGTATTAAAGACTTCTTTTTGCATTTAGTTTCCTTACCAACCAGAAGAATCTTCCTTAAGTTTCGAATATACAAAATAACATTAACTCCATACCCTCAACAGGAAAAGAAACGTAAATATCTGTCAAGAGGATTTAGAATTTCCAAGAACGATTAGACAAATTTTGTAATATTCTTGTAAACTGTCTTCTTTATACCTTTGATTAAATAAGAATACGAAAAAGAGCATTGCTACAAATTAAATTGAATTTGAACTTTTCAAAGGAAATTTGTAATATTTTGTGAGTAAACTTGAAGCTGTAGTTTCAAGTACTATATCTATTATAGTAATAGTAGTAATACGAGCTTCATTTTAATACTTAATAACTATCATTGTAATAACTGATATCAAGATGAAAGAAGTTTTAGCTTAGTTCCTTGTGCACTTGTCACTTGGCTTTTTCACAGAATGAAGCTTATTTAACGTCGTTAGTGATGCTGAATTTAAAATTCAACTTAACAAATTCATCCAAAATTGTGTAATAGCTTCAAAACGAGATTCCCGTCTAATTTTCGTAATGAGGCGGTTGTAATTTTTTTGGAAATTTTTTGAATCGTACCTCAGAAAATTATTCTTCGATTTCTGCATGTGATATCTCAATTTTTGGGCGAAGCTTTTTTGGGCGTAGCTTTTTGGGCGAAGCTTTTTTGGGCGAAGCTCTTTTGGGAATTTACGAATCATACCTCCTTAGGGGCAAGTTGATGAAGTTCTTAGTTTGTTACCTAGATTCTTATACGGATTGCTTAATAAGAAACCAGATCGATCTTTGAGGCTGATTTAGTAAGATTCCATCAGAAACATAAATTTATTTTTAAGTTTTCCTGTACTGTCGTGATTCTTACTCGGATATCTTCATACGAAACCAGAACTATTTTTGGAAATTACTTGAATCAGACCTCATCACAAAATTATTCTTTGACCTCTTCATGTGATATCTTAATTCTTGCGCGAATCCCTTGAAACGATAGTAGGCCAAGTTTCGGAAATTATCGTCCTCAGACGTTCTTAGAACGTCGTTGAGGTTTCTTATTAACTTTAACGCAAGAAAATGTATATATGAATAAAAATTTGCGTTTATTGCATCGAATCGTACTTGGATGGAGTCGCAAGAAACCGGTTCAACTTTTCGATTTATTTTTTGACAGATATCCTCAGAAGATTATTTAAGTTACTAATTGTTTTGCTAAAAGGGTAGCTCAAATCGTGAAAATTGGAAATTAAAGTAAGTACTTTCTCGAAAAAACGTTATTCGAAGTTTATCGAGTTTATAAGAAACGTCACTAATTGACAAGCAAGTTCAAAACGTAATATTTGCATGAAAAGTAATTATTGACTACTAAAATGAAAATAGCGGATACTACAGCCGAGAATAAAATGATCGACGCACAAGATAAAAGCCTACGTAATAAACTTCCAAGGTGTACTTAAACCCTAATGAAGTTGGAAGTCAGGATATTAAGTTTCAAATTGCGTCTACCAAACTTTACGGTTTCTTATTAAGGTTGGAGTTGAATGAGATATTATTAAACCTTTAAATACGAACAGTGACATCAGCTTGAAATATATTGTAAAATCGCACTTACAGGAATTCTTCTATTATTAACCTTCCTATACTCACGTCAAAATATGAAACATGCATACTGTACTATATAAGTCGGTCTCACATACCGTATGCGTGAGTATAGGAAGGTTAACAATTTCGAATTTTTCATGTTTTCTTTGATGATTTTTCCATTTATATTCGTTTTTGATAATACGGTAAAATTTATGAAAATTAGCGTTCAAATGTCAATGTTGGAAAAGGGAAATCGAAAGAAAAATATTCGCTCTTCGAATACAAATAAAATCCACACGTGTAGTAAAATATACATGTTACAGAGTTTCTATAAAGAAACTTGTTACGTGCACAAATTTCACTTAGTTCAGTTCCGTATTTCATTTAACTTGTTAGAAATATAGGCTCAAATTTTACTCCTTTCGGACAATAGTTATTTCCTAATATCGCTTAACGATATTCCCGTTGAACCCATCATATCGCCGCCTGTTAGTTGCCCTTGAGTTTTTCGAATTCGTCCAATCACGAGAACGCGAAGCGAATCTTAGCTTCGGCGTAGTAAAAAAAAAAAGAAGAGGGAATTAGGCATTAGGTAGCGAGTGGAAAAAAACCGGTGACGAGATCGGAAGAGGTTATGACTGAGAAAATTTAAGTGTGTCTATCGTTTATCGAATTATCATCAAGAAAGTATTTATCCTGTACTGGAGAAATTCGCCAGCAAATCCTCTAGTGTATTGTTCAAGTACATCTCCCGTTCGCGGAGGAAAAGAAACCCGAGATCGAACCCTCCTACACCTCGTCGTGCCTAATAGAACATCATTGTCTGTATACCTCCCCATCAAGGTATTAAACCAAGGTAAACCGATCGTCTAATCCGTCGGACAAATCCGAAAGACCATTTCCAACATCCGAGGCAGACAAAGGGTAGAACCTTATGCGATGACATCAGCCGGAAGCCATGACAGCTAGGCATTAATTCTATATGTCTTAAACGTTTTCTCTTTGTTTCAAATATTTCGTATATCGTATCAATAATTTCAACTAAATTCAACGTTAATATTCACTAGCTTGTAAAATCATTATTATCTAGATGGCCATATTTTCTTATTAAATTCATTGATATTCATATATATGTATATATCGAAATTCCTACTAGACCTGTATCGTATTTTGCATAACTCACAGTAACAATTAACATCACGCATTTTGTAGTTTATATTGTGAAAGTTTAGATAAAACGTTTTATGTTGACTTACGGTTACCGCACTGTTCGCATTATTTAGCTAATATTATCACAAATTGTATGTAGTTTTTCAATGTCTTTAATGAATTCTAACTAAAGGCTAAATACACAAGTTCTTGAATAACCGGGTGTAGTTTTTCAAGTAGAATTTTATTGTTTTCGTAACAAACTCTAAGCATATAGAATCAACGTGCATTTTCCAGCTGATCTTGGTCGTTCCTGACGTCAGACAGTTCTTCGATCGATATAAAGGTACCGATTATTTCACCATGAAAATATATCTGATAAGTTCTTATGACCTTTGACCCAAATTTCATGGTAGGCGCCCATACTACCTTTTTCCCTGACAAGACCTGTTGTATTCAACGACCGTTATTTAGACCTTGAAAAAGAACCGACACGAGCTCCCACTGAGCTGAGCACGGCATTGACTACCCTGTTGCGACAAGCGTATGTACCGCTTCTTGTTTTGTTCTTGTCGTCTTGTGCACTCTAGCCAATTGTTCCCCTCAGTTATTGCTATCTCGGAGAGATAGTAGTAACACAGTTTTGAGGGTAACAAACTATTTCAATTTCAAGATACCTACAATGTACATTTACTGCAAATCACCTCCTTGATACCGATTCTACTATTATCCTAAAAATAGAAATGTATCTATTCATATTTGCATGTCTTAAATTCATTTCGGTACAAATTGGGCAAGTGTTTACATATTTGCAGTAAATCGATTTCGTCTGTAACGTAAATATGTCTATTTCGTCGCAATTACTGTTCATTTCGTCTTCGAAGCCGTGCAGACTTCTGAAATTGGACATGATGTATGAGTGATCACGTCGTTATGATCCTGATATTGCGTGATAAATTTATATAAAAGGTCACGTCATTTTAAAATAAATCTTTGAAACGTAAATAGTTTACCTAACACGCCCTGGAATCAAAGTCACCACGTTCCAAAGTGGTATGCATGTACATATATCTTATTTTAATGATCTTTTTAATTTAGTTGTTGTGGAGTGGTGTCTCAATTTTTAATTGTATTGGCGATAACTTACGACATGAGACTACAAACTTTCATAATCATAAATAGCCAAATTTATGTGTGCGACTTCATTAAGGATACCAATAATCTTCTTTGGAGTGGAATGAAATAAAATGGTTTTTGTGATGGACAAATTTGGATACTTTAAGGAAATATGTCTACATGTAGTATCCCAGTTGAGGAAAACTCGTTTATGTTATTTATGGAAATTGGAATAAACTAACCTAAAGTGCTTCACAAGTAAAACGCAATTCAAATGTTAACATCGAATTACCATTACTGTTCGATGTTCCTACAAAAATATCAATTTCCTCCTGTACACTAACGAAATTTCCTAATGCGATAATAATCGCAAATCGATAACAATCGTAATGACACCACTGCTCACTCTGATAACTTTTCCTTTCTGTTAGAAACAACCGAATAATTTATTCCATTATTAGAAACTCAGCCAGGGGATGTAATTTGCGAGACAGACCTTGGCCTCGACCCCGAAAGTCTTCTGAAACTATACAACTTCGTAATGACTATATTTTCTTAGAAGCAAATTGGTAGCTGTAAACAGCGTGCGTTCGTTATTATACCAACTGACGTGTTCATGTAGAACGGAGGACGTGTAGAGCGATCGAATAAAATATACAGGTTAAACACATACTTTATTTAATACAAAAATATCATCACAGCATAGTCATTTTTATAAATATAACACGGGTATACTTCAATGTATTATTGTATTATGTACAATATTCTTTCTATGATCAATTCTTATCGTTAATATCACACATTGTTTTGTTCTGTTACAAAATACCTTGAATGGTCGTAGACAGAATCGTTATAACAAATTTTTATATATATATATATATATATATATGTACAACATACATATATCTAGAATTATAAGTAGAAAAAATTAATCTACGTAAGAAAACATGTCATATGTTACTTATATAAAGATATAAAAATGTGTACTTTAACAACAGAGTAGCATACTTGCACTCAAAGTAGAAGCAGTTTTTATGAGTGCTAGATTTACACATACGGAGTTGACTTCTATTATCCGATCAGAATACACGTCACGTCTAACCAGGTGAAATACGAAAATCTGAGGAAGGTGAGGTGCTTACGTATGAATACAAACGAAATGCGTGCTAAGAGTATTACTTGTAATAGGAAAAACGTAAAAATTATATAATTCGAAATGTCGGATAGATAAAAGCCAAGTGAGTAAATTTTTGCTATTTTATCAAAATACATTTCAAAGTGCGAAGTATACAAATTTGTTAAAACTGATCGTTCGGGTGTTCGTCCAGAATCACTTTTCACTTTCTCATTGAATATTTCCTCAATGAAGCGTCTCTCGTACCCGAAATGATTTTATCCCTAATCTGCACTGGAAGAGCTTTAATTTGATGTGTAATAAGTTGTATTTCCGACCATTTCGATGTTCTTCGAAATTTGAAGGGGTACCCCTTTGGAATTTCAGAAAAAATGAATATGTTCTAAATTAGACGAAATTCTGCGTACAGATGTTTTCGAAGGTGTAGAATACGATTTTGACGTTAAAACTCGTGAAATCTGCTTCGTTTGGGTGCAAGAGCGTACCAGAGCGATTCGTCGAGAACCACGTTTCACTTCCTCATTGAATATTTCCTCAATGAACTGTCTCTCGTGCCCGAAATGATTTTATCCCTAATCTGCACGACAAGAGCTTTAATTTGATGTGTAATAAGTCGCATTTCCGACCATTTCGATTTTCTTCGAAATTTGAAGGGGTACCCCTTTGGAATTTCAGAAAAAATTAGTATGTTCTAAATTAGACGAAATTCTGCGTACAGATGTTTTCGAAGGTGTAGAATACGATTTTGACGTCAAAACTCGTGGAATTTGCTTCGTTTGGGTGCAAGAGCGTACCAGAGCGATTCGTCGAGAACCACTTTTCACGTCCTCATTGAATATTTCCTCAATGAACTGTTTCTCGTACCCAAAATTATTTTATCCCTAATCTGCACGAGAAGAGCTTTAATTTGATGTGTAATAAGTCGTACTTCCGACCATTTCGATTTTCTTCGAAATTTGAAGGGGTACCCCTTTGAAATTTCAGAAAAAATTAGTATGTTCTAAATTAGACGAAATTCTGCGTACAGATGTTTTCGAAGGTGTAGAATACGATTTTGACGTTAAAACTCGTGAAATCTGCCTCGTTTGGGTGCAAGAGCGTACCAGAGCGATTCGTCGAGAACCACGTTTCACTTCCTCATTGAATATTTCCTCAATGAACTGTCTCTCGTACCCGAAATGATTTTATCCCTAATCTGCACGACAAGAGCTTTAATTTGATGTGTAATAAGTCGCATTTCCGACCATTTCGATTTTCTTCGAAATTTGAAGGGGTACCCCTTTGGAATTTCAGAAAAAATTAATATGTTCTAAATTAGACGAAATTCTGCGTACAGATGTTTTCGAAGGTGTAGAATACGATTTTGACGTTAAAACTCGTGAAATCTGCCTCGTTTGGGTGCAAGAGCGTACCAGAGCGATTCGTCGAGAACCACGTTTCACTTCCTCATTGAATATTTCCTCAATGAACTGTCTCTCGTACCCAAAATTATTTTATCCCTAATCTGCACGACAAGAGCTTTAATTTGATGTGTAATAAGTCGCATTTGCGACCATTTCGATTTTCTTCGAAATTTGAAGGGGTACCCCTTTGGAATTTCAGAAAAAATTAGTATGTTCTAAATTAGACGAAATTCTGCGTACAGATGTTTTCGAAGGTGTAGAATACGATTTTGACGTCAAAACTCGTGGAATTTGCTTCGTTTGGGTGCAAGAGCGTACCAGAGCGATTCGTCGAGAACCACTTTTCACGTCCTCATTGAATATTTCCTCAATGAACTGTCTCTCGTACCCAAAATTATTTTATCCCTAATCTGCACGAGAAGGGCTTTAATTTGATGTGTAATAAGTCGTACTTCCGACCATTTCGATTTTCTTCGAAATTTGAAGGGGTACCCCTTTGGAATTTCAGAAAAAAATTAGTATGTTCTAAATTAGACGAAATTCTGCGTACAGATGTTTTCGAAGGTGTAGAATACGATTTTGACGTTAAAACTCGTGAAATCTGCCTCGTTTGGGTGCAAGAGCGTACCAGAGCGATTCGTCGAGAACCACGTTTCACTTCCTCATTGAATATTTCCTCAATGAACTGTCTCTCGTACCCGAAATGATTTTATCCCTAATCTGCACTAGAAGAGCTTTAATTTGATGTGTAATAAGTCGTATTTCCGACCATTTCGATTTTCTTCGAAATTTGAAGGGGTACTCCTTTGGAATTTCAGAAAAAAATTAATATGTTCTAAATTAGACGAAATTCTGCGTACAGATGTTTTCGAAGGTGTCGAATACGATTTTGACGTCAAAACTCATGAAATTTGCTTCGTTTGGGTGTTAGAGCCTACCAGGGCGATTCGTCCAGAACCACTTTCCACTTTCTCATTGAATATTTCCCCAATAAACCGCCTCTCGTACCCGGAATTATTTTATCCCTAATCTGCAATAGAAGGGCTTTAGTTTGATGTGTAATAAGTCGTACTTCCGACCAACAACAGAGATGAACGCATTCTAAAATTTCAAATAATTAGAGAGAAAACTGGAAGAGGGTAAACAATAAAAACCAGAGAAAAATCGGAAATACCTGATGAAATTTGGAAGAAAAATAAAGAGGCAAATTACGTAAATACGTGAAGAGACATCTAACTTGGAAGAAATAATACTAAATTGTGAGAACCGTCGAGAATATCAGGTAGCAAAACAAAATTAATGCCAGTGACATGTGCAGAATGGTGCAGTATTTCTCAAGATGTAATCTCTAATCTGATGGACGTGATGACAGTCGAGATATAGGAACTTGTGGGAAACAGATTGGTAAACATTATTATCATATGAACAGGCTACAACTACCACCTTGAATACTTGTCAAACAAGAAGAAAATCGGTTGTTATTCTCAAACAAAATATATCAGAAAAATGATTAGATCCTTCAATAGCTTACAGTAATTTGTAAAGGGAAATCGTCGTGGCAATAATTTTGGGAAATAAAATCATTTTTATGATTAAGAATATCAAAACAAAAAAATCGATCGAAGTAGTGTTGCTTCTGAAATTTGTATTGCACATCTTTATGTCCCTTTTTATTACGATTACTTATTACTATATATTAGTTAGTAGATTAACCCTTCATTTCAATTTTAACGAATTTTAACATAACATTTGCTGGTTATTTTCTATATATGTAATTATAATAATGTAACAACTAAAAATTCTATAGTGTCACACCTTACATCTAAAAACATTCTATACAATTAATCTAATAATAAATGTTAATCGTTTCATAGGCATGTCTTCAAAAATAATTACATAAGTATATTCAATAAAAGTGCCTTGTATAATTTGTTTCATTCCTTTTGTAATACGTAGTATACCATCGAGTTAAAATGGAAAACTGAATATTATATGGAGCACTTGCAATGGTTATTACGAAATTATTTATTTATAATGGTCTCTTGTAATGGAAAATAGTTTTTCTATGCTAACTTCTATGTTGTACCCGAAACACCTACCACAGTTATAAGAAAATATGTAATTATGTAAACCATCTAGCGAGGTTTAGCATCATGTGAACTTAGCAGTTTCTGAGAGTTCACGTGCTACATTGATTAAAAGATAGTTTTGGTGTAAAATGAAGAAGCAGCATGCGTACCAACTAAGTACTAATTTTAACGTGAAAATATCTTTAGGCATAGTTTCAAATACGAAAATTAACAGTTCTAGGTGCGATCTATCCAATTTTATTAAATTGCACCCAATAAATTAAATCAAAAGACTTTGTAGGTTTCAAAATATTTAGCAATAGTACCACTACAATATTGTGTCACCACATTGCGGCTTGATCAGGTGGATGGATACTGAGTGAGTATGAGTATTGTATCATGTACTGGTACTATTATTAAATATTTTGAAACCTACAAAGCCATTTAATTTAATTCATTCGTCCAAATAAATAAAACACACTTTTTACTTTGTAACAATATCACTATATTTCACTTATTTGTAACTGCAGTTTCGACATACCATGTCATTATCAAACTGTACAATATTTCTTGCTAGCGACTAATATAAAGGTAACCTTAATTAGGGAAATTTTACATCAGCTATTTACACAGCATTCGAAAAGGGGGTATATAATAGGTCAGTTTGTTCATTAAGAAGGTTGTCGGACTTTCTAATAGCTTTATGAATTTCTAATGACTCTAATAGGTTTAATTTTAATCCTTTTTCGGCTACATGTAAAATTTGTAGGCCGTCATCTGAAAAATTATGATTGTATTCTATTAAATGGTTTGCAAATGTTGAATCTGTTTTTTTTTCAAATTAAAGGATCTAATATGTTCCTTTTGTCTAATGTCAAAATTTCTGCCTGTCTGACCTATATATATACCTTTACAATCTTTACACTCTAATTGATAAATGCCGGATTTTTTAAGAGGGTCTAAATTATCTTTAGCGTTAAACATTATGTTCCGTAATTTAGTATATGGTCCAAATGCTATGTGAACTTCTTTATTTCTAGATATAATATTTCCTATTGTTTCGCTGATTTTCCCGAAATATGTTAGTGTTACATACTTTTTATCTTGATTTGTGTTAATGTGGGGGTATATTGTTTTTAGAGTTTCTTTTACTTGTATGTTCTTTAAAATATTATTGATAATCCCACTGTTATACTTATTGTTTACTGCTATCTGAGTGATGACCTTCAATTCTGCCTTGTAATTTTCGGTGGACAGGGGTAATTTAATCAGTCTGTACAGCATTGAGTAGAAGGCTGCAAATTTGTGTTTTTAGGGTGTATTGAATTTTTAGGGATAACTGAGTCTGTGTATGTAGGTTTCCTGTATACCTTAAAAGTTACTTGTTATGGTGAGATCTAAAAAGTTTATGGTGTTGTTTTCTTCGCTTTCCACGGTGAACGTTATTCTTGGGTGGATTGAGTTAATGTATGTAAGAAAATTTGTGAGTTGGCGAGGTGTACCGGTGAAACCCGGAAAACCGGTGAAGGTTCACCTTATTATTCACCTTACAGAACAGGTTCACCTTACAGAAAAACTAAAACATCTAGAAATACCAAATAACGCCAAAATTGTATCGTTCGATGTGTCTAATATGTTTTCAAAAATACCGCCAGACGAATGTATAGAGTTAATGGAAAACTGTTTAAAAGATAACCAAATCAACCCGGTGTTAATAAGCGAATTAATAGAACTGGTAAAAACTTCTTCTACCCAAAATTATTGTACGTTTAATAATAAAATATACAAACAAACTGAAGGTTTGGCCATGGGATCTCCGTTGAGTCCACTTCTTGCGGACATTTTTATGGAGAATCTTACAAAAAAGATATTAAATTCAGAATTAGGTAAAAAACACATTAGGTTTTGATACAGATATGTAGACGACATATTAGCGGGTTTCACCGGTACACCTCGCCAACTCACAAATTTTCTTACATACATTAACTCAATCCACCCAAGAATAACGTTCACCGTGGAAAGCGAAGAAAACAACACCATAAACTTTTTAGATCTCACCATAACAAGTAACTTTTAAGGTATACAGGAAACCTACATACACAGACTCAGTTATCCCTAAAAATTCAATACACCCTAAAAACACAAATTTGCAGCCTTCTACTCAATGCTGTACAGACTGATTAAATTACCCCTGTCCACCGAAAATTACAAGGCAGAATTGAAGGTCATCACTCAGATAGCAGTAAACAATAAGTATAACAGTGGGATTATCAATAATATTTTAAAGAACATACAAGTAAAAGAAACTCTAAAAACAATATACCCCCACATTAACACAAATCAAGATAAAAAGTATGTAACACTAACATATTTCGGGAAAATCAGCGAAACAATAGGAAATATTATATCTAGAAATAAAGAAGTTCACATAGCATTTAGACCATATACTAAATTACGGAACATAATGTTTAACGCTAAAGATAATTTAGACCCTCTTAAAAAATCCGGCATTTATCAATTAGAGTGTAAAGATTGTAAAGGTATATATATAGGTCAGACAGGCAGAAATTTTGACATTAGACAAAAGGAACATATTAGATCCTTTAATTTGAAAAAAAAAACAGATTCAACATTTGCAAACCATTTAATAGAATACAATCATAATTTTTCAGATGACGGCCTACAAATTTTACATGTAGCCGAAAAAGGATTAAAATTAAACCTATTAGAGTCATTAGAAATTCATAAAGCTATTAGAAAGTCCGACAACCTTCTTAATGAACAAACTGACCTATTATATACCCTCCTTTTCGAATGCTATGTAAATAGCTGATGTAAAATTTCCCTAATTAAGGTTACCTTTATATTAGTCGCTAGCAAGAAATATTGTACAGTTTGATAATGACATGGTATGTCGAAACTGCAGTCACAAACAAGTGAAATATAGTGATATTGTTACAAAGTAAAAAGTGTGTTTTATTTATTTGAACCATGGAATATCATAAAGTAACGGCCAAAAGCGTTAATTATTTAATTCATTCGTTATGGAGCTTCAACAAGGGATTCCCGCATTCTTCAATTGCACCCAAATTAAATGTAGATCATATCAGCGAAATGTTAAAGTATTTTGAACGATTCAAGCAGTTGATTCAGTTAGAAAGACAAAAGAATTCGAAACTTTGCAATTTATTGAAAAATAATTCTCGCTAGTACATCAGTAATAGATGCTGCAAAAAAGTTGCGATATGTTCGAAAAATATTTACAACCATGATTCCAGCGTTAAGGACAACTATAATTAGGTTAATACCAACATCCACGCTTTAACGGTTCGAGAAATAATCTAAAAATGTAATGATTAACGCATCGATAGGAAATGTAGATAAAAATGCGAATAAATGAAGTAAAACCGTAATAATTAATGATCCGAAAATAATAGAAGAAGAAATGCATAATTATGTGTAAACAAACAAGAATGGAGTTGCTACCCAATAAACATTTTTTCAAATTTAATATTAATAGTTTAAATTTGATAGTTCCGGCAATAGCGAGCATATTCGCATGCATTGTGCTTAGAAATTGGCGAGTATGTCCATTATTGCCGGAACTACCAACTTAAACTGTCCGCGAAATTTAAAGAATGTTTACGGGATAACTATATTAAAATATCAAAGCGGGATGGAATGATAACCGTTGACAGAACATTAACTTTGGGGTTACCAAAATAAGTTAAAAGCATGAATCTGTATCATGGAATTAATAAACCGTTTCTGGGTAAAACGAAAATATACATATCATATCAATAACATCAAGGCGTTACACAGACCAACCATCGTGTTACTATCGATACTATGCGCCCCTAAAACATGGGTACTGCTAGCAAAAATATGACCAATGGATAAACGTTATGGAAATAAAATTTATTAAGAAAATGACAGACAGGACTAAACTAACCAGAATAAGACACCGAAGTATTAAGCATGATACCAAAACAGATAGTAACCTAATGGAAGATAAACAATTCGACCATTTAAGCTTCTAAAAAGAATAGACGAAGGTAGACTAATTAAGAAGTTGATCGAAACAGGAAAAACGAACAAAACAAAGCGAAAATGACCGATAAATAGTGCGGCAGATAGTATAAATGGAGTAAGAATACGTAGAGTAACTCAAATGGAAAACTTGAAAATCGGATAACTTGGAGGTTAAAGTACGAGAATAAAATAACACCATACTTAAACCTGATGCTTCGAGAAACAATCGGATTTTAGGAGAAAAACTAGAGATTGAATCCTCGATTCCCGCGGATCTTGAAAAGGATTCAAGATTCGAAAACTCGAATCTTAGTCCTTTTTTCAAAATTCGAATACTTCGTATCCTAAAAGGCGCTTAAACATTTTGACTACGAACTATGGAAAGATCAGGTTTATTCATATTCAATACAAGCGATCATTAAAAAGCAGGGATGTGACAGTTATATTATGAATATTATGATAGTAACTAAATGTAGAAATGTAAAAAATAGGATGTACATATATCATTTCAAGGTATCAATAAATATTGTGGCCGTATATATTTATGAAACATACAAACTGCAGATTTTGAATAGAAATGGACATACAGTACGCAATCTAGGGATGCAGAAGAAGATATACCAGCAAACACATGTTTCATATCATACAAGATACATACGATACACCTTGTCCAAAAGATAATTCCAGAAATGTACGAGGAAGAAAAAATAAAAGTCGGGGAATTTTTCCGAAAAGACCAAGTTTATTGGAGTCACAACCGACAGGTGGACATTTATCTATCTGGACGGTTATCTCAGTTTGACCGTTAACTTCGTAGATCAAAACATTGAATATCATCACTTGGGCTTAGAATGGATTCTCTTTGCGGAAGTTTCACACATAGCACCCGCGATAGAAACTTTCACAATTTTTTACTAACAGTATGAAAGAATGGAATCTCTTAGGAAATGTTCTGTGTTTTTATGAGAGATAATAGCCCTAACATGGTCGCAGTTTTGGAGCGCAGTATCTTTCACCACCTGTCATGCCTGACTCTTACCTTTCAGTTAGTTATAAAAGATTTATTGAATAAGATTGAAGTTAAGGAAATAATGTAATTCTGCCGGAATATTGTGGGTCGTTACAAGCATTCTTCAAAAGCCGTGGAAATTTCACAAGCTTCCCAAGCTAAGCTAAATCTTAAACTATATCGTTTGCTATAAATGCTGAAATTCACATGCTTACTCGTCGCATGGAACGGAAGCAATGTGTTTTATTGTCCGCCTCAGACTTAAATGTTCAGGATCTTAGTGCTCGACAGTGAACAATTATAGAAGAAGTGATAGGAATCCTAAATATGTTTGACAGAGCTACATTTGTCGCCAGCTCAAGTCAAGTGACAATTGCAAAAATAATTCTTTTAGTGAATAGCACGATTCGTGCCCTACAAAACTTCAGATCAGCTTTAGGTTGTGTACCTACGTTTAGTTCTCGACATAATTTGTTGACATCTCCAAAAAAGCGCTCTCAGTCTCTTGAGTCTGTTGAGACCGAAGAATTGTATGCTCTTGGTGCTAAATTGAATCCCCGATTTAAAGGAAATGTATTTTTGAGCCAAAAAGACATTGAGGAAGCTAAAGCAGTACCGGCCAATGAAATTTCATATATTAATATACATACAAGCAAATAAGAATAAGGAGACTGTGGCTAAAATAATATATAAGAAACAATACATGAATAGACAAGCAGATGACACTGATCTATAGTCACCAGAACAAGCTCAAGGAGATATCACAATATGGCCAACTGAACAATAAGATCGTCATAGGATGTGGGGTTCGTATTCTCAACTGATGATATCCTCTACCAGCGGTGAGGTAAGTTACAATTTATCTCTTCAACAAGAAATAAATGCCTACTAAGTAGAGGTACTGCTTCCACCATCCGCGGATATCTATAATGTCTGGAAAGACAACAAAAATATACAGATTTGAAGAAACTCTCCAGAAAGTACCTAATCATACCACCATCAACAGTGATCAGAAAGATTATTCATCACATCAATCATCATAGTTGATAAAAAGAAAAGTAGACTGGGGCTAGAGCGGGTTCGAATGTTAGTTAAAATAACCAACCCTCTACCCCCGACCCTCCTACAAAAAAAAATTAGATAAACTATCACTCCATTTTTTGGTCAAATTATGTAAAGAAAACTTGTATATACTGTGTGTCTAGCTAAGTTCGCGACAAATGGAAAACTTTTTTATTCTTGGGTTTATGAAAAAGTTATTCTTTATAAAAAGTCCTGCTTCATCCAAAACTTAAATTCAAATTGTCAGATTTTAATATTTGTTAGTCATATACGAGATATGACAAAAAATATGAAATTAGTATAAGAGTAAAGTACTTTTATTTTCAATAATACTTAAAATGTTATAAGGAATAGTCGTTCAGAATTGGAAATTATACAACTTAAACACAGCATTTACACAAAAGAAAGCATTGAAAATGTTACACAAATGCTTCAACATATCCGCCTTCTCGTTCCATACATGTAACGGTTCTATCACAAAAATGCCTTAAAACCCTTCTAATTGTTTGTGGAGTTATTTTACGGATTTCTTCTCTAACACGTTCTAGATGGCCTACATCCGTAAACGGCGCTTGAATATAAACATGTTCTTTTAAATAACCCCACAAGAAAAAATCAAGTGGGGTCAGATCTGGAGACCGAGGTGGCTTTCGGAAATGTCGAAAACAGATTTAACAACAAACGCCAAAACCATGTTTGCTGATAACGAAGTGGAACTAGAAGTGATGCTATCAGCAATAGAACAACCGAGGTGTTCGTTGCGGAAAAGAGCATTGTTGATGTCAAACACTATAACCAAAGATTCGGTAGCTAAAATTCTAAAAAAACAAATTTCATCCCTACAAGTCTACATTTGTACACACTCTAAGACCAGGTGATAATGACAGACGATTGGAGTTTTGTGCCGACATTCAGGCAATATTAGCAGATAATCCTTTTGTGTCGAGACAAATTTTATTTTCCGATGAAGCCACATTTACATCGAACGGAACTGTATCGAGTCAAAACTGCCGTTGGTGGACAGATGCCAATCCACATTTTACAATAAAAACTCGAAGTCAATATGCGTTCAAGACAAATGTATGGTGCGGAATCTACAAAAGTTATGTAATTGGACCTTTCTTTTTCACCAATCTTTGAATGCCGACCGGTATCTAAATTTTTTGCAAAGTGAAATTAGTAATTTTATCGACAATCTTCCATTGCTGGAACGCCAACATATTTGGTTTCAACAGGATGGTGCACCTTGTCATAGCAGGTTGGACGTAAGGCAATATGTTAAAGATTGTTTTAACGAAAGGGTTATACACCGCTTTTCCACAATACGTTGGCCATCTCGGTCTCCAGATCTCATCCCACTTGATTTTTGTTATGGGGTTAATTAAAAGAACATGTCTATATTCAAGCGCCGTTTACGGATGTAGGCTATCTAGAACGTGTTATTAGAGAAGAAATCCGTAAAATAACTCCACAAACAATTAGAAGGGTTTTAAGGCATTTTTGTGATAGAACCGTTCCAGGTATGGAACGAGAAGGCGGATATGTTGAAGCATTTGTATAACATTTTCAATGCGCTCTTTTGTGTAAATGCTGTATTTAAACTGTATAATTTCCAATTCTGAACGACTATTCCTTGTAACATTTTAAGTATTATTGAAAATAAAGGTACTTTACTCTTATACTAGTTTCATATTTTTTGTCATATCTCGTATATGACTAACAAATATTAAAATCTGACAATTTGAATTTAAGTTTTGGATGAAGCAGGACTTTTTATAAAGAATAACTTTTTTCATAAACCCAAGAATAAAAAAGTTTTCCATTTGTCGCGAACTTAGCTAGACACACAGTATGTAATTAAAGTTCAGGATAATTAAAATTTATAAGCATACTTAATTTACTAAATTTCATTTGTTTCTTAATAAATAAATGTAGGTGTATTTGTACCTGTGTACTTTTCCCTCTTCGTAACTCAATTCGGGGACATACGATAGATTTGAGAGATTTAAGAGATTCGAGGGATTCGAGAGATTCGAGAGTTTCGAGAGATTCGAGAGATTCGAGAACCTTTTAACATTCGTATTGGAGAAAATTTCACTTCTAGAAAAAAAAAAAACAGAAGAAATGCTGTCGGTTACTGGCAGAAATTGCAGGTTTAGGTCTTCTTAGCAGCCAACATAAAATGGATTTTAAATTTTGGAATAGGTAATAGAAAGTTAACAGACAAAGATTTAAGGTTCTAACTTTGTATAAAATTATGAAGATAAGTGTGGGTAATAACAAGAGTGATAAATAATCAGATTCGCCTCAATTGCTGGTGAAATTTCATCACAAGCAGTATGACATTTCCAATATTCTGCAATAAATACCAGGATCATCCAGTAAAACAAAAATACCAGATTATTGGAAGGTTACTTGAGAGAATTACGAGATTTTATAGATCAAAAGTGCCAGTACACTTTGCTTTCACTTAATTCAACGATCACCACAAGCAATGCACTCGAAAATTGTATTAAATTCTGAACACAAATAATACAATCAATTATGCTTAAACAATTAATAATGTGAGGCTCATTAGAGAGAATGGTCTGCAAAGCGGAACGTCGAGGGCGCCATATCTTCGCTCTCACACCCGGTTGTTATACACCAATTCATTCAGAAATGATACACGATGAAGTGGTGAGCGTCACACATTAAGCAACCGCATTATTACCCCTTGTTCGTCATGAATGCAGGTATTTCATTTTTAGCACGGCCAAACGCCGTCGTTAACGAAACTAATCAACTTAATTTCTTAAAAATTTGGCCAACATGATCATATTTAACCTTCCTATACTCACGCATACGGTCTGTGAGACCGACTTATATACTATAGTATACGTCTTTCATTTTGACGTGAGTATAGGAAGGTTAAATTGGTTCCAATATCCTTCGACGTATTCTACTTGTAAAGCTACCTATCATCGGCAATATTTTCATTACCGAGATGGCCCAATTAATTATTCATCCAAACGAACCAATTTTGTATAATGGGTGATAAATGTGATAATAGCGCCCACCAATTCAAATTAATTCGGACGAAATTTAACCGACTGAGGAAATGGAATTTCACCTGTAGGTTAATTATTTCCTCGAATTGATGGCTTATTAGAGGCTCGAACTTCCGTGACAATTAATAGCCAGCTGCTAGATAATTGAGAAACGTCTCAATTGGGTAGGTACTATTTGAGTGCATCGCATTTGAACAAGTCGTTTATAAATTCTACAAAATTATGGATTAATTAGTTCATAACCTGAAGTGTTGAATATCATGGAAGCTGGTGATTATCCGTATCAGATAATCAGAAATATTTTATTATAATTAATATCTGATTAGGTAACTTTAATTTGCCATTAATGATAATTGCGATATTTTACACGCAGCTTACTGGACATATATCTTTTAGAACTATTCTTCGAACAACTTATTCATTTTCCATTACAAATAACAATAAATAAATATGTAATAATAATAATTATAATAATCTAATTCAGCACGTTAAAACATATTTTTGTTGTTAATACTATCAGAATTAAATAATTTACGGGATGAGATCTTCCATTTAAATTCGACTAGTTATCCTCATTGAAGAACGTTTACGTAAACTTTACATTTTCAGCAACCGAAATGCTTACAAAATACTGGTACGACAAATACATAGACTTCATGGAGCCTATTCCTATCAATGTGTATGTTCCTATAGATACCTGCTCCTTTTTTTACTTATATATCGATTTTGTTTATTTATGTGAATAAGACATATGGCTCGGTTTCCGTAAAGGTCAATTTCTGATACATTTGTAAAACGATACTAGGCAGGTATTTATAGTTCAGAAAACTACTACGCACGCATAAGGATCAGGACGTCTATTTATGTATTGTACTACATACAAGAAGGTAAGTGTATTTGCACGGTAAATCGGCGTTTTGATATTTTAGCTCGAATCGGTAAAATTTATGATAAGTCTATTCAAAATAACTATTTCAAAATACAGAAAATATAGTAGGTAATAAATATAATTCGGGGATAGATTTCTTATTTTATTTACACGAACGTGAGTCCTTGGGCGTTTCCTTGAAAAGATGTCTTCTCAACTTGATAACGAATAAAAAAAACTAAGTATTTGTTAGTTTCATTTAAGAATATCGTTTACGTAATAATCAAAGTTGCCAAAAACGCAGTTTTAATGAAGCAGAGGTTAAATATCTATGCTTTTCGGAAAAATAATAACAACTTATTCGTATGCTGCGTGTATTCGACAGAAAATAATAACACACGTCTAACTCTTTCGTACAATTCCCAATTTTGAAATATCTTCACGTTTTCTTGATTTACTAAATCGGGCATCTTCAACGCTTTTGATTTGATAAAATAACGTACGACCACTTAGTTCACAAATAAACTATTTGCTTCGACATTTTAATTAGGATAGATTTATTAAATACGTTCTTTCTTAACTGGCATCTCATTCTCCAAACAACCCCTAAGCCTAATCGTAACCCACAAGAAGTAATCGAAAATTAGTGTAATTCAATAGAATTAAACTATGACACCCAGGCACCACTGATGTGTCATATTGTAATTAACGTGTGCCACAAATTTGCAAATGATCAAAGTTAAAATACAATACAAATTAAGATGCTAGCAATTCGTCAACTAATTCTAAGTAGGTAATTGAAAGATAAACTTAGATGTCTCCCCCTACAAAAGAACTCAATTGGGTGCGTTAATTGACCAGCTGCGGGGTAGTTGTGCAATGGCTAACTAAGCAAACACAAACTACATACATCAATTACAGAAGGAATTGCGCTCCTTTAATCACGGAACAGTAGACTATAGTTTCGTCCTTCTTGGAATACGTCAGTACGCTAAAGTCAATATCTGATTAATCAAACACAAGCCGCCAAATATGTGGATTATTCGTGAAGATGAATTTGAGCAAAAATGAGGCTCCATCTCCCAGACAGAAGAGATATTGGCATACCCGGTTAGGTCGCCATCTGTGACGAAGAAATAGTAAACTAATTAAGAGGGCCAAAATATTAATTCAAAGAAGAACACGAAATACTTACAATCGTCTAAACATTATCAGTGCTTAGGTTAGATTATTCTGAGCTAGAACTGAATGTTGGAGGAAAGAGAACAGATGAAGGTTGGGAAATAAGATCTAATGAAGAAATATACGACCTCTTCAACAAACCAACGATAGACGAAATTGTAAAGCCCAGAAAACTACAATGGCTGGGACATTTGGAGAGAATGGATGACACCAGAATAGTCAAAGAAATAGCGTGGAGACGACCGGAGGGCAAGGGAAGGAGAGGAAGGCCAACGACAACGTGGAGGGAAGCAATTCTGGATGATATCAAAGAAAAGAAAATAGAAAATTGGAAAGAAAAGGCAAAAAATCGACAGCAGTGGAAAGAAGAAACAAAACCACTCCCTAGGCGATAGGCCTGAATGGCCTGTATGAAGCCCTTTATATATATAGAACTGAATGTATCTTAAACAATATATACAGTGGGCAAAGGAGATATTCGTACACTTAGTTTTTTTTGCAATAGCCTTATAGACATGAGTGATGCACGAACAAAAGGTATTTTGTTTAATGGTTCACCAGATGCAGAGATAATCTAGAATAAAAGAGCAATGCAAAAAGAAAACAAAAATTTGAAGTCAAAAGAGCATTCGCACACTTATAATTTGAGTGCAAAATCGTGGTACATACTTTCGTAAAGTCTGAACTTTGTCTCAAATGTAAAGAAACTGTTTGTTTACACAGTTACCTCTACCTCTTGTATGCCGCTAGTACATCTTCAAACACTTTACAAATATAGGGCCATGAAAACGAGAAAATGGTTGTTGTACAATGTTCCTAAACAAATAATTACACCACCACAGTCTCGGGATATTAATCCTACAGAAAATTTATGGCACTTGGATGTAGAAGCGAGAAGATGAAAAATATCCAACAAATCTGATCTACAACGAGTAATTCTAGAAGAATGAAAAAAATATCAAAGGAAGCAACTTCGAAGCCGGTGGAATCCATGGCTAGGAGACTAGAGGCTATAATTAAAGCTAAAGGGATGCACATAAAGTATTAGCTACAATTCACAACAAGATTATGTAGCTTTTCACTATAATGGTAAATGTACCAATACTTTTTTGGTCTCAAATTTTTGTTTTTTTGCATTACTCTTTTATTGCCCCTAATACAGAATTTTTCATTTGTAGATTATCTCTGTACTTGGTGAACTATTCAACAAAATAGCTTTCGTTTGTGTATCACTTATGCCTATAAATTTATTTGAAAAAAAAACAAATATAGAAACTTTTTCAGGCTTTCGCTGTGTGTGTATAGTTTGATTTCTTGCAAATAAAACTTATAGGAGATCTCATGTCAAAGATTATTTTCTTTTTCAAATTTGGCTGTATTAAATTTGCATCGCCCGGTAAACCATGGAGACCTATAGTGTACATGGTTTCTTCACTTTCACAATCCTCTTTTACACTTTTCAACCACTTTTCTCCATCTTCCTTTGTCTCTTGCTTCATTTCTTCAATTCGCAATACGCTACATTCGTAGATCTTCGCACGCGTTTTAGCTCCATCTTTTCTTTGGTCGTCTTTTTCTCCTCCTTCCAATCGTTTTTTTATAAAGTACCATCTGGTGCATTCTTTTCTTTCCGAGTCTTTCTACGTGTCTTGACCATCTTAATCTCTGTGATCTTACAACCGCTGCAGTTTTGGGCCCACATCTTTGTTGGTTCTCATTATCCAACCGTCCTCTTTGTTTATGCTCCCGTAGATATCCCTCAATATTTTCCTCTCCCACCGTTGTAGTAAATCCTCTTCGGTTCTCTTTAGCACCCATACTTCGCAAGCATACGTAGTGGAAGGTCTGCTCACCGTCGCATAAACTCTTCCCTTGGCTTTCCTTGACACTGATGTTTGTACATATCAAAATTCAATTAATTGTTTAATTAAAGTAAATAATTAGCAGCAAAAATGCGAATTTAAGTACATATTGGGGGAATTTCTTAATTGCATTCTCATATGTACAAACGTCAAACATACTAGAATGTATAGTGCTTATCTGGAAATGAAAACTACTTCTCACGAAGTCGCATTGACGAGCGGTATAACCTCGAAACGCGTCTGCGAATAGTGAATGTAGTTTTCTAATTGCACATTCCTTGGCACTATTTTAGACTTCATCATATATCGAAACATGTCATATTTTTGATTGCCCCCTTGGTAACCTTGCTTTTATCTCCTGTTCTTCGCCTCCTCTGTCATTTATTCTCACACACAAATACGTGAAATTTTTATCTCCTTCAAATATGTAAGCTGGTCCTTCTTATATTTGTATCGTTATATGTTCCTCGATATTTTGCTGTGTATCCGCCATGATCATATATTTCGTTTTATTCTCATTTATCTCCAAACTAAATTTTCTTGCTTTGATCACTATTCTCTTAATAGTCTTTTGCAACTCCTTCTTTGTCTTCGCCATTATCGCCAAATCGTCAATACGAAAGCCAGGCGCTGGTGTACATTACTAAATATCATTTACTTTGAGTTTTTATCACACTCCTCCTTACAATTATTTAATATAAATATTCAAATTCAATATGAAAAGATAGAAAAAATTGTTTTTGACTGCGAATGTTTCTTGTGCCCATCAGTGAGTTTTGGAACAAATAAAACGGATTATTGGCCTATGCAAATTGTGCTTACTTCGTAAGCTTTTGCACGGTTACTTATTAACTGCTCATTAACGAACCTAATTTATTAGGTCGTTGATAAAGAGTCCTCTACATTTTATTTTGGCTCTAGAAAATAGTTCACTAAATAAAACGGAGTTTCAAAATACTGAATAAAGATTTTTCTCTCAGCTATAACCATAACCGGGACATGATCCATTACTGGAACATTTATCTTATGGGGAGGGTCATTTGCACTATTCAGTACAACCGGAAAAGTTTGATTCGATGACTTGGTGAATAAGCTGTGATCCGGGACAGATAAAATTGTCCTTAGGCCCCTTAGTCCTCCGTTTGACAGCATTCTAGCACACTGCGGGAAAAATTTGGGAAGGGAAGGCGTTTATCACGTCATCGAGTTGGTAACGTTCTTCTACTGTTAATCTCGAAGCACTTCTTAAACCCTGCTCACATACGATAAGGACGGGGAGATCAGGGTGGTGAATAATTCCTACATATACTTTTACGAAGACTTACATTAAATTATACTTGGGAATTGTATAGGGTATCTAGGTATAAGAAAGCTAAATTCAGAAATTAGGATTGCATGTTTGTTTCCAGTAAGTTTGATTATAATTCTATAAACTTTAGAATAAGAGACTGAACATTTTTCAAATTTTCTGGAAGTTAATATTGATGCTTTGCTGTCTATGTTCTGAAAAATTGGTTCTTTTGAGAAATGTAACAGCCAAGCAACTACATACCACAAAATTCCAAAGAAGTTTCTCTGGACATCTACGAAAAACGAAACCCACAATAATAAACATGCACCTATTTCATATTATAAAAAGCAACTTTTCCATTTTTTTATTATATATTTTTCTCTAATTCCTGTAGTTTTGATAGGTTCAATGGTGGGACGGCTGTGTTACACTGTTTGCATAAGTCCAATAATTTATTTAAAAGAATATTTTTACATCTTTTCGAAGAAGCAGTCGATAATTCAATTTTCTTTCCTAAATCTTAAGAACCAAGAAATCTATCTCCAAAATTTCACCATTTCATTCAACTAAATGTATATATATATATATATATTTCGTGACCTTTTTATACTTATCTTATATGATAGATCTCTACCACTAATAGGTCAATAAAACAAGGCTGGTTTGAACGATAGTTATATTTTCAGAAAACAAACAAATGTTTGTTTATATATTTATCTAGTTATATTTTCACTGACGAAGGTGTTCCGAAAACGTTTGTAAACGTTCTGAAAATATAACTATCGTTCAAACCAGCCTTGTTTTATTGACCTATTAGTGGTAGAGATCTATCATATAACATTTCATTCAACATAAACCTATGTATATATCTTAAAAATATATTTCCACCTCTTACTATATAACCCTATTATACGTAAAAAATATTTGTACAATATTTATTGCTATTTAATAAAGAAAAATATTGACTCCTTTCTTTTCGCACTTAGCTAGATTATTTTCCTAACTCCACGTACTCCAATATCGCCATTAAAGTAAACCCGGCTAAAATGAAACCGGCACGCGTTAAAATTATCACCCTTCTAGCTTTCTCCCTGTTCAGAACTTCGAAGAAAGTTATGTACAATATGGTACCAGCCGACAAACCCTCTAAAAGAACTACGGCGAGAGATTTCGCGGTCGTATTCATGTCTGCGTAGAGAGTAATTACGAGACCTAATAATACGCCGAAGGGACTCGTTACAGATAAAATTATTATATTAAATAGAATAACGGACGTTTTAGTTCTAGCTATAAGCAATTCTAAACCGATACAAAAGAGGATCGTGGCAGAATGGATTGAAATCGCCGTAAATAAATACCATATATTCGAAATTGATAGTTGTAAACCTATCGCCAATCCTTCGAAGAAGGCATGCAAGGATAAAGCAACTATAACTAGACAGCACCTTAAGATTTGTTGCTGGTCCTTTTCTTGTCTTTCCATTAACTTTTCCAACTCCTTAACCTGTTCCACCTCCTCTAAGTTTGCGATTTCATCCATGATTTCCTCTTCCATGAAAGCGGTACCCCTCCTGGAAGTATTCAGTTCGTAGTCTTCTTCGATGAAGTCTTCATTTTCTCTCTTCATCTCCAAATTTTTCCGGTTTTCTATCGCTACGTCCAGGTTACTATCGGCATCGACTATGAAGATCGCGTTGTTTTCCTTCCCGTTATTTTGCGGATGAACCTTATTTTCTTTCGGAGTTAAAGGTTTAGGGCTCCTACAACTGTTTCGACAACTGTTTCTAAAACTTTTCCTCGTTTCTCTTCCCATCTTGGTGATCAACCAGTGGGATACTTCCTCTACGAAATAGATGAAGAAAAATCCGATCGAGACGATAATTTGGGAAAAGGGATAGGTGATATCCAAATCGGTGTTTTGGATCAGATGCTCTACGGACTTGTTCACATCGGGCATCATGTGGAGGAAGCACGTAGCGAAGAGTACTCCACCACCGAACGATTGGAAAAGGGCCAGGTAACAGTTCACCTGTTTGTGCCTTTTTCGTTGATGAACGGCGCACCTTCGTCCTCCTTCTCCCACAATTTTAAGCATTTGTAGATCTTGAACGGAAGCAGACCGAAAAACAAACGTAACAGAGCGAAAACTACGGCCACTAACACTTTGGTACTGACTATATCCATTCCCTTTTTTTTTTCGACGAAATCTTTTGCGACCTATTCTATACGCGTGTTCGCCTCGTGCATTTTGTGCTTACGTGCGCTTTTCTTTAGCGGGAGGAGACGTGAGTTATTCGATGTGACACGGTCGAATGTGTTCCTTATAGTTTCGATTCGGATTTCCCGATGAGGGGACCATGCGCGTCAGATGAGTGTCGGACGGGCGGAAAAACGCGCCGCCAGTAAGCGATGATTTTCCGAGTATTTACTCGTTACGGCGGCGGCGTCGCTTTCATCATTCAAGAAGTGACAAAATTTTAATTTTCGCGTGATGTTTCCTTTGGACGAGGACGGCGATTTGAGCAGATGGGTCATATAGGTATGTATGTTTTTTAAAACAGTTTTGCTATTTTAAAATACGAAAATGTTACTGCTGATGATTCCTATGGAAAGACGAAGAATTAATTTGAAAATATTTCGTTCCTTCCTATATTCAACATAAAACAAATATAAATCAGGAGATTGTGGCTAAAATAATATATAAAATACATAAAATTACCCTTACCACACCTTTCGGAAAAAATTCAGATCCGTATTTTGGCAACGAAGTTGCCATCCTCAGTGCAAAACCGGGCAAATCAGTATCACTAGCGAATCCGACTAATACCCAAGACGAATACCACACGACGAACACTGTACAACACCAAAACACTGCAAAATGAACATCAAACAATGAACGCGCGAAACACACCACAACACTGTTGACACTGAACTCCCATTAAGGGGAAAGTGTATTAATACTACTTCTAACCTACATTTCATGCTCTATGGAACGTGTTAATACGGTTGAAAGAATCTAAAATTTAATTCAATAGCTCGTACAATTTGGAATTTGGGATAGGTCCTCCATCTGCATTCATAATTCTCTCTCTATTCTTATAAATATATATGCTTTCGTAGCTATCCAGTTCCCTATTGTTTTCTACCGCCTTAATTAATTTTAAACTTTCAATTTGGCAGAGCGTGTTTTTGCCCAAAATATGTCGGCTCACACTTAATTTTTTGGGCTTGTTGAACCGAAAATGAGCAATGTGCTTCTTGATCGCCTAGTTTGTCCAATGTATTTTATGCCACATTCCTGACAACCGATTTCGTAGATACCTGATTTTTGATTAATTTCAATCATCGACTGTATATTCAAATTTGCCAACACGAAATTGTCAAGTGCGCTCACGCTTGACCGGTCGTCAGGTCGACTTCCCGAAAATTTCTCTGTTTCGGAAATATGAAACGCCGGACTGCGGCACCAGTGGGCCATATATTCGGCTCATATGCACGCGTAACAAATTCTAAGGGAAAGGACACTCTAAACCAGGTATGGGCAACCTCCGGCCCGCGGGCCACATGCGGCCCTCGAGTAAGGTTTGTCCGGCCCGCTACTGAATTCTTTCGTTGCATATTAGCACGGCCCGTCTAAACTTAATTCATAATGAATCATAAGGATACTACAAAAATGTATATTTTTCAAGATTACTCACAGCATAAAACTTCTACAAAAAAGGTTGCCCATGCCTGCTCTAAACGATGCCTTAAAGTCATCTCTCTTCAGAAGCTCACATTCAAATTTTATATCGGGAGCAGTCTTATGTAAATGAGTCAATATATCTTCACTTGTATTACACTCTAATCTATAGACGTGCAAGTGTCCCTTTCTTGATACTGTTTTAATACCGGACTGATAATTCCGTATTATTCGTCTATTTGAAATTTTTGCGTTATCGTTGGCGCCCCATTTTTACTTTTATCATCCAGATCAAATTCTTTCAATGCCTTTTCCCCACAACTGAAGGTGTACTTTTTCTTTATTGCTAATATTTTGGTATTTATTTTCATTTCTTTTTTCTTCTAAGGTTAAGTTTTTGGCGACTGTTGCATTTGTATTCAATTGCTTCGCTTCACTTGTAGATGTCGCACCCATACATGTTCTTAATAAAGTTTGATTGTGTCTTATTAAACTAATTAATTCCTCCTGTTCGCTGGTTATTTTTTCTAAATGGAAAACCAATTTCTTCAACATTTCATTTTCAATAGTTAGTACCTCATCTCCAACCTTTGCATTAACCGTGCTTTCCTCATCAACATCTTTTTGTGCTAATCCTGTAAGCTTTCCTATAAATTGCCGTTCACCACCTCGAGCGTATTTACCAACCCCTCGTAAATAGTTTCATTCATTTTGGATAACGGATCTTTAAGAACTGTTATTTGTTCTTCCTTTTTATTACATTCACATGTGTTTGAGGTTATGTCTCTACAACAAATTATCTGTCCGTCACCGTCTACAAACGTACCACAAATCTTTAGCACACAGCTAGAGTGATAATTACACAAGGAACAAGTAACGTACACTTTTACCTCTTTTGAACAATGCTTACATACAGAAAAATCACAGTTACTGCTACCACATGGCGCCATTTTTCGCTGCAGCTTCAATTTCATCCTTAGCATTTCCTAAAAGATGACGAAGATGATGAATTAGCTGATTTAAATGCGACCTGTAAATTAAACTGTTTGAAAACTTTGGGAAGGACATTTGTATAATGACGTAATAATGATTTAACGAATTTCTCAGCTGGTTTACCCAAAGTTAGGTTCGTGGATTTCCTAATTAAGGTTTTGAAATTTTGTTTCCTGATTACGTTATCAATTAATTTTGCTTCGAAACCATTGTATTCGGCTATGTTTCTTATGTATTTAAGTTCTCTTTGGTATCCTTCTGTTGTGAGAGGAAAATTTAGTAGCCGATGTACTAGAAAATTAAGAGATGCAATTTTGTACTGAAAACTATAGTTAGAATCTTCAGTTATAAACCTGTTGACATTGGTTTCTTTGCGATCTATGTCTATTTATGTCTATTTATCTGCTTAGGTCATACTTGCAATGCAGAAAGCGTTATGTAACCTTCAATAGGTATGTCTCGAAGAAATTCACCCTCACGTCGGGTGTCCCTCAGGGATCGAACATCGGTCCGTTGTTGTTCGTGTTATTTATTATTGATTTCCTACTTGAGATTGATTGTCCGATTCTTGGATATGCAAATGATGTAAATAAACTTCAACACAAGTAGATAAACTAACCAATTGGTGCCACCTATTTAAACTTAGATTAAATATTGAGAAATATTGCATAATTAGTTACTAGGTCCTCTACACCAGGCATGGGCAACCCCTTTTTGTAGAAGTTTTATGCTGTGAGTAATCTTGAAAAATATACATTTTTGTAGTATCCTTATGATTCATTATGAATTAAGTTTAGATGGGCCGTGCTAATATGCAACGAAAGAATTCAGTAGCGGGCCGGACCTTACTCGAGGGCCGCATGTGGCCCGCGGGCCGGAGGTTGCCCATAGCAGCTCTACACTAACATGTGTTCTCAGGGCTTTCAATCTCTGGGATTCATGTTACGTGTTTCCAAATGCTTTTAAAGTCGGTAAAATCACTATATCGTGCTTATGTCGTGAGTAAGAATGATTATGTATGTCTGATTTGGTATCCCTTGTTTGTTTGTGATCCCTTGTCTATAGATCGGGTTCATCGTAAATTTTTAAAATTTCTCTCATTTAAAATCGATGGAATATACCCCAGGAAGAATTCATAATTCTATTTGTCAGAACAGCTGCGATCAAGCGAGTTCCAACATACATCCTTTCCAGAATTGAAAGCAAACAACAGGGCAGTGCACTCACTTAAAATTGGCCTCCTTGTGTTTTTGTGCATGGTGACATTATTATACTGTGATTGTTATTATTATATACTTTTCTTATGTGTTTTTGTGTATCCTGTAATTGGGCTTGGCCTGTTGGATATTAAATTTACTATTATTACTATTATCTCCGAATTGGTGTTACTCCTGATTACGAAGGTATCTAGAAATGGATGTTCGTTATTTTCCTCATTTTTTCATTGTAAATTTTACGGTGTTGAATTTAGAATTTAGTTCATCCCAAAAGTTCTGTAATTTATATTTTTTAATGCCAGAAATGGCAAATATGTCGTCTACGTATCTAATCCAAACACTCGGGAAATACCTAGCATCTTTCTTAAATCGAGTCTCAAAATTGCCCATAAACAAATCAGTCATAAACGATGACAAACTATCGCCTATCGAAGTCCCGTGTTTTTGTTCAAAACATTTGCCCTCAATTTGGAAATAGTTTTGGGGCATGCAAAGAGTTGTTAATTTGATACAATCTTTTTAATCCTTGTCATGCTCATATCTTTTCTATGGAGTAAGTTTTCCAAATATTTTAAAATGCCAGTAATAGGTACTGATGAAAATAATGAATTAACATCGAAAGATACCAAAATCTCGCCAACGCAACGGTGGCAGATTCATCGTTCGGGTGCAAATTTGCACACTGTCTATTTTTCTTATATCAGCATCAGCAATATCAAAGTAAGTCCCGCGTATTTTCTTTGAATTGTCTCAATTACGACGCGGCTTATCTAAAAATTCGGAATATTACACATAAATTATTCCATCGCACAGGCGAGGTTACATTGGCTTCTATTAACCATTTTATACGTGAAATATGAAGAGACGAAACTAATAGAGTCGTATCTGATATATGAAAGCGAAGGATTTACAGCTCCGAAATAAAGTTTAGCTTTTATGTCTTAATGATCTATTTCACTTATCTGTGACGGTTTTTTACGAGCAAAGATCACAGCGGGAAATGGAACTCGTACTTTTAATCTACACATACCCTCGTACCCTGAAGTCGTATATTTCAAAATATGTACATTCTGAATCCGAGCTGTGATTTAGTGTGATATATCTAAATTATACTCCACGTGTGGCATCGTAAACGGCTGAAAGAGTTACATATGTATATAGATAAGTATACACTACAGAGACCGTGCAGGTAAGGAAACGCGCGCTTTGAATATGGCAATGAATCTGGCGAGGACATGAAAAATAAAGTAGGCTCTTAATGGTATTTCATGAAAGCTTAGATTTTATATTCCGTAATATGACATTTGCGTAGGTAGGAATAAGGGTCAATCAATAACGAAATCATTAACATTTAAGCATTTCCCGCTACGTAAATTTGTACATATTGCATTATTGTATTCTAGGAATGGAGATCAATAAGTAATGTAGGTAATGGTCGGAGGTACGACTTATTACATATCAAATTGAAGCTCTTCTAGTGCAGAATAGAGAAAAAATAATTTTGGCTACGAGAGACGGTTCATTGAGGAAATATTCAATGAGAAAGTGAAAAGCGGTTCTGGACGAATCGCTCCGGTACGTTCTAACACCCAAACGAAGCAAATTTCACGAGTTTTGACGTCAAAATCGTATTCCACGCTTTCGAAAACATCTGTACACAGAATTTCGCCTAATTTAGAACATATTAATTTCTTTCCGAAGTTTCAAAAGGGTACCCCTTGAAATTTCGAAGAAAATCGTAATGGTCGGAAGTACAACTTATTACACATCAAATTAAAGCTCTTCTAGTGCAAATTAGAGATAAAATAATTTCGGGTACGAGAGACGGTTCATTGGGGAAATATTCAATGAGAAAATAAAAAGTGGTTCTGGACGAATCGCTCTGGTACGCTCTAACACCCAAACGAAGCAAATTTCACGAGTTTTGACGTCAAAATCGTATTCTACACCTTCGAAAACATCTGTACACAGAATTTCGCCTAATTTAGAACATATTAATTTTTTTCTGTATTTTCAAAGGCGTACCCCTTGAAATTTCGAAGAAAATCGACATGGTCGGAAGTACGACTTATTACACATCAAATTGAAGCTCTTCTCGTACAGATTAGGGATAAAATAATTTCGGGTACGAGAGACGGTTCATTGAGGAAATATTCAATGAGAAAATAAAAAGTGGTTCTGGATGAATCGCTCTGGTACGCTCTGACACTCAAACGAAGCAAATTTCACGAGTTTTGACGTCAAAATCGTATTCTACACCTTCTAAAACATCTGTACACAGAATTTCGTCTAATTTAGAACATTTTAATTTTTTCTGAAATTCCAAAGGGGTACCCCTTGAAATTTCGGAGAAAATTGAAATGGTCGGAAGTGCGACATCAAATTGAAGCTATTTTAGTGCAGATTAGGGATAAAGTAATTTTGGGTACTAGAGAATATTTTGAAATGGATACAAATCTTGGGAAAATAGAACATGAACATATAATCGCAAGACACAAATTGCACAAAAGAAATATAAAACATAGTATTCTTGTAATACCTTATTTCTTTAACGACATGATTGGTCATATAACATATCTTCTGCATTTGCAAACATTTCTTTTGTATTACAGACGTATCTTATAAACTGATTTTTTGGCATAAAGAGTGCATTGCAGTCTCAAACAGATGCAGAAATATTAATATAAACTTTTTCTCATAAGGCGCTGTTTAGTTAAAATTTTCTACAGGATGTTTACGAGGTAAGCGCTATAAATTCTCGGGTTAACAGGCTTATACAGGTTCAAGCGTGTTTCAAATTCAATTGCATCATAGTTTCACATACCTACACTATACAGATATATTACAAGTTCGCTCGCAAAGTTGTGGTTTTTAGTAGCCAGCCAGATAACGTGACTAGCGCATGAAAATGTCGCAGCCAACGAAAACAATTGTTAACGAAAGAAGGTCATACGCTTAATAACATTAAACAACGAGACGACGTTTATAGTGATTTATCTCATTCATATTCCACTGTAAAAATGTGAACAAAATGTTTCCGTTCGGGGCAAGAGCCCCTTAAGGGTAATGAGCCCTCCGGTTGGCCAACTGAAGTGCTAACGCCTCAGAGAATTGGAATGATTGAAGAAATGGTGTTAGAAAATCGCCGTTTTAAAGTGAATGAATTAGCACTAATGTCTAATATTTCTTGAACAAGTATTCGCCAAATTCTCAATGACCATTTGGGTATGAATACGACCAGTGCAAGATGGGTACCGCGTCTTCTTTCCGCTCGCCAACGTCAACTTCGGGTTGAATGTGTGCGTTCGTTTTAGAAAAATGGTGAGATGACCCCAAAACCGATATTGAAGTCCATTGTCACAAGAGGTGAAGCAATAGTTTTGTTTTATGATCCTCTATAGGAAAGGCGAAAGTCGTTTAATCAACGAAAAAGGTGATGGCCACAATATTTTGGGATTGTGAGGTCATTTCACATAAATTGAGGGATAATATTCATACCTAACGACGAGGAAAATTCACTTGAGAAGTTGTTCGATGATTGCACGACAATGCCCCTGTCCATACTACCACCATTTCACAAGCTGCCATCCGCGAATGCGACTTTCAACAATTGGAGATACTTAAATCTCCAATGGTTTTCTATATCAGAACAGTCTGATAACATCAAAAGAACAAGAAACGAATATTGGTATTACGTCGGTCCAAATTGAACAACTTTGGAAATACCATCTGTACGAAATGATTACGATTCCGGAAAGGCAAACATTAAAGAAATGAAATGTAGCACGTAACCAATGTTGGTAAACAGAAATAAATGAAGATCAAGAATAGAGGAGAAACCAGTAAGAAAGAAATCAAAGCAAGTGGATTCTCTTCCAAACTGCTGCTAAGGACTAATTCTTACGTCAATGTTCCGTAAAACATTTTGGCCCAAAATAGATAATAACGATAATTATTGTAATATTCACCTCACATTTAACCTTTTATTAAGTCATTCTATTCAAAAATAAAAAGCGCCGTGAAGACATATTTTACGTTACTTACACAGATGAACTAAAGATGGCTGCGCAAGTTTCTAAATTCTATCAAAAGCGCACATTCACCTTACAGATCACATAAACCGACCTCATTTCCTCTACATTCCACAAATATTTTTTAGTTTTTTCCTCTCCATCTAGGGCATATTCTTTTTTCCAATTTTTTTCTCTAGATTTTCATAACTTCCGTTTTTTCTTTCTGTTAGAGGTTTTCATCGATCTCACCACGCTAGTCACCTTCACTGAATCATATGTGTTATGTCATATGTCAAATTTAAAATACTTAATACAATTTCTTCATTAATTAATTAATTATCATCTTTGGTGTTGATGTTCTAACACCTCTTAAATGAAGGTATCGACTGCTTTCAAACTTGTCTTGAATCCCGAAATCCGCATTTAGCATCTACATAATTTCTTCAATCGTTTTTGTTGTCTTTCACAAATCGATCCACGTAAGCAGTTTAAACATCCTGTTATACTTTGAACTTGGATTTTAGTTACTTCCAAGCCGTTTCTTATCAATTAATAACACTGGAAAACGGCATGTCTGTTGCATGAGATTTTTTACATGAATCTGAATAGTTTTTCCACGCTGATTTCAAAAATATATGCCGTTTTCATGTAGCAGCTCTAGTTTTGGAGTTATGAAGTGACAGGATTTTTCATTGAAAATGCACATAGTTTAAGTTTAAAAATTATTAAATATATTTATTCTGAATAAAATTTCCTTTTTTTGGATTTTCTAGAGTGGGATCTTATATGAGTACTATTTTGAATGCTCCAACAATAATCAGCCATCATATGTTCATTCCAGTGCCCCCGATACCTCTCCTCCATAGTGCGAATATCCTGGTGAAAGCGCTCTCCTTGTTCCTCGCTTAGGTCACCGAGATTTTCAGGAAAATAGTCTAGATGGCTGTGAAGGTAGTGAAGCTTAATACTCATGTTGCATCCAAGCCGCAGGAAGTGTATCAGCAACTGTTCAACGTGCTGAATGTAGCCGTCACATTTCCTATTGCCCAAAAAATTCCTCACTACCCAAACAAACTCTTCCCATGCACATTTCTCGACAGCTGTCATATGGTTGATGAAAATGTTTATCATCTATCAACTTCCTGATTTGTGGGCCATCGAAAATACCACCATTGATTTTCTCACTACCCAATTTTGGAAACACTTTTACAATGTATTTGAAACATTCGCCATCTTTGTCAAGAGCTTTTACGAACTGTTTTATCAACCCCAGTTTTATATGCAAAGGAGGCAATATAATTCGGTCTCTGGATACTAGTGGAACATTAATTACATTTTGCTTACCGGGAATCAAAGCCTCCCTAGAAGGCCAGTCTCTTTTTGTCCTGTGCTCAGCTTTCGCTCGACTGTCCCATAAGCATAGGAAACAGGGATATTTTGTGTAGCCACTTTGTTGGCCCAGGAGGAAATTTACCATTTTCAAATCAACACATAAAACCCAGTTATGTTCCTTGTACTTGATTTTGTCGAAAACTAAAGATATTGTAGGATATTCTTCTTTAACCTTTGTAGAATGAGCAATAGGTAAGGAACCAAGTTTGTTACCATTATGTAAAAGTACACATTTCAAACTTCGTTTTGACGAATCAATGAACAACCGCCACTGATTTGGATTATACTCTTTTAATCCCATTGCATTAATTAGGCCCGGAATATCAGTACAAAACACAAAATTATCTTTTGAGTAAAGAAAGGAAGGAAATCCTTTTCCCTGTTACGGTAGTACGATATCTTCGTTCTTCTGGTCAACAAATTTCTTTCTTTCAATCGGGAAGCTAAAATTTCTGATGCCGTTTTAGAAAGTTCAAGGTCCCTGATCCAGTCATTTAGATCATCTTGATTTAGTGGTCGGGGACTACCGTAGCAATCAAAATCACTGTCGCTACCACTGTCGTCGTTTTCGGTTTGTCCGCTGCACTGGTCTGAATTTTGCGAAGATGTACATGGGTGCTGTGGTGTTGATGTGTCACTAATACTCAAGACTGGTCTTATGGCAGATTTTAAGTTTGGATATATCCACTTAGAGCAATTTTTATGGTCTATTCCTATGATTTTCGTTACACAGAAATAACAGTCGTCATGATGGTTGGATGGTTCACGCCAAATCATAGGAGCTTTGTACTTAAAAGTGGGTCTTTTTTTGTTTGCCCACAGTCGCAAAGATTCAACACATGTTTTACATACCAAACTTGGTATCCAAGGTTTAGCGTTTGACGGCAACGGAAACCCAAAGTAGTCCAAGTATGCCTTTTTCACAAAGTCCGACACATTTGAACGGAAATTTTGGAACATATATTCTCCACAAATAACACAAAAACAATCAGGATTATTTAAACACGTCCTTCTTGAGGAAGACATACTGAAATTTATAAAGGAACTAGTTAAGTTACACCGCTATTGATAGAAACTATCGACTACTTATGTAAATTTAAGACGGTACCTGTATCTCACTAACTAGAGCTGCTACAAAAAATGTGAGGTTAGATTTGAAATCAGCGCACCCAAATTAGTAAACAACAGTAGAAAAACTTTATGCAACAAAAAAAAAAGTGTTATTTTGTTTTTTTGTGTAATTCTTCCTACTTGATTAATTTTAAAATTATCCTACCTCTTTCAAGTAAACTAAAGACATATAACCTTTAGTTAAGTTATTTGTTGAAACTTTGTATGTTTGTACTCAATGAATATGCAGTACGTACCCTTATTTATTATCAGTTTACTGCTTCGCTAGAACTCCTTATTTGCATTCATTATGGAGTCGTCTCCCCTAAGCTTTTCCCTTCTTAATAATTGCGCCCCCGCACCTAATAACGCACCCTTACCGATGCCATGGAAACAAACATTTTACATTGACAAGTTTATTTTTATTTGATGGTTATTTGTAATTCGACTGTGACGAAGCGAACATGTTCGGTGGGCCGGTAGATCCTCCAACGAAGCCAAAACCAAGACCTGAACCCGGCCCTGAATTTAGAGATATACTTAATCCGAGTGTTGAACCCGGTCGTTACGCACACGTAAGTATCGGCACGAAAGCCAAGAATTTCAAAATTGGTTAAAATTAAATTTTTTATTGGTTCCAAAACTATTTTGAAAATTGTATATCTGACTTTTAAACGTAGTATGTGTAACGATAAAATACTAGTTTTTTTTTACAATGTTAAGAGCATCTACAGCTTTAATTTTTTCTTCAATAATAAGTGAAGAACCAGTAGGTTTACATGCTCGAAATTTTGCATAACGTGTATTCGTTACGATAGCTATGACTTATCGACGAGCTTTTGTAAATTCCTTGTTGTTGAATTTAACCTCAATTAAGGAATACAAAAGTGCCTATGGGCTTACCGCGATTTTTGGACTTCAAGAAAGCAACGATAACAAAGGACTTGACAAAAATGATCCCTGAAAAGTCTTAACTACCGTATCGAATATGTGGTATTCAAATTTTCAAGTCTCAAACCTGCTGACTCTTCACTTGTTATTGACACAAGATTAGACCTGCCTGAGCTCTTAAAATTGTAAACAATTGTTATGTTATCGTTATACATACATCTTTTAGAGCTAAAATATACAGCTTTCGAAATAGTTTTCGAACCAACCAAAAAAGTTAGCTTCAAGCGGTCTTGAAAATAAGTGCCTTACAGCCTTAATGCGGAATAGAATGGTTCTTATCCTCACCAAACCAATTAAAAGGATAGTTTATGTTTAAGACAATCTCAGCAACTGCTGCTTCGTCGTTTCAAATCATCAATTTTTAGTATGGCCGGGAACCAAACACAAATTATAGATCTCGTCTCATGCTTTACAAACAAAGAACGAACGCATTGGAAAATGAAGCCATGCACGCTGAGACGGAGAGGGTAAAGAATGAATATTACAGAATGAAATTTCAATGGAATACTGAAAAGAAGTGGTTTGGCTTAAACATACGGAATCAAGTCAATCAAAAATTGAAAGAATACGACGAAGAACTGAATAGAAAAAGAGAAAGGTTGAAATTAAAATATCCATTCCAGCATAGTTTATTATGAATTTTTAGATTGCGAGAGCTTTTAGCGAGGGAGGAACGCGAAGAGGCCAGGGAAACCGTAGATAATCTACAGAAAGGGGAGGATTGGAAATTCGAGGAGATGAAAATTAAAGTTAAGAAAATTGCCGCTGAAAAGGAGGCAGCGAGACTGAAGATTGTTAAAGAGAAGCGGATCCAACAATACGCGTAAATACTATTCTTATATGAGTATCGTAATTTTTAAAGATAATTTTAAACAGCGATCGTTGCGAAGATCTTCGACCAGCTCTAGAGAAGAAACATCTGCTAGAATCGAAGGTGATCCAACTACAACAGATGAGAGAAAACGAATCAAAACGGGAAGCGGAAAGGGAGTGGGATAGGATGTGGCAAGACGCGATGAATAGAGATCTGCGAGCTAGGGTCGGTTGCTTTCAACGTACGTTGGTTTCTTTCGTGTAATTTCTGAGTTTGTAGATGGAACGCGAAGAACAAGACGCTTTAGATGATTATCAACGAAAACTAGGAGATCGGGAAGTTTTGCAAAATCAAATGAGAGGAAAGGTAAGACCCACTCATAAGAACGATGATAAGGTTTCCGACAGTATGAAGATCAATACGTAGATATTAAATAGTGACACGGGACAGAAGATTATCCGTATGATTCTCTTCTTTATCACCATTTTAGGAACTGGCCAAATTAGAACAGCAACGAACTCAAGAAGAGGATCGACTCGAAATTGAGAAGTTGGCGGAACAAATGAGGAGACAAAAAATTGAAGGTATTACATTATATTTAAAGCGCATTAAACTATAGTCAACAACATTACATTGATAGAAATGGAAGCTACGCGAAAAAGAAAGCTGAAAATGGCGCAAGAACTTCGCGAACAGATTGAATTCCAAGAAAGAGTTTTAGCCGACAGAGAAAGGGAAGAAAAGAAATTAAACGATGCTTTCGTATACTTATCGCAAATTGAATACGAAAGAGAAATGGATAAACTCAAAAATACCACCGAAATCGCTAAAAGAGAAAGGATGCAATATCGGCAACATCTTAAAGAATTGGAACAGGAACGGAAAGAGGAAGAGAAGAAATTGAACGAAATGCTGGAAGAGTACAGGAAAAGTATTGAGAAGAAACAAGATGATGCCAGATGCAAAATGCTGGAGGCGAAGGAAAAGTTGTTAAAAGTAAGGTTTAAAAAATTAATATTTGCGAAGGAATACGTGTTAAATTTATATATTTAGGATGTTCTGGCTGAGAGAGCCAAACAATTGGAATATAAGAAGATAGAAGCCGAGCAAAAGTTGAGGATGAAGGAAGCGGAGAATGAATTGTGTAGGATTACGTATGAAAGGAATAAGAAGGAATTGGAGGACGATGCACGGCTACGAGCAGATGCTGCTAAAGCGTACAGAGATGATTTGTGCAAGCAGATTGACTATAACAATCTCTTAAAGGCAAGTCTTATTCTTTAATATTGTTTTTTTCTACTAACGGTTTAGGTATCCAAAACGGAATATATTGTTGGATCCCGTAATTAAATTGGAGTTGGTTAGTGGTCAAGTTTTCGCAAATAAAATGGGTTTGTCCTTAGTGCATGTCTAAGTATATCGACAACTGATTTGTCATCCTCAATGAAAAAGAATGGGTTTTGCGATCTCTTCCAAACTCGTCTTTCGTAGTTGATCATCATCTTTTCTAATTTCTTTATTTTCTATCAGGCATGTGAAAGTTGTTTAACTGACTAATATCAAATAGCGTTCGACATTTATGAAAAGACTAGCTGTTAAGCCTGTCCCTGCCAGGCAGGAAGAAAAAGAAAATCTGCTTGGCAGAAAAAAGCAAAATATTTATTTACAAAATCAAGAAGTTCTTTAGACGGTAAAAAATAATTATTGATGATGAATTCAAGTGTACTATGCAAATAAGTTCCACATTAGTTTCTGAGAGTGGTTTGATTTTGAGAATGTTTTCTAAAATTTTCCAAGAATCTTAGATCCGACAACTTCAGGCTATGCTCCATTGTTAGGATTATATGCATGCCAATTTTCAGCTTTCTAGCCCATCAGTGGGCTGCGAAAAGCTCTGGATAGGCAAAAAAGAGGAACACACAAATGAGGATTGTTAGGACTATATGCTAGGCAATTTTCAGCTTTCTATGTCATTAGGGGGCTTTAATATAAGCTAAAATGCAAAAAATTGAATTTTGCCACGCCCTTTTGTCGTCTTAATTCTCCGCTCACAGGCCAAAAATTAAAAATCCGGCTACGTTAGGATTTGGCCTAGGCGCTTTACTATATGCATGCCAATTTTCAGCTTTCTAGCCCATCAGTGGGCTTCAAAAAGCTCTGGATAGACAAAAAAGAGGAACACACAAATAAGGAAATTATATATATATAGAAGATAGATTCTTCTGCGCTCTTTGTTTATTTCAGCATAAGTACAAATTTATTCTCGGTAAAGACTTTCGGATGAATTCTTAGACAGGAAAGTTGAAGCCCGAATTTCTACTTGAAATCTCATTTCAACTGTTTCATTTATATAGAATGACATAATATCAAAGAAACATTTTCCTAATTATATTATAAAATATCTAATTTTAAACTTTAGAAATCAATGTTTGTTGCTTTTTATCAATTCTATAAGAATAAGCAAATTCCAATATTAATTTTAACGCATTTCACTCAATAAAATAGTTTCTTTTGAAACAGGTGAAGCATTGGTTGTCTATCTGCTAGTAAGAATATTACCAGAAACTGTATTTCATTGCATCCAACTTTGCGCTATTTTCTAAATCAATTGTTAGCACTTCTTATTCTTAGCAAATTCATTGCTCTATGATACACACCATTTCGTGTTATCATTGATTCTGTATCGCTCAAAAGTGTCTATATTTTAGAAAGACTCGTCTGAATTTTCAAGTATTTGCTGTCATCCAGATATTATTTGGTTTAGATCGTCATATTCTACACAGGGTTGTAGCTAGATTATATTCATAGGGGGCCTAAAATATTTTTAAGAGGGGCAAGAATAGGGCTCCCACATACTTCCTGCAGGACATTCTTGGCAAAAAGGCTAAATTGACAAACGTTTACTGAAATCATGCACAACTAAATTATAATAATAAAGACCAATAATATCAGATCAATGAACATACTTATTGCTCGATTGAATTTGTCTAATTGTAAGTTATCATTTTTCAACAAATAATCATACATTTCAGAGCAGACTTAACGAATAATTGAACTTGACCTGATGATGCTCTACCTTTTCGAATGGGAAAGGTGTAGGTTAATAAATTGTCTGTATTATTACATTGGCTAGACGAGGTCAGGACCGCATAATTCTATGACTTTCATATCAGAACTTCCACAAAAAGAAGAAAAGAAGGCGACGGAAAAGACAAAAATTTCGATTAAATTGGGCTTAAATGACCAGGAAAAACGAAGAGACGATTATCAATTGCCTACTTTATCCGTAGTTATTTTCATTTTTCGAAGCTCCAATAGATTTGATGTCAACTTTAAACTTACTTCCCGCCACACATTTAACGAAAGAAGAAAGCAACTAGATACTACTCCCAGAAGCAAGAGTTAATAATTCTAAAGACATATACAAATCACCCCCTTTAACATCCTATTACATATTTAGACACCGTCCATATTTATGATCTGGGAAAGATATGGCTTGTTTTGCTATCATCATTTCATCTATCTATTTCTTTCTTCCTGTTTTTATTATGTGTTGCTTTTTCTCCATCTTCTGGTTTTGTATTAGCCTCCAGTTAGCAGAGTTCATTTCATACGGTAGCCTTTCTGTATTTCTTTTTCCTTTGTGTTTAAGAGATATTGGTCACAGTAAATTATTTTGAAGAAAAGCTCCAGTGTATGTTTGATCATCATTGCAAAGATTAATATTCGTTGAATCAATGTTATTTTGTTTGCTATTGTCTCCATTATTACCTACTATACTTATAGTAAAGTTTTGATTCAGTTCATCTTCTTATAACGCTATTTTAATTTAACAAAAGGTCCAATATCACAGCACCTACATATTTTCATTTTGTTTTGGGTACGTCTCTATTGTTTAATCATTCCATTCCATTAGCCCTGCACTCTATTTCAAAGCAAATTAGAAATGCTATTTGCTGCGTCAACTTGCTGAAATTCTTTCCATATTTCATATAAGACAGGTAGATTTTCTGATAAATGTTTGTACCTTTCAAATTTCTTTGTGTACTGCTGACAATTTCTTGGAAAAAATCCACGAATGCAAAAACAATTCTTTGCAAATTTTATCTCCATCGTAAGTCCCGGCCCCCTTTCTCTATCTCCATCACTCCTATTGGAGTCCTGAGCGCTTCTGCGTTTCTTAGCCTGGAGTGTAGGATGGCTGATTAGCTAGTTCTGCGCATGCTCTTTATATTTCATTCTTCTGCAATCTTGTCCACTAATTTCCTCCATTCCTCTCTGTTTCGCGTCCTATGTTTGACTTCACCTCAATTTGAAACAAATTTTTCTTGTAATTATTTTCCTCCAATTATTCACCGGTCATCCTCCACTTCGTTTACTTTGATGTTCTAGAGCTTGCCTGACTATATCATTTGGTTCTTACCTTAAAATATGGCCAATCCATTTCCACTTCTTCCTTCTGATTGCGACTGAGATTTGTTCCTCTCTTGTTTTTCCCGATACCTCAAAGGTTTTTACTTTTTCATTTGTTGCCCCATGTTGTGAATTCCTCTACTGCTTCTTAAATTGGGGCTACGTATTTTTGAGACAACACTTTGATAGATTTTTCTGCTCTTTACTTCATAATCCCTTTTTCTCTCCGTCCTTCATCGGTCGAGAAGCTGATAAATCTTACAGCATACGTGTTACGTTGCGGTATAAGACAAATCTGTATGATATCCAATTTCGTACTCAAGTTAGATTTTTATCTAATGAGTTTTGTGTTCATCAAGGAACAATATGATAGGAAATTGTCCGTATTTTTGATTTATTTATTTTAGGAAGTTGTCCCCTAGTGTATCATTTTTAGGACTTCGGAACAGTAATTGACAACCTCCTTTAAGATTAATTTTCAGTCGAAATTTCTGACTTAAGAAAATAGAATGAATGCAAACGTAAACGTTTAAAGGGCATGCTTAGGCGATGGCGGTAGAATTTTGTCACTACTTTCCTGAATTTAAGTTCTCGATATGTTTAACCATCTTCACATCACACCATTCTGTACACTAAGAAAAATAGCCCCTGGTTACCAAGGCTAGATAACATGTAGTTGAGGAAAAACCGGTGTACAAGAAAATCTGGTTGCTGTGACTAGAATATTCACTGTTATAACGTGTCTCATATTTTGAGAATCTGGTTTCTGTAAGTAGTGGAAGTAGTTAAAAATGTCCTTAACTTTATGACCACATTGTGGATCAGTTTCACATTGTCTCCTCTCATGTTGTCTTCCTCCCATACTACCCAAGAAATTACCGCTTTTATTGTCCAAAATGGCCAGTCGCGATCAGGAATAGATAATATATAATAACAAAATAGATAATAGCAAATAGATAATAGCAAAAATTACAATGAAGAGTATTAATATCAGAATGGTAAACTTTAATTTCATATTGCTGCAACCGAGAGGTACGTCAATGCAACGCTTGAAATCTGGTCATCGTAACCACGCAACAACCAAGGCATATGTACGTCTCGCTGCGAGAAACGTTGTAACCTAGTCGTTGCGGCGAGATTTTCTCGTTCCAAAGACCACTTTTCGTAGGTGCCCTAACAAGTTACCCATTGCTTGGTTCAACCATAAAAGTTGTTTAGGATGTTTTCAACTATACATAACCACGTTCCCAGTACCAGAAATTTCTCTAAGTGTACCAATTCGGGAGAATGAGTTGCACTAGTAATGATTTGCGCACATGTGGATATGGCTACAACTTGAGCTTGGAATAGGGTCGAGTGAGTTGTCAAGTTTGTGTTAATGCTCCTCCCTTGTTCTTGTGTCAAATAACCCTGCTTCAATTCCGTAGCTAAGATGGATATCTTACATCCGTTTGTAAACCATACGGCACTATTATCATCTTTGAATAGTTTCCGCAGTTTCAACTTGACACACTTATTTAGTTAAAGCAGCAAGAACAATAAGAGATCTCAGAGTCTTTCTTCTTTCACGTGGGATAGTACTCGAAATAAAAAAGGCACGCCGTTTTCTATTTGGAAAGTATCAACAGTTCGAACAGTTCGATATTCTTTTAGTTTCGTCAGTTCTAGCATGTAACTTCAATAAAGTTCTTGATATTGATAAATTTGATAACATTTTTATATTACATTTGATCTGCACTTTAGGTTCCTTCCTCGTTTATGACGGTCTAAATTTCTTAGCCACAAACTGTTATTGGAGGTACGGGTTGATGTGAATTTGTGTTGATGTTTATGGTTACTATTTGGACTGTTATATGGAAAATGTGACACATTAAATCTGGCTTTTAGCAATCCTGGGGTACCTTCAGTATTGTAAAAATATGTCGCTTTATTTTTCTTGACCATTTCGCGAACTGGAGTTATAAGTTCAAATTTTCTGGACCTTTAAACTATTTTATATAATTTTTATTAAGTTGATTGTTTGTAAAATCGCTTAGATTTTACGGTAGATGAATTGCCACGACATGGATGTAGCCGAAACTTATCCTCGCTCCTTATTATTGTGAAATATCCTTTGGTACTCCAGGTATACGTGATCTATAGTTAGAATTGGCATTAAGTTCCTTAGGGTAATGAGGGACTTGTAACGTATAATAGAAAGCAAAATAAACTGTCTTGTAAATCAGTAATTTATACCTATGCAAGTATAATGTAATTTTTATGCGCTCTAATTTAATCTCTTGTTTTTGTCCTTAAGATATTCATTGCATCCTTTCTCCTTGCATGGATGTAAATGGTGAGAAGCGAGGTTAACAACTGTTCCTATTATTCGTTTGTAGTGCATGTAAAAAATCAATTGATGTAACAGGAAACTAAAAAAATTACGCCACACTTAATGAGAGAAAAATGCCACGAAATACTAGAAGTAGACATACATATATTTCTATTTCTATAAGTTAGGAGGAAGAAATATCATGACATTGAAGTAGACATGATATATTACCACTACTAGTTTTGTTTTAATTAGAGTGGATATCGGTACACGCTACATTACATTAACGATAACACAAAAAAACAAAATAACACTTTTTTGTTGCATAAAGTTTTTCTACTGTTGTTTACTAATTTGGGTGCGCTGACTTCAAATCTAACCTCAGATTTTTTGTAGTAGCTCTAGTTAGTGAGATACAGGTACCGTCTTAAATTTACATAAGTAGTCGATAGTTTCTATCAATAGCGGTGTAACTTAACTAGTTCCTTTATAAATTTCAGTATGTCTTCCTCAAGAAGGACGTGTTTAAATAATCCTGATTGTTTTTGTGTTATTTGTGGAGAACATATGTTCCAAAAATTTCGTTTAAATGTGTCGGACTGTGAAAAAGGCATACTTGGACTACTTTGGGTTTCCGTTGCCGTCAAACGCTAAACCTTGGATACCAAGTTTGGTATGTAAAACATGTGTTGAATCTTTGCGACTGTAGGCAAACAAAAAAGACCCACTTTTAAGTACAAAGCTCCTATGATTTGGCGTGAACCATCCAACCATCATGACGACTGTTATTTCTGTGTAACGAAAATCATAGGAATAGACCATAAAAATTGCTCTAAGTGGATATATCCAAACTTAAAATCTGCCATAAGACCAGTCTTGAGTATTAGTGACACATCAACACCACAGCACACAGCACCCATGTACATCTTCGCAAAATTCAGACCAGTGCAGCGGACAAACCGAAAACGACGACAGTGGTAGCGACAGTGATTTTGATTGCTACGGTAGTCCCCGACCACTAAATCAAGATGATCTAAATGACTGGATCAGGGACCTTGGACTTTCTAAAACGGCATCAGAAATTTTAGCTTGCCGATTGCAAGAAAGAAATTTGTTGACCAGAGGAACGAAGATATCGTACTACCGTAACAGGGAAAAGGATTTACTTCCTTTCTTTACTCAAAAAGATAATTTTGTGGTTTGTACTGATATTCCGGGCCTAATTAATGCAATGGGATTAAAAGAGTATAATCCAAATCAGTGGCGGTTGTTCATTGATTCGTCAAAACGAAGTTTGAAATGCGTACTTTTACATAATGGTAACAAACTTGGTTCCTTACCTATTGCTCATTCTACAAAGGTTAAAGAAGAATATCCTACAATATCTTTAGTTCTCGACAAAATCAAGTACAAGGAACATAATTGGGTTTTATGTGTTGATTTGAAAATGGTAAATTTTCTCCTGGGCCAACAAAGTGGCTACACAAAATATCCCTGTTTCCTATGCTTATGGGACAGCCGAGCGAAAGCTGAGCACTGGACAAAAAGAGACTGGCCTTCTAGGGAGGCTTTGATTCCCGGTAAGCAAAATGTAATTAATGTTCCACTAGTATCCAGAGACCGAATTATATTGCCTCCTTTGCACATAAAACTGGGGTTGATAAAACAGTTCGTAAAAGCTCTTAACAAAGATGGCCAATGTTTCAAATACATTGTAAAAGTGTTTCCAAAATTGAGTAGTGAGAAAATCAAAGGTGGTATTTTCGATGGCCCACAAATCAGGAAGTTGATAGATGATAAAATTTTCATCAACCATATGACAGCTGTCGAGAAATGTGCATGGGAAGAGTTTGTTTGGGTAGTGAGGAATTTTTTGGGCAATAGGAAATGTGACGGCTACATTCAGCACGTTGAACAGTTGCTGATTCACTTCCAGCGGCTTGGATGCAACATGAGTATTAAGCTTCACTACCTTCACAGCCATCTAGACTATTTTCCTGAAAATCTCGGTGACCTAAGCGAGGAACAAGGAGAGCGCTTTCACCAGGATATTCGCACTATGGAGGAGAGGTATCGGGGGCACTGGAATGAACATATGATGGCTGATTATTGTTGGAGCATTCAAAATAGTACTCATATAACATCTCACTCTAGAAAATCCCAAAGAAAAGAAATTTTATTCAGAATAAATATATTTAATAAATTTTTTAAACTTAGACTATGTGCATTTTCAATGAAAAATCCTGTCACTTCATAACTCCAAAACTAGAGCTGCTACATGAAAACGGCATATATTTTTGAAATCAGCGTGGAAAAACTATTCAGATTCATGTAAAATCTCATGCAACAGGCATGCTGTTTTGTAGTGTAATCAACTAAAATACGTTCATTTCTTATACCTTCTTTCATTTTAATCTGCTATTAGTCTACTAAACAGGCGATTAGTATCTGTTGTATGTGCTTACAAATCATTAATAACTTCTATATCGGGGAATAAACAACGTCGAACTTTGGTTCAGAGCTTTACTTTCATTTATCATGTTATAGGAACGTGAAACGAAAGATTTGGAAAGAAAATTGGCAATGGGCAGAGAGGAAGAGGACAAATATAGGCAGATGGTGAAGGATCTTTTATCGGAAGATTTGAAACTGGGCGAGAAACATCCGTTCCGTAGGGTTTTGGAACGTTCTGATTGCCATTGTCCTAAATTAAATCAAAAATACTAATTACTTTGTAAAAGATTATACATGTATAATTTTTTAAATAAAATAATATAATAAAATAGAACAAATTTCTTTTCTTTCCTTTTTAGCATCATTGTGATTTTGGTTAAGTTAAATCTGAATTTTTTCTAAACTCCTAATATCACTCAATTTTAGTTTAACGAAATTCATAATACTTGCAAAAATATCGTGAATTTTTAACAAAAACTTCATTTCTTCGTTCGTTAAACGGAACTCTGTTTCACATAACAATTATAATAATTAATTGCACATAGAATCTGAAAGAATTTAATGATACACATGTTATGTAACTAGCATTTATAACTCGTGAAATCCGTCTCATTTAGGAATAAAGTTTGTCCAGCATCATAGTAATTTACACTGAATTTCTTTTTACAATATACTCTATGTGAAGTAGGCACATTTGTGTATTCAACAACGGATATTCTCACCACTTATTGGATGGGAATTCGATTCAGAGTATTAATAGATAAGAAACTGCGGTGAACTTAATAACGATATGAATAATTGCTATACATAATAATATCGAATTGTTCATATCTTCAATAGCTGGGGCCCAAATATTTGAGAGAGGATGTTAATGACGTTTCACTTTCTTATCTACTTTTATTCCATTCCCAACGCAGTGGTTAATAGTAGCTACAGAATTAAGGTATTTATTTATTCATTCAAATATTTCGAAGATGAATTTGAATGAAGGTAATCATAAATTCAGTCAATAACCGTTAACAAAAGTTTTAATTGTCCCCAAGCGCAACATGTTGAGAAAATATAATTCTAGAAGTTGTTTCCCAACATTTTAATGTATTAAATTACCATATTCAACAGAAAGAATAAAACTGTGCAACATTGAAAATTGAAATATAGACAACAAAAATAGGCACATACAACTACAGTATACAACTACCTAGACGTATTTTTGTATAACTGATTTTGCAATCATGGAAGACGTTTTATCTAAAGAGGGTGTGAAACCTTCAGTTTAACGTCTGCAAGGTATATTTCGAGAATCTACATAACCTAAAAATATAGTCTATCTGTAAATGAAAGAAACATTGCTGCCGTGGAAAACCTGAAAGATGATAGACGAATAACTATTCGTGAAATTAGTGTTACTCTAGGAATGCGTAAATTCCAGGTTTACAAATTTTTATAGGAACGTTTGGGCGTGAATCTGTTACAAATACGTAAAAAGCTTACCTGAGACTGATTTCAACATACGGAGCCCCCTTCTGGTCTGCTGTCCTTTATTCGGAGATCTCAATTACCTAAAAATTTTTAAGATTTACTAAGCCAAATTAACTCTCGAGAGGATCTAACATTTTAGCAACCCAGTCCTGAACGAGTGGCTAATCCTTCCATCCTGTTGGTGTTTTGTGGAACAAAGAATAAGAAAGATCTATGGAAACATCTCCATCAATCTTGCATTCGTTTGCTGCAAACGTTGTTGCTCGTCCTAAACCGAGATAAAATGAGAAAAAGTTTGTTATTCCGTATCTACCGGGGAATATACAAAGGAACTTGGAGATCCCCAGACGGAGGGTATGCTAACCAGATGTACCATGTAACATCGTATCCTCAAGACCTATAGAGGCCCGTACGTCAATACGGATCATTTTCTGCTAGGTATTAAACTTGCGCAAAAAATTCCAAAGAGGGCAAAAAATAGGAAGGACAGGACCAGCGAAAGTCAAATGGAACGCCACAGAGCAAGATGAGAGACAAAGAAGATACGTAATGGAGGTTACAAAAGGTATTGTCAAACTAAAGGATGAAGAAAAAGTACAAGTTCTGGGGGAAGGGATAATTCAAGCTGCAAGAAGAGAAATGAACAACATGCAAGCAGCCGCATTGCAATCTCGAAGAAGTTGTCACACCAGGAGTGTGGTAGAAATACAAATAAGAGAAATGAATTGAGGTTGAGGATGCTAAACGAAGAAAGATAGGAAAATAGAGAGAGAGGCATCGAGAGCAGGTTAAAAGATATAAGAAACTGTACAGGAAAAAGGAGAGAAAATAGTTGGAGGAGGAGATAGAGATAATAGAAAGGCAACATGGAAATAAAAAAGTGAGAAACTTTTACCAACGAACAAAGAAACTAAAAGTAGGGTACAAACCCAGAGCAATTGCCCTGGAAACTGATGATGCGGGACGGATAGTAGACGACCAGGGTATAGATCGAGCTTGGGAGGACTACTAAATGGAGAAGAAGACATGAAGGAAGGAAGGCAAGAAGAAACCCAAAGGCAGGACAACAATAGAGAGGAAGAGGAAATGAAGCCACCGAACATACAAGAGGTAAAAGCAGTGATAAAGAACCTAAAAAACAATAAAAGTGGAGGAAGTGACACAATTGTGGCAGACGCAATAAATGTGGGGAAGCACGTGGTGCGAAGTATATTATGCGCGTTACACAAAAGAACCGAGAACTAAGTGCAGCAATTATAGGGGTATTGCGCTACAAAACATATTCTACAAGTTTTTTACTATATGCTTAGGAAATAAACTATCCCCGGAGACAGAAAATATAATAGGAGAATGTCAGGCGGGTTTCTGTAGAGGAAGATTTGTGACTGATGCTAAGGAAGATACGGTTGGCAAGAGCAAGTCGATAAACATATCCTTTTCATTGATTATAGACAAGCCTATGACAGTGTTACATAGGCCAATACTTCTTGCTGCACTTCACAATCTGGGCATAGATAAGAAATTAATCCGATTAATAGGGGTAACCCTACAAAATACAGTGAATAGGGTGAGAGTATGGACTAGCTCACAAACAAATTTGAAGGCAAGAGAGGACTCAGGCAAGATGATCCATTGTCAACGCGACTGCTCACCTGGCTCTGGAGAAAGTGATTAGAGATGCAGCAATAAACAGAACAGGCCTGATATTTCACAAAAGACACCAGTGTTTGGCGTACGCGGATGATATAGCATACAAGAAGTCGGGCTCAACTGGGAATGATTGTGACACGGTTAGGGGAGGCTTCAAAGAGGATGGGCTTAGATGGTCGAGGTCAGACCGGGGGAAGAAACCACCTTAAGATAGAAATTAGTGGAGAAAGTATCTTAGATTTCGAGGAAATGGACAGATTTGTCTACTTAGAGACATGCTTCGATAGAAAGCCGGGGAATAAATCGGAAATACAAGCAAGGATAGTGGCAGGAAACCGAAGTTCGTACATGCTTAGAGAGATGCTGAGAAGTAAGATACTGTCAAGGAAGGCAAAAGAAAAAAAATGAGGAACTATAATAAGAACAGTGGTCACCTATGCAGGCGAGAGCTGAACCCTGGATAAGGATGAAGAAAGAGAAATAGCGGTATGGGAAAGAAAGGTACTAAGAAAAATCTATAGAGGAAAGTATGTTGAAGGTGGATGACTAAGAAGAACAAACCAATAATTGCAAGACCTGTATCAGGAACCGAGTATTATAGGGGTAGTAAAAGCCCAACGAATAAGATGGTTGGGACACCTGATAAGACAAACACCGGATAGAACACTTTGTGGTATCTTGGAAATGGGTCAGGGTGGTAAACGTGGAAGAGGAAGACCAAGAGTTTAGTGGAAGACACAGGTTTAGCAGGACATTGAGGATTCAAGGATTGAGAACTGGAGGGAAAAAGCTTTGGACAAGGATGAGTGGAGGAGGATATCAATCCAAGCCATGAGTCTTCTAGGCCTTTAGTGCAACTGTATATAAGTATATATATATATATATATATATATATATATATATATCGGGGAATTTCCCATTCACTGAATTCTTTGTCTGCGAATTTTCCAGTCGGGGAATTTCGTTTGTGGATTGTTATCGGGAAATATTCCTAGACCCGAAATAGGTATTTCAAGCTTTCCAAAGATAAGTTGTATTTGACCTTACTGCAGCCGTTCTTTAAGTTTTGAAAATTTACACCTCTTTTACTCGTCCTTGTTTAATAACTATCATTTCCACAAATTACAACAGTAACCGAAACGATGCCGTTCGTATCCATCTATTTTATTTTAATAGTCCTAAAGCTAATGTCTAACCTCCAAACTGAAACATCGTGAGAAATGTGGGGCAATCGCTTGCGCTAACAAATCCTTCGCAATCGTAAAGTGAACAAAGCTAAATGTTGCAAACGGCGCTCTCATTTAATGCTACGTAGTATCTATTAAATGTATTATCCCACAGCACTGGGAAAGCAAATTGACTGTATGTAGTTATCGTTGGCAAGGTCTACAACTGCGGGCAGCATCTTCTCATCGTTGTGCAACGCAGAAGGTACTCTCATTTATTAGCAGCAGTGCACTCTTACGTAAGTCAGCTCTAGGCGATAATTTGCAGGAGCTTGGATGTATCATAGTTTGAGCGTTTCGAAAGGGAATATTGTGAGGATAACGTATTCAGGAAATGATGCATAATGCAGCTTTAATAGTGATATAAAATTGTCAGCAAAGGTGAAATATTAGCAGGCGAAAAGAACGTTATAAATATTCATCACACATAATGGGCGATTTGCATAATTTTGATGGCTTTCAATGTGGGTTGACTTTAAATTACATCACCAACAATATCCGGTAATAGTCGATAAAATAGCATAAAAATTGGAATGACTGTAATTTCGAAGTTATATCAAAAGAAAGGATGCAATCCTAGGAGAATCGGTTAGAGGTTAGAATCCTATCATAATTGAGCTAGTGCAAGTATTGGACATTTATTTGCACTTTTGATGTACGATATTTATGATAATAATTTTTACTATTTTTGCATGTATTAATCTGCTTTTCCATTTTTTAATTATAAACGATTATTTCCCCTTTTTCTAAACATAATAATATCGCTATCAACAAGCATTGAGATTACTTCTATTATAACCTTTACACTTCACACTTTCACCAGTTAGTCTCGGTGGCTATCGAACTTTCACTAACAAACCGTGTTCACATCTATACTCTTCATTAATTTTTCGTTAATATACTTAGTACTAACTTGAGGCAATTAATAGAACGCTGGAACATATCTTAAGAAAGCGTTTTAAAAATTAATCTCCTAGATAAATCAATAAAGTTTATAAGTGAGAAGGTTTGAAATTATAATTAATGTTTAAAACTATAAAATAGCTACTTGCTCCATCGCAGCAAAAAAAAAACGGAGGCATTAGAACAAAAACTATTTAAAAAAATTAAAATAATAACATACTGACCTTTCCAAATTTGGCTTTCACGATATCTGTGCATATCGCATTAAAGTTCATCATATTTTGACGTTTGTATCCTTACCTTATAGGGGGAGTAGAGCATTGGACACTTTGTTCTTCTTTCATGTTTCTTCTTCGATTTCCTTTTTCCAAGTTTTCTTTCCACAGTCTTCTATCTTGGGCGAATTTTGAGACATCTTTCCCTCCACTGCTCTTCTTTCTGCTGCTCTTTCACCTTCCTCCATCTAGGTCTTTTTCGGTCTACCTCTCCTTCTTTTACGTATTTCTCTAGCTTCATATAATCTCTTTACTAACCTGTCTTGCTCCATTCTCTGCATATGTCCCATGTATCTGAGTTGTCCCTGTTCCATAGTTGTCTCTATTGGCATGATGTTCAGTTGTTCTCTGTATGGTTTATTTTTGATACTGTCTCTTCTGGTTTCGCCTTGTATTTTTGCAGAAATCTCATCTCTGTACTCCAGCTTTCGCAGTTAAAGGATAAAATCGGTTGCACTATTTTCTTGACTACTTCCGCCTTGACTTCTGGTGGAATTTCTTTCTTACTTGAGAACTTAAATTTTATGGCATTGAATAATCAACCTGTTTTAGTTACTTTTTCATCTATTTCATCATTTAAGGTGCCTTCATTATTTATGGCGGTTCTCAGGTACGCAAATCTGTCTATTTGCTCAATTCTTGGGCCATCTATCTTTATATGGTGTTGGCATCATTGTTTTATCAATGTTTACTGTCAGCTTGTATTTTTCCAGTTCCTCTACGTATACGTTTATGTTATGTTGTAGCTCCGAAAATTAGCATGTCATTTGCGTAGCATAATTCTGATATTTTCATCGCCCCTAATCTCCAATTTCCTATGTACACCTTCTTGCCTTTACTTTCACAATAGTTCACTACTTCATCCAATACTGCGTTAAACAACATCGGGTTTCAAATGCACACTTGGTCTAATCCCCTTTTTCTTTGGGAAACATCCAGATTTCTCATTCCTGCTTCTTATATAACTCACATTATTTTGGTAAAGACTCTTGACATTGTCTATGAAGTTTTGATCCATGTCTATAAAACATACATGTAACTGTCTATTAATAGACATGACTTTTTCACTGTCTCAAGACAAATATTTGATCCGATATTCCTCTTCCTTTTCTGAATTCTGACTATGTTTGTTCCATCTGATTATCTATGATTTCTTCCATTGTGCTTTGTAGAATTCTTGCGAGCAGTTTACCCACAATGCTTGTTAGCGTTATACCGCTCTAGTACTTGCATCTCCTACTGTCACTTTTCCTAAAAAGAGGCACTATTATCCTCGCTCTTCAGTCGTTTAGTGTTACCTTTTTCCATTCTAACTAGATTGAGGAGATCTAAAACTTCTTCACTTCCCTTTTTATTTAGAAATTTTATCATTTCATCCTGGGGCTTTTCCTATTTTTACTTTTTGCGAAGCTTCTTTTACTTGTTCTTCTTGTTTTATCTCGTTTTGCTCTCCCCTTATTTGTTGCTCTATTACTTCTTGTATATTTACCCCCGTTTGTTCCCCTCTATCGTCGTATAACTCGTCAAAATATCATTTCTATCTCTCCATAACATCCTCCTCTTTAGTAAGAATTTTTCCGCTTTGGTTTTTATATATTTTAGTGTTATTGTTTTTGGGTTTTGCATTCGTCTCAAAATACCCTAGAGTAGTAGTAGAGTTTTTGATTCTCGTTGTGGGCTTTTGCCAATTTTTGTTCACACTCCTCCCATGATTCTTGCTTTCGCTCGATTCTTACCAAGTATTCTCTTAATTTTCTAGGTTCCATAATCTTCTTCCTTTCTTGTTCATAGGTATTTTCTCCCAAAGAATCTTTTTTAATTTGAACTGCCATTTGAATTGATTCATTCCACCATGATGTTCCCTTTGATTTGTTTTTGTTGTTTATTCTCATCGATCCTCACACTCTTTCTGTAGCTTCTTTCTTGATTCCACATCTGTATTAAATTCTTGCCAGTTCATTGTGGTATTTTTTCATATTTTTTTCGTCTCTCAGCTTATATCTTTACTATTTTCCATTTATTATCCATTTTCTCCTATTTATTTTCTAACACTTCCATCCGCACCAAAAAGTGGTCACTACTAATTTCAGCACCTCGTTTAACTTTTATATCTTTAACTTTTTTCCCAATGGTTGTATTAATTAAAAGAACTAGTCTAATACAAACTTTTCCCCTCTACTCTGGGCTTCTCTTGCAATTTTATGAATTACTCTATGTTTGAATTTGGTATTTCTTATTATTAGATCGTTTTCTATACAGAATTCTATAATTAAGTTTCCGCTATAATTTCTTGTATTTCCTGCTTCTTTTCCTAAGCATCTCCCCAGCCCAACGTTATCGTCACTGTTATATCATGATTTTCTGCTCTATCTTGTTACCCCCGAAACTGCGTTACAACTATCTCTCCGAGATAGCAATAACTGAGGGGAACAATTGGCTAGAGTGCACAAGACGACAAGAACAAAACAAGAAGCGGTAAATACGCTTGTCGCAACAGGCTAGCCAATGCCGTGCTCAGCTCAGTGGGAGGTCGTGTCGGTTCTTTTTCAAGCTCTAAATAACGGTCGTTGAATAAAATAGGTAGTATGGGCGCCAACCATGAAATTTGGGTCAAAGGTCATAAGAACTTACCAGATATATTTTCATGGTGAAATAATCGGTACCTTTATATCGATCGAAGAACTGTCTGACGTCAGGAGCGACCAAAATCAGCTGGAAAATGCGCGTTGATTCTATATGCTTAGATTCTGTTACGAAAACAATAAAATTCTACTTGAAAAACTACACCCGGTTATTCAAGAACTTGTGTATTTAGCCTTTAGTTAGAATTCATTAAAAACATTGAAAAACTACATAAAATTTGAGATAAAATTAGCTAAATAATGCGAACAGTGCGGTAACCGTAAGTCAACATAAAACGTTTTATCTAAACTTTCACAATATAAACTACAAAATGCGTGATGTTAATTGTTACTGTGAGTTATGCAAAATACGATACAGGTCTAGTAGGAATTTCGATATATATATATGAATATCAATGAATTTAATAAGAAAATATGGCAATCTAGATAATAATGATTTTACAAGCTAGTGAATATTAACGTTGAATTTAGTTGAAATTATTGATACGATATACGAAATATTTGAAACAAAGAGAAAAGGTTTAAGACATATAGAATTAATGCTTAGCTGTCATGGCTTCCGGGTGATGTCATCGCATAAGATTCTACCCTTTGTGTGCCTCGGTTGTTGCAAATGGTCTTTCGGATTTGTCCGACGGATTAGACGATCGGTTTTCCTTCGTGTAATACCTTGATGGGGAGATATAAAGACAATGATGTTCTATTAGGCACGACGAAGTGTAGGAGGGTTCGATCTCGGCTTTCTTTTCCTCCGCGAACGGGAGATGTACTTGAACAATACACTAGAGGATTTGCTGGCGAATTCTCCACTACAGGATAAATACTTTCTTGATGATAATTCGATAAACGATACACACACTTAAATTTTCTCAGCCATAACCTCTTCCGATCTCGTCACCGGTCTTTTTCCACTCGCTACCTAATGCCTAATTCCCTCTTTTTTTTTACTACGCCGAAGCTAAGATTCGCTTCGCGTTCTCGTGATTGGACGAATTCGAAAAACCCAAGGGCAACTAACACGCGGCGATATGATGGGTTCAACGGGAATATCGTTAAGCGATATTAGGAAGTAACTATTGTCCGAAAGGAGTAAAATTTGAGCCTATATTTCTAACAAGTTAAATTAAATACGGAACTGAACTAAGTGAAATTTTGTGCACGTAACAATCTATTTCTCTTTGCATCTTCAGAAGAATAAAGTAATGAATACAGAAGATTTGAAAATAGGAATTCGAAGTTATGGATAATATTCGAAGAAAGTTTATAATCGCGTTGGCTACTGTCAGGTTACCAACTTCATTTAGCTGCTTTTGAGTTTTGCATTATAAGTAAATCTCGTATTTTGAAGTTTCAGCATCGTTTATCTTGAAAATTTCTTTACGTGACTTATATCCCATAATTACCTGCTTGCTCTATGTAAAAGAAATGTGTTCATTTACAATCTCTACAAACAAAAAGATGTCGACCACGTCATGTCTCCTACATGAATCACTATGTATGCATTAATTCTGTTTCAAACTTCACTACGAAAGGATTGTACGTACCGGGTATTAAAATATTTAATATTCCTAATAAAACGTCGAACGTCCGAATTTCCGTTAAAATGGTATAGGTATGTAAGATTACATTGTTTCTCGCCGTTTGTGCTCTAGTGTTCTATCTTCTATTTATCTTATTTTGATCAATATTTTAGCACACTTTAGCACAACATTTTACTGTAGCTGGAATGATCAATACGGGTTATCTTCAATGTGTTACCAACAGAAGAGTCAAAATCGAAAACGCACATATTGTTCCGTTTCGGCCACATTATATTGAAATATCGATGGTGCCCCATAATTATTCTCTCTTTTTTAAAACGAAAGAACAGCAAAACATTATATGTATCACCATCCTTTAAGAAACCAACTACCACTTACTACTACTTACCTAATAAAGATTTTTAAATTTCGGGCATAGTTTAAGTTGGTATATCCGGCAATAGTGAACATATTTGCATGCATTGTGCTTAGAAATTGGCGAGTATGTCCATCATTGCCGGAACTACCAATGTAAACTGTCCGCGAAGTTAAAAAAAAATTTATGAGTCAATTACACTGTATTTCTTTTTCTAGTTTCTGGTATCTTTGAAACGTAAACCTGAATTTTAATTACGACAGTTATTACACTAATTATAAATTCATTTGTATGCGAAAATAAACGCTGAGCATATGTATACGTTTCCCGCTATTGCTGCGCTTCGAAAACCACTTGTCATAATGTTTCAGGCGTTTCGACCTTAATTGGATAAGCCTGAATGAATAAACGAACCCCTCGCAAATCCAATGACATTATCTAAACGAGCAATTTTATTTAATCAACTTTTTATGAGACCAAATCATAATCGAACATATGTACAGCACTTTATGTGTTTATATATAGGTACCGCTGTGATATAAATACATACATATGTAAGCACCGGATTTTAGTATTTTTTTATAATACCGCCTTATCATCCTCATACTTTATTTACTAATTCGGCGATATTTCCAGATTTTGTGACTCAGAAAATATTCGATCTAGGCCATTATATTGCTGACTAAACTAAAACTAAAGCGAAGGGTGCAAACCCAACATTTTTAAGTCACCTTCATAACATCAATTTCTTATCCTTGGCGAAAATACGCAAAGAAATAAGTATATTTCCATAATATTCATAGGTGGTATGATAAAAATAACAACTTTCATCGAAGATTGTTCTAATTTTATATTGTTTATAGCTCTGTGGAAATAAATAAATATATAAATTTTTTCTTAGATTTTAGGTTCCCATTTTTTAAAAGAAACTACTTAACCTTTATTCTGGCAACAAACCATTCATCGATTGTGGGATGGCGAAGTATGTCCATTAAATGAACCATCATTCAACAATTTTCACGACTGATGAATTGATGATTTCTTTGCTTGGTTTTCCTCTGAGGACGACTTTAGATGTTGGAGTTTCCAAAAGAATCGAAAGAGGTAATTAATTTGAGCCAGTCATCTACTAAGTTTTGATTAGAAAGTTATCTTTCGGATTATCTCCTCCCCCCCTCCTCTCCCCCTCCCCCACCACTTTCCTAGGTCAATCAAAGACAAATTTGAAATTTAGGGCTTATATTTCATGGATGATATGTTATAATAAAATATAAACTGTAAATTCCAAATTTCTCTTTGATTGACCCGGAAAAGTACTGGACGTGATTCGAAAGATACGTATTTAGATAGCTCACGATTTATATACCTACATATTTATTTAAAAAGTTGTTAATTATATCGAAACCTTATGACCGAAATCGAATTTTCTGACAATTTTCTCCGATTTATTTTCCAGCATACACAAGCTAAACAGTTTTCTTTAATGCAGTAAAGACTAAGGAAATACCCAGCTTGAAAAATAGTGCATGTACGACGTTAACTAACGTCGAAATCTACCCATATTGGCAACGCGGAAACGTGAGATGGTTTGCACGATTTTCAATTACCATATTGAGAAATCTAAAAATTACCTAACAGTCGACCGTTACGTAAGAGATACTTCTTCAAAACGTACCCGTATTTACTATGTTTCTGCAAATCGAATTTCGTTCTTAAACAATGGATACATACATACGTGCATACACACATAGATATTATGTACAAATGTGTGCGCGTCACACGTGTCTATATATTGACTTTCACTGCAGAAGCTGTCTCTTTAACCTCCTCCTCCAACCTAAAACGTCGACTTTTTCAACGTTTTAAACAATACCTTATCCATTTCTCGCCTGGCTACTTACTTGGACAGTGATTGAATATTCTATGCTGAATTTCCTGTGATAACTGATATATTGTCGTTTGGAGTGAAAAGGTGCAATATTTTTTAAAGTAACATATGTTAATAATATGCTTAGGAAACAAATATCAATAATATTGCAAAATAAGTGACTAATTAATGAAAAATTTTAATAATTGGAAAAATTATAAAGCCTCTTCTGACAAAACCGCAAAACAAAAAACAAAAGCCCAGGTATTATCCCAAAGAGATGTCGAATACCCACGAACCAGGCAAAATTATAACAAAGAATGAATGGGGAAAACAAGAAAGGATAAAATTGGAAACCAAAAATACCCAAAGAAAAGTTTAAGAGCAAGACAGTATCAATAGGAATAACTATAGTAAATTGATCTAACTTTTGGAATCAAAGTTTTGTTCATTTACATTTCCAAAGTGAGGACATTGGAAAGGGGTAAGACTAAAGGAACTGTGACAAATGGATGTACTATATAACGGACTACGAGAAAGGATACATCACTAAGAACAGAAAAGTGTGATATAAAAAGCAAAAATCAACTATTTGATGGATCTTTATAAAGGACTTTTCAGTAAGAATGATCGAACTCGATCATACAGATTCTATCGTCTGTCAAATCAAACTGACATTTCTCTTCAGTATGTTTGCTATTTATTACAATGCAACTTAACCTGCTGGTACAACGTTTACAATTAATGAAAATTTGTTATTAAAATTATGTCTGTGCATGAAACGGATAAGCTTTTTCGGCTTTTTATAGTCGACATAATCGCCCTTCTGAGCGGCTTATTTGTCGCACTATTGAAAAGTTCAAGTTGTAACATACTATATACGATACCCAAGTACGTTAGAGAAAATTTCATCACGTGGTGCCGAAAATATTGCGATAGTTTGGCGCAAGTGCTCATGAAAATCAAACTTTATCAATTCCACGCCGTTCTCAATAATGGAACCTGCCTGTGAGCTCTACATAGCGTATTTTGCAAGGTCTTGGTTCACATATTTACCAGATCCAGTTCGTGCAAGAAGAAGAAACCAAATGACTGTTTATTGCATCATAGATTCGCTGATATTGCTCATGAACGCCTTGCCACTGAAAGTATCATTTTTATTGCAAAATTTTCTTTAGCAATGAAGTTAATTTCTCACTCAATGGCTATGAGAATACGCAAAATGACCGTATATAGAGTGATGAAAAGTCACAGATGATGCACCGGACTCAAATGAACACTCCTGATAAAGTGGCTGTGGGGTGTGCTTTATATGCTGGAGGCATTATCGGTGTTCGTTTCTTTAAAGAAAAGGGACCGTAGGGTCTATTACATACTCCTTACAGATCAATGATGAATAACTTTTTGTTTCCAAGTTTGCATAATATTGATCTGAAGGAGATGGAGGTTTGAATGGTGATACGAGACACGCAGTCATCGAAATCACGATTTTTTTAATTAATTTCCCTTAAATGGACCAATCAGTCGGGGTCGCCACGTTTGTGCGACCTGATACCGTTGGATTACTTCTTGTGGAGTTATTTGAAGTCACAAGTTTACACAAATAAATCAGCAACAATTGACCAACCAATTGGCTAATATCACTGGAATAAATTAAATCAAATATCAATATGCATGAAGTATTCATCCACCTGATGAAGCCACAGTGTGGTGAAACAAAATTGTAGTGGTACTATAATTAAATATTTTGAAACCTACAAAGTCTTTTGATTTAATTTATTATGATTTAAGTGATTCCCGCATCAATCAATTATTTTCAATATCACAATCAGGAATCAAGTTTACATTACGTAACCATTTACGTAGCCATTTAAATGAAATAGTGCTCCACCATTAATGCCAAACTTTCCTATTTTCAATAGTAATAACACAGTAAAAAAAAAAATCCCACATTTTCCTGATTTCATTCGTGCCCAAAGTTCTATCATTCTTATTGGAAAACCGTCTAGAAACGAGCAAAAGAGGAATCTTATTAGAAACAGGAATACAGCCTAAATTTTTGCTTTGAATTGGAGGTAAATTTTCTATTTAAAAAAATTCCTTTTAGAATCCATTAAAATATTATTCTTTCAGAAGTGAAAGCATTTCATTTACTTATCCTACTGCTAGCGCAAGTAATATTCGTTTGTAAATAAGCTAATGTAAAAATTTACATATGCTAACACTCGGGAACGTAAATAGATGTAATTTTACACGACGGACAAACATATGTCCAATTTACATATCTAATGTGCTCATATGTATATATTTCTATTGGGTTTCATTGTCATTCGTGCACCATGAAAAGCGAGAGTTTTGTAGATCTCTGTATCAACTAACAAAGGCGTGCTTGCGCTTATCAGTACATAAACTAAGCATTGTCAGACCTTCCTTACTTTAATGTTTGTAAAGATTTCTATGGGATTAATATGATATTAAAGTATTTACTTCGTTTCTTCCCACTAAACGTCACATCATCGATATAAATATTTCTATTTTGCATGCGCCTTCTTACGGCCGGTTTCATAATGAAATTTAAGTGACTTTAAATCTTACTTACTTGTATCTTACAACTTAGACTTCTCTTGAAGATCTGCAAACATTCCCTGAGTTGTACAGTTCGAAGGCGACAAGGCGTGTTGGCCGCTTTGATGCTCATGTGGTCGATTTGAATGTCCTCGAAATAGCTCAGAAGTTAGCTAACGCCATTTTGAAAATACGAAAGGTGCACATGTATTCATATTAATTGAAAAATATTAGAGTTTTGGATATGTTAAAAGAATATTGGTAGAAAGTTAAATCAGTGATACACAACAATAATCGTATATTTTAATTTTAATATGCACATTATTCCAGAATAATAACATTAATGAAGATAGCCAAATATAACACTGTCCTCGTATTTAGAACATGGTTCCCGGCCATGCGCATACAAAATTTACCTCAAGATTTTCAAACTTTGTCGCTTCTGTCTATTCTGTGATGATGACTAATCTCTTATAGGCCAGCAATAGAAACAAAACTGCGTAAAAGCACTTGCCGATAACTGATATTCTCGGAGATAAGTTATTCAGCCAAATAATACGAGTATGGTCGGAGACATGTTGAGCAGTTTAACTTAATTGTCATAACCTCACTTCAACGATGCTCAGCCCTGATCGTCACCCAGAGGATTTTCTTAAATCCAACAAATTCAGTTTCGATTAAAAAAGCAATCCCATTGTCTTTTTAAGCAAGTATTAGCTTGATCATGCAGATTATTTTTGCGATGAATTTAGGGGCGCGCAAAAGTCATACTCTAGGGCAGGCATGGGCAACCTTTTTTGTAGAAGTTTTATGCTGTGAGTAATCTTGAAAAATATACATTTTTGTAGTATCCTTATGATTCATTATGAATTAAGTTTAGACGGGCCGTGCTAATATGCAACGAAAGAATTCAGTAGCGGGCCGAACAAACCTTACTCGAGGGCCGCATGTGGCCCGCGGGCCGGAGGTTGCCCATACCTGCTCTAGGGAATCAAAGTTCATGTCGGAGATAAGTAATAATTCACCTGCTGCACAAAGTAACAAAGAATGATGATGTCATGGAGTGTGTTGTATTGCGTAGCCATTAATAGGCCAAATACTGGATACTTCAAATTCAAATTTTTAGTCGATTTCTGAAAATGGAAAATTATTTGAAAGAAAAATATTTAAAAAAGCATTTATGGTAAAATAAATCACATAAGTGCTTAACACGTTGGCAGTGGATTTCTCCGTAGTAACAAGTTGCAAGTAGCTAGTCTTTGTGTACACTCTGCCTTCTCTGTGCAAGGGCGACCCTACAAAGAGTGTTGGACTCGTATCAGAATTGGTATTACTATTACTACTGTAAATCGTCCCCGAACCAGGAACGCAACTTCAGTCGAAGGTGAGGAAGGAATTCGCAAAGAATAAGAACGTTTAAAACCCAAATCATCAATGTACAAGTCACCACACACAGGTCACCATATACTGTTGAAGAAAAACATGGAGACCAGATTGCAGATGATGGATATAACAAAAAGCGTTAGAGAAACCTAAAAAACGGATCATAGGCGTGCCAAGAAGAAGTAGTGCCAACATTGTACAATGTTATACTTTTGCTGCAGGTGTGTATACTTGGCAACTATAAAATCCAATAGGCTACAATTTACCTACTGCAAATCACAAAGGAGATGAAGAAATTTGATCGTAAAACCACTAGATTTAAGCGCATCAGAATTAAATCCTTCTACTTTTGATTAGTAGATATAGACTTAGGTGCATGTTGAAGTTAAAAACTGGTTCGCGATTTCTTCATGAAAGGAGGAAACTTTTACCATATAACAGATTGTTATCGTATGAAGCTTAAAGTGGCTATCGCTGTTATATGATTTTTACGCACTTGTAAGGTCGTTAGTCCAATAATCTCCGATTATCCGAATTTTAATTTACTATTCTTGGATATTTTCTTATATGAATACATATAATGAATATATCTGCTTATGTTTGAGATATTGATTTCAGAGCATATTTACGTAGGTTATGAGATATAAGAGGTCTCTTTAAAAAGAGGAAGAATTCTTATGGACTTTCACTTGACAAATCCTTATAGGAGATGAACTAATACCATCTTTTGTGGAATTTTAGATATATGATATGCGTCGACATCCTTCACCAGTCAATAATAATCAGCCATCTTCGCAATTAGCTGATAAAATCTTTTCCTACGAGATACTCGCATTTTTTCAACTTCATAACCTACATCACCATCTTGAGCTTCAATATAGCTGATAATCTTGGCCTGCGCGAAGATTTGTACCGATTTTGTTCTGCTTCTAACAACCGTCTTCTTAAGACTTGGGATTACAAAGTCTTCTCCCCCATTTATCTTGAATATTACTGACCTGCGCCTCTCTTACCTTAAATATTCATAATGGATTATGTGATTCATTCTGACTGGACGTCCTGTTAATCTTTGGAATTTTATAATGTTGACGATGTATGGTATTTTATAAGCCCGATATAGTAAAAAATGTCTCCAAAGACACAGACTTTTTTGAAAGAACTTCCTGCACAAAAATACTCAAAAGCCCTTAATTATGTCGCATGAGGCTCCAAGTCTTTCATCAATATGTAAGAAGTGGTTTTATCAATGCTTGGCAGATATTCAATTTGTCTTTTTCATAGGATTTCTTCCTTGTTGCGTATATATTTTTTAAGACCATGAAGAGCTCGGTAAGCGATATTAAGTTTGTATTGTAGACAAGTTTGTGCTTATTGTGCTTGCCACGAAGCAAAACAAAGCTACATGACCAGTATAATTTTCCAAAAAAAAAAAAAGAATGCAAATGAGTAATGAGAACAATGTTTTTAGTTACCAGCATGTTTCTTCTTGGTGTACCAGCTAATCTGCTTCTTTAGCTGCTTTTGTCAGAAAACACAAAACACTACGTAATGTAATTTGCTTTGACTTACAGTGGTTAGATAATCTGGGTATGTATCTATACTCATTTGTAATATATCGTTCGTTTGATCAATCTGATTGACTTTTCTACTGCAATAATAATAATAATAATAATAATAATTCGAGAAAAGACTCAATCGTGTTATTTGTCAAATTTAATACAAAACAAGCTTTTGATAACAGAGTAATTACCATAAATTAAAGGCATCCACTTTCTCCGAATCTTACTCTTCTCGATGTTTGTTTATTTGAGAATTTAAGAAATACAGTACACAACCGACTTCATAACCTAAAACAACTGCAAGCAGCAAAATTTTTTTTTTTGCAAATTTGAAGCGACGAGTCTACTTACAAAATAATGGAGGATATTTTCAGCACTTTCTGTAAATTTAAATTAATAAAGTTATAAAAATTAAATAAGCTAGATTTTTTTAGAGAAACTAAAAATAACTAAAAATACTTTGTGTAAGTATACAGGGAAAATTACTTAAATAATAATAATAATAATAATAATAATAATAATAATAATGATTTATTATCCAACAGCTTAAACTAAACTAATTACAGGATAATTTTATTTTAATGGGAAATATATATGAGAGGGTCCTTAAACTAATATGCACTAACTTAAAGAGAGAGAATTTAAAAAGAAAAAAATAATAATAAATAATAATAATAATTTTATTACAAGAATCAAAGTAACTTATTTTGCAAAAGACTCTTTAAGGCAATATATGTTGTGTTAAAGAAGTCCACATCAGCACAGTACATATTCACACTTCTGCACATTGATATCAGTGGGGCATTTGAATGGTGAAGCGTATTAGAAGACGGAATATCAAAAGTTTGTCGTGTTCTGCTATTTGACCTAGGCAGATAAAAAGCTAATTGGGACAGCAAGTTAGCATCTGATACAGTACCTTGAATTAAATTATAAATAAATAAAATTTGTGCTCGTACACGACGAATTTCAAGTGAATTATTTTCATGAAGTAAGATCTCATAACTATAGTCGTGAGGTAAGAAAGTTTTATACCTACGGAAGTGCAAAACTTTTAAAAATTTACGTTGGACTTTTTCAATCATGTTCTTATATGTACTGTATACAGGACTCCAGACCACAGAGGCATACTCAAGTTTGGGCACAATGAAAGCATTGTAAAAACTAATTAACGCATCATTACCACTAAATTGCTTAGTGTTGCGTGTAAGAAAGCCAAGCAACTTTAAGGCATCAGCACAAATGCTCACAACATGAGGGTTAAAGGTGAGTTTCTGATCAAACAATACCCCAAGATCCCTAATACATTCACAACGTTCCAAGGAAGCATTGTTGATAGTATAATTAAAGCTTATATAACGAGGTTTACGACAATAGGTTACAATTTTACATTTATCAATATTTAATTTTAAAGTATTTCTTTGACTCCACAAAACAATTGCATCAAGGTCCTTTTGTAAGAGAACACAATCATTATGAGTTTCAATAGACCTAAACAATTTTAAGTCGTCTGCATAAATAAGTGATTTCGAGTCAATAACTGAGGAAAGATCATTGATGAATATATTAAATAAAAGTGGTCCAAGGACAGAGCCTTGAGGCACACCGCTACCAGAAGTATATGTAAATGAACGAAATCCATTATATTCGACAAAGTTCCTCCTCTATGTCAGATATGAATGGAGTAAAGAAATCAAATCGTTAGACAATCCAAAACCATGCATTTTACGAAGAATAAGTGAATGCGGCACTTGATCAAAGGCCTTTGAAAAGTCAGTATATATGGTATCAAGTTGCCCACGACCATCCAAAATATCTGAACCATAATTAACAAATGTGCATAAATTCGGAACTGTCGATTTTCCCCTAATGAAATCATGCTGAGTGATGGACAACTTGTTAGAGACATGATTAGAGATGTATTTAAATAACATTGTTTCAAATATTTTAGAGAAATTTGATATTATCGATATGGGTCGGTAATTTAATATGTTATTTTTACCACCAGATTTATACACAGGTGTAATTCGAGAAAGTTTCCAGAGATTAGGAAAAGTTTTAGATTTTAGTGCTAAGTTGTAAATATGCAGCAAAGGTGTAATCAAAACATTTCGGCAATCCTTAATTAAAAAGCTGGTATCGAGTCTGCACCCATTGTGAAAGAAGTTTTTAAAGAGTTAATAGCACAGAGCACATCCGCTTCATCAAAAGTCCTGAGTACCAAGTGTGGATAATCAATCGACGAGGACACGCCAGGAGAGCTCTGTATGTTGGAGTCTGAGAAAACAGATCGAAAATGAGAAGCAAAAGCATTAGTAATATCAGCAGGAGAATCAACAATATTGTTCTCAGCACTCAACATGGATCCCGGGATACGAGTCTGGTTTTTCAAAGAGTTTATGAAATCAAACAATTTCTTTGGGTCACTTTTTATGTTTGCCTCAATAATATTCAAGCTAGTCTGACGATCCGTGCCAATGCTTGTTCTAACCAATTTTCTAAATAAATAAACGAAAGATAGCGATTATTAAGGTTTGATAAAAGAGTGTATAACGTGTTATAATTACGTAGTGTAAACCGGATTGAAGCCCTTACTTCTCCGAATTTTAACGTCGCGCCTTGCACGTAAATGGGGACAAAGACCGGTTTACACTACTTAATGATAACACGTCATCCACTCTTTTCAAACCATAGTGATTATAATGCTTAATATTGTCAATTTGTAATATTGGTTGCATACTCAAAAGAAGTCACGTGGGTTTCGTTTCTAAATGAACATCCAGTAGAACAAATACTGCCTCACTAACTTCTTCTGAAATTTATTGTTTGTACGGCGGTTTTGAAATGTATGCCCTTATTCACTTGACTAAGTACACACCATCTTGTATGAAAACAAATGATCATTTAGTAAAACCTATCAAGGTTGTGACTTGCTTTACAAAGTTTGATTATTTCACATATGTATAATAAAAATGAAATTAGGTTACACTTCAACGTGTGTCCGTGACATTCTTTTCTACGCACACGCTTAATCGCATCGTCATATATTCGATTTTATGACAGCCGATCTAATTTCTAAGCTATCGTATCTACGAAAAACACCAATTCTTCATCGAAACGACCCGTGTTTGCGCAAACCGATCGATATACTTTTAGCGACAAAGTTTTCCACGTAAATTTCGACATTTCCACAAACCATTAAAAGCGTTATAAAAGCAATTTACGACTGTATATCATTCTGATGGTCGTCTATGCGTGAAATGCGTTAAAGTTTCTCGGTAAAAATCCGACCGTCGGCGTCGTCCCATTATTGCCGTGATCTTCGAACGACAATACCTTTAATATATTCAGAAGATGTTCGGTCTTGATGACTTTCACTCGTCCTTGGGTCTCGACAGCGCTTATGGACGAGTTACTTTCTCCGTAAGGCCGGCGGATAATTACATTTCGCGGTGATTGTTCGCGCTCATAGAATCATCCAAGCTGTATGTATATACCGTAAAGAGAAAAAGGATTCTTCTGTGCATGTTCAGTTAATGTGACGTGAACTTCGTTAACGTCCGTAACAAGTTATGTATTTGCTTGGATTATTTTCCGTAACTAACGAGCACTTCACTATGGATGATGTCTTGTAGTGGTTGTATGTTTGTTGTGAGAAAAAATGATATTGCTTCGTGCAAAATCAAACTGAAAGTATCGAATAAAAATGCGGGGACGCATGAGCAGGTCTAATCAAACAGTACCAAAGAAAGCATAATTTAAAATAGATGATTATATAGATAGAATAGATGATAATCGGCGACGTTTTGTTGTCCCAAAAGTACATCTGCCTTTCGAATTGTATGCGAACTCCTATTTCTTTGAAGAATGATTCCTCGTCCTTGATTAATTTCTTGGTGCATGTTAATTACTTTTGACAAACAAACTCCACTTAACCGTTCTTAGACCTTGTAAGTTGACCTGGTTTTGAGCCAAACATTGTCGCAATCTTCTTTGGTACATTGCCAAAAACGAACAACTCCTGTTGATTTCTCGTCTTGAAATCTCCGTAGATGTAAATCCCTGATTCTTCCCTACACACATTCGTATCCCAAAGTTCCTACGCTTCGTTTTAGAATGTTAATGCCATTCGCTTCTGCTTATCTCTCCGAAAAAGATTTTCAACTCTTCTGCGGATAAAACGAAAGCCAAGAACAAGCTGGATGTTCAGGATGACATTAGATTAATTAATTAATTAATTAAGCTAATAGATTTCACAATGAAATTGTAGCTCTTCCTTCAAGGAACTCTTTGAATCCTTTTCATGTGGTGGATTGGTCCACGTTCTCCTTGTTTCTTTCTTATAAATCTTCGCCTTCTCTGCAATTCTTCTCCGCTTCTTCCTGTCGTTGATTTTTTCTTTCCATCGCCCTGGATTCAGTTTTCTTATGTCATCCTCCACCTGTTGTTTCCATCTTGTTCTGGGTCTTCGTCTTTGTCTCTTCTGCGTTGGTTGCCATGTTGTTATCTCTCTTCTTGGGGATTGTCTTTCTCTTCTCATTATGTGGCCATACCATCTTATTCTTAGCGCTTTGATTGTTCTTACTATGTTTTCTTCTTTTAACACCCTGTCTATTTCAAAATTCATCAAAGCCCTATATTCATTATTTTCCGTCTTTTTTTGTCCCATTATTTGTCTTATCATTCTGCGCTCGAAAATCTTTAGTTTGTCTTCTTCTTTTGCGGTGGGTGTCGTTGTCTATGCGGCATATGTGGCCTAATTATTGTCTTGTATATTCTTAGTTTGTTCCTTGCACTCAACTTCTTATCCCTCAGTAACTTCTTATTACTAAAATATGCACCTTATTCCTTTTGTATTTTTCCTCTATATTGAGTCTCTCATTTTTTTTCTGCCAATTACAATTCCAAGGTAGCTGAAAGTTTTCACCTCCTCGAAGCTTGTTTTAAAATGTTAATGCCATTTGCTTCTACTTACCTCTTCGAAAGTGGATTTTCAACTCCTCTGGAGATAAAAACGAAAGCCAGGAACAAGCTGGATGTTGAGGATGACATTAGATTAATTAATTAATTAAGCTAATGGATTTCACAATGAAATTGTAGCTCTTCCTTCAAGGAACTCTTTGAATCCTTTTCATGTGGTGGATTGGTCCACGTTCTCCTTGTTTCTTTCTTATAAATTTTCGCCTTCTCTGCAATTCTTCTCCGCTTCTTCCTGTCGTTGATTTTTTCTTTCCATCCCCCTGGATTCAGTTTTCTTATGTCATCCTCCACCTGTTGTTTCCATCTTGTTCTGGGTCTCCGTCTTTGTCTCTTCTGCGTTGGTTGCCATGTTGTTATCTCTCTTCTTGGGGATTGTCTTTCTCTTCTCATTATGTGGCCGTACCATCTTATTCTTAGCGCTTTGATTGTTCTTACTATATTTTCTTCTTTTAACACCCTGTCTATCTCAAAATTCATCAAAGCCCTATATTCATTGTTTTCCGTCTTTCTTTGTCCCATTATTTGTCTTATCATTCTGCGCTCGAAAATCTTTAGTTTGTCTTCTTCTTTTGCCGTGGGTGTCGTTGTCTATGCGGCATATGTGACCTAATTATTGTCTTGTATATTCTTAGTTTGTTCCTTGCACTCAACTTCTTATCCCTCAGTAACTTCTTATTGCTAAAATATGCACCTTATTCCTTTTGTATTTTTCCTCTATATTGAGTCTCTCATTTTTTTTCTGCCAATTACAATTCCAAGGTTACTGAAAGTTTTCACCTCCTCGAAGCTTCTTTTAAAATGTTAATGCCATTTGCTTCTACTTACCTCTCCGAAAGTGGATTTTCAACTCCTCTGGAGATAAAAACGAAAGCCAGGAACAAGCTGGATGTTGAGGATGACATTAGATTAATTAATTAATTAAGCTAATAGATTTCACAATGAAATTGTAGCTATTCCTTCAAGGAACTCTTCGAATCCTTTTCATGTGGTGGATTGGTCCACGTTCTCCTTGTTTCCTTCTTATAAATTGTCGCCTTCTCTGCAATTCTTCTCCACTTCTTCCTGTCGTTGATTTTTTCTTTCCATCCCCCTGGATTCAGTTTTCTTATGTCATCCTCCACCTGTTGTTTCCATCTTGTTCTGGGTCTCCGTCTTTGTCTCTTCTGCGTTGGTTGCCATGTTGTTATCTCTCTTCTTGGGGATTGTCTTTCTCTTCTCATTATGTGGCCATACCATCTTATTCTTAGCGCTTTGATTGTTCTTACTATGTTTTCTTCTTTTAACACCCTGTCTATCTCAAAATTCATCAAAGCCCTATATTCATTATTTTCCGTCTTTTCTTTGTCCCATTATTTGTCTTATCATTCTGCGCTCGAAAATCTTTAGTTTGTCTTCTTCTTTTGCGGTGGGTGTCGTTGTCTATGCGGCATATGTGGCCTAATTATTGTCTTGTATATTCTTAGTTTGTTCCTTGCACTCAACTTCTTATCCCTCAGTAACTTCTTATTACTAAAATATGCACCTTATTCCTTTTGTATTTTTCCTCTATATTGAGTCTCTCATTTTTTTTCTGCCAATTACAATTCCAAGGTAGCTGAAAGTTTTCACCTCCTCGAAGCTTGTTTTAAAATGTTAATGCCATTTGCTTCTACTTACCTCTTCGAAAGTGGATTTTCAACTCCTCTGGAGATAAAAACGAAAGCCAGGAACGAGCTGGATGTTGAGGATGACATTAGATTAATTAATTAATTAAGCTAATGGATTTCACAATGAAATTGTAGCTCTTCCTTCAAGCAACTCTTTGAATCCTTTTCATGTGGTGGATTGGTCCACGTTCTCCTTGTTTCTTTCTTATAAATTTTCGCCTTCTCTGCAATTCTTCTCCGCTTCTTCCTGTCGTTGATTTTTTCTTTCCATCCTCCTGGATTCAGTTTTCTTATGTCATCCTCCACCTGTTGTTTCCATCTTGTTCTGGGTCTCCGTCTTTGTCTCTTCTGCGTTGGTTGCCATGTTGTTATCTCTCTTCTTGGGGATTGTCTTTCTCTTCTCATTATGTGGCCATACCATCTTATTCTTAGCGCTTTGATTGTTCTTACTATGTTTTCTTCTTTTAACACCCTGTCTATCTCAAAATTCATCAAAGCCCTATATTCATTATTTTCCGTCTTTCTTTGTCCCATTATTTGTCTTATCATTCTGCGCTCGAAAATCTTTAGTTTGTCTTCTTCTTTTGCCGTGGGTGTCGTTGTCTATGCGGCATATGTGACCTAATTATTGTCTTGTATATTCTTAGTTTGTTCCTTGCACTCAACTTCTTATCCCTCAGTAACTTTTTATTACTAAAATATGCACCTTATTCCTTTTGTATTTTTCCTCTATATTGAGTCTCTCATTTTTTTCTGCCAATTACAATTCCAAGGTAGCTGAAAGTTTTCACCTCCTCGAAGCTTCTTTTAAAATGTTAATACCATTTGCTTCTACTTACCTCTCCGAAAGTGGATTTTCAACTCCTCTGGAGATAAAAACGAAGGCCAGGAACAAGCTGGATGTTGAGGATGAGATTAGATTAATTAATTAATTAAGCTAATAGATTTCACAATGAAATTGTAGCTATTCCTTCAAGGGACTCTTCGAATCCTTTTCATGTGGTGGATTGGTCCACGTTCTCCTTGTTTCCTTCTTATAAATTGTCGCCTTCTCTGCAATTCTTCTCCGCTTCTTCCTGTCGTTGATTTTTTCTTTCCATCCCCCTGGATTCAGTTTTCTTATGTCATCCTCCACCTGTTGTTTCCATCTTGTTCTGGGTCTCCGTTTTTGTCTCTTCTGCGTTGTTTGCCATGTTGTTATCTCTCTTCTTGGGGATTGTCTTTCTCTTCTCATTATGTGGCCATACCATCTTATTCTTAGCGCTTTGATTGTTCTTACTATGTTTTCTTCTTTTAACACCCTGTCTATTTCAAAATTCATCAAAGCCCTATATTCATTATTTTCCGTCTTTTTTTGTCCCATTATTTGTCTTATCATTCTGCGCTCGAAAATCTTTAGTTTGTCTTCTTCTTTTGCGGTGGGTGTCGTTGTCTATGCGGCATATGTGGCCTAATTATTGTCTTGTATATTCTTAGTTTGTTCCTTGCACTCAACTTCTTATCCCTCAGTAACTTCTTATTGCTAAAATATGCACCTTATTCCTTTTGTATTTTTCCTCTATATTGAGTCTCTCATTTTTTTTCTGCCAATTACAACTCCAAGGTACCTGAAAGTTTTCACCTCCTCGAAGCTCCTTTTAAAATGTTAATGCCATTTGCTTCTACTTTCCTCTCCGAAAGTGGATTTTCAACTCCTCTGGAGATAAAAACGAAAGCCGGGAATAAGCTGGATGTTGAGGATGGCATCAGCTTAGCTTTAACAAAAACTGCACCACGAATTTTAACACTTGTAAGCGAAGCCCTACGGCGAAGTACAACCCCCAAACCCATCGCACCCATAAAACGAATTACCACCCCCGCGAAGCCCTACGGCGAAGCACAACCCCAAACCCATCGCAAACTCAATCATCTCATTAAAATATGCTTTTTCCAATGCTTCACTTTTCGTTTGATTATTCGAATATGGTGGATGGGAAAGTGGTCGCTGTTAAAAAAGGTTGGCAACGACTGTTCTAGAGTGTGGACAGATAAGCACTAAATAGGTTTGCAAGATTCATTATGATGTTACTGCAATTATTTTCTCAACTTTCCCGCTGTCAGCTATTAAACCACACAATAAGTTCTAAAGGTCATCGGACACTGTCAATTTTCTTGTACGCTTTTCTGACAATTTTTTGTTGTGTTAAAAATTGAAAGTATACAAAAAACATCTTCAATGATCAGTTCAATTATTATGTACATTAAGAAATAGGAAATGTTCCTGTTTCTTCGTCAATTTTCTGCGCACAAATCTAATACGTTTCCAATCTGAAATTAGGCTTATAATATTAGATAGGTATTCCTTTTTTATTTTGTGTGTGTTCGTTTATACGTCATTACCTATGTGGATTTTGTATTGATTCATTTTGTAATAATATTTTGTGTATTTATAAACTTTACACAGTTTGTGGTTACGCATTGTTGTATCTTCCTTTATTATATCTTTTTCAACACAACATTTAAAACTGGGTATTTTGTAATTTTAAATAATTACGGTAAACTGACACGTCTTCAGTCAACAGTTTAGTATTTTCAAGATTTAATACCTCTTTACCAAGTTCTCGTCTTTGTAACCGTGATCTGCTTCATGTTTTGCAATGTCTTTCTTTCTCGACTTTTCTTTAATAGAACCCTAGTATTTAGAGCTACAGCAGCGCTAGCTAACAGCAAACAGTCATCCATAGTCATTCTATAAGCTGCAAAGACGTTTCACCCAGCCTACATGAGCTCATCCTGAGCCTACCCATAGGACTCACTCTGCGCTTGCTTTGATAGAAAAGTGACGAAAAAATTGATGAGCACATGCATACAGAAAAGTTTCACTTCAATTCTTTTTATATATGTTTCTCTCAATTTTTTACTCAACAAAAATGTACAAGAAATTTGACCGTACCAGACGGGCTTAAGGATCTCAAACCTGTTCGAAGTGCATCATATTTACCAGCATATCTCGCAGTAGGTACGAGGAAAATATGGTTAATACAAAACCAGCTCCAACCGGCAAGTGCCAGCAAAAGAAGCAGCATATCCGCGGCAAAAGAATTAAAAGAAGAAGGTCAACATTTTGGATGTTGCTAATTTTGAAAAGTATTTATTGGATCGCATCAAGATCAATGGTAAAACAGGAAATCTGGACAGTATAATTTCATTATCTCGAGAAAGAAACTTAAAGCTGATTCTAACTTCCAAAATACCATTTTCAAAGGGATATGTAAAATATTTAAGAAAAAATATCTAAAAAGACAAAACCTAAGGGATTGGCTGCGTGTGGTCGCATCTGATAAGGTGAGCTAAGAACTTCGTTATTTCCAAATTAACAATCAAGAAGATGATGATGATGAAGATAATGAATAATTGACCAATAAGTTTGTTATACATTTGGATTAAATAAATATAAGTCATCAACATATCTCGCAACCAACTTCTCCATGCCAACTTTACAATATGTATTTACATTTAGCTCGCCATAACAGTTTACCATTGTGTATTCAAGATCACCGTTCACTTTCTTCTATTAATTACTGTCACTAGAAAGGTATAACAATAACGTGATTGAAATTCTATTAAAGTGCAGTCGACAGCGAGTCTATTTATAAGCTTTTTGCAAACCCAAATACTTCGTACATAAAATTTTATTTATTCGCGCCAAGTCCAACGTTGAATATAATTCCGTTTAAATCCGCGAAGTTTCTTTTACGCCTGAAACTATCCCGAATGCCTTCTGTATTCGGTAACGCCGTGTAAGGTGAAGTGAAAGTGAAATCGATGTTTGTAATTATGATAGCGATGTTACCTTTTTCTGCACTTCTATTTTGTTGGTGTATCTAATTGTGATTCAGGTTAATGCGGTGGATGTAAGCGTAACGGTTATTGACATATTACATACACAGATGTGAGCATAAAAAATTATAAATGGTTTTATTTATATAACACAATTCTAAGGACAAACGTCTTCCTTTATATGTTTTTACGACTTCTGTAATTAATTCTGGCCCAACAATCAAATGTAACGATTGTAAATACAAATTAGGTAATATTAGTCACTCTTAACCATTTAATCGAATAATTTTGCTGCTAATTAACCTTCCTATACTCACGCACACGGTCTGTGAGACCGACTTATATAGTATAGTATACGTGTTTCATATATTGACGTGAGTATAGGAAGGTTAAAAGTAAATATTATTCATTACTTGAAAGAGAATTGCAACAGTTGTTTAAACAAAGCTACTAATAAATCTCCTGACGTCAAGAAACTATTTCTTCATCCACAGTTTGATCTCACATTTACTAGGGACCAGCAATCTTCGTTCAAATTAATCAATGTCCGGATTATAGATTTTAGATTACACTCTGTTTGGTCGCGCTACTTGGAATCTCCTTGTACTTCGCGACGTAGAAAAAATGCTTTATGATGTGCAAATGTATTGCAGTGCGGGGAGATTAAAACACTGTTTTTGTTAACAAATCTATTGTAAACCTTTACATGCTGTTCGTTCTGATTCAATTCTTATATTAATCGTTGCGCAATGAAATCTTTACAATTCTGTTTACGCATGCGCCTCAGTACAGGTTGTTTTTTGGGATTTATCATATTTGAGCATGCGTAAATGTGTTACGGAGTAACACACTCTTTATACTATAATTCTTCCAATCTAATTGCTAATTCTTAAAACTGAAAGTAAAATGATATGACGCTTCTTCTAATTACAGATATTACTTTGTTTCTTAAACACTTTATATCCGCGGTGTAATTGTTAGGAGTCGATTTACTGCAAAAAGTATCTCATACAATAAATACACCTTTTACTCGTACGGTTTAAGTAATGTTTATATTTAATGCATCATCGCGCCGATTATATTCGTGGCAAACAAGCATCGACAAGGAAGCGAACACCGTCGACTATATTTGTGACTTTTCCTTTACGATACATATACATACATGTATGCACACTGAATTCGATTGGAACGAAGAGAAAGTCATGTGTACAGTATTTAAAAGTACTAGAATTAGGATGATTCAGTTTTTATGTAGGTCTTGGTGTAAATTTCCGTGTTACGTAACTCCGCAATGAATGTCCGTCTCCGGCTCGATTTGGATAAATATGCCGACTTCCTGAAATTGCGTTCAATGTAGTTTTATACGGCAAGCTGGGGAAATTGTTTGTAAGGAAATACCTTCTGGGAATTACGACAGTTTGCTATCCGGGAGAATTTGGGATTTCAATTAGATTGGATACCACTTGAACCCAACCCTTGAGAATGATTATATATGTATTACAAAAATACATTGGCTCTGTTAACATTTCCTAATCTAGTACCACTCTCGTGAGACCTGTCATATATGTGCAGATTTTCTGTTTCGTATCCTCACAATAAAGCTCTGCTCTATCTACGAGGTACGTCCAGAAAGTAAGTTCCGTTTGGTAATAACATTAAATTGTGTATAGATACAGAAAAATTATTTATTGCACAAAATTCTACAACTCTTAAATTACTTTTCCACATAACTGCCGAAATTTTGCAGGCATTTGTCATAGCGTGGGTCACAAGTTTTTGTATACCTTCTTCATAGAAGTTTGCCGCCTGTGTCTTCGACCAGTTGGAAACATTTTCTTTCAGCTCATCGTCATTGTTGAAGTGTTGACCGCCAAGGAAAGACTTGAGATGTAAGAACAGATGAAAGTCGCTAGGAGCGAGGTCAGGGCTGTACGTAGGATGGTCAAACACGTCCCAGCCAAATCCCTGTAGGAGGTTTTTCGTCACATTTGTAGTGTGTGGTCGTGCGTTGTCGTGAAGAAAAACAACACCTTTTGACAGCAATCCTCGGCGCTTATTGATAAGCATAGCATTCAGAAAACGAATCACAGATCTGATTTCACAAGCGGCGAGATTTTCAATCAACACCGACATTGTAAACAAGCACTACAAAGCGTACGTGGCTGACAGCGATCTCAAAATGGCGCACGTTTCTTCTCCTTGATATAGAGAGCGTCTACCGCGCATGTGCGGAACTGCGATCGCAGCGCTGCAGCGGAGTTAAATTGAAACGGAACTTACTTTCTGGACGTACCTCGTATTAACGACTTATACTTAAGACTGCAACGATTTGTGTAAATTACCAAAATGATGATGAAATCTGAGTACTTTAGGTGCTTCATGTTGAATTATCGGTCTAGAAACTGAAAGCACTGGATATAGTGTTAATAACACACGCCTGTAACGATCTAAAACATAAATATTAAATAAATAATAATAAATTGTCCATTAAATAATAGCAATTAGCGAAGTTGCGAGCTGTATCAAGCCCGTAGCCAAGCCAGACGCCAACACGCCGTAGTAGGATATACATATTAGTGATGGGAAAACCCGTTCTTTTAAAAGAACAGTTCCAACCGTTCTCGTTATTTTGAAATAACGGTTCCAATATAACAGGTCATCGTTGTTTCGTACTCGACAGTTCTATTTCATAACGCATCATAAAATCAATAAAATATGTCATGCGTACATCGCCTTTGGCGGCCTTTGCTTGATTTGATATATAGTTTGTTTTTCCCCGACTTTATACTTTCCCATCACTAGTTCTAACATCTTGGTGATTCCCCGAGTTATATGATTGTGTATTGATGATGTAACTGTATCCTACGTACATTAAGTTTTTCGTTAGAAGTTCCGATACAGTTTTCTTTTCTCACGATTCAACGCTAGTTTACACACATGGTGTAAAATAAATATAACAAAAACATTTAAGTTCGTTTTCACTGTGGACACATCCGTTTGCTACAATCCGTAGCTGATCCATCGAACAACAGCTTTATAGTTAGGAAATAGGAACAATCATCAAGTAATCACAATCCATTCATCCCGAAGTTTTCCAGGCAAAATAATCATCATGGAGAAATATTTAATAGGAAAGAAGTCGATAATGTGGAATTTTTCTTCAACCGCGTACACTGGAGACCGTCCGAAAGGAACCGTTCTTTGCCCAGCGAGATAACAGTTGCAACCGTTCTGGATCTAGAACGGTTCTAAAATAACAGATAGTTCAATAACGACCCATCACTAGTACATATACTATACTCGACTCGCCGAACAAATGCAGTAGTAAATTATGGCAACAATGTGTGTTTAATAGGTCACATAACCAATAACGTTTGTAATTGGTCGATCAGGCTGGCCGCTTACAATAGAATAAAAATCGAGTCCATATTGCATTTGGAATATTAGATCTTATTAGCTTTCTTTGTAAATGATCCATTATCTATTATATTTCATAAACCAGTGTTTCTGAAGACTATTTATCGATCGTTCTAGTGCACCAATAATACATTATTGTTTTGTAGGTTATACATTATTTCTTGCTATATTATCGTATATACTTACATTATGGAAAACTCACCTCCTAAGAAGAGAGTTTCAAAACATTTTACGGTAGAAGATAAACAGAAGGTTTTGAATATATTTAAAACATTTCAACAAGAGCCTAGCACTTCTAAAATTGTTAGTGTTGAAATGACAGCCAAAGCAGCAGGTATCTTTCCAAAAATGATAACCAAATCATAGTAACTATTATAGTATCTTTTACAGGAATTACTGAACGCAGTGTTTACAATATTGTGAAAGAATATAACACTAATCACGAATTACAACCACCAAAAAATATCATAGAAAAAGGGCTGTTTTAGATATGGTGGATGATGAAATGAAAAATGCTATACGAAGAATTGTACATTCATTCTTTTTAAAAATGAACCTCCAACAGTTCAAAAAGTTCTCACAGTGATAAATGAAAGAGATGACATTCCTAATTTCAAAATTACGACTCTCAGATCATTATTAAAGGAACTAAACTTTCGGTACAAATATTTATTACTTTAAATTCTATATACTAATCATAAGATAATTATGTTTGTAGTTATAATAAGCGAGCTCGAAATAGTATTTTAAAAGAAAAAGATGACATTATTACCTGGAGACGGAAATACCTTCGTGAAATTAAGAAATATCGTGAAAATGGTACCCCGATATATTACTTGGATGAAACTTGGGTAAATGCTGGACATACTGTAAATAAAGTATGGACAGATATGTCTGTTGTCACTGCAAGACAAGCGTTTATAGAAGAGTTAAGTACAGGTCTTAAAAATCCTTCAGGCAAAGGCAAAAGATTTATAATTGCACACATTAGCTTGGATGAAGGATTTGTAGAAAATGGTTTACTCCTCTTTGAATCAAAGAGAACAGGAGATTATCATGAAGACATGAACGCAGAAAGGTTTGAAGAGTGGATGAGATGTATTCTCCCCAATTTAAAAGAAAATTGCGTTATAATTTTTGACAATGCTCCGTACCATAGTCGTAAATTGAATAAGCCACCTACATCTAATAGTCGCAAATTAGAAATGCAAAACTGGATGAGGGAAAATAGTATTGCATATGAAGAAAACATGATAAAAGCAGAATTGTTAGCTTTAATTAAAGAACATTTATCTGGCCCTCAGAAATATGCTGTTAATGAATTAATAGAAAACACTAATAGAAAGGTACTTAGACTCCCCCTTATCACTGTGAATTAAACCCGATTGAACTAATATGGGCACAAGTGAAGGGGTATGTTGCGAGACATAACACCACATTTAAATTGGCAGACGTGAAAGAATTATTTCAACGAGGTATTGACAATATTTCTGTTGAAAATTGGCAAAATGCTATTAAACATGTTATTCAAACAGAGAAGGAAATGTGGGAACTTGACAATCTCATAGATATACACGTAGAGCCGTTAATCATTACAATTAATGATGATTCGTCTACATCATCTAATAGCGAAGAAGTTACATGTTAAGAACGTTTTAGTGTGTCATAATTAATTCCTTTACTGTATTAAATTTTTGTAATATGTATAAAATTTATTATTTTTGATTATACCTATTTGTACAGTGAGTTAATTTTTTAGGATACTGTTTCTTATATAAATACGTACCAAAAAAATATTAATTATTTGTTTCGTTATTTTGTATTTATATATTACATAGATTTTCTTAAAACCATTGTGTATTTTTATTTACTATATATAATTCTATATATTGGAGATGCATAATTTAATTCAACAAAACATACTTGAAGAAATAAGAAAATTATTTTAGTACTTATTTTGCAATTTTTATTTGTCAAATACAAAATGAGGTTATTATTTTGATATGTTTACATGTGATTTATGCTGTGTGAGTCGGACATTTACATTGCAAGGTTGCCATAATTTGCTACTGCATCTGTTCGGCGAGTCGAGATAGTTAAGAAATAGGAACAATCATCAAGTAATCACAATTCATTCATCCGGAAGTTTTCCAGGCAAAATAATCATCATGGAGAAATATTTAATAGGAAAGAAGTCGATGTGGAATTTTTTCTTCAACCGCGTACACTGGAGACCGTCCGAAAGGAACCGTTCTTTGCCCAGCGAGATAACAGTTGCAACCGTTCTGGATCTAGAACGGTGCTAAAATAACAGATAGTTCAAAAACGACCCATCACTAGTACATACATATACTAGTTTTATTTTTATTGCTAACCTGTACACAACAGAAAATAGTTCCTATTAACACATGTGATAGTTACGGTGATGAGGATAAATAAAACACATATTTGTTATCATGGTTTCAAGCTCATATCAAATACGCATGTAAACCCCTTCTAACGGAAAATAATTATGGACCAGTATAATTTAGCGTTAGCTGGTAAAAATACGATTAACATAATCCATTACCAACTTGTGTAGTGCGTGCGATTAAGACTTTTCCGATTGTTAGATTATAACACGTATTTAACAAATAACGCAAAAAGTATTGCAGACATATGTCGTAACGGTTACGTATATTTGTAAACAACACATATTCATAGATAAGTATCGATAGACCTAATCAATTTCGAGTGCGTAGTACGCAACTCCCTAAGTACGTTTTTATTTTTCGATAGAGGTAAGCCCTTGATATATTCGACGTTATTTTCACTTCGTTGGCGATCCAATAATACCACTTTCTAGATACTATATCCAGATATAATAGGCAGCGAAATTGACTGGCGCGTCCCAACAGATTTGGACCTGATCTATACAAACAAATTGATGTATTACACGCGATTTACATAATTTGCATATTGTTTTAGCTTTCGCACAGTCGTTCAAGTTCGGTAAATATGTGTTAGGCGATAAGAGATATGATAGCGTTCTTTTGGTGCGCTTGTTGCGCGTATCATCCGAACCAAATTATTATCGAAATAAAACACTATAGCCGCCACTCTCTCTTATCCGCGGTCGAAAATGCGCCCGAATTTTTAGCGGTAAAACTGTTCCTCTGTGTGCTTGTGACTGTACCACCATGCTCGGTTGATGTATTCACGAATAGCGATGTAATCGTAAGTACTAGTCTTAAAATAGGTATCTGGAGATGTATGTATGTAGTATACATATATACGTCCTGTATTGAAAGTACCCGGATGAAGTTCATAATTACGTCAACTCATCACTTTATTTCAATAGTGTAGGTACATACATCAAACTTGAACCCATCATATGTAGCACAAGCAGACACATCAAAACGGAAAAGCTCAATAAGATGGGATTTTATCTCTATATAAAGTGTTTTAAATGGATTATTATCATACGCAAATTGTGCTTACTTAGTAAGCATTTGCACAGTTACCTGGTAGTCCCTATTAACGTACCCAATATAATTTAATCGTTAGATGGAGGGCCTTAGGATTAAATTTGGTTAAGATTTTGGCTCTCAAAACTAGTTTACAACTTTTATAAAATTCTGATGTACCTTGTCTGACATATTTCAATAATGAGAATCTCAAAAGTAAAAAATTAATATGTTCTAAATTAGACGAAAATCTGTGTACAGACGTTTTTGAAGGTGCAGACTACGATTTTGACGTCAAAACTGAAATTTACGTACCAGAGCGATTCGTCAAGAACTGCTTTTCACTTTCTAATCAAATATTTCTTCAGTGGACCGTGTATCGTACCCGAAATTATTCTATCCGTAATCTGCACGAGAAGAGCTTTAATTTGATGTGTAATAAGTCGTACTTCCGACCATTTCGATTTTCTTCAAAATTTCAAGGGGTACCCCTTTGAAATTTCAAAAAAATTAATATGTTCTAAATTAGACCAAATTCTGTGTACAGATGTTTTCGAAGATGTAGAATACGATTTTGACGTCAAAACTTGTGAAACTTGCTTCGTTTGTGTGTTAGAGCGTACCAAAGCGTTTCGGCAAGGACCACTTTTCACTTTCTCATTGAATATTTCCTCAATGAACCGCGTCTCGTACCAGAAATTATTTTATCCGTAATCTGCACGAGAGGAGCTTTAATTTGATGTGTAATAAGTCGTACTTCCGATCATTTCGATTTTCTTCAAAATTTCAAGGGGTACTCCTTCGAAATTTCAAGAAAAATTAATATGTTCTAAATTAGACCAAATTCTGTGTACAGATGTTTTCGAAGGTGTAGAATACGATTTTGACGTCAAAACTTGTGAAACTTGCTTCGTTTGGGTGTTAGAGCGTACCAAAGCGTTTCGGCAAGGACCACTTTTCACTTTCTCATTGAATATTTCCTCAATGAACCGCGTCTCGTACCAGAAATTATTTTATCCGTAATCTGCACAAGGAGAGCTTTAATTTGATGTGTAATAAGTCGTACTTCCGACCATTTCGATTTTCTTCAAAATTTCAAGGGGTACTCCTTTGAAATTTCAGAAAAAAATTAATATGTTCTAAATTAGACCAAATTCTGTGTACAGATGTTTTCGAAGGTGTAGAATACGATTTTGACGTCAAAACTTGTGAAACTTGCTTCGTTTGGGTGTTAGAGTTTACCAAAGCGATTCGGCAAGGACCACTTTTCACTTTCTCATTGAATATTTCCTCAATGAACCGCGTCTCGTACCCGAAATTATTTTATCCCTAATCTGCACGAGAAGAGCTTTAATTTGATGTGTAATAAGTCGTACTTCCGACCATTTCGATTTTCTTCAAAATTTCAAGGGGTACCCCTTTGAAATTTCAGAAAAAATTAATATGTTCTAAATTAGATCAAATTCTGTGGACAGATGTTTTCGAAGGTGTAGAATACGATTTTGACGTCAAAACTGGTGAAACTTGCTTCGTTTGGGTGTTAGAGCGTACCAAAGCGATTCGGCAAGGACCACTTTTCACTTTCTCATTGAATATTTCCTCAATGAACCGCGTCTCGTACCCGAAATTATTTTATCCCTAATCTGCACGAGAAGAGCTTTAATTTGATGTGTAATAAGTCGTACTTCCGACCATTTCGATTTTCTTCAAAATTTGAAGGGGTACCCCTTTGAAATTTCAGAAAAATTAATATGTTCTAAATTAGACCAAATTCTGTGGACAGATGTTTTCGAAGGTGTAGAATACGATTTTGACGTCAAAACTTGTGAAACTTGCTTCGTTTGGGTGTTAGAGTTTACCAAAGCGATTCGGCAAGGACCACTTTTCACTTTCTCATTGAATATTTCCTCAATGAACCGCGTCTCGTACCCGAAATTATTTTATCCCTAATCTGCACGAGAAGAGCTTTAATTTGATGTGTAATAAGTCATACTTCCGATCATTTCGATTTTCTTCAAAATTTCAAGGGGTACCCCTTTGAAATTTCAGAAAAAAATTAATATGTTCTAAATTAGACCAAATTCTGTGTACAGATGTTTTCGAAGGTGTAGAATACGATTTTGACGTAAAAACTTGTGAAACTTGCTTCGTTTGGGTGTTAGAGCGTACCAAAGCGATTCGGCAAGGACCACTTTTCACTTTCTCATTGAATATTTCCTCAATGAACCGCGTCTCGTACCCGAAATTATTTTATCTCTAATCTGCACGAGAAGAGCTTTAATTTGATGTGTAATAAGTCATACTTCCGATCATTTCGATTTTCTTCAAAATTTCAAGGGGTACCCCTTTGAAATTTCAGAAAAAAAATTAATATGTTCTAAATTAGACCAAATTCTGTGTACAGATGTTTTCGAAGGTGTAGAATACGATTTTGACGTAAAAACTTGTGAAACTTGCTTCGTTTGGGTGTTAGAGCGTACCAAAGCGATTCGGCAAGGACCACTTTTCACTTTCTCATTGAATATTTCCTCAGTGAACCGCGTCTCGTACCCGAAATTATTTTATCCCTAATCTGCACGAGAGGAGCTTTAATTTGATGTGCAATAAGTCGTACTTCCGACCATTTCGATTTCCTTCAAACTTTCAAGGGATACCCCTTTGAAAATTCAGAAAAAAATTAATATGTTCTAGATTAGACCAGATTCTGTGTACAGATGTTTTCGAAGGTGTGGAATACGATTTTGACGTCAAAACTCGTGAAACTTGCTTCGTTTGGGTGCTAGAAGGTACCAAAGCGACTCGTCCGAAACCACCTTTCACTTTCTCATTGAATATTTCCCCAATGAATCGAGTCACATACCCGAAATTATTTTATCCCTAATCTGCACGAGGAGAGCTTTAATTTGATGTGCAATAAGTTGTAATTCCGACCATGTCGATTCTCTTCGAAATTTCAAGGGGTACCCTAATACAAGGAGTACTTCCTTATATTAAAGTTCCAAATTTTCGATGGCAAGTTTCCTAGGTCTCAAACTACGTGTTATTTCATTATCATCTTTGACAAACGTCAAGGTCTTCGTGCTTTATTGATTTCTTTAGGTACAGGAATGAAAATCAAATTAGGTTTCCAATATAAATCTTTCCGGATTCCTCCATCACTTTCTAGGTCAAATAAGAGGCAAATTTTTAATTTACACATTATATTCGATAGCGGTAATTATAATTTATTTGGCCAAGAAAGTGGTGGGGGAAACGCAAAAGATAAGTTTCTAAATAGTCACATTTAGATTTTAATAAAGTAATAACTAATTCCCCAATTCTCCTAGCTTGAATGACTATTGCAAGAAGTAGGTTTCTATTTAAATCGAACTACATTTCAACAGATTCAAGAAAATACATGAATTTCGTACCTATTCATAATGAGTTAATAGTTGTTCTTCAAATCCAATATAATTTCACCTCGCTATTGATTATTTTCTTAGGAAATAACTACGGAGTTCTGATATTTTTGTAATACCTCATATTAAGTATACTGACCTGTTATTATCTGCACGCACATAACCTTCTCCCCTTTTAGAGTAACGTAGCAGGGGATCTTCTGGGGACAGAAAATATAGCATTGGAGGGCAATAAAATGGAAAATAATAAAGTATCTACATCTATCTAAAGTACATAAAATTGGGCCAGTGTATTAATGTGACAAACAAAATTGATGTAGCATTTGGAACTTTTTCTTCTATGAAAACATTACTTAAGTTTGATATCGAAAACTACAGAAAATCAATTCCCTGACGTTAAAGATATCTTTTTCGAATGTATTAATCGATTAAGGATATAATTTTATAATACGCAGACTAAAAAATAGGTACAAATAATACAAATACAGAATGAAAAAGTAATAAACGAGAAAACACACAACCCACAAATGGAATCAAGAACAATTGTTTGTAAAAACTCCGAAATTCTTTACAGTTCGTGCTTAAATCTGCAAATTCATTTTTACAAAAAAAAGAAGTGACCAGCTTGTACATTTTGGAATTGTAAGGACAGAACTCTTCACACATTTGGATATAATTTATTTGTTCTGGATTTTGATGCAGATTTGTTTGATTGATGGTAATTTTATTTTAAGCCATAACTTATAGGCCACCGATTTAACATGGCGGATTATAAGATTTGAAAGGTTCTTCGATTTCTATAGGAATGGATAGTTTGCGGTTTTCAAAGACGTTCATGTTAGTTTTGCATTTCTCAACACATAAGACTTCAGTCAAAAGAAAATTTTCCGGTTTTAGCGAAACCCAGAACCAACGAGGTGGAAATTATTATTATTATTATTACTATTATTATTATTAGTAGTAGTAGTAGTAGTAGTAGTAGTATTAGTGACTTCGGCTTTCGCCATTTGGCCATTTTCCCAGAATAAAAAACTTAACTGACAAGAATGGACACAAGAACGAGGTGGAAATCTCATCTCTTTTACGCATGTATGAATGAGTGGGACTGTATGTATATATATATATATTAGGGTGATCCATGCTTACATAGAAAAAAAAAAATTCCAAGAAGAAGTTGCGCCACCCCTAGTTTTGTTACATCTACCATTCATATTATGTCTTCAAAATTTCAGCAACTTATCTTATATACAAGGGAGTGCTCGTCGACCTTAAAATATTTGAATTTTATAAAAATCCTGAGAAAGAACTAGTCAGAGTATTAAGTAAAAAATGTATCAAAAATAATTTTTTTATTCAGATATAATATTAAAACATACACAAATTAATATAAATAAGGAAATACTTAAAAATAATATTAATTACATATTTTCAACGTAAAACTAAGTTCATTAGCATCGTTTTGGAAGTTTCAGTAGAAATGATCTTTCTGTTCTGTTCAACGACATGAAAAATTGTTTTTACTCCTCATTGTTAGTGAGTATCGTATTGTAATCTTCAAATAGTTTTACACCCTTCTCCGCAGTGTCCTTAACCACACGCAAATTTCTTATGCAACTTTTGCCTTGAACGTGATCAACATTGTCATCCCAAGCCCTCAGGAGGTAATTGCAAGAAAGAGTCCATGATTTCTAGAACTGAGAGCGTTTTCAGCGTTCTTTGCGATGCAAAGGCTTCTAATAAGCCACACACACACAAGCGGTGGATAATTTGGCAGAGTCACCTATTACTAAACGAGAACCGCCGCCAACATCCATTCTTTGAACAATGGCCATTTTCTCATCATAAGACAGCTTGTCAGAAAACAAGGCAAAGGCAACTAGCTCATCAGATAAGTATCACAAGTGACGCTCTAAGACAGCCCTTGCTGCTGCGCTGATTTCGGGATCAATGACTTCGTATGATTTTAATCTCCTCCAAAGTTGGAGGTCATTAATCGCTGCATCTACTGGCAAAGGCGCTTAAATCCAAATCTTCGTATATGAGTGCACCAAAACTAACAAATCGAACAATTTGTTTTTCTTCTCTTTTGGTTAGCTTAAATGCTTGAGAATTATTTCGAAAGAGAAAAATCTTCATAGCATACAGTAGTTGTGCCATCCATCGAGCATGATGTATTGGTCCCGGAGTACGCCAACCAACCCCTTATAGGTGGTTTGTTCAGAACAATCATTGTGAGCTCTATTAGCTTGTTGTAATCACCACAAACTTGTTTTTTTCTAGCTATATCAGTCATAAGACTCCCAAGAGTACTTTCAGCAAACTCTTTCGCGCTAGTATTGAAGTCAAGACAATCGTAGTGATCTTTTGATAATGTATCCCAAACATCGCTGAATATTTTGAATAATGGAATCTTAGGAGAGTTTGATGGCCCAAAGCAAAAATCAAATCGTGTAGAAAATTAATAATGCGTTGTCATTATCTAGGTAATCGATCAAAAGAATCCGGTATAAACATAAAAACAAACAGACAAGAAGAGTTAAATAAAAGCATTTAAAAATAAAAATCAAGCATTTTTCTCTAAAATTTCAAAAACAGCACTTGATTGAGCACCCTCTTCCGTTAAAGCTAGCCAACTGCAACTATACAATATTATTGCTATGGATACATGTTACAAATTTACGGGGTGGCCAATCTGAAAAACAAAACAAAAATTTGTTGGACCAGGCTAATATATATAAGTAATATGTTTTGGAAAACTACCTCCCACCATTTGCAGACGCGTTTCGCGGTTTACCGCTCATCAGTGCAACTTTTGTCAGAAGTAGTTTTTCATTATCGACTTACGTCTATAAATAGTAGAAAGCTTGATGTTTGTACATATGAGAAATTCAATTAAGGAATTCCCCAATATGTATCAAACGTGCGCATTTTGCAGTTTCTACTCTACACAAGTGTACAACTATTTTTCGTACACCCTCACGCAGAGCTGCTGTTACGCTTTATTCGGTTAATCCACCATGGAAAATGTGATAAGTAATATGTTTTTGGAAAACTACCTCCCACCATTTCTCATATGTACAAACATCAAGCATTCTACTATTTATAGACGTAAGTCGATAAAGGAAAACTACTTCTGACAAAAGTTGCACTGATGAGCGGTAAACCGCGAAACGCGTCTGCAAATGGTGGGAGGTAGTTTTCCAAAACATATTACTTATCACATTTTCCGCGGTGGATTAATCGAATAAAGCGTAACAGCAGCTCTGCGTGAGGGTGTACGAAAAATAGTTGTACACTTGTGTAGAGTAGAAACTGCAAAAATACGCACGTTTGATACATATTGGTGAATTTCTTAATTGAATTTCTCATATGTACAAACATCAAGCATTCTATATATATATATATATATATATATATATATATATATATGCGTGTTCTGTGTGATTTCGTTCACAAATCTCGAAGCTCCCAATATCTCATCCAAAAGATCGACTGCCATCAACAGTATGATTCTCACAGAAGTTGATTCGGCATGTTGACCAAAACTTGACCTTATCTATAGAACGCTGTTCGTCTCTAGTGTTTCCTGAACGCTGTCTTTTCTTGATATCTAAAATGTGATAATCATTGTCTTGCAGGGCTATAGAACTCCTCTTCCCACGATCTTTACGAATTGGTCTCCTAAACTTATGTATAAAAACAATTAACAACGTCGGTTTTAATATTGAAGGCGTCTTTTTACATTCTGGAGAAATATTGCTATGCAAAATCAAAGCACTAATCACCTAGGTTTCAATAAACCCAACAAATAAACACCATGTCCAGTTCCTGGACATAGAAGGGTAGAATACACATTATGCTTGTCAATACCACCCAAATCCACATTATATTGAATGAAAGCATCTTCACCTTTTGACTGTCAGAGTATATTGTCATAGTACTTCTTGTTTCAACGCCGTAATATAATCGTCACCGCTTTTGAGCCGATTGTGGTGATACTACTGATGTGTGATGACCTATCTCCATAAGTTGATGGTCCTCTTCCCGCTTTATTAGGATTTCCCTAATGAACTGGCGTTAATAATACTCAGCTTCATAATACACTTTAAACTGACATTTGGCGTGGAAAACTTTATTCCTGCACCAGGAGACTGAGACCTAATTTCAGCAAATAGTATTGTTATCCAACGGTGAATAGCAGTCTGAATGACGTTTCGGACAGGTCTAAGGAATACAATGAGTCATAAACTTCTGCTCCAACTGTTTTCTACAATTTTTCCTTTTTCTTTTGCTTGAAATATGAATTTGATAAGTGTGGAAGTACCATATTGAGTTGACCATTTTGAAAAACGCAAAACAAGCATCGGATTCCTTTTTAAGCGATACTAAAACCGCGAGTTATCCGTTTCTATCGAAATCAAAAAGCTTTTGGAATGTTTTAATGTTAAAAATCCCAGTGGCGTGGCAATTTTTCGACGAATCACATGTTGGTTGCAAAACCAAATAGTCCAAATTCGCCTTACAAGATGATTTTCTTATTATCTCTCTTTGCACACCACTTAGCGAGCGAAAAGTCGCATTTTGGTCGATTTTGGAGCGTCATCTTCAGTCATTGAGCCATTTTCTAAAAATACGAAACTATCGGCGATCAAAAAGAAGACCGAGTCCCAATTCTTCGATTTTTGAACCGCCAAATTAATTGTTTTTTTTTAAATTTTGAGCGCAAATTCGAATTCGTTTTATTTATTTTGAGTAGGTACATATCGACGGGATGCCCCAAATAAATTACTACACCGAACTGTGCTTTCAGTAGTTTCACGGTGGCTTATAATGGGTTGATCAACTATATATTTTATTTTATTAAGACAAACAAGAAAAGAGTATCAAAATGATAAGTGCTTGCATATTTACTCTTCAACCTGAGTGCAATTTAATTTTAAAAAAGTTGATAATGCTCATCAAAATTGAACGTATTACCCAGACGTGATTTGGGCGAGTTTCTAGACTCATTCTCTCATTCTCACTCACATTCTACACATTCAGTTACCAACGACTATTACCGTGATCAAAGACTTTTTGATATCTTTTGCTTTTTATTAAGTTCAGAATTTATATAACAAGCACATGAACTCTGTCATATTTTTTCCAAAAAACGAACAGTTAGAGTACTAGATGATATCAGTACACAACAAACATGTAAATTTCAGTAACTTAAAATACTAACTGTACCATCACTATATTCTGAAAACTGTAGGTCACTATCACAGAAACAGGAAAAATTATGCCACCATTAAAGATATGCACGACTGGTATATACAACAAAGGCGACTTACACGTGTGACGTACAGCAGGCAAAAGTTTGGCACACATCCAACCGCATGAAAAGCTATCCCAGTCATTTCAAACGATCAGTTAAATTAAATTATATTTATTGGAGAAGTGTTGCCATTAGATTGTTCTTTACGTAAACGAGTACTTTCCGTTTTCCTACATTATTGATGTTAGAACACCATACAATTGTACGTACAACCAATTTCCATCGTTCGTCCAAAGAACATGTGATAGTTTTAAATTCAACCCAATTTAACTCATCTTGAAATTTCCTAAATAAATAATTATATACATAAAAAGAAATTAAAGGCTATGAGTATTGTTAGATGTTCGTACATATGAGAGTTCAATTACGATATTCGGCCATAATGTACTAATTGCGCATTTTTTCGAATTTTGTAATTGAACTCTCATATGTACGAACATCTCACACCCGGACTAGAGCTTCTATAGAAATGAAAACTACTTCACACAGTCGCACTGATGAGCGGTATGACCGCGAAACGCGCGTCTGCGAATAGTGAAGATAGTTTTCTAATTAAGCACGATATGAGTATTAATTATATTATCTTGAATTTTTAGGACTGCTCTCCGATAAGTCAAGAATTAAACGGCAAGATACTATGGTGGGGAAATTACACGGAGGACGATTCCGAATGGTATCCTTCCGAACCGCTATGCTTAGACGAAAACTACGCAATCATCCTCAGAAAATGCGAAAACAGCACGTGGAGTCCAGAACCCTATTGCGTCGCAATTCAGCGAAAATTTTCACCGTGCCCGGAGAACTTCACGTATCACGAAGAAAAAGGAATTTGTTACATCGTCGTTGCCAATCAGACTTATCCACCGTCCTGTCCCTATAAGAATGTGGTATCATTCAACGATTACGCCTCTTTAATCGGTAACGAAATTCCTGGACCGGTTTGGTATCCAGCGGTACGCGGAAACGAGACGGGTCTATACCACATGTTCATAAGGGAACCGACGAAATATTTCGGGAACATCGTAAACGTCAAGTATTCTTGGAAAGGCTCCCTCGTCAAGCATTGCCTTATATCACATTCGTACATCAGTTACGAATTGGTTTACTGTCATTCGATATATAACGCCGTCTGCGCTTACAAACCTTTGGGCTATTTAAAGAATACGTACTGTAAGAAAAATTTAGGCGACGAATGTTTTTATAGCGATTACAACTTGACGGAATCGAAATGTTTCTGCATGCAAGACCCAACGGGGAGCTGCAATAGATTGGCCGAATTGAAGAAACCGTATCAAAATTTTATCTTACCCGCTAATCGAAGCGATTGTCGCATCGGATTGGAGATGGACGATAAGTTCCTGTGGACGAATTCGAGGGAGAAGATTTCCTATTCTAATTGGAACCGGATGACCGATTTTAGCAAGAGGTACGGGATTTTAACGGAGGAATGCTCTTGGAGCTTGGCGAGCGAGAACGAATCCAGCTGCATTTTATGCGAGGAATCGACGATGTTCGAACGACCGCAATTATCGTTAACGTTAGATACGAAGAATAAAGAATTGGTGTTGATGGTGGATAATCCGAAGTCTTTATACGTCCCGGAAGATAGCGACGGAATATTCTGCTTCACCGACGCTAGTTGTGGAAGTTCCTATCAGGTTTATACCCCAATCACTTACGATCGGTACGAAGCGATCAATAATACGAGGGTGAAGTATTATTTTTCGTATTCAGTTGATTATCCCGGACACTATTGGTGCGACCTCTTCACTTATCCCGACGTGGATGTGATTAAGACCGATCGACTGCTAGTTTACGATGAAACCATCTACGGAAACGAATTCGTGACGACCATCGTCGTTGAATATAACAGCAGCGTAGATCCTACTTTATTGACGTATTACAATGGGATACACGAAGCCATGCACGACCACTTGTCCACTCCGAACGAAACCCTCCCGTTCGATTTAAGATGGGTAACGATCACGAGTTTGGACGAGAACACGTTTACGGTGGAGTACCTCGTCCACATAACCTCCAAATACATGATCAGCGTCGAAAGCGAATACCAACTGCTCCAAACCCTCCTCGCGTCTGCGGTGGGAAAAGTAGCTTCCATCAAGGGCATCAACGATTTCAGAAGCGTTTCTTACTGTCTACCCGATACCACCGAATCCAACGGGTTGATACTGCAATGGCCCTTGACCAAGATAAACTCCACCATAACCCCGGAACAATTTTGCTTGCACGAAGACGGATCCCCCGTTACCAGGACTTGCTCCGGTGACTTCTTAACCGGGGCTTATTGGTCTGAAGTCGTCGGATTTTGCGACGAAGACCCGCGCCAATCTTCGATAACCGCACAATTGTACCAGCTGGTTCATTCCAACGCCACGCTGAATACGAAATCTAACTATTTAGCGGAAATCACCAAAGACGTGTGTGAATATATCCCCGTTGACATCCACTACATCGCGGAAATATTTGAGAAATCCGATAAAGAGGACGTTTCGAGCGTGGAAAACGTCACCATCGTCATAGATAATCTTATTAGCACGCAAAAGTCGACCTTGAAACAGTCGCAGGCCATTTTAAACTCAACCGATAGGATCTTGTATAATTTCGACATCCTTCTACAGAAATTCATCTTCATGAAACAGCAAAAAGTTAGGTCCAAATACACCATTGAGGAAATCTTGACGAAGAACTTAATCGTTTACGTATTTGACGCGAAGCAGACTGACGTTAGGGGCGTAGCCATATACAACGAAAGCAACGAGAGGCGAGTGGTCAAACTAGGAACTAACGTTTCCTACATCGATTTGATGGACGTGGAGAATTTGGAGGTCGCGGCTTACATCCCCGAAAGCCTCATCGAGCAGATCGGAGAAACGTTAGAGGACAACCAACCGCTCATCGTCATCATAACGATTTTCCTCAACGATTACCTCTTCAACGAGCACACCTCGTGCGGATCCGGAGATCCCTATAAAAGCGTTTTCGGTATCTTGCTTCCGACCATCGACGAAGAATACGAGTCTTCGATTAAAATCGTCTACAACATCACGGGTCCGGATATCGAGGAGCACTGTGCGTATTGGCGTTACGGCCATATCAGCGATTTCGAAAACACCAAAGGCCAGTGGGAATTGCAGAACGAACCGTTCGAAGGGAGCAGCATCAGGGTTTGTAATTTCGAACACACCACTCATTTCGCCCTGCTTATATTAGCCGACGTTTCCTTGTACGAACAAGAGAGCTACGCCAAACACGATCTGGTTTTACACATTATCACGTCGATAGGATCGGGATTTTCCATGTTCGGAATCTTCTGGATTTTCCTCACCGCCGTGTTGTTCAAGAAATGGCGCCAGAATAAGGGAAATCGAATACTTCTTCATTACAGCGCTGTTACTCTACTACAGTTGATCCTCCTGTACATATCCAACGATGCCAGAAACTCCGAGAAGTCCGAGACGTTCTGCATTTGCGTCGGTATATGCCTCCATTACATCGTTTTATCGCAATTCTGTTGGATGCTCGTGATGGCCGTCCTGCATTATCAACGATTCGTCTTGGTTTTCGAGAAACCGCAGCAATGGATTCTCTTGAAGTCTTGTCTTTTCGGTTACGTCATCCCTCTCGTTCCCGTGATCATAAACGTAGTGGTTAAATCTCCATATAATTACATCGTCGGTAATACGGGCATGTGTTACCCAACCGGGGACGGATTCACTCTTTGGTTGTTGATTCCCGTATTGGTGATCGCAACGGTCAACTTAGTTTTCTTCTGCGTCATCATCTGGAACATCTTCCAGGGAAAAGTCAACGATATGTACGGACACGATTTCATTTTAGTTTTAAAATTACGACTGGTCGCGGTGTTATCGTCTCTTCTAGGAATAACTTGGATTTTCGGATTCGCAACTGAATTTTTAAGTAGCATAATTTGTGCGTATTTATTCACAATAACGGCCTCCATCCAAGGATTCATCATATTTTTGGCGTTCATTGTCTTCAACGAGTCTACGCGAAATATGTATTTGATTCTCTTTTGAAAACTAAAACTAAGTATAGGAGGTGGTGAATCGCGTAGAAATTGTTGTTTCTTCACCTAATATGGAATCTCTACATAATACAGTATAACTTTGCCTAACCGGACAGATTGGATTTTGTCCCTGTCCGGATTAGTGAATTTTATCGATTACACAGTTTACACCGTTTTGTACCCAAGCAGCTGAAAGCAGTTTTTGAGGTAACTTTTGGCGCTGATTACGAATCCGCAATCTATTTTCTTTTGCAATCAGGTTAGGTTAAGTGTAAAAGCCGTTTTTACGCGTTTTAACGAAGAATCATTACTTTATTTCGTAAAATACAGGTTGGTTGAAAAGTTTTGAAACCAAAAATGAAAGAATCTGTATTTTTAAATGAAATTAGTTTTTCTTATTCAATATAATCTCCCTCAACTTCAACACACTTATTCCAACGATCCTCCAATAATTTTATACCATTTCTGTAATGATTCTCCGGAAGCTCTGCAAAATACTGTTCCACGGCTGCAATAGCGTCTTCATTCGGCAAAAAACGCTTTCCACGAAGAAATTGTTTCAAATTTCTGATAGAGATAATAGTCGGAGGGAGCCAAATCTGGTGAATACGGTGGGTGTTCAAGCAATTCGTACTTTAATTCGTTCAATTTAGCCATCGTCAAACACTTGTGTGGACACGTACATTGTCTTGATGAAAAATGATTGTTTTCTTCCGTAAGCCGGGCCTTTATCCACGAACTTTTTATCCAACTGATTCCAAAGGTTGCAATAATATTCAGAGTTAATTGCTTTATCTTTATGAAGATAATCAATCAACAAAACCCCTTTTGCATCCCAGAAATCTGATGCCATAACCTTTTTTGCCGATCGTTCTGACTTGATTTGTTTTGGAGCTGAACAACCAGCTTCAGTCCGCTGTAAACGTTCTTGTTTCAGTTAAGAATCATGCTGGTAGGTCCAAGTCTCATCCGTAGTTATAAAACGACGTACAGACTCTGTTTTATTCTGCTTAAAACCCTCCAAATTAGGCTGAGGAATTTGCTTTCGATTCAGTTTTTGTTGAATTGTTAACGAATGCGACGCTAACTTTCCCAACAGCTTTTTCATATGTAATTCTTCTTGTAAAATATGGAGTACTCGTTCATCCGAGATGCCTATGGTGTCAGCAATTTCACGCTTAGTCAAACTTGCATCTTTACAAACAATATCATAAACTTGCTCAATGATTTTTGGTGTTGTTGCACGTTTTTGGACATCCATTAGGTGGTTCATCGTGAACGCTTGTACGACCATGTTTAAACTCTAAAACCCATCGATTCACGGTTGGATATGAAGGAGCGGATTCCTTTAACACTTTTACCATTTTTGTATAAATTTCTGTTGCTGATAAACCTTCCAAAACAAAGAATTTTATCACCGCACGATGTTCGGTTTTTTTCCATTCTAGCAGAATACACTGTCACGTCAATTTCAAATTGCTTGTAAACAAAGAATGAATTGACAGATCGAAATGAACTTTTGTGTTTGCTCAAATGGAAGATGAAATATTAAAACGGCGTGTGTAAATTTTAATTCCACTACTGGCTAATAGACATCGCTTTCAAAACTTTTCAACCAACCTGTACCAAAAGTCAGAAATGAAATGCGGTAGAACTATGTCGTTTGTATTTTTTGGGGACCGTTTCACGTATAAGATAATAATCGCCCAACCCCTCATCCCAAAACCTTTTGTAGTTTTTCTCAATCCTTTGTAAATCTTTATGTAGTCGTTCTCCTTGCTCGTCGCTAGTTCACCCGAATTGTCGGGGAAGAAATCCAGATGATAATGGGGAAAATTGATTTTCAACGACATTCGGCCACCCATTTTGCGGTAATTATTCAATAGATTCTTAACAATCCGTTTATAGTTGTTACTTTCTGTATTTCCAAGGAAGTTTCGAACAGCGCCTTTGAGTGATCCCCAACATTTGGCAAAATTGTTGTCTTCTAATATCTGGTCCAACAAAAATACCTTCTTTGATTTTGGGCGTAGGAAATTTTGGGAAACAGTTTCATTAGATACTGGAAACCCTGTCCATCACGGTCAAGAGCCTTCATGAAATTTCTCGGGAAACCAAGTGTGATGTGTAAAGGTGGAAGTAACACACGAGTTGGGTCAACCAGTGGACTACCAGAGACCCTACAAATTTGAAATCAGCGTGCGAAAATACACAAAAAAAACACTTTTGTCTTCTCGGGTACAGAAGTTGAGCAAAATTTGTAAACCTGTGTTTTCGAAATATTTGAAACAGATATGTACATACATACAGAAATAAGGCAAGAAAGATATTTTTAATAAATTCTAACTACTTTTATAAACACAAACTAAATCATATTCGTACAGAATCGTTTTTCTTAAAATAAACACTGATATATTGCTGCTTCGCGTTTCCCAAAAATGCTTACTGGCCTTTTCATTCAGTCTTCTTAACCTTAACCTCTTGCATTGGAGTGTGATTTTCTCCTTGAATGCATCGCAAATTCACATTCGGAATCGGTATTATTATTGAACTCTTACTATCTTCAGCTTTTGAGGCCTCCACAATTACTTAGTCTTGATGGGTAAAATTTCCTATCTCCTCATTTTGTCCAGTTGCCCAATCAAAGACCTCCTCAGAACTAACATGCGGATCAAAAGAACGCAACATTTCTACAGTTTAGTTTTTGAACTTGTATTTGCAGATTTAGATTCCCACTGTTGTTTTAACTGACCCAAACGGAATTTCATCCTCTTCATACCATTGTCCTTGTTGGCCAGAGTAGCTTCCAACTTTTACTGATATTTTTTCAATTATAGCTTTCATGCAAGTTCATGACAGCTTCCTTCAAATTGTAGCTCTTCAAAATCTTTGTTAAGTCGTTGTCTTGCGATATTAAGTGCGTCAATTTTTTTTTTTTTTCTGTAAGCCACTTTAGTATTTTTTAACTAAATTTTGATCCATTCGATGTATTATGGCCTGTGCAATTGGGAGGTGAACACATACCTTTGAAATTTGAACATTTAATACATCTTTTGCTGAATGTGAGGGAGCGTTACCTATTAAAGGAGGCAAATTTTTTCCTGTCCACGTGTTTAATAAAACAGTTTTTGAACCAGTCCATGAAAATTGCTTAGGTGGTTCACTCTTTCTTGTTGGCTCTATAGTCGACGGGAAGGATTAAAGCATCTGGGGTGGAGGGATTTGCCAACAAGTTGAGTCGCATTTGAACTATGAATGTGATTCTATTCTACAGGGAGCTGAATTTTCCCTTTCATAAACCTAAGTGGAAGTTGGTAAAGTTGTCCAAAATGCAGCACTTTCGTCCGCATGGCTTTCTGATAAATTCACATTGTCAACTAATTGTAGGAATTGCTCTTGAAATGGTGCCACCACACCTATATTACTGGATACTTTTTCCACACAAATTGTTAAGAACCAAAGTCATCTTTCCCGGTTATTTCTCTTAAAAAAGGCTGGATTTCTCACGTCAAATTTCCGATGAAATTGGTACATGAAGGTTTCTTTGTTGTAAAAACCATGTATACAAAGCTTTCTCCACCTCAGGATGATGACCTTGACAAATTTTTTGGAACCTCCATACAACTCCTGTTTTAATTTTTTAAAATTTATAACTCATGGAACTGTACGTACACGCCTGGTTCTTGAAATGTAATTGAAACAAATTGTCTAATTTGACTTTTCTTTTGTTTAGTGTCATATATTGTTGATTTCGGCACTTTAAATCTTTCGGCGATAAAGCGAATACTTTTCCTGCTCTCAAGAACATCTAAATTTTTGCACTTCACTTGAACAGTACATTTTTTTGGTGTGGCATCATTTTAACTAAAAAACTGCACATGTAACTACTAGCATCCACAAACTGACAACGGGGTCACGCAGAAAGCGTCAACGCAAAGCATTTGAGGTAAAAAATGAGGGAAATCCCTGAAATTTATTGACAGTTGAAGTGCGTATGCATTGATGTGTATGTATGTACTAATTGACACGATTTTAAATGTGTCCGGATTATAGAGGTAAATGACTGTCCAAAAAGTCCGAATTACTAAAGCGTCCGAGTTAATGCATATCCGGTTTAACAAAGTTATACTGTAAATGAGAAGTATTAATTCTGTTTTAAGATTTTTTTAGTTGTTAGATGTATTCACAGTTGCCAAATAAAATGCTTGTTTTTGTAATAACGCGTTTTAATTTTTATATCTACAATGATTCAGGAAGGAAGACGATTTCGTTCGAAGGAAATCAACGAACCTATCTACAGTTGGGTTTTGGAACGCACTTTTTGCTTAGAATGACTGCTTCTTGTAGATTATTTTAAGCAAAAGGGGGTAAATCAATATTCAATATCTGTAAAACTGGTTGTGCGAGTCAAGAGACAAAATACCAATCCTCATTAATGTCCTTCCTACCAAACACTACCTCATATTGTCAATCCTTAGGCGAAAATATAACTGAAAATTCATCATTTAATATCATCTAATATAAATTTCTTCATTGAAAGATCGGCAGTTCTTACCAAGGTGGTATACACCAAAACCAATTATAAATTGCAAAATCAAATCTAAACGAAACCGTGTCAAATACAAATTCCCTCCTCTTTACACACAAACTTATATTTAGATGTGTAGTACCTCTGACCGTTTTAGAACTACAACCTCCAAACCAGCATCTACGAGAGGAACACCTTCGGAAATGTAATTGCCGCCTTGCGTAACGGCTAGCGTTCGTAAAAATAATAACAACGCATAATTCATTAGATCTCTTCAAACGGCCATTGCCCATACCGCAAGGCTCTTTTGAAAGGTAATAAATACACTTAGTCGTTCTTGTGCAACAGTAAGTAGAAGATGGACATCTTATTTCATAACGCCCTGGATGCGGCGTAATCCTTTCAAATAGATTGCCACATAGTTCGTATACGACAAATATGTATTGTACTTACGTAGTACGTTCATCTCGAGGATGCAAAGAGATATCGAACATATCCAATGAGAAAGGCAGAAAATCTGCGAGCCACGTTCACTAAATGAGCGTTCCCGGTTCGTCCGCTCGCGGATTACGTAGGCATAAACTCATTTATGGTAGTACAATTTGCTTAATGGTTTTTGATAGTTTTTGTTGAACTGCTATAATGGAATAATGTATGTATTTATACAGAAAATGGTTTTCTTAAAGTAATTGCCCACGTTCACTAGACACCTTGAACGAGAGATACATTTAAGTTTTGTTCTATGCTTGCTATTAATTTTTTCATAGGACGTGAGTCGAAAGAAATTATACTATCTCTTTTTCGCAGTATCTCCTGCTGCCTTGGTCGAGCGTTGGCGTTGAATTGTTTAATGTTCTTTATTCCATTTCCTCCATAACCCCCGATCCTGCACAAGTTCCTTCACTTTTCTTATCCTTCTTCCTCTCTTTTCTCCTATTTCCTGTATTTTTGAATCCGTGTTTTTCTGGGTCTCCCCTTCCTTCTAATCTTGGATCTTTTTGCTTCGTATATGGTCTTAACTAATCTGTCCTCACTCATCCTACGTACATGTTCAAACCATCCCATTTGTTCCCTCCCAATAGCTTCTATTATAGATTCCCGCTTGAGGTCACTTCTTATTTTCTCATTTCGAATTTTATTAAATTTCGTTCTTCCGCTTATTTTCCGAAGGTACTTCATTTCCGCAGCATTTATTACACTATCATGCCTTTTTGTCTTGTCCACGTTTCACTTGCGTATGCTATTGTAGGTACTGTAACTGCTTTGTATACATGTAACTTGATTTTTTTGTCTATTTCTTTGTTCTCCAGAATAGTTTGATTAATGGCATCGTATATTATATTTTTCCTGTTCTATTGGCTACTTCTGCATCAATCTTTCCGTCATTTGATATTATAGATCCTTAGTTTTACTCTTTCTAATTCCTCTCCTTTATAAAATATGTTACTTCTGCTTCTGTTACCGTCCGCCCTCCGAAAGAAATTATACCAAAAACTGAAGCCAGGATGTTTCCCGCATTTTCTGCCTAATTTAAGGATATTAATATGGTATTAACATAAAAGGTAACATTTCTCCAGAACAAAAGCCAATTTAATAAATCGAAATTATCGCTCGCTCGACCAAAATTAATCGTCCTAAGAAAATTAGATGGGATGAACTTTGGCTGTTCGACCTACAACGAAAGTTATGCAAAAGATCTACACAATGCAATACGACCACTCATGGAAAACGAAATAACCGCTAAATAAAGTCCACCGTTATTACGAGAACTTCATGAATTTATACAACAAAATATATAAGAAAAACAGTAGTGTTTACATTTTTGAGCAAATAGTTAGCAATTGATGTTTGTTTTGTATTTCTAATATAATCTTTGTAAACACTAGCGTCATATTGTGTTAAAAATTAGAAAATATTTGAAAACATTTTACCGTTGTTAAAGCATAAGTAATTCTTAAAGTCTCCTCATGTTAAACAACCCTCATTCAAACTTATTATGGTAACTTTGTTTCCACACTCACCCTTACCACAGAATAGCCAGAGCGCAATACGTGTCGGCAGCGGCAGCCTTGATGTTCATGTAGTCGATTTGAATATCCTCGAAATAGCTCAGAAGTTAGCCGGCGCCATTTTGAAAATACGAAAGGTGCACATTTGTTCGTATTAATTGAAAAGTATTAGAATTTTGGATATGTTAAAAGAATGGTATTTGCTAAAAAGTTAAATCTAGATTTTCGAACTCAGTCGCTTCTGTCTATTCTGTGTGTTTACTCTGAGAATCAGTTTCAAATTCGTAACATAAAAATTTAAAAGTTATTAAAATTTAAAAATTGCACTTATAAACTGATGGAGGAAAGTAAGAAACAATATTTGCAAATTGAAATACCTCAATTTAAAAACAATAGCGTATGTATAGTGACAGAATGGACTCCAAATCTATCGCAAATCGCAAATTCAAAACTACGACGGTTTGCTAAAGAGTCCTACCGTTACAGAGTGAGCAAAGTCAAGTGTCCTGTAGTGGTAGGATAAAAGTCCCTAAACTAGGATAGTTTGATATTTTACAGTTATCTACCCTGACTAATGCAGTTTGTCACTTCTGCTGTCAGTTTTATATCGTTCTCTATTGCTATTTTTACCAAGTTCTTCCTATTTTCAGTTATTATTTTTAATCTGTCTTTATCAAGACATTATCAGCAGTCTATATTGAGTTTTACGGTATGTAGACAGCAACCATTAATAATATAATCTTTTTACGTCAATGTTATGATTGTTTTCGCAGGTATAACGACATGCTGTTTACCGATCAAGGTACGTTCATAGTAATGGCACATTTTCGTAGTGATCAAGAAGGAGACTGGACATACTCGCTCCAATCCTGCATAAATCAATTTGCAGCAAGATATCCAGAGGAAGAAATTATTTATGGCACGTTTGTCAAGCATAAGAATAGGCTCGTAGAACGATTTATGGAAATATGTAGGTAGCATATCAAAATGTAAACGGGAGTATACAACTGTTTTAAATGAAGATACTTTGGCAGATATACGTAATAGGATTGAAACTAGTCCAAATAAATCAATAAGAAAATTATCTCCATAGACAGGTAGGCATCTTTTTTAAACAAAACATATAAGTAAATAAGAAAATATTTGTTGTAAGTGTGTTGTAGTAGTGCTCATACAGCAGTTAAAAAACATTTACAATTAAAATCATATAAAATATCGGTCTACTAAGAATTGTGTGCTCGTGATTTTGGTAGTCGAAAAGAATATTGCAATTGGTTCAACAATATATTTGATAATAATGAAATATTAGATAAGAGTTTTGTTTCTGATGAGGCTTGGTTCCACTTGTCTGGATATGGTCATCCGAGAATCCACATGTGTTCAGAGAAACAAGTTTGCATCCTATAAAAGTTGAAGTTTGAGTTGCTATGTCATGTAGACACATTGTGGGACCAGCATTCTAATTTTTTGATTAAAGATTAATAACAGAGGCTGTTGGCCATCAAATTTCCCAGATTTAACTCGGCTACATTTTTATTTTGTTGGGATACTTGAAAAACAAAGTCTTTGGCAACGCACTGGATATTTTGGAGGAACTGGAGCATTCAATAACAGAAGCAATACATAACATAAATATGAACATATTACAAAATGTGTTTACCAATATGAGGAGATGAGTAGATTTATGTTTACAGGCGTTTGATGGTCATTTTGAACACTTATTGTAGTGATTTTTACAGAAAAATTACTTCTGTACAAGGGAAATGCAAAATTCTCAATTAGTAACTATAGCGAAATCAAACCTTAGGATAAAAGAGAAGTTACCTATGACTTCTCATCAGATTTGCTTCGAGTATACTTCATTAGAAGCATTCTAAAGCATATTTAACTTTAACTTTTACCTGCCACGCCACCCTGTGGCATAGATGGCACAATAGGGCATGGTAGCAGCGTAGAGAGTCATTTGTTTATAAATATTGTATTTGAACATAAAATCACTTCAAAAAATTAAGAGATGTTCCTGATGTGTGGATTTAAACGATCCCGTACGAAACTGAAATCAATTCGAAGGTTAAATGTTTAGAGTAGATTGTAATACCTCAAAAAGTGAGAAAAATTACCGCTTGTACTAAAAATGTCTAGGAGATGGTAAAACTTTGAAGCCATATTTTGTAGATATACTACATATTATAAAAAATTCTTTAATTTTTTAACGGAAAACAGTAGCATCGGCAACTGGAAGAAAAATCAGTTGAGTTTCGGTACACGAACAAAGTTGATCACAAGCAAATTTATGCTGGGATTTTTGACGATCCTAGAAATAATTTAATCCAACAGCAATGATTATATCGTTCTTTCTAGCCTTAAGTCGTGAAGCGTTTTATTATTATTATTAGCATTATTATTATTAGCATTATTATTATTAGCGTTATTATTATTAGCATTATTATTATTAGCGTTATTATTATTATTATTATTATTATTATTATTATTATTATTATTATTATTATTATTATTATTATTATTATTATTATTATTATTATTATTATTAAATTATTCCCGCTTTCCTTCCTGTGACCGGTGATGTTATTATTGTTGCCTTCGGGAATTGTTAAAGGGTTAATGTTGATTGGTACACGTCTATACTATAACGAAATCAAGGAAAGCCTTCACCATCACCGTCACAATGTGTCTATTATTCAAAGCGGCAAAGTATTAAATTAAGTATTCTACCACTTACATATTGCTATTTTACCGTTTATCAAAAATACAACAGCTACTTAGGCCCTCGATACATTTAAAAGTCAGCTTTTTGATATTCTGCATGGAAAAGCTTTTGCAAAAACCGGTCTCAACGCATTCATTGGTAAGGGAGAATATTTCTTTTCTATCTCCCTCCTATATAAATAAGAACATACATTTACGTTATGTGTAACATTTTTGGTGAAGCATATCGAAGCGTTTGATATTTTTGACGGAAAATTAAAATAAGGAGTCCAATTTGATCTAAAACGTAGAAAGAAAACGTCGTGCCGTTATTAGAAAAGTCGTTTACCAAATTCAAACTACTACTACGTCATCGTACCTATATTTTAAAAACTTTTAACAGCACTTTTATTAACGTAGTAGCATCGTATTCGCTAATTCCGAATAACAGGTTTTTAAAATCTTTCGCGATCTTGTCGTATGTAAGCCGGCCGTTGCTATTTAATCTGTATTCTAGTGGGATATTGAACGAGTTGCACCAGCAGTACCAGGATATTTCATCGACGGACCACTGACCCCGATAGTTTTCTACAATTCCTATATTAGTAACTTGTACCTTTTACTTATCTGAATATTGCACCTTCTCTATTTCCGTTTTCGAATCTTCTCGTGCGTGCATTCTGTTATCGAAGAACGCACGTTTTAACCGTAATTAAGTAAATTTGAAACACGCGCATACCTAGAGCTTTACATAACGAAGTTATGCTGTTCGATGTATCGAAGTATGCTTATGTTAGAGTTAGAGAAACGTGGACCCCCTTTCTAATTTTCAAATCTCTCATTAATAACGATTGATATCTGACTTTTTTTTAAGCGTCTTAAAATGACGGAGCTAATAACTAGTTTCATGTTCGTGGAAAGGAGTGCTAACAACAACAATATAATTTAATCGGTTTAATTAAACGCGCTATGTAATCTGATATCTTTCCCTATTGATGTTTTTTGATGATTAAAAGAGAGTGGTTCTATTAAGGATGCACTTAATCGATTCGGATGTTCTGTAAAATACATACATATATCCGGAATAAGCCTGATCAATAAACCCGAAGAGGAGAAACGACACCAACAGTTTCATTTTTAACGCATAAGTTAGTTTGCTTTTTGAATTGAACAACTAAGGCAGTGTATAATATACAGGGTTAGTCAAAAACATGGGGACTGCGATTTATTGTAGTTAATATTCATTCTAGGAAATTATGTTCAATACAAAAGATTTTATGGAATTTCGATCTACATTTTAGAAAGCTTGGATTTTTTCAATTGTTTTTGAGTTGAGTTTCAATTGTTTTGAGCCTGTCCGTGTATTCTTTTTTAATTTGAACTTGCTAATTTTACTCTCCCATTCGATAGAGATTTTTTCTCTTTACAATAGTTTTTAATTTACTTAATAATATTTTTACAAGAAAGATCCGTTCAAGGTACTACATCTAAGCCAGCTATCGGTTACAATCTTATCAGTAAAAACAAATTAATGACTAAATCAATTAAATTAAGTGTTCAAATTGTCTTCCATTTGTAATTTGACAATGACCAAATCGATTTACAAAACTCCGAAGGGAATTCTCCTAAAGTTCATGAGGAATTTCTTGTATCGTCCTGGTAGCTCGGATTTTAAAATTTTCGATGTCATTGGGCTTGTCTTTGTCAACTTTATTTTTTACGTATCCCTAAAGACAAAAATCTAAAGGGCTTAAATCAGGCCAACGAGGTGGCCACTCAATGTTTCCTCGTCTCCCAATCCATCTGTTTGGAAGAACGTTATCCAGATATTGACGAACATTTATACCACAATGCGGTGAGGCGTCGTCGCGCTCGAACCAGATACTGTTATTGGGAAGATGTTCGTTGTTTTCATGTAGATAGGACGTAGCACAAGCAGACATAATTTGATGTTGCAATAATTACAAATCCAGAGCGGGAATTAAATGGCCATTGATGGAAAAGCGACCGATAACATTATCCCCTAGAATGCCAACCCAAACATTAACTTTCTGGGGATACTGCGCATAGTGTTCCAGAAACCAAAAAGGATTTTCAGGGGACCAGCATCTGCAGTTATGTCTGTTTACTGTACTGGTAAGGCAAAAGTAGTTCTTCAGAGAAAAAATATTGTTGACGAAATTTTCATTATTATTGAAAATATTTGACCATTTTCCCACAAAATTGAAGTCTCCTATCAAAATCATCTTCCGTCAACTCGTGTAAAAATTATACTTTATGAGGTGTATACTTTTATACCAATAACTGCGAAATATTGTGATTGGCCGCTCATTGGTTGGTTGATATATGAGGATCTTCAGATACATCCAATAAAACAAAAACTTATACCTTTAAGTGTCGAGAAGCGTGAGCACACCAAATTCTCCTTGTTGCTCATCGAAATACTGACCTGAACAACGATTATTTAATTAACTAATAGCCAAGCTAACTAGGAATGATAGGCTGCTGGCTGGTGCACTATAACGTAACCACCGTTAGAAGATAATCAATATAAGAATAATAGCCTATTACAACCAATTCGAGAAAATAGTCGAAGATCAAAGTCGAATAAGATCCGAATCTTACATCTTCATAATCTTTCATATTTTTATGATTGATTTGATAACTCAATTCTTTGAGTATAACCCAAATTTGAAACTGGTATATTGTTTTTTGCTAGAAGTAGAAGTAGTGAAAAATCGTCTCTCTGTCGTGAACTTTAGTTCTTTACAGATCCCTTCTTAAAATCCTTAATAAAAATAACGTGAAAACGCAGAAAAACAGAAAAATCGAGCTAAAATGATGAGCGATGAAGGGCAAGTATTATTCTTTGTGAAATCAAGAACTACTATTCAACCAGATAATAAGCATATTATTATAGGCTACCCCAGAACTAGTCTAATTCGTGCAAAGTCAAAATATGTAAGAAAATATTTCATTAAACGCTAAAGATCAAGTTATTTTCTTAAAGTATGTAAATGCACGTTTTTTACGCTTTTTTGTACTATAGAAAAACGTACTGATAAAGGTTTATATGGTAGACTGAGTATCACCGTGTCGATTTATTTGATAAAGCAGAAATCAATAAAAAGATTGACAAGTCAATTATCTTGATGACAACACAACACAATGTACACAAGAGGCACTAGTGTATACAACAGCCATCATACAAAGCTGATACTACATTAAATATCTAAGCACTTGCATTTTTGAAACCTAATTTGCAATGAGGAGGAACTTCCCAGCAATCCTCTGATAACCAGATTCTGAATATCGAGGATTTTAAGTTGCTTGTTGTCAAATGTATTTTGTTCTTTGTTCTTTTATCTTAGCAGATTTGAATCAGTGCACATATTGCTCACTACTAAGGCAAATTAGAAAAACGAGTTGCCTATATTGACTATTTCGTTGTAGATATGAGCAAGCAACTAAGAAAATTCTGTACAAAGCTTACATACGAAATTCTACCATCGTCATAAACTTGCAACAAGAACATACCTACAAGTGTCACATCAAAACTATCTTTTGCGAGATACAAATCCTCAACATATTTGAACTCACGTATTAACTTGTTCCCTTTGGCGTTTTCTTTCGATTGGGCCTTGCGTATTGTAGCACAACATTATTTGCCCTGTTTTAGCATTGCGTTATATTGCAAAATTACCTGGTTCTTTATTATAACAATTTCCTTCTTCAACGCAGTCGATTACTATATCTTGTCGTCGCTATGCGTCTGGCTTTTATTGTTCATCTTAATGCATTTTAAACGTTTAAAATTTTGAAGAGCGTATATTTTCCACATTTGCTTACAACTTAAAATAGCTTAAATTATTATATTAATGGCAGATCAAGACTTATTTTTTGACGGTTCCTTTCTGTATTTTCCAGCAGCAATGTCCAACAGTAATCGGCCAGCATGCTTGGGTCGTGCTCGTCGTAGGCTTTTCGGGAAATATCTAAATGCGAATGAAGAAAATGTATCTCAGCGATACATTGCAACCAAGAGCTTTATAATTCCTTCCAGAAGGTCTTTATTTACTGGTATTTCCAAGAAAGTGCTGGACTATTTTGCTGGTGCTTCTTGTTCATTTAGGAAGACGTCGAACTTAGGATCGTTCATTAATTCTCCAATTTGAGGCTCAACAAATATACTTGTCGTGATTTTTACATTACTGGTCCGTGGAAACTTGTTTTTTAGAAAGCTAAAACCGTCTCCATTCCGTTTACAACATTTTTTATCAATCTAAATTTAATGTGTAGAGGTGGCAGGCAGACTTTCTGGGGATTCAACAGGGACTAACTGACGACATTGGTTGTTCCCAGAATGATCTGTCTTCTTGGTGGCCATTGTTTGTTTACATAATGGTTTTGTCTATTTCTTCTGTCCCACTCCCACAAGAAACGGCAAAATTTGGTATATCCTAGTTGAAGACTGAATAGAAGGGCAAGACTTTCAAATGTCCGCAAAGGTCAGGGCCAGACATGTCTTTCATACTGAACCATCCTCGTTGGGAGAAGATCAAAGGTTAACTGGCAACAATGAAAAATGCAATTGCGAAAAATTGAACGATTTCTGAGGATCACCAGGAGACGAACTAGCTCTTCATCTTTACAATTTGATATTACTTGAAATTTATGTTCCACCTAAAAATTTAGTAATATAAGATAAAAAATGAATTGACACTAGATCGCATCGTTAAAATTTCCCACTACACAATTGTTTATTATATCCAGGAGAATATGTTTTGCTAGTAACGAGGCTAACAGCTTTAAACTGTACTTTGCCGAATTCAATAAGGTACGGTGTGAAGATGCGAGTTTCATCGAAATAGTGTATGGAATGTCAGTGTACACGCAGTCATTGTAATTAGTAATCAGAATAAAGATAAAGAAAAGGGAAATTAGGTTCACCTAGAAACATTCTTATATTTTTACTAACACTAAAGTATACATTATTTACAGATAGGAAACGTACGATTCCTATCCTATTCCTATCTTTAAATGCCGTAGTCACTGGTTTTAAAGATATATATTGAAAACATGAAATACTCTAAATTATTGTTTTGAATAATGTCGAGCTGAATCTTATGGAAAATTTTATAGCAATAAGATAGGGTTCAAAGTTTCCAAAACTTTATCTAAATATGTACACATCGTTAAGTTGCAAATTTGTTCCCATTTTTTACAAACAAAAATTCTACTTCCTAGTTGCCTTTAAAGGAAATTATCAAATGTAGATCCTTTGCTATGGATAAACATTTCCTTTCCTTTTTAACTACATGTTTGCGAATAATTGTAAAATGTTTCCATTAACGCATTCCACTACAAGAATTGAATTGCGCAATTTTCCACTTTCTTTGTTTTGTTGTCTGATTGCAATAAAAATTTTGAATGTTTACTTGAAAAAATGAAAGTTGCAGAACCGAATTCATTTCTCTGGTGTTACACCAAATTAAACACGGTAGGTATTATATCAGAATATGAAGTAGCAACGATAATTAGATGTAATCATATACGGTGCTAGCTAGTCTTTCCTGTGTATATATATCTTTCTTTAACGAGAAGCAATTCTTGAAGATATCTTTGGTATTTACCAGAAAGATTTGTTTTTAAGTAACTTCGGTTATAGACCAGCTTTCTCCCACTTAATTTTCTTATTAACCTAAATACGAAATTAGTAAATTTTGATTTTCTCTTTATTAAAAATATTTCAATATAATTTTAGTGATAATTAAAATAAGTTATGTTTATGATTTAAAAGCGGACATTTCGTCCTCTTCATAAAGCTTGCACGAATGCATTTGTTATGGTGGCGTGACGGTATGCGGTGCACCGGATAGACATATTAAAGGCCGCTCATCCATACGCGACGTTGTGTATATCATTTTACACATGGATTCCTTTCTACCTGGATCTAGGCAGGTGTTATCCGGAAGAATACACGCAGCTTAAGCTTTTTTAAAACTCGTTGTTTATGGTCAATGTTCGAGTGATCGATGTGGGAAGTAGTCGAAGAATTTCGGCGGCCACGCTGGTGCTAGTTGCAACTTATTTATTCATTTACTTAAGTTTATGAAATGTTAAATGATTCCCATCTGTTAAAATTTTACGTAATTTTTTATGAAAACTTAGCTATAACACAGCCCGACAAAGAAAAATTTGTTGCATCAAAAAATATTTCAAGAACTCTGATTCCAAAAATACCATTCCGTTTCTTGTATCAGCTCTAATTGCTGAGATAGACAAAAATTAAACATTTCATGTATTTTCATTCATATTGCTACAATACATCTTCTGAACAGACCTTCTTTTCTATTCTAGTTGTTTATTACAGTTGTTTTTTACTTCCCTAATCTTTCTAGGTAAGAAACTATTTATTTACCATCTTAAACTCCCTCAATTACCCCCAATGGTTTCCAAGAATACCGGCTTTAATGTGTTTATGCAATAAACAGTTTTCAAGAATGTAGGTCATAAAGGATTTATGAAAATATCGGTATAATTGGTATTTAAGGTTTACTTTCCAATAATATCCGCATAAATAACTATAAAGATAACTACGTGTCAACCCTTGATTCAGTTCAAACTTAAGCATTCTTGCAAGCGCGCTTGGACCAGAAGTGTTATTAAAATCATGGCTTCTACAAACAGACATCTTTGTCCTAATCATCCAGTCGTTCTTTTGCTATATATGTGGCCAATACATATTAAGAAAGAGTAGAAAACCAGTTTGGGAGTTTGTAAAAAACGGATACATGGCCTATTTTGGTGTTCATCTAGGAAATTAAGATAAAACTTGGACGTCACCTGTTCCCTGAAATCATGTGTGTTGAGAACCTGCGCCACTGGGCAAAGGGACAAAGAAAGTGTTTGAAATTTGGGATTCCAGTGGTATGGAGGGAAGCAAGAAACCACTTCGACGATTGTCTAGTGCATATAAAGGGTATTAAACGGAATGATCGACATAAGTGGACATATGCCAATTTGGATTCAGCGAGAAGGCCTATTCCACATTCAGAAGAATTACCAATTCCAATATTTACTAACCTATATATATATTGCCAGAGGATGATGATGAAATGTCTTCTTGTGAACATGAAAATAGTGAATTTCAAGGAGACTCAACATGTCCAGAAATGTTTACCCAGAAAGAATTAAATGGCCTTATTAGAGATTTAAACCTTTCAAAGGAGTCTTCGGAGTAGCTTGCTTCTAGACTTAATGAAAAAAGACTTCTTTTAAGGAAACAAAAATTATGTATTACCGTAAGACAGAAAAAGATCTTCTGTCATTTTATTCTCAGGAAGATACCTTGGTATTTTGCAACGACATAAAAGGACTGTTACAAAAAATGGGTACATCAACTGATTGGTGACTTTTTATAGATAATTCCAAAAGAAGTCCGAACTGTGTCCTTCTACACAATGGAAGTAAATATGGGAATATTCCAATTAGGCATTCCACAAAGGTGAAACAGGATTATAAAACAATACCTCTACTTCTGAGAAAAATTAGCTGTTACACAAATGGGTGGATGATACGTGTTGATTTAAAAATTGTAAATTTCCTTTTAGGACAGCAATGTGGATACACAAGATAGCCTTGTTTTTGTGTGTTTGAGACAGCAGAGCGGTAGATCAACATTGGATAACAACAAATTGGCCTAACAGAGACGCTATAGTAGAGGGAAAAGCCAATGTTATTGATGAAGCATTAGTAGAACGAAAATAAATAATTTTATCTCTCTTGCATATTAAACTAGAGCTGTTGGACAATTTTTGAAAGCTTTAGATCAAACTGCTCTTTGTTTTCAATACTTGGTAAATCAATTCCCTGCAATCAGTAATGAAAAATTCAAAACGGAGATATTAGATGGACCTCAGATAAGGCGACTTATAAAAGACCCACACTTCACAGAATCAATGACTGAAATTGAGTCCAATGCATGGTCTTCCTTTGTCAAAGTCGTGCATTTTTCTTGGTAATTATAGGTCTGAAAATTACGAACAAATAGTGGAAGATATGCTTAATAACTATCAAATTTTGCGTTGCCATATGAGCATTAAGGTCCATTACTTCCACAGTCATTTAGAGAGATTTTCTGCAAATTTTGACGACTTTAGTGGCGAGCAGGGCGAACGATCCCACCAGGATATTAGAATAATGGAAGAAAGGTACCAGGGCAGATGGGACACACACGTGATGGCTGATTACCGCTGGAGTATTAAAAGAGACAAACCCTCTCAGACATACGCAAGAGAAGTGCTCAAAAGAAAGTTTTTAAATTAATTAGCTACTAATGGAAATATCTATTTTGGGTAATAATATTTGTAAATATTTGTTTTATAGAATAAACTTATTTTCTTTTATTTGTGGTTTTTTTATAGGTTGTATTGGAACCAATATTTACTGACATGCAGGAATAAGACTAGCTAAATACAAATACGTGCTCACATCTTTCGAAGACGAGCTGATAGAGAAAATCTGATGGTAGTTTGGGATTCAACGTACCAAAATTAGTTAAGAACTGTTTAAAGAAAGCAGCAAAATATGTGTTGACCAGCGTAATAATTGCCGTCTATTGATCTCCTGTAATATCTTTTCTAAAATTTACTTTAATATAGGGGGAAAGGTGCAACGTCTGCTAATTTTTTTCTAAGAATTGCATATCATCTACTACACTAATTAGCATGCTAACAATACGAACTAATTTATAATTTTTTCCCAAATTCTTTTTCCCACAGAACAAATCCCAGTTATTACGCGTATTATAGGCAGCTGTATTGTTAAAAGCGTCTTAATTTCATTCGCAAATTGAATGCAACTAGCCGAAGAAACACTTTCGCCAAATTTGATTGTCTATCGTTCCTGCAAGTCCCATTAATGCCGAATCCGCCGAATTATTAACGGCAACCTCGAGTAAACGGGAAAACGTTCACAGAATCGCGGAACAGAAGATTGTCGAAAAAAAGTCTTCCGAGAGTGACTGCGCTCGCATCTCGAGTATACATTCTTAGCCGAAGCCCACGGGCAGGACAACTTTCTACACTACGTTCGTACGTACGCTCGCGCACGCACACAGAAACACAGCAGACAACCGAGACGGTACCGTAGCCTCTTTCTTTCCACACTAGGCACCGCTTCTTCTTCTTCGTCTTCGTCTTCTTCTTCTTTCCTCCTCGGAAAGAACCCCTTCTCTAATGAGCGACGTTGGGTCTTTCGGAAAAAGTAGACTTCTTGGACCGTCGTCATCGTCAATCGAACTCAGTCATCAATTTCTGTCGCAAGAGACAATGAGACGACGTCTTAGTGGATGATAAGTATAGAGCCAGGTGGTTGCATCAATATTTCTTGGCCTAGTAATAGATGTGAAGAAGGTGTTTGTTGCTATTATTGTTGCTGTTATTGTTCAGTGAGCAATTTCTTTTGTGCGCCCGATTTCGGGAAGAAGAGAGATGCTGTTGAAAGCTGTGAGTTTAATTTATTTTTATCCTATTTGTGTGTTATCCTTGATGTGCTTCTAAAACACTTGACAGTATACAGTAGGTGCCGTAAAAAAATTTAAAACCTTAAAATGCCGAATTTTGACTAATCCTACAGTTTCACTGACAGTAAATTTTGCCGATATTGTTTTTATTCAATTTTGGATTTGATCTCTGTTGCCTGATATTACCCCTATCTTCGTGTGTTGTTAATACTGTATTCCTTTTTTATTCCTGTTGTTTTGTCAAGACGTACTATGACTTAATTGAAGCACATTTTTACATTAGAGCTTCAAACTCACATGTTCCGATGTTAGGAACTGAAACAGACTATGAAAAAGGATTACTTTTGAAGAAGATGGCAGCTTTCCTAAAGAAGGAGTAGTTTTCAGGCTCTAAGGTACTTATTTTCAAGTTCGCTTAGAGTTAAATTTTTTTTTTTTCGTCGGTTCGAAAACAATTTCGAAACCTGTATATTTTACTTCTAAAAGGTTCTAATTTTTTACAATTTTAAGAACTCAGGCAGGTCTAACCTTTCTACAATAATAAGTGCAGAACCAGCAGCTTTGCAGGCTTGAAATTTTAAATACCGCATATTCGATACGGTAGTTAAGACTTGTAAAAGAGCATTTTTGCAAATTCTTTTGTTATTGTTGCTTTGAAGTCCAAAAAGATGGCAATGCCATGGTCATTTGTTTATTCCTGAATTGGGGTTAAATTCAACAACAAACAAGGAATTTACCAAAAAAACTCGTCGATAGGTCGTAGCTATCGTAACGAATACACGGTATGCAAATTTTCGAGCCTGTAAACTTATTGGTTTTTCACTTATTATTGAAAAAAAAAAAAAAAGTTGCAGAAGCTCTTAACATTGTAAAAGCTAGTATTTTATCGTTGCACACACTACTTTTAAAAGTCAGATATACAATTTTCAAAATAGTTTTGGAACCAATAATTTTTTTTAAGTTTAACCGATCTTGCAGGAAAGTACCTTTCTTTCCTTACCTTACCTTCTTTCTTGAACCCACTGACTTTTGCATCTCCAATGTCGACAATTTTTTACTCATTTAGAAAAACATTCGTTTTTTAAAGAATATTTTAATTCCACACTTTCAACATCTGAAGCATTACTTTATATAGCTTCTTTAGCTAAAAAGAGTAGGGTACTATCATAAGTCTTCTATCTATCCCGAAAATTTGGTTAATTTTTGCTAGTTCCAATATTTTTAAGTTACAGAGTGATCCAGAATGATTGACGTGTGCCGCTCTATACTAATATGACATTTGCCGCTCCATATGCATGCGTTTAACGATAAATTCCATAGGCGTGCCGATAATGCATTGCTTTTGTCGAATTTTAAAACAAAATTTATATCAAATTCTTGAAAACTGCGAATTAAAACGATGGAAGAAAGGAAGAAAGTAACGAGTAAGGTTATTACTTTATTTGCCCAAATATAGAATTAAGCTGAACTTCAAATAATCGCTGGTCAAAACCATCCTAACCTAAAAATTGGGAGTTAATACTGATTAACATTTTCAGTTAATAAACCTAGTAAAATATAATATTTTCGCCGTTTTAGTCTTGAAGAAGAATGTTTGTGATAAAAGAAGTGAAAAACGATCGGAATAATCGCTAAAACTTGCACGAAAACGGTAATGAAATAACCAGTAAAATGACAAGTGAGAATTTTATCTGCACGCCTATGATGAGGGCACTCATCAACGTAGCGAATCATAATTGAACTATCAATTTTCCCTTGGAAAGTAGTTTTGATAATAAAGCGATAATACAGTTGTCACGTGACCGTCAATCATCTGGATCACTGCGTATAAGAAATTACTACTACTAAGGTTCGATAAAAGAGTGGATCACGTGTTATCATTAAGTAGTGCAAACCGGACTGTCACTCCTTCAATGATAAGTTATCATTGAATAGTAAAGTTCGAAGGAGTGACAGCGTGAGTCCGATTTATACTACTTAATACGTCATCCACTCTTTTATTAAACCCGGCGTCGATCATATCACAATCATTATTGCTTATCTTTTGCTTCGTATATACTTACAGCTCATTTCTGCCTCGAATTCTTACTGGTAATATAATCGAAGCCAAATTTATGTTTGCTATAATATTAGGAAATGTGGTGCATATATTAAAAATTCATTGTGTCTTATACTGTAATATGTTACTATCTTCATTATGAAGTATAAAGATGAAATTGACGAATGGAGTTAGGTTTTTAATCCTCTTTATTTGCTCGGGCCTAAGATCGAATATTACGTTCCTTAGGGATCCTAAGAATACTTTCTTGCTCTTGGTCATATAATTAAAGCCGTCCCAGTGAACATTTTTTTAAATTTCGCGGATAATTTAAGTTGGTAGTTCCAGCAATAGTGGACATACTCGCCAATTTTTAAGCACAATGCATGCGAATGTATTCAGTCTTGCCAGGAATACCAACTCAAATTATCCGCGAAATTAAAAAATTATTACTGGGAAATTTCTATTTTCTACGAGATTAGGAGAGTAGTCCACATCTCTAATTATTGATCTTACTTTGTTTTAACAATCATCTCAGGACTTCTGCTGTTTTTCTCCCAATATATTAGTTAGAAGAATGAAGATGTTCTAGAATTGAAAAAGTCGTTTTCTTGCGGACTTCTGATCAAATATTATTACTCTTTTGAAGATAGTGAATGTCAGGAATTGCTTCTTGCTCGTTTCCTATAATTGAAGCCGTATTCCTGTTTACTATAAGGCTAAGTATATTGGTCTACATCTAATACATCTCCTAATTGTTGGCTTTCGTTCTTTTTAACAAACATTTCAGAAAAATTGCTATTATATTTGCATTATCTTAATCCCAGACTTGAAGATGTACTGATAATGGTGAATAGAAATTTTCTGATAATTTGGGTTTTTGATCGCATCGCATCGATTTTTCTTGCGGTCTTCAAATCAAATATTATTATTTTTTGAAGATAGTGAATGTCAGGAATTGCTTCTTGCTCGTTTGCTATAATTGAAGCCGTATTGCTGTTTACTATAAGGCTAAGTAGATTGGTCTACACACATCCCCTAATTGTTGGCTTTGCATTATCTTAATCCCAGACTTGTTGCTCCAATACGTATTGGATAGTAAAGTTATTATATCTACAGCTGACTTCAGACCAAGTCGTATATACTTAATGGTTCTAGATTTCAAAAATTGTTGGTTGCTTCTATTCATGATATAGAAACTGAATACCTTTTGCTCATCCAATTCGTATCAAATTATTGATGCTACGTTACTTATTTATAGCGCACAACAGGACGTGGTATCCTAGGGCAATGAAAAACAATGCACTATGATATTGATACAATTAATGTTATTTCTGTTTTCTGTATTTAAATTGGTGTACGATGTTCATCCACTCTCTTCTGTTTTGTGCCTTTTTGTTCCAGTCCTTAATTATCATACTCCTCAGATCTTCTTGCACTTTGTCGACTTACCTTGCCCCTTGTCTGTTTCTTCTTGTATCTACCGGCTTCCTTTGAAGAACCAGCTTCATCGTATCTCCTTCCGGACATTCTTTCTACCTGTCCTGTCCATCTGATTTTGTTTGGGCTTTAGCAAACATGATAATGCTAGGCTCAATGTAAAGTGTCATTAGCTCTATTTTAGCTCGTCTCTCCCAACCTTCTTCTTCCCGAAGATTCCGCATACCTTACTGAGTACCCACGTTTCGCAGACGTCTGTTACTGATGCCCTTATCATCGTCTTATAGATACATTCTAAGTTTACATTTTCTGGATACATGTTTTCACCTTATTTGAGACTTTAGGCTTCCCCTTTGCTATTCTTGCGTCCAGTATCATCTTCGCCAATCACCACACTCAGGTATACAATTTTTTTACGTTTTATACTCTTCGTAGTTACACAGAGTCGCTGTTAATTCTTTTACTTTGTTTAACTCTGTACCTTCCATAATCACGTACTTGGAAATTCGGTTTAGAAATAAATGTGAACAACATTTATTTTCAAACCGAATTTCTTCGCCTCCTCATCATTTTGTTCACAACTCTCTTTAACACTTCTTGGGTCATCTGCAAAAGTTATACATTCAAAGTCAAAATCAAAATATTTAATTGTATTAAACAAAGTTTTGTAACACATCAATTATTTCATTTTACATTTTGAAATGATCCTAGACTGTCTCTATACACAGTAAAATGTTCTAAATATTGTAGTATAGTATCATTCGGTGTATAAACCTCTTGTATTTTATGTTGCAAATAAGAAGGTGGTGTACTTGATACGGATGAACCGAGGAATCTTTGAAGAAACTCTTTGATAAGGTCCAACACATAGCAGGTAGAATACGAGGGAGGTAACTTCTACAAGTATACCTTTAAAATTTTGACTTACGGTTACACTACCTAGCCCATGGATGCACAGACCGCGGCCCGAGGGTCGCATGCGGCCCGCCTGTCGAATACTGGTGGTCCGCCGACAGCAAAAATAATACTCTCGTACATTCGAAGAATATTTAATTCTATTCCAGAATAAAAACAAAAAAATATGTTCGAAAAGTAATTTGAATCTAGCGCCCAAAAATGCTAAGTCAAGTAACATCGCTTGCTGCCTTTATATAAAGTTCAAAATAGTAGAGAAATCAAGAATTTTCTAGCGCGGTGTGAGCAAGCGAGATAGCAATAGTCCCGAATTCCCGATTGCTCGCGTAGGTACGAGTAGATACACGAAGCTTCCAGAGTCGTATGCGCGGTATAAAAGCCACGCTAACCGCAGCGACCGACAGTTCGGTTTTAATTTGAGTGAAATGTCAACAGGAAGAAATAAGCGCGAAAATACAAAGCGAAGTAATAAGTGATTGAGAATAGGTGCAGTTTAATAGTGTTTTGGGGAGGCAATAGTTCTAGTGTAGATTTTAACTCGACTAGCCGGTGTCATATATTTTGATCCACATTCAACATAGATTTCCTGTTAACCCGTCAAATGCCGTGTATAATTGTGTTGTGAAATCGTAAGTAAAACTCAGTTATTAATAAGTGTTTCCCTACCTATTTAATCAAGTTTAATCAAATTTAGCTTTAATGTTGGCCAAATATTAAAATAAAACAAAGAAATTACTATTTTTATCAGAATTTCTCTAACTATAATAATTACGTCATTATTTCAGATATAAAATCTGTATAAAAATCTTAAAATTTCTGAGGAATTTAATCAATTATTTTTGATAATTTAAAAAGAATGGGTAATTTAAGTAGGTACTGTAATTGTTTTTAGGTGCTGTGTTAATCCTAGCCAGGATTAGAACGCAACATGGAGAAGCCAGGACCTAGTAAAAAACGTAAGGTTAAAGGTGAAAATCGGCAGTTTCAAGAAATTTGGACTGAGAAATACTTTTTGTATGGTCGCATAACAAAGTCGTGTGTTTAATTTGCAAGAATTCTGTTGCGATTGCAAAGGAATATAATATAAAAAGGCACTATGAAACGCAGCATCCTTCTTTTACCAAGTGTACAGGCGAATTAAGAAAGCAAAAAATGTTGTCTTTAAAACGGGAGCTTATTGGTCAGCAAGCTATGTTTACAAAACCCATTCAAGATTCAGAAACAGCTACAGAAGTTAGTTATGAAATTTGTCGAATGATAGCAAAGCGAAGTCGCCCTTTCAATGATGGCGATTTTGTAAAAGAATGCATAGAAATTGCCGCTAAGAAAATGTGTCCAGAAGCAGCAAAAAGTTTGAGAAAATTCAAATGAATCGTATGACTATCCAAAGACGAATTATGTCTTTGTCAGGTAATATTGCGGAACAATTAATTGAAAAAACTAAGATCATTGAATTTTTTCATTAACACTCGACGAATCCACTGATATTAGTTCCACAGCTCAACTTCTCATATTCATACGAGGTGTTACTCAAGATTTTGAAGTCTTAGAAGAGTTATTCGGAATGTGTTCATTGAAAGGTCAAACCAAAGGAGTTGATATACTCAATGTACTTTTGGATGAGTGTTCAAAAACTGATTTGGACTTATCAAAATTATCGGGAGTTGCGACTGACGGTGCTCCTTCGATGATTGGTGTCAATTCAGGGCTAGTTACTTTACTGAAAAAGCATCTGCAAGGAAAAAACATAAACGCTGAAGATCTCATGCAGTTTCACTGCATTATACACCAAGAAACCCTCTGTTCTAAAAAAATTGAATTTCAAAATGTCATGAAAGTGGTAGTTTCGACTGTAAATTTCATAAAATCACGAGGACTCAATCACAGACAATTCAAACAATTCCTTGATGACATCGAAAGCGAATACGGAGATTTACTGTATTACACAGAAGTAAGGTGGCTAAGCCGTGGATTGACACTGGAACGATTTCTAAATTTAATAGAAGAAATTGGAATATTTCTGGCGGAAAAGCAAAGGGATGTCCCGGAACTTAAAAATCCTGATTGGTTGTGTGATTTGGCTTTTTAGTTGACATTACAAATCATTTGAATGTCTTGAACACACGGCTTCAAGGCAAAAATCAACTGATATCCCAGCTCTACGCTCATGTATCATCCTTTCAATGCAAGCTGACAGTTTTCAGATCACAATTGAATTCTGGAAATTACAATCATTTTTCGAATTATAAGAAAATGGCTGAAAAATTCAACAAAACTGCGATTAATTTCAGTTATGTAGAAAAGCTAGATATTTTGATTCAATCTTTTCAAGACAGATTTTCGGAGTTTAAAAAAGTGAAACCTCTGTTGGACATATTCAGCAATCCTTTCACGATTTCAGTTGAAAATGCGCCAGAGTCAATGCAGTTAGAAATTATCGACATTCAAAACGATCAAGATTTACGCAACAAATTCAACGAAGGAGACTTGCTGAACTTTTACCGCTGCATTGATAAAAAATATGTACGAAAAGTTGCGCATAAACGCTCTGAAATGTGCCAGCTTATTTGGTTCTACCTATATATGTGAACAAACTTTTTCAATACTAAATAATAATAAAACAAAAAATCGAAACCGCCTTGCAAATGAAAGTTTGGAAGCAGTTTTACGTGTTGCTACAAGTAAATTTGAGCCAAATATAAAAAGATTGTAAGCACTATGCAGTGCCACGCTTCAAATTAATAAATTCTTTTTGAATTTTAATAAATTATTATCAATTCTTTATTGTCTTTAATTACCTATACTTCTGGCGGCCGGTCCGCCATCAGTTCATGATTTGCCCGAGTGGCCCCTAGTCTTCATAAGTCTGTGCAACCATGTCCTAGCCTGACACTGAAATCTCAAATTTCAAACCTAGGACCTTTGGATTCAACTTTTGTTTGTTTCTTGGATTGATAGAAATTTGACATTTTCATCATAAGTAAATCAAATAATCCATCTGTTATAAGTGGTATTTGTTTGGTGCCAGTTTCCAAAATGGAAAAAACTGCAGCTGGTTGCTCGGAATTGTGAAGTACATGGACAGTTTTCTGAGATCCTAATTGAGGAACAGAGCATTAGCGGTCATTTCTAAAAATTGTTTTCTTTGGTCATAATTTGACTATTTCTAGTCATTATTTGCAGGTTAAGCAATGGATCATCCCGCCTAAATTCTCTTCCAACAAAGCGGTCTTCTGATTTTAAACCATTGAACACCACCTCACATATCGAGTATAACAGCGTCATCCTAATCAATTTATAGACAAGAATATGTATTTTATTTAAATACGAAACTCTATTCTGTTGTAGAACTGTACCTTGTGAACCCTACATGCTATTTTCTTTTGCGTGTTTCTGCCTGTTCCTTTGGCCTTTCTCTTGACGTTCTAGCATTGTATGTTCTTTTCAGCAGCACTGTGCCTCTATAATTACCACGTCCTTAATTTATCACCCTTCTTATGCTGTGGTCATACGTCGGCCTTTGTTCAATTCTTTGGTATTGTTTCCCTATCCCGCATGTGCTCAATTAGTTCGAAAAATCTCTTCTGTACCTGTTTCCATTCTGCTTTGATCATTTCCACTGATTCACCAATAGGTGCATTTAGAATTAGAAGTAACATTTCTATCAGTTACAATTCTTTTTACCACGATTTATACCGATTTAAATTGTAGCACACATCAACATATTTGATATTACAGCCTAATAAATATACCAACTTCATGTATGTATCATGTAAAAAATACATTTAAAGACCAGTAAAAATACAAGGCAGCCTAAACGTTAAAAATCAAATTAACTATAGTTAGCAACTAATTTTATACGTTAATAATTAACCTTCCTATACTCACGCATACGGTCTGTGAGACCGACTTATATAGTATAGTATACGTTTTTCACTTTGACGTGAGTATAGGAAGGTTAATAAGAAAATGAGCTAATAAAAGAGTCAATTATATACCTACCATAAAATGTGTTATTTCATGTAATTAGCAATTTTAAAAGTAATGTTCACATGTATTTTATGAAATTTACAGATTCAATTAGTGAGGAAGTGACACGCATATATTGCAAAATTCGGTCAATTAAATAGACAATTTGCTGTGCTTCCAATGTTCATACAAAGATAGGCAGCTTTACAGTTTCATAATTAAGACAGTATTTACAAAATTGTTAAACTTGTTACTTTAAGATACCTCTTCATGCTGAGGTAAGCACTGTAACAATGTTCCGCTATAAGTATGTATGTGGTATCTATTATTTTAATTAAATATAATAGAATGCGCATAGAGCAAATAATAGGGTATGCGTCTTAAACACTCACGTGAAAATTTATATATGTATTAGAGATTCATTACTCATTACACAATAAAAATATTTTAGTGTAACAGTGCGAAGCTCAAAGCCCACAACAGTTGTTATAAAGACATTTCTCAGACCCTATTATACGTTTACTAAATTAATATACGGATTTCAACATACATTTTTCAATAAACATTACCAGGATGAAAAATTATATTTGTGTATGCACAACGTCTACCGTGGTTCCGTATTAATATTCACTTTCGAATCAATTATCGCGTCCCATATAAGATGCTGCACATGCTGCTCACTTATGTACAACATACCTACCGCTATAGATCGATGTAATCATCAAAAAATTGTTTGTTCACGCAAGTAACACACTTTCAGTTGTTTATCGGTTATTTTCACGATTCCATTTTTTGAGTATCAAGCTAACGAGGTTAAAAAGAGACTAGAGAGCAACAACGTAAAAATAATCAGCATATTATACGTATACATTTATAAAAGATATAAACAATAGTCTGCCTGCAGAACGTATAAACTTTCTGTCGATTAATATTCTACAATCGTTCTATCGAATTTTTACTAAAAAGAAAAAGTTACTACTGTTTTCACTGAGAAAGAAATGACACATAGGTTGAAGAATGTTATTAAGGTTTCGGAAAAGTTTTCGGTAGGCATTGAATTTGCAAATGTTGTAAAGTAACCAAGTAAGTCCTCTATAATCTGACCGCGACTTCAATAATTTAGAAATATTCCTTACAGATATATGTAGAAATGGCACGTACAAACATTTTAATTGAATAGCCTACGTATGTACACTGCTGATGATTTTTAAATAAAAATCATCAGCAGAATACGGAATATCAGATCTTCCGTATTGTGCTGATGATATGCGAAAAATACGCACGAAATATACATCTCATTTTACTCATTTTAAAATAAAAATTATTTGTCGAAGCGTTGTATTGGTGATTTTGTTAAACATCGCTTAAAAACTATAGATTAAAAGAGGAAATAAACTTAAATTTTACTTACAATCTTGCTGCATGCTACGTAAAATACTTTTTCTCCATCCATACGCAATTCTGAATAAGGTGCAATCCATCCAGGCACAGTCGCTATTTTCGGCATTTTTGCTATTATAATTAATAACAACCCACAAGCTTACACTTCGAAAAACCAAAGTAAAATGACGTTTAAGATAAATAAGATTGCTTTCGAATATGGGAATGTATTTCTCCGAATATAACAAAGAAACACCTGTGCTCCTAATTTTCTGATGAAATGTATTTTTGTATTTATTTAAAAGTTTCAGGGAATTAGCTTTTCCTTGAGTTCTGTCCCGGTCTAGATGTATGGGAACAGCACTAATAAATTTTTGCAAGCGCTTATCGAAAAAGTATCGAGAAAAGGCTTCATAGAATGCTATTTTTAATTTAAAGAGGGCTGTTTAACTCTTTGTTTGTTACAACCACGACATATTTTTAGTAATGCCTATCCTATAATAAATTACATCCAATAAATAAATAAAACTCGGATACTTCAAATATGCTGAATTACTACCAAATAGCAAATAATATACAAAATGCATATATTATGCAAATATGCAAATTTATGCAAACTGCATATTATCCGGCCTTTAGTGATCATACTGCTATGTTTAAGTGAACAGTCTCGAGACATTTATTTCAATACAACTCAGAATTTGCAATAGGCGTTTTAATTTTTAATAATTATCAATTTGGATATATAATCTAAATACATCCTTATTTCATTATAAATCAATACATACTTTATATTCAAGCAAAGGATGAAAATTATATATTCAAATAAATGTATATACAGTATAACACGGTTATAGCGTACTTAATTCAACGGTCCCTATCAGATTTCATCATGCTTAATAATATATTTTTCTTATATAACGTACTCATTTATAACGTAGTTCTGATATAAAGTACTTATAATCCAGGCAGCACACACGCGCGTAATTCGTTTATAACGTACTAACTTCTTCGAATTATGAAACATTCTACCGGGATTCCTCGGGCTTTGTAAATTCGCAACCAAAACGTCAAACGAAGCGTTGCGATGATGTCAGTATTAGATGTTATTCACAGACAATCGCACGTGTTCTTTCTTATAAAATGTCTGTCGACAATAACAATAATTTGCGCCGAAGGCCTTAACTATTCAAGAAAACGTGTATATTATTAAAACTGTGAAACTTGGTTCAAAACAGTTTGATAAAAAATTCTAGCAGCTTATACCAGCATCGACAATGTAAGTGGTACAAAGAAACTTACAAACCCATTCGACAGGACATTGATAAAGCTTTGGTGGAGTGGTTTACGCATCATCGAAGTGTTAATAACGTTTCGATTGGCCGTTCAGTTCTGCAAACGATAGCTGAAAAGCTGGCAAAGTTATTTAACCCTCCGGCCGACAGATATTCTAATACCTTCGGTCCGACGGATGGTGTCTGGCCAGACCCCTATACATTAACATGCATTTCTTTGCATTTTGGTGCGAATTAGTGGTGCAAAATTCATTTTAATACAAACCAGGTATATATCTTTTATTTCTTACTTTTCAAAGAGTTAAAATCAATGTTGTTTGATATTTACAAGAAGGGATTACAACGTTTTTATTAATTATGATTCAAACTCTTTCATGGGTTCTCAGAAGTACAAACAATGCATGAAAAACATGAATATCGAACTTTAGAATGTTGTTGACATACTGGCGCTGAACACATTGAACAGAAAAAACGAGTTTTTCGGCAAACTTTTTCCTCTCCGTGTGAACAAATTTTGCAGTCTCTCTTGGCTGTGAGTGTATCGGCGCCGCTGGCAGGAGTAGCCACAATACTTCTTGGAATGTTTATTGATCTACCGAAGAACGATTCAATAGCCGAACGAACAGTAAAATGGTTCATTACGTGAATATTGTTCATGCGATTTTCAACATTTGGAAGGACCAATGTTCTGGATAAAGTATATAGAAAAGTGCGTCCAGCGTCATTTTTATTGGTCCCATCGACTTCTTTGCAAATGCAATAGGCAGCTAATGCCGTAATATCCAATATGTTGAAGAAAAATGCCAATGTCCAACGTCTGGTTGGCCGTTTTGTTGTAAAATGAGTAGCCATTTGGTCCATACAATCGACGCCGGCTTTATTCGCATTGTAAAACAAAAGTGCCTCTGGTTTCGTTGCCTCGCCTTCACAACATTTCGTATAATGCACAGTGGAGAGCAAATTCACAGCCCTGTACCTTTTCGGCACGTAGCTACAAAGCGAAACCAAATTTTCATGAAAACCATACACAGATGACAGCATAGAACGAGAAGCATTCTTCTTCACTTCTTCAGGGAGGAATTTTTTATTGGACCGAACAGTGCCGACGCAAGCTAGTCCAAGCACGTCTCCGCAAGTGCATCGATGCAGGAAGGGACTATTTCGAAGAATTTTAAACATTTGTACCGGTAAGATCAATGAATCTATTTTTCCCAAAAATGCGCATTACTTTCATAACGGACCATGTATATATATATACGAGGCCCATATGCGTGAACTTAAAAGGAAGTTAGAGTGGATAATTACAACATAAAACTGCAAAAAGAAACAAGTAGAATCACCAAAATGTATCATATTCCATGCATTTTCATACAAAATGTAAGGGATCCAGCCAGATACCATCTGTCGGACCGAGGATGAGATTTCAAAACGTCCTTTTTTCGTCCTTCGCGAAGACTAAATCCTTATTGCTATGTCTAGATCGATACCCAATAAAATTCTAGGAAGGTACCTAGAAGCCCAAGTCGATAGATAAACCAGAAATATACTTAATTAACGATTGAAAACGAAAAAGGTCTGGCTGGAACCATTTATCGGACGGAGGGTTAATAATGAGTTTAAATGCACTTCGCGGTAGTTAAAGAGATTCAAAACCCGATATAACATTAATGCTAGTAAAGTTCACGGTGAACCAGCAGACGTGAATTTGTAACAGCAAAATCAATGGATGAAACACTTTTCACTCATTCATTTGCCTGTAACGCGTCATCCACCTTTTTACAAACTCCAATTATCATTAAGTGTGTGTTTAATGTAAATCGGACTGACGCTGTCATTCCTCCGAATTTTATTATTCAGTGATAAGTTGCCATTGAATAATAAAATTACTACTAGGAGCCTGTATTGGTTTATAAACACGAATATAAATACATGTTTTACCTGGATGTTCAATTTTATTTATATAACGTACTTCCGATAAAACGTACCAAAACCTTCGGACTCATCAGGTACGTTATAATCGAGTTATACTGTATTTCTTTTAAGAAAAGATTTTTCTGTGTGTACATATATTATGGAATTAAAGAAATTTAGTTGAAGAGATTGAGATTAATAACTGCGTTGTCAGGGAAGTGTTGCCGTAATACCAAACATCAAACTCGGGTATTTGCTTCTGATATTTGGTACACACATACATGTACAGTACACAAAATAAGTTTTGCCCCCCCCCCTCCCTATCGAGCACAGATTATCAATAATACTTTCCGCAAGTCAGAAAGCCAGCTTCAGATGTTTTCCGTAAAACAAGTAGACGGTTTCCACAAAAAATATACATACATATCTACCCGAGATTTTAGGGTCTACACCCATTATACACCGTTTGAAGTGTTTGTTTATGATTCTGTCACATATTTAAATTCTTGTTTCTCTTAGCAAGGGTAAAGTTATACTTTCTGATATGATCTCATGCGTAAATAAGTATTCGTAAATGCGGTATATTTAATAATCGTAGGATGCACATGTCAATGTATATGTATGTATTATTGGTTGAAAGCATTACCAAAGATTTTATAGAAATGATAATTGTTATTGTGATAAAAATCAAAAAAGAATTATTTACAACAGAACAAAATAATATACAGCGAGCTTTGCATGTTATTAATTCCGTTAAAATTTGATTCATAAAAGAATGATAATCTATTAAAAAATTACATTATTAGAAATGGCAAATTTTATGGTTCTTTGCTTATCGTCCACTTGCGCTTATATATCTTATTTTAATTTTTGTGTAGAACTCATAACTTATGAGATAATGTGTTATTTAATCAGTTGGCGTGGTACGGCTCCGAGTAGCAACTTCTGGAAAATGAAAGACCCATTATCAAAATTATCCTCATTATAAAGTTACATACCAACTTGAGTAGCTGAAAACAAAATTTGTAATTGCGACTTTATTTTTAGGAAGGAACGACAAAAACAAAAATAAATAAGTAAGTAAAAATTATTAAAACAACAAAGGAAACATAAACTCATTCAGAAACATTATTTAATATTTAATATAGTATCCACGGCTATCCAGTATCCATGCATATTCGCGCTAAGTTGTCGCAATAAGATTTGCCACGTAACAGCTTCCATACAGCTTTCCATAGAAAACATGTTGCTCCAAATTCCTCATTGAACGAACGTTATGGGTGCCCCAAAAGTTTTTCACCATCAATGCCCATAAATTTTCTATTGGGTTTAAGTCCAGCGCTCTACTTGGCCAAGGAATTAGTATAACTTCGGGTTTATTGTCGTACCAATTCCTTGCTATTCTAGATGTGTGGATTGGGGAATTTTCTTGCAGTAGACGGGATAGGACCTTCTGGGAAGGGTATACCGGGTCTTTTTGTTCTTCTAAGAATTTTCCCTTTTCTTTTTGGAAGATTTTATTGGAATTTTGTCATTTTATGTATTTGCTGTTCCTTTATAAAAATAAAATTTGACAATAATTGCAATTTTTTTCATATATTGAAATAGGTGTTTTGTAACTTTATAATTTTCAGGAAGCTGCTACTCGGAGCCGTACCACACAAGTGGTGATGAAATCTGCACAAACATGAAAATAAAATAGAAATTTCTCTTTGTTACGGCATATATTATCAAGTTGTATGAATATTCTATAATAAAGGCAACGATAACTAAAAACAACTTCAGGTAATCGTATTAATTTGGGTGTAAAACATTCATTATTCTGAAAACAAACTGAAATTGACAAGTGTATTACTAGATAAGCGCAAGTGGACGATAAGCAAAGAACCATAAAATTTGCCATTTCTAATAATGTAATTTTTTAATAGATTATCACTCTTTTTATGAAACAAATTTTAATCGAATTAGTACCATATAAAGCCCGCTGTATATTATTTTGTTCTGTTGTAAATAATTCTTTTTTGATTATTATTCCAAAAATAATTCTGATTCCTATAAAATCTTCGGTAATGCTTTCAACCAATACTTTAATCAATAAAATATACATATATGTACATTGACATGTGCATCCGATGATTGTTAAATATACCGCATTTACGAATGCTTATTTACGCATCAGATCACGTCAGAAAGTATAACGTTACCCTTGCTAAGAGAAATAGGCATTTAATTATCCTTCCTATACTCACGCATACGGTCTGTGAGACCGACTTATGTAGTATAGTATACGTCTTTCATTCTGACGTGAGTATAAGAAGGATATGTAACTGGGAATCATAAACAGACACTCGAGTAGATATGTATATTTTTTGTGGAAACCGTCTACCTACTTTACCGAAAACATCCGAAGGTAATATTGATAACACTGAAAAACAGCATGTCTGTTGCATGAGATCTTTTACATGAATCTGAATAGCTTTTCCACGCTGATTTCAAAAATATATGCCGTTTTCATGTAGCAGCTCTAGTTTTGGAATTATGAAGTGACAGGATTTTTCATTGAAAATGCACATAGTTTAAGTTTAAAAAATTTATTAAATATATTTATTCTGAATAAAATTTCCTTTTTTTGGATTTTCTAGAGTGAGATGTTATATGAGTACTATTTTGAATGCTCCAACAATAATCAGCCATCATATGTTCATTCCAGTGCCGCCGATACCTCTCCTCCATAGTGCGAATATCCTGGTGAAAGCGCTCTCCTTGTTCCTCGCTTAGGTCACCGAGATTTTCAGGAAAATAGTCTAGATGGCTGTGAAGGTAGTGAAGCTTAATACTCATGTTGCATCCAAGCCGCTGGAAGTGAATCAGCAACTGTTCAACGTGCTGAATGTAGCCGTCACATTTCCTATTGCCCAAAAAATTCCTCACTACCCAAACAAACTCTTCCCATGCACATTTCTCGACAGCTGTCATATGGTTGACGAAAATTTTATCATCTATCAACTTCCTGATTTGTGGGCCATCGAAAATACCACCATTGATTTTCTCACTACTCAATTTTGGAAACACTTTTACAATATATTTGAAACATTGGCCATCTTTGTTAAGAGCTTTTACGAACTGTTCTATCAACCCCAGTTTTATATGCAAATGAGGCAATATGATTCGGTCTCTGGATACTAGTGGAACATTAATTACATTTTGCTTACCGGGAATCAAAGCCTCCCTAGAAGACCAGTCTCTTTTTGTCCAGTGCTCAGCTTTCGCTCGGCTGTCCCATAAGCATAGGAAACAGGGATATTTTGTGTAGCCACTTTGTTGGGCCAGGAGAAAATTTACCATTTTCAAATCAACACATAAAACCCAGTTATGTTCCTTGTACTTGATTTTGTCGAGAACTAAAGATATTGTAGGATATTCTTCTTTAACCTTTGTAGAATGAGCAATAGGTAAGGAACCAAGTTTGTTACCATTATGTAAAAGTACACATTTCAAACTTCGTTTTGACGAATCAATGAACAACCGCCACTGATTTGGATTATACTCTTTTAATCCCATTGCATTAATTAGGCCCGGAATATCAGTACAAAACACAAAATTATCTTTTTGAGTAAAGAAAGGAAGGAAATCCTTTTCCCTGTTACGGTAGTACGATATCTTCGTTCCTCTGGTCAACAAATTTCTTTCTTTCAATCGGGAAGCTAAAATTTCTGATGCCGTTTTAGAAAGTTCAAGGTCCCTGATCCAATCATTTAGATCATCTTGATTTAGTGGTCGGGGACTACCGTAGCAATCAAAATCACTGTCGCTACCACTGTCGTCGTTTTCGGTTTGTCCGCTGCACTGGTCTGAATTTTGCGAAGATGTACATGGGTGCTGTGGTGTTGATGTGTCACTAATACTCAAGACTGGTCTTATGGCAGATTTTAAGTTTGGATATATCCACTTAGAGCATTTTTTATGGTTTATTCCTATGATTTTCGTTACACAGAAATAACAGTCGTCATGATGGTTGGATGGTTCACGCCAAATCATAGGAGCTTTGTACTTAAAAGTGGGTCTTTTTTTGTTTGCCCACAGTCGCAACGATTCAACACATGTTTTACATACCAAACTTGGTATCCAAGGTTTAGCGTTTGACGGCAACGGAAACTCAAAGTAGTCCAAGTATGCCTTTTTCACAAAGTCCGACACATTTAAACGAAATTTTTGAAACATATATTCTCCACAAATAACACAAAAACAATCAGGATTATTTAAACACGTCCTTCTTGAGGAAGACACTGAAATTTATAAAGGAACTAGTTAAGTTACACCGCTATTGATAGAAATTATCGACTACTTATGTAAATTTAAGACGGTACCTGTATCTCACTAACTAGAGCTGCTACAAAAAATGTGAGGTTAGATTTGAAATCAGCGCACCCAAATTAGTAAACAACAGTAGAAAAACTTTATGCAACAAAAAAAAAAGTGTTATTTTGTTTTTCTGTGTAATCTGTGGGGAAGACATTAATTTCTTGGCTCACTGTACACTACACAAGCTTGAACGCACTTACGATATTACGGAGCTCAATAGCAAGAAATTAGGCATTTTAGACATTTGGGAAAACTACAAGTAAATATTTCATCTATATTTCTACTTAACATTGGATACCAGCTACCATCCAACAAGTTACGAATTTCTAAACCAAAACAATCTAATTGAATTAACTGGAGATAAAAATTTCACTTGCAAAAGAATTTGACTTCTTAATAATGTTGGGAGTAGTATGAGGGAATAACGACATTTGACCGACATAGATTAGTAAACTATTGAGTGAAAAACTAGTTAAAGTAGAGGTAAAAATACTGTACAAACTACAAACAAATCAAAGCAGTTTTACAACAAAATTTTGAGTACGCCGGTAATAAATATATTACTTGTACATATATTGAAACCGGATATACGAAGAATACATTGATTTGACATGATTATAAATTTCTGTGACAGATATCTACAGCCATGCATTGCAAAAACGTTACAGAACGAATACGCAATTTAAACTTAACGTTTGGATTTCTAATCCTCTTCAGAAATGTAAGTGAATATCATCGACAAATATGTTACATACGGATCTGAATAATTTCATACCGTTTCGATCCGTAATCAACAGGTACATACACAGGTAGGTATGTTCCTTTCTCAATGGATTCTATACAAATAACAATGTCGATATTGGCACCTCGTAGATACCTTTCCAGTACAGGAAAGTATCTTCAACATGTGAAACGTCTCGCGGTTTCCATCGGTATTGGTCGCTAATGAACATTGCGATCACGAATTCTTCGCCGGACTGTCGTACTGGTATCGGCAATCTCTAATGCAGAATTCATTACACACTCCGGCTGGTATGTGAAAACATACATACACGAGGTCTTGTATTACAAGTTTTCCTAATCGGGCGTACGCGCCTTCGTCATGCCTAGTCAAGTTTCTATGTTGTACAAATGATGATGTCGGAGTTGAAAAATTGGGATGTAAGATCTTAAGCATACGTCTCACATCCATCCTCCCGATTTCTAAATTATTGGCTGCAATCTATACAAGTTAAAATATAAAGTATTTCCTCTAACCGTTTATTAAATTATCGAGCTAGTATACGGGATGTTGTCTTATTGTTAGTCTTTGATATACATACATAGGTACATACAGGACACCACGAGTAAACGAGTGAAAAATTGAGCACGATACTCAAGAAACTTAGAGCCACCATTTTACCAAGGTACTGCAAGCGGCACAGCTACAGTTAGTTTTTAAAATTGACAAATCGCCGCAAAAGATGGAATTGAGAGGAGAAATGTATCGTGCAATAATTTTTGACAACTCGGACATAATTATCTCACCAACAATTTTGCGGCAAATGTTGATAATAATAATAATTTCAATTGTGCAACGTTAAGAACCATTTACACGATAAAGGGGAATAAATGCTAATGGTAATTGAATGAAGCAAGCATCCAAGCAGAGGTAAAAACCCAAAAAGACTAAATTACAAGAAAGTAAATTAATTACTTTATAAATAATATAAACAAAGTAAGAAAATTAAACGAAAATGCATAAAACTTAAAAGTATAAACAATAACATTAATAATTAAGTAAACGTATGGAATATTGTACTATAATAATACTCGAATAGTTCATTACCATTAGAAAATTCATCTTTTATTACAATTCAATATATCAAAACTCACAGTTAATGTTGGGCTTATGGTTTTCAATTGTCATTCGGTTTATTTTGGGGTTCTATTTATACCTTTTCGGCACCACGCCCACTACCTTTTGAGCATTTTATTACCCTACGGGTGTTAGCTTCTTATTTTAACTCCAGCCAGAGACGTTTAATGGGAGACAACAAATGTCACTTGAAATAAAATTATTAATTATTATAAAAAGCATCGGTTAATAGACAGAAAAGCATTGTTAACATTCAGACACATACATAAAACGCTTTTACATTACAAGAATTCATAAAAAATTACTGCAAATAACCAAGGATGCATCGACTTTCAATACAGGTTTCTATAACAGCGATATACCTCGATAAACTGGAGTCAAGGTGAATTAAAGTTTTCGTTTCGTGGACAACTTAGAAATAAAGCAGTGTAGTCCTGGTTTCCAAAAGAAATAAAAAAAAGTTTGTTTGGTTAACGATGAAGAAAATTGACAAGATAGATAAGTCAATAAATAAGTCGATAAATATATTTGGAATATAAGGGTTTTAAGAGGAAGTACCAGTGAATAAAAGAACATCACCATACCGGAGAAGATAGAATCTAAGAATGGGAAGAATCCAAAGAAATTAAAGGTATATCGAGAATAGAAGTTGAGAAAGGAGATATAGGAAGAACCATCTTCAGAAAACAAATTTACACTCGCACACACACACAACACTAGGTAATTATTTTGATTATATGTCAAATATTTCTCGAAATTTATAAATATAATTTGTTATAATTTATGCTTTTTATACCATAAATTAAGAGCTGGGCCGATGCAGTTTTGTTTAAGAAATTTAACTAAATTCTCAGTACAATATGCATGAGTTGTTACAATTTACAAGTACATGTACTATATACTCTACGGAAACATATGAAATAATAAAAACGCTTCGTAACAAAACATTAACGTGTAAGTGTACACAGGCTGCAAGAATTATTAAAACAAAATATTAAAATTCACCTAAACAGTTGACTTTACCAGCACATTAGTTCTGGGTCTAATAAAAGAGAGATCGAATATTTCTTCCAGGTATGTAAAAGTTTAAAGCTAGCGCTATGGAACATATTAGATATAAAGTTAGCTGAATAGGAAGTTCTCCGATCTGACAGAGATTGAAGGTTAAATTCATTTAATCTTCCTATACTCACGCATACGGTGTGTGAGACCGATTTATATAGTATAGTATACGCCTTTCATTTTGACGTGAGTATAGGAAGGTTAAGAGCCTTGTGCCTTATATTCACGCTCAACACCTAATCCTTAAATATTTCAAAAATCTCCTGCACATTTCTAATAGAGATCTGCTGATATGTATGTACAACGCCTTTCTTAGCGTATACATCAAATTAAAACAAGAGAAACTTCAAACAAAATTAAACAAAATTTGTAAGAGAAAATGTTTTCCTACTACCACAGGAAAGCCATATTTAATTTTTTTTAATATTAAAGTTACATACGTAAGATATTTAGCATCCCTGAATGTTTGTTATTTACACATTGAAACATAAACGCTACCAGCGGTTCGGGCGACATCCTCAAGTGGGATATGACGATAACACGCATCCAACGCAGAAAGTTCATTCAACTTCTAGTACTCTAAGTCATTATCACTTCATATGTCATGTTTACTGTTTAGACAAAGAAATTTAAACGTAAAAATCGGGTCATAAAATTAGCAGGTTCAATGCATTCAAGGACTCGAGTCGTTTCAAACGTCTATTTTGAAAATATCGCATCTCGCGTCGATTTTCAACTCACCGGGTAGAATGCTTACGTTTAAGTAGAATAAGCGACGTTAATTTTTTATTTCTTTTACATTTATTGACTTACTTTTACCTCATGCAATCTTATAAATGAATTTGACGCTTATCTCGTGAAAAATTTTGCCCCTTTTCACAACTTATGCATCAAATTAAAACGTTAGAAAACTCATAACGAGTAAAACACAAATTGTAAGAGAAAATACTTTTCTATTCCAGGAAAGACGAAAATAATGTTTAAATTTACTGAAGAAAGTTGATGTCACATGCTCATAGAGTAAAATAAAGACGTATGTTTACTGTTTAGACAAGGAAATGTAAACACTAGTAAAATTAGGTCAATATGTTAAGGAAAGTGAAGATATGCGTATCGGGATATAATACGTCAGCGATCCCAAAACTAAATTTATTTGCCCATTTCTTTGTGTTTCCATTTTTCTTGTACTTATTAACTTACTTTTAACTCACACAATCATGATAAATAAATTTGACGGATTAATTATGAATAAGTATTATATGGGTACCGAACCGGGAAGCATCATCCAAATTGGAGCGGACAAAAGAGCAGTTAAGTATTTTTATTGAAACCGCCGCAAGATCCTACAACACATCCCAAAGACCTCCATGGAGAGAAGCACACTGAAGCTATTTGATCAAAAAGTCTAAAATCGAACAGTACCTCCCAATCCTCAACAGAAGATGTTCTAGTAATTTTTGAATTATTAATAGTACTTACTATTGGAGGAAACTATACAACATTTAGACACATTTAGAAGTATGTTACTTCATTCATACCACTCGTTAATTATTAAGGTTCGACAAACGAGTGCATGATAAGTTCATTGAGTAGTGTAAACCGGACTGACGCTGTCTCGCTACCGCTTGTCTGCGCTTACGTGCAAGGCGCGACATTAAAATTCGTCAGTCCGGTTTACACAACTCATCATGTACTAGTTTGTCAAACCTTATTAATAATTGCTCAATTCATTTGTAAGTTAGTACAACCAAAATTGATATTGGTCGTAACCATTGCCTCGAAAGCAGACCAAGTAACTACGATTCCTTGAGGAGATTAACGATTAACCTTCCTATACTCACGCATACGGTCTGTGAGACCGACTTATATAGTATAGTATACGTCTTTCATTTTGACGTGAGTATAGAAAGGTTAACAGTTAATACCCAGAAGTACCAGCGATGTTTCAAAGAACTAACCCAGAACGGTAAATCGTCCTATAAAGAGACGTTGTGAAACCTCAAACAGCGCGAAAGACAATTTAATGTTTGGAGCAGTAAAACATCGAATTATTAGATCATTCTTTGCACGGTCCTGGCCAATATCCGAACGATGTTTGTACATATCTAAGGACTAATAATAGATTGCGTCGTCAAAGGTTCAAATCACCAGAAGAAGATGACATCAAAATGCAAATTTGTCTATCCCAACTGATGATTGGAGTAACTGTTTCAAATTTAGTTTCAACGAATGCAAAAGTGCATCTTTATAGAGATGCGTTGAAAAAACATAAAGCACTTTCAGTCGGTCACTGTTTGCGTTTTTATGGCTAGATACAACACAAACATTACTGATGTAATTCATGACACTTGATACCCGACCATGTGTTCTAATATTTAAGATAAATCTGACGATAGCAATATTTATGGCGAAATAGTTCCCCTCTGTTTCTCACTAATGCAGAGTGTGTGCATCTAAATTCATGCATCATTTAAGTTTAAAGAAGATACTTCATGTTAAGTCATATGGCGTTTCAGATCCGATCAACACCAATTCGTTATTCTCTCGTTTTTCATGCACCTGAATGGTGAATATGCAAAGGAAAAAAGATTCGGTGAAAGTTTATTTTGGAACTCAAGGTGTGCGTGCCTAATAAGAGAGACGATATGTTCAGGTGTTTATGTTTGGATAGAAATTAAAGCTGTCGCATCACTCGATATCTCTTTCTTTTAGCTTTTACGAACGAAAACACATTCTTCTATTAATAGGTTATAAAGTCGGAAAATTGCGTCTGGTTTGAGCTCCGAATTAGAAAATTTACGCAGCTGTAACTCCGAATTGCGATAGAAATTTATAGCGGTTAGATATTTGATCGATATATCACTCTTGTTCTTATATTAAAAGCCCAAACTGAGCTTTGCCATTCGTCAAGTTAACAACCACAGTCTCTTTTTAATTATAGGAGATTTTACTACTGTTGCTGAATGGGATTTAAAACATATATACGTGTTCGTCTTCTTCTTCTTTATCATCGCCAAATTAAGCGTTTTCCTGTTCTCCTTCGATTCCTTGCTTTTCTATCCAATCGATGTTGTCGCTTTATCTCTTTCGCGGGCGTCCAATGTTTCAACGACCCAATGGGGATTTGGCCCGTACTACCCTTACTACTCTCCTGTCGTCCATTCTGTTGATGTGTCCGTTTCATTCTTTTCTCTATTCAATACCCGATAATTTATGCTTCCGATTTCACATGCTATTGCTAATATGTTTCCTTCTTTCCTTATCCATTAACGTTTTCCCTATGATTCTTCGTAGTATTCCCTATCCTCAACTATCTGTAATATTTTTATTAGTTCTTAATCATTATATGTCATGATTGATTAAATTATTATATTAAATATCTCGGACTTAACTTCTCTTGCCATACGTTTGTTTTGTCATACTGTGCTATTCAGATGCGTTGCTATTGTTGTGGCTTTGGTAGCTTCTTTTCCCAGCTCTCTTTCTATCAATATCAGCATTGCTTGAGATTTCCATAAATCTGAACATTGAACTTCATTTCATTTTCTGTTGTATCATTTGATTGTCTATAACTATCAAGTGTACCTCTGATTGATAGTTTGGATGTGATCATGCCTTAACTAGCAATGACAAAAAAAGTATTTTTGTTATCCAATTTATGTTTTCGGGATGGTACTATTCCTGTTTAAAAGCAATGACCTTGACACAATATGAGCAGACGACTACTATTTTGCTATCAGAACACCGACTAGTAATGACTCAGATGCGGCTGTTGAATTCGGAAGAATGAACCGGTCTAATATCAAAGAACACGCCCTTGTGAAACTTAGAATGTTATGATTTTGGCAATAAAGAGTTGGTATAATTGATAAGAAATTAATTTACACGTAAACGCTTCAACCTTAGACTAGGTTAGTTCGAAAGTTGTCTTAGGTGATTGTTTCAACTTTTTGGTGTTTTTATAAGTTCTTCAATATATACTTCTATCTCAGCTACGTGTGTATTAAATAATTGATATGATTCGTCATTATACTAGCGCAGAATTAGTAGATATTGTGCTTGTTTACGATGAATCCGGACAAAACTCTGCGCACGCTCGAAGACAATATGCGGAGTTATTTCCCAATAGAAATTTACCGGCAACACGAAACATTTCTTGAAGACCGATCGTTTGGTCCTCCCGTTCAACCGACTTACACCCCCGAGATTTTATTTTTGCAGAACCACCAAAAACAATTAGTTTATAATATCCAAATAAATGACGTGGAAGAATTAAGAAATCGTCAACAAAATGCGCTACACTTTGTGCATGACTCGTTACTAGTATGTTTATGTATTGAGCTTGATGGCAGCAATTTCGAACATGTATTATAGTGGTGGTGGAAACATCAAACCCTCTTTTTTATATTTGAAAAAATTTATTACCCGAAATGGTGCATTAAATTTATACAGAAAATTGAGGCGCACAGTGTATATTAATTGAATTCTATTCTTTTTCTCTAGATCGTAAATTCTGACTTATATCCAATTGCAATAACGTTTATTGACATTTTTAGGGTAGTGTTCAGTTAGTTAATTTCCGGGTGGATGTTTGTTTCCTTTTTTAAACATGAGTATTGTGTTATATAAAATAACCCTTTCCACACCTTTCGAAAACAATTCCAGATACATATTTCCGCAACTAAGTTACCATCTTACCACCTAACACTGCACAACAACTTTAGAGCGCTCCACAATGAATATCACACACTGAACACTTGCGCTGATATGAAGTACTGTAGTGCTAAGCCGCCACTCCTCTGGAAGTACATGATCAAAAATTTTTGTAGGTACGTGTAAACTTTGATGTCACCTATACACGGCACAACACGAAAGAAAAACGTTATAAAAACAACATTTTCTATAGCATAGCAAAAATTTCGTCTAACTTGTTTGCAACTCAAAGCAAAACTCAACTGTAGCTCAATGTGATCTCGACAAAGGCATCCACTGATCAGTGGCTACTGTGGAAGACATTGCTCTGATCTAGAACAGGATTTTTTTGTATAGATGATGCATATGTCATAAATATAGAAATTTTGATTTCAGTAAAGATAATATAAGATTTACTGGCAATATCAGAGTATAGAGTTGAAGAATGGAAACGTAGTCAATTACGAATCTTCTTGGGAGTAATTGTTGTTTGGGAGACGGTCTTAGTGTAGAAGAGTATCGAAAATTTAATAATAAATTTGGAGAAATATACTACTAGATAATATTCAACATCCTTAGGAAAAATGTAATAATTTACTTCCCACATACTTTTCGTCTTGTTTAATGCTACTCTTCCTATTATATCTTCTTCATGATGTGTGTTCATGTCTCGTTGGTTTCTTTACGACACCATGCATTATTTAAAATCCCAACGAAATTTTTCCTCTTTATATATAATGTAATTCTCGTTCAAATTTACTGTTCATCTGAGTTCTTCGCCTTTCACTTTCTTCGTTTGTTGTTGTTATGGATATTTGTCGCTTTAGTTATACAAGTAATATATATATATATATAGTTTTCTCATATTTGACGGGAGAATAGCGGTATTTACGTGTTAATATTTAAAGTAAATAAAGAGAGAAAGTAAGCGTGAACATTTCTTATTATATATTATAAATGAAATATAAAAGTGAATGCGTACCGATCTTTTCGCAGAAAAATTCGTAATTATAGTGAAATATTTAAAATAGATGATATAAAATACATGACACGTTTAATCGAGTCTTTTGCGATTTCTGTGCTATTTGCATAATTTTTAAGGAAGAAAGTTGGAAATAATTGCCATCGAACGATTTGTTTTTGACGTAGCACCTGGAAAGATAATATGGTGAAATTAAGCAATCCGCCTTATAACAAAAACATCACGGTAAATATTCAAGTCGGCAGTCTAAATATTGATCCAGTATACTGTCTCGATTATCGTGGATGACAAAGCATATACACTACTCATAACAATTGATGAATATTTAATAGATACACCTGACACCGAGGAAAACAGGACTTGAAATGACATCGCTGAAAACAACGAAGATTTAATAAAAAATAATAGTATGGCACCCCATAAGCATTTTGAAACTTTAAACACGACTTTACAAGAAATTAGAGATCATGTTTTGATTAAACTTGGTAAGGTCTAATGCGATAATGTGATTGTTCGAAGGCACGAGAGTGGTCTCTTTAGTGTTGCATAAGTCATAAAAAGCAAACGATAGGTTGACTGAAAGTTCTTTATCTCTTTTGCTGTACCAAAAGAAATACATTACTGCATTCGTTCAAAAGCAGTTATTTCAATCTTCAGTTGGGATAGTCAAAATCGCGATTTCGAAGACACCGATTGCGCCTTCCGGCGACCAATATCGTTGACCATCTCATTCAAGCTTGACCGCTGAAAACCAAAACCATTGTTCCCACTTTGCTATATAGGAACTTGCATTGCTTTAATGGAGGACCATTCGTTGTTCGTGATTCGTTTTCTGGAGCACGGTAATTGCTTCTGACAAATAAATGATCGGGTACCATTCGACATTAACCGTTCTTCGATCTCGTAAAGAATAGAATGCCTTGTATTCAGAGTATCACTTCACTCTGTCTCGAACTTTAGTACAAAGTCCTCACTTACGTACAAGACGCCACATTAAAATTCGGTAGTAAGGGGGTTCGGTTTACACTACTTAATGATAACCCCTCAGTGGCTGAGTGGTAAAACTCGCGCTTCACAGTGCGAAGGGCCGGCGTTCGAGACCCGGTAGCGGCAGAGCGTAGCAGTTTAAAATCCTGAAAAATGGATCTGGACCTCTAATAAGCTGCGAAAATGAAGGAAATGCCACTGGGTGGGCCAGGAGCGGTACGGTATATGCGTCTACATATACGGCTCGGTGGCTCCGAACCCCTACACCGAAAGGTAGAAAGGGTAAAAGATTAAGAAGAAGAAGAAGAATGATAACACGTCATCCACTCTTCTATTAAACCTTAGTTATCACATCACACACGTGCAGACAGAAAAAGTACATAAGCCCCTTTAGTGCCTCGATCATTCATATTTTAACGTTTATTGGCCAATTACGAGAAACCACGAAGAAAAGCTTCCTTAGCCAAAAACTATTCGTTAGGGCTTTTCGTTAACCGAGGTACCACTATATTCATGGGCGTAGCTAAGGATATATACGTTAAAGGATTTTTCTAGATGGGGCAACAAATTTTCTGGGGTGGGCAATGCCCACCCTTGCTCCTCGCTAGCTACGCCCATGACTGTACTTTCAGACTAGCATAAAACTAAAGTCTTTCTTCACCAGAGTTAATCTATACACACAAAATAACTAAATTGTTTATGAAAATAGTGAATATTAAAAGTCTATTAACCGTGTTTCTAATGTTTCGAGATTTCAACGCTTATTCATATATATTAACCATTTCTGAGCTTGTTATCAAATACGAGGGCATTCCAGGAAATAGTACACATTTAGTCATATAGATGGCGCTATTAATCCAATTAAAAGCAAAGTGACGAAGATGTCAACAGTAACATCGTAGCTTTGCGGGAAAGAAGAGTTGAAGTTGTTCCGGTGCGTGGTGTAAGTTTTATTTGCAATGGCGTATAAGATCCCGCGAAATGCGAAGTACGATCCGTGATGCATTTTTTGAATGCGGGAAACGTCCGTGAAATTCATCGCAGAATTACTGAAGTGTGTGGTACGGGAACAATGGATGAGTCATCTATAAGGCGGTGGGTTCGAAAGTTCAAAGACGGAAGAGATAATGCGCACTATGAAGAGCTATCAGGTCCCTTTATCATCGACGATCTGAAGAAACTGAAAGAAATGAGTAAGCAATTTCCTGAAACTTCACAATCACCGCTTCATGAAATCGTGACGGACCATCTGAATTACAGAAAAAATTTGCGCAAGAAGGGTGCCCAAAATGCTTACCGACGAGCACAAGACCAACCGCATGGGCGATGCATTTCTTGACCAAATTATTACTGGTAATGAAACCTGGGAGTGCCATTCTACACCTGAGATAAAACCCAAATCCATGGAGTTACACCAGCCATGATCTCCAACAAGGCTGTCCAAGTTTAAGCACTCGTTTTCCACGAAAAGGTTACGACCTCAGTGTCTGTTGTTGTTTGACTTCATATCCCAAGGGACGGCCATCAATCCGGACACATACTGTAAAATACTCCAGAAGCTGCATAGGACCATCCAAAACAAGAGACGGGAAATGCTGACAAAGTGACAGCGTTCTTCTGCGTGACAATGCTCGTCCCCACACGGCCCGAAAGACCACTGACCTTCTTCGGAAGTTCAAGTGGGAGGTTTCTGACCAGCCTGCTCCAAGTGATTACTATTTGTTCAGTAAACTCAAGAATTTCTTGTCAGGAGAACGTTTCCAAAGTGATGATGACTTAAAAGCAGGTGTACAGCATTGGCTGGCTACCCTGGCGGTAGAGGTTTACGCCGAAGACATAAAGAAACTGGTTCCAAGATACAACAAATGTCTCAACTCATTGAAAAATTAGTAAATGTATTACTTTCATTTAAATATAATCATTTCATTTTTCTTTTAATTGTATATAAACGGGTACTATTTTCTGGAATACCCTCGTATTACTCAGAAAATTAGCTATTAAAATTTTAACAGGATTCTAAATTCTTATTTTATTTTACAGGCAATACTATGTTGCTTAATAGCAACAACAATAGCTGCAGATGATACTAAACCGAAGAAGAAAGATCCGCGAGGGAAGAGGAACTTAGAATACAACTTGTCCCACCATCATTATCCCAATCCAAACTTCAGATCGGAGAGACGTATTTCCTTGGGCACACATACGGCGCGATATCCACCATTCTTCCCCGGCAGACAAAACAACTATCGAAAAGGTCGACCCCAATCCTTACCGGCACCGCCTTATGCGGTTCAAATGGAACCGCTCGTGCAATACTCGCAAAGAGACCCGCTCTACGATCCGAACGTACTTCATGTACCACCCATTAATCAGAACGATTTGACTAAAACTGAAGATTTGGCCGCCGATAACAATCACGTTTCGCCAAACGTGTACGGTCCACCCAAACACGTGATCGAAAGACCGATTTATATCAAAGAACCCGAACCGATTATCGAAATCATCATAAAAGAATCGAATGTTACTTATCCCCCGATCGAAGTGTCCCCGGTCACACCAGCGCCTAAGAAGAAAGAAGAAGTGCAAGTGTTTTACGTAAAGTATAAGAAGAATCCACACGGCAAAGGAAAAGATAGCATCATCTACGAGAAACCGATTCCCGCGATTTCCCCGCCGATCAAAGACGAGGAACCTCAACATTACGAAGAGTACAAGCGACCGGAAATTATCAGATCACCCCCGCCACCGAGTACGACTCTACGAGCGATAATCAAGCCGGAATCTGAAACGTTCCACGCCAATAAAGGAATCCACATTACTTTCGGGAAGGAGCACGTCCAAGAACAGGTTCACGATGACGTAAATGAAGAATCCGCACCGGAACCGGCGGTGTCTTTGCCGCAAGGACGAGAATTTGGGGGCCGCGCCCCGTTATCGATCAAACATGAAAATTTCGGGGCTGATGTTGCCAGAATAGCTCAGCCTTACAGGCCTTTTAGTCAGCCTCCTCTTCCTCCATCACCACCCACATCCGCGCATTTCCCCCAGTTTGGTAGGAAAATCGTTGCTTCGCAAGCACCACCGACGCGCAATCCACCGCCTCCTCCACCGTTCCCCAGCCGTCATCCCCCACCCGGTAGACCAACGTCGTTCTTCCATTTCGCCAAACCGTCCTTTAACCAACCACCGCCACCACCACCACCATCTGGACCGAGTATATTCCGTCAACCTGTGCCATATCAACCGTTTGATCAGTCTAAACCACAAGAAGGTCACGTGCAATTTCCCAGACCACACACACATTTCCCGATTCGACAGCAACTACCGTTAAGTGAATCCCCCGCGATATTTAACCAACCGCAATTCCAACATCGTCCACCCGAGCATCCAGCCTTTAATCAACAATTGCCCTCGGTTCAAAATCAGCATCATTTTAACCAACAAGTTCGACCTCCGCATGAATTGAAACCGTCGCCGAACGTGCAGCAACATCAGCAATTCCATCAACCTGCATCGAGTCACGACGAGATCTTCAGGCAACAACAACAGTTGCAGGAACAAGTAAGGCAACACGAGCAAATCAAGCAGCAACAGTTACAGTTGCAGTTACAACAGCAGCAGCTTCAACACCAAAAGAATAAACAAATCCTACAACAAACGCCGTTTGTGCCGCCCGGTGGGGAACTGATAGAGTCGGTTCCGAAATACGAACAACATTTTGCGGTGGGTGCGAATGGTCAATTACAACCACACGATTCTAAACAATTCCCAACGCAACCTCAACATCAACCACAATCGCCGCCTCAGCCCCAACCGCAACCGCAAGCTCAACCGCAACCGCAACAACAGCCTCAGCCCCAACCACAACTTCAACCTCATCTTCATCCTCAATTCCAACTACAACTACAACAGCAACAGCAACAACAACAGAATCGTCCGTTCCTGGTACCAAGCGTAATTCCACATCAAGCGCAAGCGCAATTTAAGCAACCGATACACGTTCCCGATCAAGAACAACCTAAAATAGCACAGCATAATCAGCCGGCTGCGCTTGCGCAGCCGAGTCCGGCAACTGTCGAGATACAACCAAGCCAAGAAACTGAAAAACTGCATTCGCCACCGCATTTTGAACAACTGAAAGGTCAACATCCGCCGAATGAGCAAGCGCACAGACAGAATCAGCAGATCGAATTAATACAAAGGCAAAATCAGCAAATTGAACATATCCAACGGCAAAATCAACAACACATCGAACAGTTACAGAAACAGAGTCAACTACAGCAATACCAGCAGCAGTTTAGCCGTAATAAGCAGCAACACCCCGTATACATCGGCAATAATGCATCACCTCCTCCCGCGCACAGAAACGCGTATCAAACAACACCTTCTCCCACTACGACAACGCCGCGAAAACCGGAAACGACAACGAAAGATCCTAAAGTGTTAAGTCTGCAACTTCCCGATGAGGTCCCTGATGATCTTCGACAACAACTACTTTCGTCGGGCATTTTAAATAACGCCGACATCTCCGTCTTGGATTACGATAAAGTAGGAGACATTCCCATTTCTGCTCTTCCCCCGACCAGCTGGCGAACTTCTACGGTGCCGGTGGTGCCCAACAGATTGCTTCTGGAAGTGCCCCGATTCCGGCTATCGTAAAACCGGATTCCTCAGATGCTCCCAAAGATCTCGACACCGAAGCCTCGGAAAATTTAGACACGATTCTGAAGAAACAGGCGGTTGAGATGAAAGTCGTTCATTACGATCCCGAAACGGAAGAAGGGAAAGATATCCAGAACTCGTATGTTAAAGAGGATGCAACGCGAGCGGATCCCGTAGAATTGGGAGATAGCAGTTATAATAGGTATTTGCCCCTGAGAGTTAGTGGTGCCCAGTTTCCCATTCCGGATATTCCTGAACTTAAGGGAAAAAAATTAACAGTGTGGTTGTGCTAGCACCGGTGGATTACAAATTTCAAGAAAATGCTAGGGTAACGCGCAATGCTGATGATAATGCCAAATTTGAAGGGATCAGGTTTCCTAAAGGGTCTTCTTTGAAACAGTTAATAGACGATCCGAGTCGAGAAAATTTTGACAAATTTTTGGAGAACGAAAATAAAACTACGGCTGATCAACAATCTGTGATCTTATTGGTAACAGGGTAAGTGAATCGTTAAATAAGTATGAATCAAGTATATACTTTAACCTTCGGTGTGCAAGGTGGAAAGAAATCCTCACCTATGCAACTTACCCCACGTTGTATAGGTGAGGATTTTTCCACCTTGCACTCTAACCCCACATACATTTTGGCTATTTTTGCTCATTTATCAAACTAATTTGACATTTATTGATATTTTTTGATTACTTAATTAGTATATTATGGAATAAAACACAAAACTATCAATTATACATACTTTATTAACATAAAAATTTTCTATAAAAAATTCCGAAAAACTTTAAGTAACAAAAAATAATAATAATACTCTTTGTAGGAACATGGAGTCTTTTTTCTTATCATTATAATATTGTCTTAGATATTTAGTATCATAAAAAAATAAAATTAATTCTCATCAACACGTTTTGGACCAGATTGCTGATCCTCTAGACTTATGTTCTAAATTAGACGAAATTCTGTGTACAGATGTTTTCGAAGGTATAGAATACGACTTTGAGGTCAAAATTCGTGAAATTTGCTTCGTTTGGGTGCTAGAACGTACCAAAGCGATTCGTCAAGAACCACTTTCCCTTTCTCATTGAGTATTTGCTCAATGAACCGTGTCTCGTACCCGAAATTATTTTATCCCTAATTGCCACGAGAAGAGCTTTAATTTGATGTGTAATAAGTCGTACTTCCGACCATTTCGATTTTCTTCGAAATTTCACCCCTTTGAAAATTCAGAAAAAAATTAATATGTTCTAAATTAGACCAAATTCTGTGTACAGATGTTTTCGAAGGTGTAGAATTGGACTTTGACGTCAAAACTCGTGAAATTTACTTCGTTTGGGTGCTAAAGGGAACCAAAGCGATTCATAAAGAACCGCTTTGCTATCTCATTGAATATTTCCTCAGTGAATCGTGTTTCGTACCCGAAATTATTTTATCCCTAATCTGCATTAGAACAGCTTTAATTTGATGCAAGCAAGTTCTTCGTCAATTGTCAAGTATTATAAAGGTGTATAGGCATCTTCACAGTTTTTGATGAATATCCCAAACATTTCTCTTACTGGTGTCAAACGATCGAGAGCTGTTCCATCATGAAATATCACGCTATGTATTAAAAATACAAATCTTTGTCTGGACATTGTGTTCTTAGATAGGTCAATTCCTGACCCATCACTAGCCCATAAGTCTATAAGACTTTGCCTGGTAGATCTAAATAAACCTACTAAAATTAGTAACCCAAATATAGCCTTTAATTCTGCTTTGTTAGTTTCTATATGCGATGGATCCGGGAGTTTTCCATTCTGGAAGCAATTTTCTGATTCGTATGTTTTAAGACTAAATCCAAAATGTTCTCAGAAAGATCAATTTCGAAGCACTCTAACGATGTCTTTTTATTCCTAGCCGAATCTTAGCTTCCAGATAAACGAGTAATTATATTTTCCGGCCTGGTTCGTACATTAACTTGAGGTGAGACTTTATACGATTTACCATCTTTACCAAGAGAAAATGTTTGAGTTCGTTCGTCATCAGGTTCAATTTCGTTATCAATGTCTGTATCACTATCAGTTTCCGGTAGCTCGCTAATATGATCCGATTCACAATCACTTTCAGGAAAAAAATCTCCCGAGTCAGATTCACTTTCTTCAAGCAAAACAGCAGCAATATCTTTTTCCCTTTTTTATATTAATATTGATATGAAATTTACTATAACATATAAAAAATCACAATAGTAAAAACTTACTATTTCAACTACAGCCCAGTGGCTTCTTTGCACACGTCTTCACTCGGCGCTTGCGCACTGGGTACTGCTTTGACTTAATTGTACAGCGCAATAGGTCTTTAGCTCCTGCTACTGAGAAAAGCACGGTATGAAAATAAAGATAAAGTGTGAAGCAATAGCTTTAAAATCACCCCACCTCGTACACCGAAGGTTAAAGAAGACGGAACCAGGTACAACTGATACCTAAATCACATCGATAAACCTCTATTTTTCAAAGCGTATCCTACCAAAATTAGGTTGTAGATTTTAGATGGATATGTCAGAGATCTTTTGCAATATGCCCTTAACTCAGCCCCGAAATATTAACCTTAAACCTATAAACTGGCAGTCTTCGAGAAGAGAGTACCGACATTTTTGCTGTTATCTGAAGCTTGTCTCTCTCTGCCTTTATCTTTGAGGACGTAAACATACACTCAAGGCCTATGTTTGACCAAGATGCTTAACACTACTAGGACAAATCTTCCATTAAAACTTATCATTCGCACCCCTTCAGAAAGGGCTGAAAGCTCGAGGACAGAGACGCTACTGACATTGTCACTGCTTTCGTAAGGTTTAGAGCTCCTTCAGGCTTAGTCATCAAGAACTACAACCATACCAGTAAATTCCATAAATATTGCAAATGTGTCGTCTCCATGCCCTCTAAGCGCTTTGGTTTAATTTGATCATTATTCAACTAATTTCCTTTTATTTGTTACTTTCTAGATCACCAGACGGAAAACATGAAAGGGAAATATTCATGTACGATGTGGCAAGCAAAAGTGTCAGTAAATTAGACGGCGAATTATCGTCAGCTTTCGTCGATGCCGCGGACGCAAAGACGAGCGATAGTTCGGTGGCAGCTTCCAATCTGGTTGAAGTACGAGTCCCATCGCCGAAAAACCCGAACCCCGACCGAATAGATCTGGTATCCGATCTTGAGGAATCACCGTCCGAGATATCGGAAAGTAAAGTACGCATTATAGATCCCATGGAATCCGAACTCGAACCGGAAGCGTCGGAGCAATTAGAAAAATTCGTCGATATTTCCGGTCAAGACTTAGAGACGGCGGACGATCAGCATTTAACAGAAAACGAAGTGTACGAAAATTGAAGTAATTGGACGATTTCCCTATAAAGAAAACGCAGAGGCACTGTGAAAATTTGTGTGCTCTTTATTTATTGTAATGTTACGTACATAGTTTCGATTAGAAAATTTAAAAGATATTGCGCAAATGATCCGATGATGGGGGAATTTTACTTCGATGTTTTAAGGAAAATGTCGATTCGAAATACTTCATGCTTCTCGAATAATACTTTAATGTATGTACAGTGTATAGATTTTAGTGTGTATGATGTATATTTTTGTACTTTGTAATAAATCTTTTGATATAAAGCATTACTTCCAAAATTTTAATTTGGTAATGATATAAATTAAGTTCTGATTCCCTTCCTAGAATATTCTACGCACATTTTCATATTTGCCAAGTTTAAAACTATTAATTCCTATCCTATTACGCATTTCCACATCAAAAGCGCCGGTACTTGAACCGATTACCCACTGATTACTGATTAGTACCTGTCGTTTTGATTGTTCAAACATATTTTATCGGTACACAGCAAGCAATTGTTTAAAGAAAAAACTTCGGGTAATTGCTAAATACTATTAATTCAGATTATTTTTATGAAAAATTTGATTGTTTTCAATAGATCAGAAAAAGTAAAACGAGACATAATGATTTATTTGTTAATTGAACATACGAGTGCACTCATTAGTATAATTACATCCGGAAATATAGTTGTAGAAATTAGAAAAGAACGAAGTAGCATATCCATAACAACAACGAATATGGTAATCAGGTCACATATGATAGTGTAGTATAGTAATACTCGAATGGTTAATTACCATTAGAAAATTCATCATTTAATGTACTTCAATAAATCAAAATTCACAGTTAATGTTGGGGTTATGGTTTTCAATTGTCATTCGGTTTATTTTGGGGTTCTATCTACACCTCTTCGACACCACGCCCAGCACCTTTTGAGCATTTTATTACCCTACGGGTGTTAGCTTCTTATTTTAGCTTCTTATTTTAACTCCAGTCAGAGACGTTTAATGGGAGAAACAAATGTAACTATACTCGACTCGCCGAACAAATGCAGTAGTAAATTATGGCAACAATGTGTGTTTAATAGGTCACATAACCAATAACGTTTGTAATTGGTCGATCAGGGTGGCCGCTTACAATAGAATAAAAATCGAGTCCATATTGCATTTGGAATATTAGATTTTATTAGCTTTCTTTGTAAATGATCCATTATCTATTATATTTCATAAACCAGTGTTTCTGAAGAATATTTATCGATTGTTCTAGTGCACCAATAATACATTATTGTTTTGTAGGTTATACATTATTTCTTGCTATATTATCGTATATACTTACATTATGGAAAACTCACCTCCTAAGAAGAGAGTTTCAAAACATTTTACGGTAGAAGATAAACAGAAGGTTTTGAATATATTTAAAATATTTCAAGAAGAGCACTTCTAAAATTGTTAGTGTTGAAATGACAGCCAAAGCAGCAGGTATCTTTCCAAAAACGATAACCAAATCATAGTAACTATTATAGTATCTTTTACAGGAATTAGTGAACGCACTGTTTACAATATTGTGAAAGAATATAACACTAATCACGAATTACAACCACCAAAAAATATCATAGAAAAAGGGCTGTTTTAGATATGGTGGATGATGAAATGAAAAATGCTATACGACGAATTGTACATTCATTCTTTTTAAAAATGAACCTCCAACAGTTCAAAAAGTTCTCACAGTGATAAATGAAAGAGATGACATTCCTAATTTCAAAATTACGACTCAGATCATTATTAAAGGAACTAAACTTTCGGCACAAATATTTATTACTTTAAATTCTATATACTAATCATAAGATAATTATGTTTGTAGTTATAATAAGCGATCTCGAAATAGTATTTTAAAAGAAAAAGATGACATTATTACCTGGAGACGGAAATACCTTCGTGAAATTAAGAAATATCGTGAAAATGGTACCCCCATATATTACTTGGATGAAACTTGGGTAAATGCTGGACATACTGTAAATAAAGTATGGACAGATATGTCTGTTGTCACTGCAAGACAAGCATTTATACAAGATTTAAGTATAGGTCTTAAAAATCCTTCAGGCAAAGGCAAAAGATTTATAATTGCACACATTAGCTCGGATGAAGGATTTGTAGAAAATGGTTTACTCCTCTTTGAATCAAAGAGAACAGGAGATTATCATGAAGACATGAACGCAGAAAGGTTTGAAGAGTGGATGAGATGTATTCTCCCCAATTTAAAAGAAAATTGCGTTATAATTTTTGACAATGCTCCGTACCATAGTCGTAAATTGAATAAGCCACCTACAACTAATAGTCGCAAATTAGAAATGCAAAACTGGATGAGGGAAAATAGTATTGCATATGAAGAAAACATGGTAAAGCAGAATTGTAAGCTTTAATTAAAGAACAATTATCTGGCCCTCCGAAATATGCTGTTAATGAATTAATAGAAAACACTAATAGAAAGGTACTTAGACTCCCCCTTATCACTGTGAATTAAACCCGATTGAACTAATATGGGCACAAGTGAAGGGGTATGTTCGCGAGACATAACACCACATTTAAATTGGCAGACGTGAAAGAATTATTTCAACGATGTATTGACAATATTTCTGTTGAAAATTGGCAAAATGCTATTAAACATGTTATTCAAACAGAGAAGGAAATGTGGGAACTTGACAATCTCATAGATATACACATAGAGCCGTTAATCATTACAATTAATGATGATTAGTCTACATCATCTAATAGCGAAGAAGATACATGTTAAGAACGTTTTAGTGTGTCATAATTAATTCCTTTACTGTATTAAACTTTTTGTAATATGTATAAAATTTATTATTTTTGATTATACCTATTTGTACAGTGAGTTAATTTTTTAGGATACTGTTATATAAATACGTACCAAAAAAAAAAATATTAATTATTTGTTTCCTTATTTTGTATTTATATATTACATAGATCTTCTTAAAACCATTGTGTATTTTTATTTACTATATATAATTCTATATATTGGAGATGCATAATTTAATTCAACAAAACATACTTGAAGAAATAAGAAAATTATTTTAGTACTTATTTTGCAATTTTTATTTATGTCAAATACAAAATGAGGTTATTATTTTGATATGTTTACATGTGATTTATGCTGTGTGAGTCGGACATTTGCATTGCAAGGTTGCCATAATTTGCTACTGTATCTGTTCGGCGAGTCGAGTATAGAAATAAAATTATTAATTATTATAAAAAGCATCGGTTAATAGACAGAAAAGCATTGTTAACATTCAGACACATACATACAACACTTTTACATTACAAGAATTCATAAAAAATTACTGGAAATACCCAAGGATATATCGACATTCAATACAGGTTTGTATAACAGCGATATACCTCGATGAACTGGAGTCAAGATGAATTAAAGTTTTCGTTTCGTGGACAAAGGAGAAATAATGTAGTGTAGTTCTGGTTTCCGAAAAAGAAAAAGTTTGGTTAACAACGAAGAAAATTGACAAGATAGATAAGTCAACAAATAAGTCCATAAATATGTTTGGAATAAAAGGGTTTTAAGAAGAAGTACCAGTGAATAAAAGAACCTCACCATACCGGATAAGATTGAATCTAAGAAGAGGAAGAATCCATAGAAATGAAAGGTGCATCGAGAATAGAAGTTAAGAGAGAAGATATAGGAAGAACCATCATCAAAAGAGAAATTGCACTCACACACACACACAACACTAGGTAATTATCTTGATTCTATGTTAAATATTACTCAAAATGTATAAATATAATTTGTTATAATTTATGCTTTTTACATCATTAATTAAGAGCTAGGCCGGTACAATTTTGTTTAAGAAATTTAACTAAATTCTTAAACAAAATACAATAAGTATGTGAAAATAGAATTGGGAAGAAAGCGTTGAAAGATGTGACTGATGATGGAACGAAACGGGAATGTCTAAGCAAGAAATGGATTAAATTGGTTGGTCATGGAGAAAACTACAGATCCAAAAGTGTAGGATAGAGATCAAAGATGAAAAGATTGACCAAGTATTAACTAACAACAAACCAGTCATCGGAAATTGTATTGATCTCGACGAAACTAGGAGGGATGTTTTTAAATTTGGAATGGGCTATAATTTTCTCTTTATTTATTATTAATTATTTTCATCAAAACTACAATGTAATTTTTCAGTACAATATCCAGTTAATTGAATACATACACTTATTCCAACGTAAAACTATGTTTTTCATCGTCCTCAAAGAATCACTGTAATCCACCTACTTGTAGTAATGTATGTGATTCTTTCAAATTTGGGAACAGATGAAAATGACTAGGTGCCAAGGAATCTGGTAAATAGAGTACACGTGAAAGCAATTTGCAGCACAACTCGTTTAAAAGATCCTTGGTTCTTCGTGCGGTATATGGAAGGGGTATCAATTGCCCGTTGCTTAAGCATGTGCCGGGAAGAAGTCAACCATTACTTTGAATCGCTATTGAAAATATGTCAAGATATCCACTTCTTTACTCAAGCATGTAGAATATACAACGTAGACCAAAGCTGAGTACAGCTAAATACTGATGCTGAGAAGGTTATTGTGACCAAAGATGCGCGAGAAGCACATCATGCGACCTCAGCAGAAAAGGAAGATACTATAACTGTAATAGCTTGTTGTAATGCTGAAGACAAATGCTTGCCTCCCTATTGCATTTTCAGATGTAAAACGAAGAAGCTTGCATTTGAAGATGGGATTTTGCCCATGTTCCATGTCGAAATGGGCGAAAAGGATGCTTACGTAAATTCGTACTTATTTATTAATTATTCCCTTCCACGTCAGAAAAATGGAAACGTCCTGTTAATTTTGGATGGCCACGGTTCTCATTGTTCAGACATTAACGTGCTTGATATTGCAGCTGAAAATGGATTAGTCCAAGCCATACAACACATTATCTCCAACCATTAAGACAGATCATTTTCAAACCGCTGAGAACTCATTGGCAGAAGTCAGTTACAAATTGGACCAACATCATCCTGGACGAAAGCTAACTAGATATCAATTTTGGAAATTTATTGTGTAACGCCTGGAATCTTAGAGCTGCAGTAGGGAACGGTACGTCCGGATTTAGACCTTCAATAATATTTACGTATGATCCTCAAAGGAGCATGCTTTTGAAATACCTAACGCTTCCAAAGTATCCCAAAATAACATTATCTAGTCTTGATAATATTGAGGTAATGACAGTTACAAATGCTACCCTGAATGGAAACGATTATACTAGTCAAACAACTGACACCACCATATCTTTGGTTGACATAAGTTCTAACGGCTTGCCCTCAACATCAAACAGTTGTAAAAGCCATGAAGCAGTTATTCGAGCATCGCACTCAACAGATAATACTTTTACTTCAGTTCCTTAAATTTCGCTTGTGCAAACTATGAAGAAAGCCTAGAGTTACGAAAAGGAAATAACATGCCCGAGAATTAACGTCATCTGGAAATAGAGAAAGTGTGCGAACAAAACAGACAACTATTTTTGTAATAATGTTCAGGAATAACTTGTTAATTTAAGTTTAGTTCTATGTTTTGATCCATATTACATCTTACCCCCATTGGTATGGCATATTACCCATACCACTGGGCAATATGCCCCTTTACAGGCTCAACTACTTTTTATAAATTGTGTTCTTAAAGGTGTATTCTTCCTATACTGAAAGTGGATGTAAGTTTACAAGTTACCCTATATTTAAAGAAGAACACGAGAGTAAGCTGACATGGGGTTTCATATTTTCTAGCTTTCGTCAGAACTCTTCACATATTTCGGAATATTTGTGGTTAAGTTGTAGTTAAGATATAAATCACCAAAAAATACTGCATAATATTTGCGCCATCAAACTTCTTAAGATAAACGGGCAATTGTCTGCTATGTCCTCTATCCAAAACTGGAGTTCTACAGAATACAGCTTTGAGGCCATTACTTTTTGGATATTTGTCTCAGGCTTTTCAACAAACAACAACACCACGAATTTTATGTCTGTATTAACTACTTCATTTGTCAAGGACAAAGTTCATGGTGAACGTATTTCTTCCGAAACTTTTCCCCGCTTCACACACTGAATCGTGAATATGTAAATAGTGTTATCATTGACAAATGGGTACATCTTGTCTAATGACACTTTCATTGAGATAAATTATAAATAGCACAGTATCCGATACTAAACCCCATGGAACTCCCTTGATGCAAAAGTATTTCATGCTACCACCTATTTTCTATTACCGAGATAAAGTGCAAGCTGTGCGTGAGGTGGTCTTCTCATCCCCCCATAGTAGAATTTAGCAAGGATTATGTTATGGTGCACGTAGTCAAACGACTTGCCAAAAGGACATAATAATTTCGAAATCCTTCGACATAGTAAATGTTGGGACATTCGAATCCTTTGCTTCATACGGAATTAATAATAATATATCTTACTTAAAGGTTTGTAAGGTAGGTATGATTCGATAATTCGCAGTAAATTTTATGAAGCAATGAGCAATCTGAGGATACCAAAAAAACTGATACGGCTGGTGATGAAAATGACCTCAACAAACACGAGTAATAGAGTCACAATTAAGGGTAACCTCTCAGACCAGTTCGTAATTGAAAGAGGACTAGGACAAGACCCGGTTTATTTAATTTGTTTTTAGAAGCAGTCATCAGAGGAAGTCAATTTCAAAGAAACGGACTGATCTTCCATCATAAAAAGCAATGCGTCGCATACGCAAATGATGTGACCCTTTTAACGAAAGAGCATTTCAACATTTCAAAGAAGAAACAAGAAAAGTATGGATTGAGGGTGAACGAAACAGAAACAAAATATATGGAAATGCATGTAGAGGTGACAAAAGAAAAAAAAAAGTATTGCAAACAAGATTCGGGCTCAAAGATTAAGATGGGTAGGACACATCGTTCAAACGCCAAATCAGAGGCTCGTGAAGAGGGTACTGGAGGCTGGGGAAGGTGGAAACTGATGTGATAGAGGGGTAGAATAAACCAAAAACTTAGTACTAAAGTGAAAGATTTAATGCAATCGTTGATCTTACAAAAGAAACACTTAAACACTAAAAACTACATGCCTACTTCATTATATTCTTACTGTTACTGCGCATGTGCACAGGGTGCACAGCGAGTGGCGACATCTAAATGTAATATGGTGAGGTATATCTAACTTTTACAGAAACAAGAGAATAGCATGCCTAAGAAGGAGATGGTTGGAGGTTGTCGAAAGAGATTTGGAAGAGATCGGAATAAAGGATTGGAGGGACGGGGGACAAGATCGAAAAGAGTGGAAAAAGTAACTCTGAATCTAGATGTCAGGGACCTTCAAGGCTTTAAGGTTTTTTGGTTTTAGTCAGCAACATTGGATCATTAAAAAGTGTCGGGGAATATTGCTTAAAGGCGTACAAAATACAAACTCAATATGTTTCAAATTTATTTTATACAAAATAGTAACCAAAGAAGTACAAGCAAATAAGTTCGAGAATATATTTAACGTCTTCCTTATTCGATAACATCGCCATAATAGGTTCAACCTTTTTTATTAAAAAAGTCTTTGTTAAACAATAGTACTTTATTCAACTTGAATTCACTCCATAAAAACTACCATCAATTAAACTATTGCGCTTTAGAAAAATATAAATCAACTTCGCACCCAGCATCATCGGGCCAATCGCATACACCGAGATCGATGTTGAAGTGCAAACCATCAGGGCAAGACATCAAAATCGCAGTACCGTGATCGCAGGTGTAGTATTTCGTACAATCGGACGCGTGCTGCAGGAAGACGACGGTTGCTCCGTTTTCGGCAGGACATTCTCCTATCCAAGGATTTTCCTCCGTCACTTCGCCAGATCCTTCAACTTCGTTCTCCTCGGATTCATTAGAACCGGCCGATGAAACTTCACAGGTAACCGAGTGCGGCCATTCGCAAGTAACGGTATTGATATCAAAATATAATCCGTTGTAACACTGCAATTGGACAGATGTTCCGTCGGAACACTGGTAGAAAACGGAGCAATCGCTGTCATCAGTTAGGAATTCAACGCCCGATGTGCATTCTCCAACGGGGGATGTGTCTATAAAGAAAGAAAGAAGAAAAGTTAAAAAAACAGGACATATGTACACTCATGGAAACTCTAAATGTTCGGTTTTGAGCGCATACGTCGCGATTGTCACAATCTAGACGCCCGTTCCAAAACCTGCGAGGTTACCATCGGTTGGTCTGTACGAAATAGTTGTTTAAAGTAGGAAATATTATTTAATTTGTGTTATAAAAAGAGTGTGAGGTTAAAAGAAAAACTACAAATAAAATAATATAGTACTAAATTAATACGTCATTTATTCTTCTTATATTGCCTTTGATTTCTTATTTTTCTAAGATTTATGAATAAGAAAATATAATTAGAATTACGGTTGAATTAGTAATTGAAATTTTCATTTCAGAATGTGCGATATAAATAATTCATATCTGCAAATAACTTTGGTATATATTAAAAAATATGCCATACGATACGAAATTTTCGTATTTAGAAAACTTTGTTTAATGAATACTAATTTTTAGGAGAAAAATTATTTTATTAATATAGTGATAAATGATGTAAAACTGAGATTCTAAACAGTAGTAAGTTTAAGAATATCTTTAATAAATTTGCCAGCATTTGCTTTAGTAAAACGATGTATGTAGATATAAAATATAAAATTATTTTATATTAACACTTAAAAAAGATAAATTTAAAAAGCAGCATTTTCCATCAAAACTTATTTTCAATTTTACAAAATTTGTAGACTATTATTGGCATTTTAATTGGTGTTCGGTTTATTTGCTATTGCAGTTAGCACACATTTCGCGTATCTTTGGTAATATTTTTGCTTGCTTGTCTTTTCAGGGATGCTTATTTAATTTTTTAATTAATTTTGCTTTATCAACCTTCAATACGCTGCAGGAAGGAAATGCCACTAGGCGGGCCAGGAGCGGTACGGTATACGTGCGTATATGGCTTGGTGGCTCCGAACTCTTACACCGAAAGGTAGAAAGGGTAAAAGATTATATATATATATATATATATATATTAATTTTGCTTTATTGTCTTTAATTTCAACATAAATTGTTTAAATGTGACAGTAGCAATAGTAGTAGTAGTATTTTAATAGTAGGGTGTTGATTAGCGTTGATGCCAAATCGCATGTTTAATAAATTTATTGTATCTGTTAAGGTTATGTATAATACTTGTTTTCATTTTGATGTATAGGTTATATATCTTTATCTGATAATTTTTTAGTGTGAAAATGTAAGACTCCAATGTCTGAATTTAATAATTCATTTAAAAATTTACTAAAATGTCACCAACCAAAACAATAACCTTTAATGTTAAAAGCACTACTAGAGGATGTTGCAACGTAGAAAATTATAAAAACATATAAAAACGAATGTCACCAAATTTTGCTGACTAAATTCTTTGTTCGGTTCAAATTCTTGCGGTAGGAGTTTTACGTCACGCATGACCAAATCGGCTGCTACTTTGAACAACGTGTACATGCGTTTATTTCCACCCTTCAAATTTCACTATTCTAAGTATAACAGTTCAAAAGAAACGAGGGGAGAGGGAACTTTTGACTAGCACTGCTCACTGCATATTGTAGTATGGTAATACTCCATTAGTAAAATTATCAATAAAAAGATGTAAATTTTATAGAAAGCATTCTTTAAGAAATAGAAAAGCGTTGTAAACATACCACACGCATACACTTGAACCATTTCAAAATCTAGAATTTCAAATTGCTATAATGACGTGCAAAAACAAATGAAGTTTGTTGATAAGCGACGGTATGGGTGGTCGACGAAAAAGTTAGATAAAAAGTTATATAAAATACCAGGGTTGAAAAGAAGCAGACCACATCAAAAAGAAGTTGTTGTTTACAAACGACGAACAGACCAAAGGAAAATAAATTCAATAAAAGGAAAGGACCAAAGAAAAGAAGTGAAGAAAGAATTCAAGAGAGAACAAGAGGGAGGGAGAAGTTAAGAATTAGAAAACAAATTACACTTATACACACACTAGGTAATATATTTTGATTATATTGTTCATATTTTGTTAATATAATACCCAAATTTTATAAATATTATTGTAATAAATTTTGCTTTCTATACAATTTAACTACAATATCATACTACAATATACTAGTCTCTTGGGGAACGTTAACATGACGTTAATCCTGCTATACTCACGCATACGCTCTGTGAGACCGACTTATATAGTATAGTAAATAGTATACGTGTTTCATAGGATGACGTGAGTATAGGAAGGTTAAAGAGGATGCCCCAACAGTTTAAAGGAAATAGATGACGAATGAAAATGTTTGAAAAAGACTGTGTGCTATACACTGTGGTGCTAGAGTTTTTACTCAAATTTATGCATGCTCCATGGTTGATTGTTAAAATATGTATCAAGTGAGGTACTACGGACTATTTATTGTTATTAAGATGGCTACCAACCATCCGATTGAGTATTTAGTGGAAAATTCCATAATCAATTATACTTCAAACTAATAGGTCAAAGGTTTGTTCGTATCGAAAACTACTTTATTAATTAATGTATAATGACTTAATTACTTTTTCACAAAGATTTGAAGTACTTTTAAGCACGTTTTGTTTAATACTACATCGAAACGTAATAACCTATGTAGTACAGTCATCATTAAATATAATTTTTATTATTGAGAACTATTGTTTATTCTTTAATATAAAAATAATATAATACAATTAATTGAAGTATCGGTAAATGCCTTCCTACTATATGTAGATTTCAGTTCAATAAAGTAAATTGCAAATTCCTATTGTTGTAGGGAATAGGAGGAAACTGGCTCCAAATTCGGAAAATATATGCTTAATATAGTACAAACGTGCCAAAAAAAAAAAAAAAAAAAAAAATTACGCACAGGTCGCTGTTCTTATTGGTATCTGATTGTAGTGAGAAATTAAAATGTTGTTTAATATGGTATCTATTCCCAAATTATTTCTTACACATTCTCTCAATAGATACCATCCGTATAAAATAGAAATAATATGGTAATGAATGAGAAATCTATTAAGAACAAATTTGAATACTTTCAACAAGAAATAGTGTGGATAATGGTCTGAAATCTGACGGAAACGCCCATTTTGAGGAACATTACAACATTAACAAAAGATAATCGTCATTCTTCTTTCTCAAACATGAATAAGAGGTTTGAAGACACTTTCGAAATCATACCAAAGATACATATCTAATGTATCAACAAAGCTTCGGTGATTTATCGATATATTTCGAATTTAAATTATGCCCTTGGGCAGCCAAGTCCGCCAGCAATTGATTACAGTTAATATATCACCTCAATTTCAATCTTCTTTCCTGATTACACGGGCTACAGGCACAGCGTGAAGAATAAGAGTTAATACTAATTTTACTGATTCTGCTATTATCTATACTGATGCCTCTAAATTAAAAAAGAGGAGAGGTGTTGTGGGACACCAAATATTTGATGCTTATTTCAATAAAAGGTAAAATTGTATATTGAATAAACAATGTATAAAGTAAAAGTATTTCTTATAACAGCGCCATCTGATGAGGGAGACGCAAATAGGATGCGATAAGTATGCGTGTGTATTATTAAGTATTTGGTGCTTATTTGAATAAAAGATAAAATTCTAAAATCGAGTAAAAATAAACAATGTATAAAAAAAGTATTTCATGTCAAAACCGATGGTAAATAAGTTGAAGTTGAATTTGAAGTAGGTTCGAGTCCGAATAACGGGTGCGCCATCTGATGAGGGAGACACAAATACGGCACATTTTGCTCCTTCGATGCGTATATGTGTGTGTGAGAGAGAGAAAGAACTAATGAAAGAAGAAAAATAGAACTATTTCTAGTGTCTAGCGTCTCACTTTTTCCCAATTAACTTTCGCCGTACAACCTCGCTAAAAGAGCTTCGCTCTAGAAATGGTCATGGTTCGGCGATTCTTGATGCTAAGACTAACACCCAGTAGATCGTTTAGATTGAAGAATTTGCTGGATATTTTTTCTCCAGAGACTAGTGCAATTTTAGAGGTACTTAGATATGTAGAGGAACTGGGCTTTTCAAAAGTAATGGTTATGTCAAACTGTCAAAATATTCTTTATGCACTGAGACGCAGAAAGTTCATCCCCTTGCACTTGGTATAACTGCAAAATGTACTGAGCTCAAACTACAGAATACCAACGTCAGAATCTTTTGGCTTAAAAGCCATGTGCAGATTTCCCCCTAACTCCGAAGACGTCAACAGAATCGAATGTAACCTCAAAAGATTCTTCCTAGAAGAAAAATGGGACAGTAGATGGCAAACCTCATCCTATGCAGTATGTCATGATTCACCCCTCGATTCTCCATATACGTTGGAATAGTAACTCCAAAGCGTCACGATACGCCTATTCTGTTATTGCTAGATTAAAATTCGGACATGGTTGCTTCGCTTTCCATTTATACAAGTTAAAGATTTCGGATTCTCCGGCTTACGCGCGAATGTGGAGTAAATAATTTAAACCATTTTATTTTGGCGTCTATGAGCGCCAAAGACGGAATTTGTTGGAAAATTTAGTAGCAGTTAAAGTAGCATTAGCCTCTGCTATGATGCTACCACTAAGTTATAACAGCAATAAAGTTTCTCTATTGACTGCAGGATTACGATTTGATGTGTGAAGTTTTCACAATTTTGATACTTTTGATGGTAATATGGGTGATGGCCTTTGATCCCTCAATGCCAAGAAAGAGACTTCGGTGATGTCATGAGATTTCGTTCTGTAAATGATATTACACCGTTGTAAAGAGCAGTAATTAAATCGTACTTTACTCAGCAATCAATCACAATTTTTAATTGAGTTTTCAGGAACTTTCTATAGGACAAGCAGATTATGCAGAAAAATTATTTAGAGGGCAAGTTTTTCCTTGGATTTCTGTGACAACTACCATTACGCTTTACAAAAATACGTAAAGTTTCATTTTGTTGCCAGCTTGATACAAACCACACATTTTCGTATTTGAAAATTTTGACTACGAAGTGTTATGGTAACATCTTGCAAAAGCTCTAGAGAATTTTGAAAAATTTATATATTTACATTATCTATTATTTAGCAAGGGATTTACAACTTGTATTTTGATTTGAAGGCATTGATTTTACGATATAATTCTACTTTATTAGTTTAATTATGATTTAGAGTGAATCAATCAGCTATGACTAGTACCTTGATCGTTCTTTTACTGGTAAATCCTTGTTAATGCTTTAAACTCGAAATAGTCAGTTTCTGATAAAATGTCATGGTATTCCGAACAATTTAATTAATTACCAACCTTATAGGCGAAAAGAAAACTAACCATACATGAGATTATTTACGCCAACCGTTATAAAACTAATATAAATATTGAAAATCGAATAGAACTGGATTTTTCTTGGTGGAGACCCATAACAATAATGAATAAAACTCGCAGAGTAAACACTTCACTATATTTAACAAACAAGTTTGATGGTATAGCCTGACAAAGCCGTTGTGTCGGCGAGAAAAACGTTACATTTTTTTTTTTGGTTAAATATAGTGAAGTGGTTACTCTGCGAGCTTTATTCATTATAAATATCGAAATTAAATTACAAAAACTATCAATACCAACTCACATGAATACGACAGCAATTGAAAGAATCCAATTAGAACCAATAATTTGTGACCTGCAATACCAAAGCAAAAAGATATCACTTTTCTTTTCAAAATTAACACTCAACGAAAGAATTTCTACCTTGCATGTTGTCCAGTATTCTATCAGTTACTAGATAGGTCAAAGATAAAATGGAATGCTATCACGTTTAATGTGAAGCTCGTTTATATAAGATCACTAAGATAATTTTAGGCAAGCTTTTTCCAAATCGCTATTTTATCGCCCGCATGATAAGACGGAAATAATTGTTTGTAATTAGGATAATGGAACAATATATTTCAAAATCTACAATGAACTTTAGTGTAGTCAATGTCCAAACTTCCAAATTCCTCGAACGATTTTTAACACTATAAAATGCGCATTATAATGTTTTGGGGGAAAACATAAAAATCAAATTGCTCTTACTACAACAATTTGAATACCTCCGGCTTGTAGTTACTATTTTGTGACCTTTAACCTTGGTGTGTCGTTCGCGTCCTTTTCGACCCAGTTGCTGCTTTATTCATCACCTAAACTTTTATTTCTAGTGCTAGAAATTTAACTCTTAGGATTTTAGTTTGATTTAACATAACTTCAAGATGTTGTCATAAGCCGAAAAATATTCATTTAAGTTTTTTAGTACATTAAATTTATACACACAGGTTGTTTGGGTCACTTTTTCGCATCTTGAAACCACTTGAAACTCGCATAGTTCCGTACAGCGCGGTGTAAGTAATGGCAACAGGTTGAGACCTGCATATAAATCCGTCTAATATATCCCCATAGTGCTTGCAAATCGTCCCCTGAAGTCTTCGTTCTACATACATCTTGTGTGGAGTAACTTTTTTATTATTATTATGCTTTCAAAAGAAAAAACAAAAATTGTCCTTTTTCACACAAAAGCAACTAAAAGTAGCAATGGATAATTCAGACGAAGAAATATTGGATTTTTAAGATTCCTCGGATGGATGGCATTCATCTAACGCCGAAGAATGGTCCGAAATTGAAGATAATATTTCTGTTTGTTCGAAAGATGACTGAAGAGGAAGAACTAGAAATTTCAAGTGCTGGACGATATTCAACGCAAGTCGTCTTTTCTTCCTACTTTTCCAATACGTAACAGCATTGGTTTTATATTCTAAAGTTACAATGCTTCCTTCTTCCGGTGTACGCTTTTCTTCTTCAGCTTCTATTGCTTCTAACGCTTCTTCGCTTGTGGGCGCACATATCTCATCTACAAATTCTAGGGAATGTGGTCTGTGTGGTTGCAAAAATTCTGGAGTTGTATCAGTTTTCAGTGATACAACTCTTTGATTATCGAGAAGAACATTTTTCATGTCGTGGAATTCGATTATGTTGGTGTTCACAAAGGGCCCAAGGTCTGCTATATAACTAACCAATAACTATTATTAATTTCAAGTTTGATGAGTTATATATACTACTTGCCTATCCCAATCAGCTTATTTTCTTTACAAAAACATGTTTACTATTTACTGGTCTAATGTAGCTTCTTCGATAACTTAAAACTTTCAGATAAGAAACAATCTAATCTAATGGAAACAAATACAGTAAGTATTTTTTTCCCTGTCTACTTGATGAACCTTATCCAAACAAATAATTTTTGTATTAAAGTTAAGCGCATAGGCAAAAGGCAAAATTATGCATTTCCAAAATTACCCACTTAGTGTTTTTCCGCTGAAGAATAAATTGCATAGTACATACCAATATGTGATCTACATGTTCCCAAAATTTCATAATTTTTTGAAGTTCCGGATTCGGGATCGTCCCTTGGTAGTGTCAAAAGGTCTCAGTTTTGAATCTGTTTGTTTTATGAACTCAATCTTTAGTCATTAGTGTCCGATCTTTCGGAACACTCTGTGTAGGGAAGTACGTAGCAATTCTGTTTTTTTTTTTAATTGTAGATAGATGTTTTAAATGTTTTTTCCTCTAGCGAATTGGATACCTTTACACAAAATATGGATAAGCTGTTGTACCAAATTACGAAATCCAATGGAATAGTCATTAACTCGTAATGGATCTTAGATACTTATTAGTAAAGAAAATACCTAATTAGTGTTAGAGCAAAGAATACACTTTTTTATTCCAAATCGTCGCTTACCTTACTTATCTGAAGAATGAGGTTGACCAGAGGCTTAATATCTTGTAGAATCACCTCCTACATAGAGTACCTACACCATTGACAATTAAAATTGCAACACCGAAAAAAAAACAAGAGAAAACTAGATAAAAATAATAAATCTAAACGCCCACTATAAGTAGTAAGTGGTTGAATGTTCAGCCTAATACGACGTAAAAGACAGGCAGAAGTGAGCGGTCTGCGATTGACAAAGCTTAATTCTTCTCACGGATTATCGACATATGCAAATTTTGCTTCTCCGCAGTTATTTCATAGCTGCCCATTAACGTACCTAATTTATTAGATCGTCGTATAAAGAATCGTCCAGATTTTATTTTATAAAGAAACGTAAGCGCTAGTAAAAATTGGCTCATATGTTTAACAGGTTCAAGAGCGTCTATTCTGGAATCATTTAAACGTATCTACGACCATAACGAAGCGATCACGACGTATTTAACGAAACTGTACCCTCGAAACATCGCAATCGCGTCGATAGCAAGCAACTCGCCAGGTAGAATGTTAACGCTTAAGTAGAATAGGCAACGTCATTTTTTTCTTTTATAATTATTGACTTACTTTACTTCATGTAATCTTAGAATCTTTCCTTCAACAATGTTGTCTGGAATGGTCTCAAGTCTGGAACATCATCGTCTCTAACAAATTCTGCTTCAATCTGTTCAGTTACGATGGCTGAATTTCTGTGCGGCGACGAGCTAGTAAATGGCGTTCATTGACGCTGTTGCCATTTATTACGCGTGCGAGTGCAACGCTACCACCTCTAACAATAAGTTACAAAAAATATGGTACCATTTACATATATTAAACGCTTCCTGGTGCCACATTCCAGTCGATGCCACGTCGAGTTAAAGGCGTTATTTGTATACATAGAGGTTGTAAAAGATAGTAATATTCTCGAAATTGGTAATTTGTACCTTGTTGCATTTCTGTCAGGTCAACTTATAAATACAATTTTATTGTTCCAAACTCATCTCTTTTTTTGTTACAATTTCTATTCACAATGGTGGATAATAAATATAATAGTACATATTTTTTACATATTGCATCGGTTCAAAAGTTGAACTACTTCACGTAGGAGTATATTTTGTCTTGTATTGATTTTCACCCCTTGTTTAGTATAGATATTCAGATCTATGGGTAGTTATAAATACATATTATTAGTTTGAACCACTTTTAGTATTAAACAGAAAGAAAAATATAAAAATATTCTACATATAAATAAATGTTGGTAAATTTTTATATAACGATAATAGGAAAGTATCCATTAAGAGAACTTATTTGAATTGAATACAATCAGACAATTAATAGACAGCCAGTACTAGAGATAAGGATCTCATATATAAAAAGAACTAAAAATCAACATACCTACCTAATTGATTAGAATATAAATAAATGACTTCGTTGAATTGAATTACTTAAATAGATAGAATAATGACGATTGCATCGTCTCCTAAGTATAGAAAATGTATATTATATATAGTCAGGTAATAAGAACTAACACTTTTATTACGTCCATAGAACATGAGTACATATATATAAAAATAGTATACTTTCACTTACATTCGTCAAAATTTATCACAATCTTTTAAGCTCAATTTATGTATGTACATATAATTACATCTTATTAAAATAAGTTACATCTTAAAAATACTTCTGATATGAATATCAAAATCTTTACAATATTAAAACTTACAATCCAAATTAATACCTAGTTCAATAGATTTCTAAGATCAATGACTGTGATTTTTATCGTGTATACTATGATGAATGTACTGTTCAGGATGTTCATATATATAAAAAGTGTAAATCAGAGGCACAGCAACTATCACGATTATTATACACACAATTAATGCAATCCATGAAATGTCAGCATCCGCCCCGCTACATGTTATTTTGGATACAACCGGAGCAGAAGGTTTCTGTGACGATTTCGGTAACAAGGTAACCTCTTCGTCTGCGTATAAAGCGTCAGGTTCATTTTCATGTACGGTATCACAAGGTTTACTCGTTATAGTACTATTAAAGATAACTTCATTAAAATTCTCACTTTTACTCGTACTGGGTATATCTAATAATAAAGTACTCTTTAATTTATTTTCTAATAAATCAATATGGTCATTCTTTTTAATTGCACTCCTTCCATTAGGGAGCTTCTCCCACTGCTATGTACGCCAGCAAGAATCGCACTGAATGGTCGATCTGGTACTTTCACAACCCCTTTTGCATATATCTCGTTATCGTTTAAGATATGATTTAATCGTTTTAATTCCGCTACCTACGAGGAAAAGTTGTCTGAGCTTTAATATGTTCTTAAGATAAATGTTTAGAATTGTCGAGAAATCGGCTGCATGAACTCACCGAACAACCATATCGTATAGCTAATGACTGTAACGTATCACCTTCCTCCACAACCTTTTCAACAGTCGGTAGTTCCTGGTAAGTCTTTTTTGGATACAACTCTACATCATCGCCGCTCTCATCGCTATATTTATCGTCAATCCTTTTATATTCGTACTCATCTCTTCGGTGGCTAAAATTTAATTCAGGTTAAGAGAAGAGGTCTGCAGCTGATGTTTTTGAAATTAATACTTTTGCCTTTTCATTTTTCATGTTTTAATAAAATAAACAACGATTTCATGACGTCGACAGCAACTATTTCTAGGTTACGTAGACTGACAGCAGAATAAATATGGAAGTCGCGTTCCCAAACATGATCAACTTGTATAAAGGTTCTCATTGTTCTTATGCCCATACTGGTCGATATATTAAAGGCCAAGCTCATACTTCTAATTATAGAAGATATATTTATGAATCAAAGATAAATTGCACTATTCCGCAAATTTTTCCTGCCTTTCCAAACTCCGAATTGTACCAACATAAATAGACAGTTGGTAGAACTTAGAGAGACGAGTTTCTGAACGTACCCCAATCCCAAATTACACACTATAAAATCTGGAATAAAATTGACGCAGCAAATTAAAGCGATACTTCGAAAGAGGCGGAGAAAACAGAAAAATATAATAAACACTACAATAACTAGCGGTTATAAACAAATGTCAATACATTTGACAGAATTACGGGCATGATTCGATTATAGCAAGATTGGTTCAGCGTCATTTGGTGCTGCCTTCGACCAATCAGAATTTAGAATTCAGAAATTCGTCTCTCTATTTCCGAAACAAGGTATAGTAAACGGATATTTATTCACAACCAACTTCAAGAATATAGCACCGATGGCGAAAAATCTCTTCATCGAGTGAACGTGTGAGAGCATCTAGAAATGCGAGAGTAAAAACGATAGAGCTACTAATGTACAGCACAAGTTGGAAGCATAAGGCAAGTGTAAGTTTTACATCGAACCCGATAAATTTCGCGCACAGTTTAAGTTGGCCATTCTGGCAATAGTGGGCATACTCGCAAATTTCAAAGCACAATGCACGCGAATATGTTCACTATTGCCGGAACTACCAACTTAAACTACCCGCGAAATTCAAAGAATTCTTCCTGGGGAAATATTTTTATTCAAACAATTACATAATTAGGTAACTATTTGTAATATAATAATCGTTATTTAGGTAAGCAATATTTTGTAAATCTTAATTAAAATTCAAATTATTCGAATGTAGCCGACCAACACCCGAGATCTTACGAGTGTGTCCGGCGACTCCAGTGAGATCACTAGATTTATTTACGAGCATTGGTTGTATTAAAAACAGAAGTTTTCGTAAAGAAATATTAATTTGGAATGGTTTGACACCTGTTTAAGTTCTCACTTGAAAATCTAAAATGGCTGAAATTACCGAAAACGCATTTGTAAAGGCAAAAGGCGATAATTTACTGAATATTGACCTGTTTATGTTGATGGAATTCATTCGCTCAAACGGTTCTTTGAACGCCGCCGCAATTAGAGGAATGAAAGCTGAATCGTAAGTAAAATTAGTTAAATGTGCAATAATTTAATAGAAATACCGTTATTTTATATTAATTCCGATATTATTAACGTAATTGGAATATGAAATTTATTGGTTAGTGGTATACGGCAAAAGTCTTTACTAACAGTCAGATTAACTGTAAGTAAACATGGAAACACAAAACATCGAAATATTAAATAAATACTCATACGTCTGGTCACATTTATTTTGCCGGGAATTCAAAATAAAATTTTTCAATCATTGTTTTATATCGGAAATAATGTATTTTTATACATAATTGATAATGATATGAGTAATTACTAATGTATAAAGTATGTAATTACATTATAAATAAAAATCATGCGTATACCCTATTCTATATCATTTGTGAATTAAGCCATATAGCGGTCTAAGAGATTCTTTTCTCACAGATATAATCTATTTTTAAAAATTGAACTCTGTACATATAAACACAGCAGGCAGTCGAAAAATCTCAACGAAACAACGAAATATAAGAAAAATCGCAATTATCGCGAGACTAAGAAATCTCCTAAGCTAGTTTGATAATTTCTGTGACTGCGTGTGCGTATACTTTTATAAACACATGGCTACAGGTGGGATGGGAGTCTACGAGTCCCCTCATGTTTATAAAATAGATTTGACGGGTACAGTAATAAAGTTTTGGATTTTTAAGTGAATACTTCTCAAGGGACACCGGATCAGTTCGAGCGTAAGCGTAAACGTGAGCGTAAGCGTAAACGTAAGCGTAAGAACGTAAATTTGGGTGAAGCCAGACGCCCGATTCGTGTGAAAGACAACAAGAGAGAGAGTATGATGTGCGAGCGAGAGAAAGGATACGTGCATGCTAGCTTCGCCTGAAACAGAAGGAGAGACAGAGAGAGTATGATGATGAGGAAGTATTCGTGCGTAAACCACACCCACTGTCTTTTTCATCTTAACTCCTCTTTTATTGACACGGGAACCAAAAATAATAATAAATATATAAAAGAAAAAGGACGAGAGAACATGGGATATAGGAAAAAAGTAATCTTTGAACAACACGAAAATTCAAATTTATTGAATAGAAATCGGAAATATAAGTTTTTCCGTTTTAATTTGAAAATTACATCATTATTTTGCATTATATGAATCTAGTTGGTGGTTTGCAGTCAAATGAACATTGGGGACATATGTTTAGTAGGTTTAAGTGCGTCTATTCTGTAATCGCTCAACCTATCTACGAACGTAACGAATTTGTATTTCCAAAACTGCAAACTCCGAAACACTCGCCAGGTAGAATGCTTAAGTAGAATAGGCAATGACAATTTCTTTTCTTTTATATTTATTGATTAACTTTTACCTCATATAGTAGAGTAATAGTAATAAATAAATTTGACCAAAATCTTCTGAAAAATCCTGGCCTTTCTCACAACTTATGCACCACATTAAGAGAAAAGAAAATATTTTCGTACCATCACAGGAAAAACGAAAAAATTATTTAAAGTTTCCTAACTAAATTATTTTCACATGGATTTATAAACTAAAATAAATATGTTTACTCTTTAGGCAAAGAAATGTAAACGCTACTAAAATCAGGTCAGTATGTTAAGGAGGATTAAGTACATGTTTGAATACGATGTGTATGTTTGTATATACTTTTACGTCACGTCGAATGCCATGTGCGTATCTCTCTAATGTAGCGATAAATACGTCAGCGGTTCCAAAGACTAAATTTATTTACCCATTTGTTTTCATGTTTTCTTTTCTTTTACGTTTATTGATGTACTTTTACCTCGTACAGTCTTATAAATAAATGTGACGCATTAGTTGTGAAAATCCCTGTATATCAAACACTTTATTTACATAACATATCACAAATAACCGTCAATCCGTGAGTGCTTCATACTATACCGTCTTTTATTTGGCTGCAATATCTCTTCAACGTTTTAAAAGTAACACGTCCACTGCTGTGACATCAGTTTCCTGTCAAGATCTACAAGCGCCTTTTCTGAGGTAGCCAAACCTTCCTGTGCAATATCAGCCACTCAATCGTCTTCATCCTTCGCTCCTTTCTCCAACTCCTGCCTGTGGGATAGCGTCGGTTAGTTCTTCGATACCAAATTTCTCTTTATCATTGGACGCATTGTCTAACATTATGTTCTGTGATATTCTCTGAATTTTCTAGTTGCCGCATTAGTTCAAAGTAAACTCAGCCCATTCTCTTTTTATCACTAATCTCCTTCATTAGTTTTCCACGCAGTTCACTTAAGTGCATCTCGCCATTTTCATCATAATCAACACTGAACATTCTAAACCAGAATTTTTTGTATTGCCGTCTCCCGCACATTATTCCAAGCCCTCGACTCGTTCAATAGGCGATACTTTTTAGTGTACCTTTTCGCAAACAGCATACGCGATTTTCTGTGAGTTCTACAATACTTTCAAAAAACCATTGCCTGTAATTTATCTTCATATTGTCGATAACACCTTAGTCCATAAGTTGTAACATACTAGTGGCAAAGACATCACGAAAATGCCATCTTTTCGTAAATGTTCTCCTGGGTGTGATGGAGCACTGTTTAACAGCAAAAACAGCCTTAAAAGCAAGACTATTTTTCTTCAAGAATCTTGTTACTGACGGAACAAACTATTTCTAAAACGAAGTTGTAAATAAATTTTGGTCCATCCAAGTAAACATATATGAAATGTATGAAATTAAAAATAGTACAAATATTAAGTTATTCAAGAATTTATTATGCAAATATTTAAGAACAGTTTTTAGTTTAGTTTATTAACATAGTACACGTATTATAATAAGCAAATTAGCTTAATAAAGATATTATTATTATTATTATTATTATTATTATATTACGTAACGTATATGTATGCGTTTTACTTTTCCTGTCTACCTACTTACTAAGAACAGATGTATTTATTGCCTGGTATTTATTTAGTCTTTTGTCTGCTGTTTTTTATTGTAGTCTTTTTTAGTTTTGTCATCATTTTTTATTAATATTTATTTCCATCTTGAGTCCTTCTATCTCTTTTATCTCTACATCTATCAGCTTTTTCTATTTTCCCTCGTGTTTACGTCATCCACGTATAGAAGGCTATAAAATTTAGTAGAGATTAAATTTCTGTATCCAATTGTCATTGATTTAATTCTTCATCTTGCTGTTTTAATTAGTGTGTCTATTATCACTATAAACATCAATGAGCTTAGGCTATCAGCCGGTTTACCGCCTTTCATAATTTCGAATAAATTACAAACTAACCTTTTCTTATATAACATTTCTTTTTAGATCTTTTTCAGACTCCTCTCTATATACTACCTAGAAACTGATTATAACTCTGTAAATATTAAAGATAATTATTAATCCACATTCCCAATCACTCTCTCAATGATAGTGATTGCAAGGACTGTGATGTATTTACTGACACTAGACCACATCGGCAAACTCTTTATCACACACACACTTGTTTACTAATAAATTCGGTTACACGTGTTTCGCTAGCACGAGGCACGTATTATCAAAATAGTAAACCGATTGAACAAATAATTTTCTTAGAGTACGTAATTATTTGCCGAATCGGTGGTTTACGGTTTTGATAATACGTGCCTCGTGCTAACAAAACACGTGTCACCGAATTTATTATTAAACAATGGCGTGGTGATGAGTTTAACAATGTGATATGGTGTCGGTCACTCTTTCTACAATAATTTATATTACTGCGACATTATCATTTCTTTGTATTTATTTTAACTCTCATTTTCAGCACATGAAAACCAGTGTAAATAGCTTGTTCGGATTTTCTTTTTCTAGAAATTCCGTTACTGTACCTATACTAAAAAGACCTTAATAGTTATGAAGTTTGATAGAAATTGTCGTTTGGTCCAGTATTACAGAGTTTAGCTTAAAATTAGAAACTTACCTATGCTTAAATCTTTTTATCGCTTTTCCTTACGGCGTTTCAATTTATCAGGTTTAAATACTAAAAAGTTAAGACCTACTATACCTGGAGACTAGGAAATCCGGATCTTCTTTTTTTCCGCACATTGCTGTCGTGAGCCGAACTACTACGTGGTGATTTCCTGATAATTTATATGTACAAATAAAATGTCTATAGTACCTTTTTTACACTTTATTTTAGATTAGATATAATACAGAACTAAAGAGACGACAAATTCAAAACTAAAACTAGAAAAATATTTGGTTGGTTTATGAAGTTTTAATCATGGAACAATTATTTGCGATTATAGGATTTGTACTCGTTTGTTCCCTGATGAAAAATATATTACACATATGACGCTGTTAGTATGATTAGTATAGTAAATTGTAATAGTGGTAGTACTGTACATTACCATTGCAATAGTATTAAATTACAAGAACAAAACGTATTTGATATATGTATTTAATTAATATAATTGAAACTTAGGACTATCGAAACAAAAAAATTACATATTTTCTTCAAAAAATTTTAAAATAATTACAACACTATTGTTCCTTATTGTCATTATATTTATATATAATTCTATATATATATTATGAAAAAATTGAAAAACACATATACTAAAAAAATATAGGTATTACAAGCTACATCTATTGCTTTAAATAAACGCACATATATAGTTCCTATTATGCAAGAAAAATCAACTATTATAGATTATAGTAAGAATGAGCAAAATAAAATACACAATAAAATACACATGCATATGTGTGCCTATGGGAGGTGAGCGAACGGATTGCTGATATATTTTCGTTTCGTACGATTATATAATGCCCATATGGGAGAGAGAATAGTAATTGGAATGTAATAATACAAATTAGAAACAAATCGAAAATGATGAAAACTTATACACTATTTATTTATTGAATAGAAAATAATTCGACTTTTTCTTCTTTTTGCAATTTCCTCCATTATAATTATAATATGTATAAATGGTGTATTATATATGCTTTCTTTTAATGTATGTATATAATGTTCTGGTCCACACATCCACTAATAACTGTTGCGTTCAGCGTTGTTGTGTACACTGTAACAGAAAAATTCGAAATTAGTATTTGAAATAGTACCAAAGATTTGGCTAAGTTTTAGGAGGTGTCGTTAACGTTAATTTAAAAAAACTGGCTCTTATACCGAGCACATCAATTTTAGTAGCTTCGAGTACGTATTTCGATAACCACATTTTTGTCAGCACGATCAGTATGACTTTATTTTACTTTTTTCTTAAGCCTAGCCCAACGCCACTGTTCTCAATAGCTTATCTGTGCCCCCTAGTTAGGTGTCCCCGATAAAAACCTACCACATTGGTAAAAGGAATCTTTCTTTATCTCCTTTTCTCGCTGATCAGTTTGCTCTTGGCTTCGTTTCCATCACCGTCCCGGATATATATTTTTTTTCTGTGCGACTTATGTCGTGAATGATAATGTGATACATTTATTGGCGTGGAAAAGGGAGAAACAATTTTATCTCAGTTTATTCTCTATTTTTGTATCGATTTCACAAGGTATAAGTTAGAGATAAAATCTGCACTAATTCGTGGCCTTATTATATCCGTTTGTAGTCTTACCTTCCCCAGATAACATTATTGTTTTTACTATTTAATTCTTACTTTTCGACTAGAATCCGGTTGTTATTAAAGTTTAAAACAATTCTAGTTTACAACCACATATAAAAAGAACTGACAATAGGCAAAACATAGTCGCAATTAACATTAACACATACGAGTACGATACAAAAGAAAGTAGCCCTCTGAAAGAGTAAAAACTACGTTGATAATTTTTTTATTTGAACAATTACTAGTAAACAATTGACTTTTTGAAGCAACAAAACGCCGAAATATTCGATCACCCTCCGTATAGTAACCACTTACATCCCAATCATTGCCTTATTTCCCAACGATCAAGGATGAACTGCTGGATTGGTGGTATCAGTAGTCGGAAGAAGCAGTCGATTTTTCGAAATAGTGATTTGGACGATCCCAACTGCAGATTGAAATAAGTGATTTAACGTTTGTTTTGGGCGAATGTAAAAGTGTATCCATTTTTTGTGGGGGGATATTTTGAACAAGCATAAAAGTTGACTTGTTTGTTGTTAATGATTGCGTAGAAACGCCTCAAAACGCCACTATCATACAAAAGGTTTTTTATTATTTGTACATCAAATATTGACCTGTTACTCATAAAAATTACCATGTAGTATTTGAATAATTTTCTTCACTTGTGTGAAGTTTATACGAGGGCGATTCGTAAAGTAAGTTCCGTTTGGTTCTTAAAAAAGAGCACCAATACATGAAGAGGTTCTTATTATATACAACTTAAAGCTATTTTCACCTAATTTGTTGCCAATAAGATTGAGACATTTGTCATAGCGATGGCCCAGTTTTTTAATGCCCTCCTCATAGAACTCTGCGGTCTGTGAATTGAGCCATAGAATTGGAAGGAAAAGCGCACTCAGTTCTAAAATTGTGAATCGCCGAATTTTCTCGACATTACCCAAAACTTCGTTCGTTCGTCACAACAGTTAGTCTTGCACTCCGTTCTTCATCATCCTTTTCGAAACATACGACATCATCTTCTAACCATACTTAAATTATAAACAGGTCAAAGTTGACGATGAATCTCAGCGGCCTTCTTGTTCTTTGCACACAGAAATCGGATGACAGCACGCAGTTCACAGACGGCTGGATTTTCAATTGCAGCAGCCATTTTGAACGACCCAAATAGCACAAAAGAATGTCCGAACGATTCTCTCAGTCAGTCTCGCGCTGAAATCCCCACTCCTCTGCTCACTAGGCGGAAACGGAATTTAATTTACGAATCGCCCTCGTATTTATGATTTGATAGTCGTGTCACGAAGAAAACATTATCAACGTGCTTTCTTCTGCACCGTATTGTATACCCCATTTCAATACACTAGAATGAGTGAAGTTTGCAACAGAGTTTGCTCCTTCCTTTACAGAAACGATGACAACTATAAAACGATTCACGCGCAAACAATCATAGCGTATTGAAACGAGCAAATATAACATTTATACCTGGTATAGTACACATAATTGTATCTATGATAAATAATCAAAGCAGTATCATCAACAAACCGGGTATAAAACATGTACGCAGGCGGCGGCGCGATTAATACATTCACCACACGTGACTAACTTTACATCGGCTTACTAACGCACCGCGACACCGACTAAATGGCGAAAAGTTTAGGTAATAAACGCCGCACCCTCTGTACATTTTATTACGTAATAGCGTCAACAAATGGGTAAGCTCGCGCTGTTTCCTCCAAGCAGGTATCGGGCAGTTTTATGGGATGATTAGTGATTTTTTGTTACCAAATATAGAACAACAAAATCACTAGTCTTCCACATAACGCAACCTTGTTAGTAGCGGTAGTAGTGCTAAAAAGTAGGCTAGCAGCTAGTAGAAAATTCCGTACACCAATGTTAAGTCTTCATCTCAACCCACCAGACGGCAGCGCAATAATGGAATAGTAAAATGTATGTGCAGTACTGTGCAAAACAAACGTAACGAAACGATCATACAATTTAAGTCGCCATTTTTAAATAGAAAAAGTCAACTTAAGAAAATTATATACACGAGTAGTATATGTGCGCTAGTAATTTAAAAATAAGTTAGGCACTGTTACATTATCGACAACGAAATTCAAAAGTACACGAAGCACAAAAACAAAATATATTCAAATTTTCAGGGTGCACAACAAAAGCAACGAAGTACTTGAAGACGATAGGCAACCTGTGTTGGAGTTAGTTCGTTTTAAATATTGAAACTGTTTGGAGCAGGGGTGTCAACTGGTTCACCAGAAGTGCCACTTGGATTGCATAAAGTATGCCAAGGGGGCGGAAAACTTCTTCGCTCAGTTGTCCTCTCCAACTAACCTAACTAGTTGTACCAACTTTTTAAAACGAATATAGCGAGCAAAAAGACAAAAGTACTACCAAAAATATATATGTATTTATTTACACGATAGGGGTACAAAATCTATGTTAGCGATTTTGAAGAGCCGGAGACCTGACTTCTTTCTTTCATAATTGCATCGATATTCGGCGTCAGCTTTGTTGTGTTGATTGTCAGTATTTCTCTGTGAGGCTGATGCGATTGTGTGATTTATTAATTTTCATTAGTGAAAACATTTGCTCGCATATATACGAGATCCCAAAAACATGCATAATACACATGCGACATACTTTTTAACGTTGGGAAAGTTATCATAACTTACAAAAACTGTGAGTAGCAAGATCATTTAGTCAACTTCGTTAAATATGTCTTTTAAGGCAGAATCGCACTGGAGATCTATCGGCTCCATTTGCAAGCCAGCAGGTGTCTTTATCACATCAAGCGTGAAGGCGTTCTGAAAAATTGGAAAATCGTACGTATTTAGCTCACGAAAATCCGAGACACGGCAATCGAACTCGGATCTAATATCCACCCAAATGTCTTGAATATACTGCCAGCTTTTGCTTTTGCTGCGCGTACCACTTGAACGAAGATTAGGAAAGTGGTCAAGTTTTTCTTCACGCAGTTGGGTTTCCAATAATAATCAATTTCATTTCAAACCGCTTGAACATGGTTGTACATTTTTGTGTGACAATTAAACGGTTGCCTTACAATTCATTCATTCACATTCAACACGTTTAGGTGTTCTGCCATGTCAACGAGAAAGGCACAATCGAACTACCAGTCGTCATCAGAATCAAGAGGTTTACCCTTTTCAGTCATAAAATTTTGAATGTGGCCGCGCAATTCCAAACAAAAACAGCTTTAAAACTGCACCGCGGCTAAGCCAACGAAGTTCAGTTTAGTATGGTAAGTCAGAATGTTTGTCTTCAACGCCCTTCAAAAACTGTGAAAATTATCTGTGATTTAAACACATGTTTCTTAGAAAGGTTTTACAGTTTTTACAACTGTTTTCATAACATGCTCCACTTTAAGAGTTCTGGATGGCGAAGATTCTTGGTGTAAAATACAGTGAATGCCGACAAATTTGTTTTCTGACTCAAATTCACATATTTTTTGACGTATTTTCGTCACGACGTTTTCTTTCGATCTATTTTGCAGCATTACCACTATCGGTGCTCCTTTACCGCCACTGATAATGCTGTAAAATGTTGCCCAATCGTGTTGATAATTGTATTAATAGTTCAATTGCAGAGAAAATGTCGTATGATGTAGTTGTCTTCAATGTCAGTACATACTTTCGTCAGCAGCAATAGAGAAATAAATAAAATCTTTGATATTTTGTCTCAGTTCTCCGCCAATTCATTTACTCTTGAAGCAATAGCATTTCTCGACGATGGTATATTCTTTGTTTTTGCGTTGGAAATGATTTCGGCCACATCCAACATGGCTTTGACTTCTTTGCAATTTGTAGAGCAAAAACAAAACTCACCTTCAATGCATCGTCATTATCTGTTTTTGCCTTTATAAACGATGACTGCTGGCCTTGTTGAGTTTGTTTTGAAACGATGATAGTTTGTCCATTCGTATCTCATCAGTGAACGAATTCAATTTAACTTCATGGTTGGTTTCGTAATGTCTTTTTAAATTAAATTCTTTATAAAGCTTAAAGCTCGAATTGCATGACATCGATATGTTCATGACGTCAAATTTGAACCAAAATCGCTCTATTACAATAACACCTTGTTTTCTTATTTCAATTGAAAAATTGAAATAAATAATATGGGCCGTTGGTTTAGATGCTTTGAACTGGCGCGCGATAAATACTATACATAGTTTTGAAACGAGCATAATAACCGAAGGAGAATCGCTAAGTTTTATCACTAAAAATAGAACATTAATACATAGAACTATCATCTGCAGACTTATTAAACAGTACAATTCAACTGATAGCGTTGTTACAGTGCATTCAGGTGGACGTCCCCGAGAAACTTCCAAACAAATGGATAGGAGGAATTTGTGGAATTTAAAAAAAAATCAATTTGCCACTTCTACTGAGGTTGTGAGGACTATTGACTTAAATGTTCATGACATCACAGTTCGTAGACGAGCACCATATAAGGAAGTACCCTTGGTACGTACACTACCGTCCATAAGTTTGGAAGCAAGGTGAAATTCCTTTAAAATTATACAACTGTTACGCATAGCGTGAAATCGTTAATCCCTATTGTAAATTATTCTATGCAATTATAAAATCGTTACTCATAATCCGTAAATTCCAAACATTTAGGTACAAATTTCACCCGAATACGTTTTATTGCTCTTTTCCAAGAGTACAGCTATTATTTGGCGATGATGAGTAGGACACCTGCAGTAATTGCTTTCGGTCAAACGGTTTAGTATTACTTCAGTAATCGTTGAGTGCGTGTGGTAGAAGTACTAAAACTTTTGTGTCGTATCGGTTTCCTTTGCGGAATTAGTGTTTTGAATTCAGTGCGGAATTAAAACAATTTGGTGAAGTACTGAGCGTAAAAATGCCAAAACGCAAACAGTTGACTGCAGAACAACGTTGTACGATTTGTACTCTCCGCGGCGAAGGATATACCGAAAGAGAAATTTCACAACGGTTGGGAATTTCACCGAAGGGTGTGCATTATACCTTGGCCCGGAGAAGAGAGACCGGGCAAAATCTTGATAGGAGACGAAGTGGGCGGCCACGGGTGACTTCTGCAGCTGATGACAGATTCATTGTAACAACTTCTAAACGAGATCGACGTCTAACAGCACCGGACATCGCATCGCGCGTCAATACGCAACGAGAAACAAATGTTTCTGTTACCACCGTCAAGAGACGGTTATTGGCAGCTGGTTTAAGGGGGTGCGTCGGCCGCAAAAAACCGTTTTTGAAACATGTGCATAAGCAGAAAAGGCTAACTTGGGCAAGAGAACATGCAAACTGGTCACTGGAGGATTGGAAGACAGTGTTATGGACCGACGAATCTAAATTTGAACTATTCGGTACGAAACGGAGAGTTTTTGTTCGTCGGCGACCCGGGGAAAGAGTCAGTGAGGCCTGTTTAGTGCCGTCTGTTAAACACGGAGGTGGTAGTGTTATGGTTTGGGGTTGTTTTGCTGGAAGAACGACGGGTGATTTAGTAAAAATTAGTGGTACAATGCGGAAAGAAGAGTATTTGAATATTCTGCAGAATCATGGTTTTCCGTCTGGAAGCCGTCTTGTTGGCGAGCCGTTTGTGTTTCAGCAAGATAATGACCCCAAACATACGGCTCGAATCTGCAAGAACTTTTTAGAGGAGAAAGCAGCAATAAATCAACTAAAGTTAATGGTTTGGCCTCCTCAAAGTCCGGATTTGTCCCCTATTGAGCTCTTGTGGGATGAACTTGATCGAAGGGCTAGACAGCAACAGCCTCAAAACACCCAACAGCTATGGGAATATTTACGGACCGCATGGCAACAAATTGACGAGAACTGTCTTGAAAAATTGCTTCGAAGAATGCCAAAAATTTGTGGAGCAGTTATTAAAGCTAAAGGTGGTCATATAGACGAAAATAGACTTACTACCTAATATATTATTATATTTTTGAATAAATTTACTGTTTATGGATGATAGTGACGTATGTTACATATATTCATTAATAATCACAATAAAAATTTACTTTATCTGTTTTTTTGTAAAATCCGTTGTTGGCGTCGCTGCTTCCAAACTTTTGGACGGTAGTGTAGTAAGTCAAGAGAATTTCAATTTGCACATGTTCATATGGTGCAGTGTTGTCACGTTTGAGAATTGCTCAAAAATCTTGTTTTCTTTTTAGTTATTTCTCCTAATAAGAGCAAGTTTTACGTGTTTAGGAAAAAGAAAAATGTTCATGGGATATTCCTTCATGTTTCCTTCAAATTTTATCAAAATCCGTTTGTTAATTCCAACGTGATAAACGATAAAGTGCGTCAAAACCACGTAAGACCTCATGTTAAGTGCTTCGAAATGAAATGATTAATATGTTCTTTCAAGTTCAACCAAAGATTACAAAAAATTTTGGAAAGATTTTGACATTCCTGCAATTTTCGTAACTTTCTGTTTGTTAATTGATTTACCGAGGGTACTCCCTTAAGAAGTAACAGTCCAGCGAAAAGACAACTGTTTACGAAAAACCACTTACAAAAAAGGTGTTACTCAACATTTCTGATTTAATGATTAAAATTTTGATTAAACATTGTTTATCAACTATGTCTTAGACTAACTTTCACTAGAGCACGTTTGAATTCGACAACAGAAAAGTGGAAAACGGTTCTGTTTAGGGACGAATCAAAATTCAATTTGATGAATTCCGACGGCGCAGAAAAAGGTAAACGTCTAGCTCCACGGAACTGCAAGATAAGTTTCAAGCATGTAGGAGGTGGCATTTTGGTGTGGACCTGTTTCTCTGGCGGTGGAGTCCTTTTCATAAAATAGATGGTTTAATGGACCGATTTGTGTATAAACACATATTAACACATTGAGTGTCACGTCGTACGTTTTCGTACGACACCCATCCCGTCATAGGGTGCCACGTCGTACGTTTCCGTACGACAGCGATTGTTTATTTTTAAAGCCTGTCGTTTTTTTATGTACGACACTGAAGTGAAATTTGTTGTGATTTTTAAATAAAGAATCCTTTAACTGAAAATTTTTCAAAAGTACTCATTGCTCTAGGATAATTTTTTGAGGTTTTATAAAGTGAAAAACGTATGATATATATATATATTTTAAAAAAGTGTTTGGTCTTCTGGGAAGGTTTTCGTCAAAACCGCTTGGCACTCAATGTGCTAAGAGTAAAAAATGCTGCCATATTCAGAGTGGAATATGCAAGTTCGTTGAATGTTTCATCATGACAATGATTCCAAACCCACACATCCACGATGGGCAAAGACTATCTCAAATTCTTGATTGGACGCCCAATCACCAGAATTGAATCCTAATGAGAACCTGTTGGAATACTAAAACAAAGCTTTTCTGGTCAACGTTTTCGTAACAAAGAAGATCTGTTCCAAACCCTAAAGATGGAATGGAACAATATCTCTGAATCTACTATTAATAATTTAATAGCATCAATGCCTCGCAGATGTTATAAAAAATAAAGGTTCCTATACGAAATACTGATTAGTTGCTTTTGTTTTGCAGACTTCACAATAGACTGTAGACTTGATTTTGCTGCTCAATGTAATTGCCTAAGAGCTAATAAACGAAATACATTTTAATTAGAGTGCATGCAAGTATTTAATATTTGTGTATCACATTTTTCTAAAATTTCTTGTTAAAAGAAATCTAACAACCATTTCGTTTTAACTGAACTCGTTTGTCTTGTTTTGCACAGCACCGTATGTATAATTGTAACATGTAAACATAATTTGTTAACAAACAACATCATCAGTTAGTACGGCAAAGCGTTCATCTCGAAATACTCGTGATGTTCTTATAAACTACTTGTTCCAGATCCAATTTGAGACAACATTAGATACATCGTTAACACCACTCAGATTTTATGTGCGATTTTGTAGATTATATACACGAAAGTGCGATTACAAGAAGTACCTATTTACAACATTGCATGTATGTGATATTGTTAAACTTGAATGAAAAATGAAACGTAACACGTGACAATACCACACTATGCTAGAAGCGAAACTATTTCTTGAGGAAAATCACAAAACGGAAGTTGCACCTATCTATGAAAGAAATAAAATTGTTTGGTATTCTGCTTTCCTCCTCCGAAGTAGTTTCGTTCCTATCGTGGTTGATATACGAGGGCTAAGCCGAATTTATTGAGAACAAGAAACTCCAGTAGATTGTGAAAAACAATCACACGCAACCTTTTATCTGTCATTTGACGTTTAGTTGCTGACGATACGTTCGTTATAACTCAGCTAGTTATTTTTTAAAAAGTAAAATAAAGTAGAATTAACCAGAGAGCACTTTCGATTCGTAATTTAATTTTGAAAGCGATTTAAGCGCTCATGAGTTTAGATTCAGTTTTTAGTGAACAAGCACCTCTCCTCGACTACGATTTACCGATGGTATAAGGAATTTGAACGCGAAAGGCTTAGCATCAAAAAGGAGCAGGGCGTCCACCTAAGGCTGTTAACGACAAAAACTAGGCTGCTGTTAAAAAAATAATTGAAGAAGACGATAAAGGTACTTATTCGGTAATAGAGCATCAACTCAAGATTGAATCCTCACCTGTTAAAACAATCATACACGATCACCTGCATTTGGAAAAAAAAATGAGGTTAGTCGTTTTGTGCCGCATCGACTTTCTGACTTCCAAAAATCAGAGCGCGTGACAATTTGGCGTGAAAATTTTAATTTATTAAATAATGGCGGGCACCAAATTAAATTTCCAAAATAGTGACAGATGACGAAACTTATACTCCCTTTTTCGACCTTCCTACCCGCCAAGAAAGTCTTGTATGGATTTACAAAGATGGGAAAATTCCTGCAATGACCAAGAAGCAGCGAGCTATGAAAAAGGTTTTGTATGCGGTATTCTTCATAAGTACGGGCTTAGTAAATGCAATTAAGCTAGATGGACAAAAGACTAAGCTAAGTGGTACATTGAAAAATGTTGGCCTGAGGTGTTGAATAGAGTTCCAGACAAGGGAATTATGTTCCACCATGACAATGCATCATCCCATACGGCAGTTTTAACTCTCCAGTTCTTAGCTGAAAAAAGTATAAAAGTAATGGAACATCCGCCGTACTCACCTGATTTGGTAATGTGTGACTTTTGGCTATTTTTTGGGCCTAAACGAGATTTGCTGGGGGTAGAAGGTTTTCGTCTGAAGAAGAGATTGGTATCGCAGTTCACGTTTGTTTAAAAGGTATTCCGAACGAACATTGATTGGGAGCTTTTAAACGTGGAAAGAAAGAAGGGTCAAGTGTATCATTGCTGAAGGGAATTGCTTCGAACATAGTTCAAATAAAATCCTATTAATAAATATTAACCGTGTTTTTATTCTCAATAATTTCAGCTTATCCCTCGTACCAACTTACTATCTGTCTAACTTAATCTAAACAAACAAGATTACCACAGAAAATTGGCTCTGGTTTCTCTCTTTCCACCTACATCTATTCCTGTTTTGGCTTCTAAAGAAGCCCTTAATGTTTATGTTAGGCGCGACGTAGGGCGATGCTTTCATCGTTGTTTTGTAATAATTCGGTGCAACGCGTTGAAGCAAATAACGCTAATTCGAGGGGAAAATCCGCAGCACATGGTCGTTGTGAAAGTAAACTTTACAGGAACATACCTTTGCTGTAATAAATATTGAGCCATTTGTATCTGATTTGGTGCGCCCGTAATCGTAATAATCCTATCGTTCGACCCAGGTAATGGTTCGTCTATTGTAATACCAGCACCTGAATCTTGTCGGATTTTCCTAATGCGACCACCACCTTTTCCTATTATGGCACCAGCGAGCTAAAAGCAAAGTACCGACGTTTTAGTATAGCTAATCGTTCAATGAGGATGGTTTTAGTTTCTTATTTTTTTTTTGTGTGTGTTTCGTTTAGTTTAATAAGGATACGGGGACTTACATCTTTAGGGATGGTAACTTGCGTTGTTGTTTTATTGGGGGACAAGCTGTTACCCTGATTATTACCGCCCATATTCAGACCGCCGCCTCCCATTATCGGTGCCTGGTTCATTATGCTACCGCCGCCACCGCCATTCATCGGTCCACCGCCCCAACCGTTGTTCCTCTGGTTCTCGAACGGTCCTCCACCGTTCATTCCCCTAGGTGGGGCGGTAAAGCTACCTCGCGATGAAGGAGGTCCGCCCATACCGCGGTCATGAAATCTGCGCAAGAAGAAGCCCGTGTTAATAAAAGCAAAAATGTGCTAAATCGAGAAGTTATTAGTGGTATGATATCCTCGGGTACTTTAGTGATTAGTAAATAGGCGAAAATGTACCGTTCGAAAGCAGTTTGGGATGGTAAAGGCGGATATCGCCGTGGGATCGTCCTAAATTGTTAATGCAAGCGAGAATAATTAGATGTAAATCTGTAAGGGAGATAATTGGGGAGGACGTTCATATTAGAAAATTTTAAGGAGATGACTTTCATAAGATGTAACCTTATAACAGAAACAGATAGTTCTGTGGTCAATCTAAGACTAAAGACTACAACATCAATAGACCTTCTGGTCATTATGGTCAAAGATACATTCCTCTACAATTCTTACAAAAAGTACTAAATTTATTGTACAACTTCTATTCTATATATCTATGTGATATCCATCTAATTCAGAACAAATATTCAAGAATTTGGGTTTAAAATTTCAGTGACATTGGATTTAGTAATCAGTCAATTCCTCATTGTAAGACTGCGGTCTGGTTTTAGAAATTAAAATAAAAATATAAGTTCACGTGTAATTCCTCGAGGACTGATAATTTATATTATTTGGAGGGCGTCGCCTTAAGAGGTCGAAAAAATATTTGTATTTCCCTACAATAGAAGAGTTAGTATAATTTAACATCATAGGTTATTAGTTTCCTACAAAAAAAAATCCGCACGATTTGTTAATTTAGACCAGCGATTCCCAAAGTAGGGTTTGCAGTCTGCAGGAGGATCGCCATGGCATCTACCTTTAAGCCCAAAAACTTGTTTTTTTGCTTTCTTTGCTCTGCGGTAAGGTGGTGGTCGCGAATAGAAACCTCATCTTTAAAAAGTGATCGCATTACGAAAAATTTGGGAACCACTGGTTTACACGATCACAATACGAACCTCGTTATACATTTGGTTCAATTCGAGTCGATTGATTTTGTAAATAGTATACCTGTAAGAATACTCTTGTATAATGTTGAAAATTAACATCTGAAATAATCATCTGCAAAATGTTTTCACTAATTTGAACGTTGTACTTGTTACAACTCATTTTTTTATACAAAAATTCATTAAACTGGAAACTAGGTTAGTGCTAATTATTAGAGTATGCCGAGCGATTTTTATCGTGTTCTAGGATGCAAATAACGTAAATAAATTCATCGTTCTGTGCGGGCTGAGTTAAAGCATGCGATAGGTACAATTTTGACGAATAACTACACAAAAATTCAACAAGCTTTTGCAACTGGATGAGATCCTGTATGAGATATATTTTAAAAGGAGCGGTAATTGAGTAAACAAAGAATATGAAATGAATGTTCTAGAATTGACATTTACTACTGACTTTTCTAGTCATTTGAGTCGAATGAATCGAATTTAAAATCCGCAAAAACGTGAGGAGTGTGGCATTGTAAATATGCCGATTTAATGCAGTAATTTCGCCAATTTTAGAATTGTAGTCGTTGTTGAATTATCCAATTCTTTCCTTGCAAAACTGGGGTCGGTTTATTTCTTACATCGAATGACTTCCGAGTGAAAGAAAAATTAAATATTGAACGTTTATGTCACATGGTATAGCCTAGTTTTAACTACACCTTGTTCAGAAATAGAGAGACGAATTTCTGAACACACCACTTTTATAGTAAATTCTGATTCGTCGAAAGCAGCACCAAATTACACTACACCAATCCTGCTATAATCGTATCGTGTACGTAATTCTGTTAAATGTATTGACATTTGTTTATTACCGCTAGTTATTGTGGTGTTTATAATATTCTTCTGTTTTCTCTGCCGCTTTCGAAGTATCGCTTTAATTTTCCGCGCAAATTTTATTCCAGATTTTATATTGTGTAATTTGGGCTTGGGGTTCGTTCAGAAATTCGTCTCTCTATTTCTGCAACAAGGTATAGACAAAGTACCATTTTATCTACATACAATAGGCATCGTTCTCACATTAATAGTATAAGTACAGATGATAAAACTTCACGAGTATGCACGATGGTAACTCTCATTTCCAATGCAAATTTAAAGTGCGAGTTTTATGCGGTTGGGGTCTCTCTTGACGTGTACTATAAAAGGTAAGTCTTTGAAAGGCGTTCACTTCAGCTTTTCAGAGGAAATTGAAATTTACAGTCAAGCTTTTTAAAACATCATAAACTGTATTTGTACGTTCTCGACTTTCAAATTCGATCGGGAATAAACGTATCCAAGGAATGTTTGTTTTACCCCTGAATGTCGTACATTATAAATTATTTGACCTTACTAAACGGATGAAGAAATTGCTCGTGGCTGCTGAAACTACGGTTATCAAGTTAGAGCATTTGCTTTCAGACAATGCATTCATAATCATCCACAAACTAGTCAGTACATTGCAAATTGAGATAGCTGTTGATGTTAATGAAGAAATCTGTTAATGATGAAACTCGAAACTCTCGTAACTCGATTTCCTTTCTACGTCGAATTCTTCGCATCAACTAGAACTCTCCCTAAGTCGAACAATTTACAGTGGCAGATTAAGATCGGCTGCATTTCGGATGAATTATCAAACACCGTCCAGTGTTAAGAAAGATGCAACTGGAAAAAGTAAAAAAGGTAACAAGAATATAGCCCAAAGGAGGGGCATCGAAAGTGACAGACAATGTACCGTCATCCAAACCTTTTTTTCCCCTGAAGTATTTTGATGTAAAAACGCTACAGAATGGTGCGTAGCATGGATCTAAGGCAAAAATATATCAACTTCAAGAAAACGAACGCCTTTCACTTATAAGCACTAATTTCCGTATGATAATCATCGACCTTTTCGTTACAAAATATGTGTCACGCCCACCATATCCTCCAGATCTGGCACCTTCATATTATTACTTGTTGCGGTCCCTACAATTTTTTTTTTTACATGGTAAAACCTTTACTTCGTATGAGGAGGTCAAAAATCACCTGGATCAGTTTTCTTTTGCCAGCAAAGAACGAAAATTTTATGAGCGTGAAACGATGCTATTGCCAGAAAGATGGCAAAAGTTATTGGACCAGATGGACAATATATAATTCAATAAAAAGAAAATCGTCTTTTATTTTCATAAACAAAAACGAAATTGATTTAAGAGTAAATCACAGAAAGAAAATTATATTGATAAAATTTGAAAATCACCTGATATTGTATGCATGTGATTTCGATGGGGGTTTAAAGCCGGATATCCATCGATTCGGATCGATTACAACCGGCAGTATGAGATTTCTGCGGAAATTATTTGAACTGCTACCTGCTTTTTCCTATTTGTAAGAGCATACGGTTCAACATCCAGGAAGTCTGGTACATTGTTGGATTTTTCTAATTGTCAAAATGAGACAAAGATATTGAAACGAGCGGTAATAAACTAATGCTGTTGCTTTATGCATTTATATGGCCGAGATGTAGGAAATACTACTTCCAGAATTTTAGAGCCTAAGGAATTAAAAAATCTAATGCTAACATACCAACTGGTCACTGGGGCCTAAGTAGAGAATTGCAGATCCTGAATTTATTTACACTATTAAATAAATGTGACTTCTTTTAGAACGATTTGTTGCAAAAATCGCTGCGGCATTGCTCTCAAAAAAAAACATGTACATATTTCCAAACTCACCCTCCACCCATCGGTCCACGCTGAGACGGCGGCGGTCCTCTATTGTTGGAATTGAAGCGATTTCCCCCTTCGCGGTCTCTTGGAGCATTACCACCGCGCGGTCCTCCTCCGCGTCTGTCGTTTGAATTATTACCGTAGCCTCCGTACTCTTCAGCATAGTAATCGTCGTAGTTGTGTGGATCGTAGGGACTTACCGGTCCTTTAATCGGATTCTAGAATAAAGAAGTTATTTAATTTATAATAGGTCACGTACGTAAGGTACATGGGTCATTCTTTTGCAAACCGTATGGATTTGAAGAGAAAATGTTATCCCTTCTTTTTAAAGATATACAATTTTTTTTTCCAACATTATTAATTTAAACGACACTTATATCGGGATTTTGTTCGCAAATGTGTATTTTTCAAAATATGTGTATTTTGCGTTTTGATCGTTTGCTGGATTTTCTAACATTCAAAATTCATCATCTCCGGTTCTACTGAACGGATCGTTCTCCATTTCCCGGCATTTCTATTCGCACGCTAATAGTAAAACGTGAGCCTCATTATTTGACAGAATTTTAAATGGAAATCATCGAAAACTGTACTAGGGCTGAGATAAACGTAGCTAAAATCAAAATATTACGATTCGATTTCTATGAAAATGAATAATTAGTTAATTGGGATAAATCAAGAGACTGTAGGATTGATTACATGTATTTCAGATAAAATGAATATCATGTAATCTTCAACGATGTGTTATAAAAAAGTAATTATTTCATAATTTTAACTTCATTCGAATGTTCCTGTGAAGCAAAATACTTTGCAACTACCTGTTCATCCGTGATCGGTATCATGCAATTGTATGCCAACGTCCCTTTCACTTTCAGAGCCATTTTGAATCTTGCCTTCAATTCTTTTTCCTGGTGCATCGTATTCTTTATTCTCCACAAATTCCAACGAAATATTAGGGAGTGATCCAGTTGCCCATTCGAATAATTCTTTCGGTGTTTGTATACGAATGTTTATTCTTTGAAGTTCTAGCAGCCAACCTCTTTACAGTCCCACCCCAAGCCATCGTACGCATCTTTGCCGTGGGAAGTTGGGAAAAAGTGCCACCTCGCAGCTAACCCAAAATCTTTTAAGTTCACTGTTCCTTTTGTACGACTCTCTTTGTACATGTACAAAGATCGGAAAAATCTTTCTACGAGAAATTTTTAGTTTGTACAATATAATAATGGTAACAGAACTATCAAAAAATAAAATCTTTGTACAATGTACAAAGACGCTAAAATATCTTTGTACGGAGCCAAAAATCTTTGTCTCGTACAAACAACAACAACGAACAGTGTTAAAGTTATGAGTGAGATTGACAAAATTTTTCCTGTTTCTATACTGCGACCTCGCCCCATCAGGAAATATATAATTTTTTCAATTTTGTTGAAGTTCCTCTTAACAAAAATGGAATCATCCGCCTTTCCCTAGTTTTTTAGGTATGAGACCACCTTGCACCTAAAAAATCTTCGAAAGCGGATAATATTCTTCGTCCAAATCTTCAAAAGTCGATCATCTTCTTTTTTCAAACTTTTGGAAATTGAAACAGCAGCTTCCTAGAAAATTTTCGAAATCGAACCATTTTCTTTAAAATTTCCCTAAAATTTAACCATCCTCTTCTTAGATAAAAGTGGAAATCAAATCCAATTCTTCTTGCAAATTTTCAGAAATCGCGACCTCTTGTCCATGGAAAATCTTTCACATCAGCTTGTTCCTCTGTATCAAATTTTTTCAGCTATTTTTCTAAATTTTTTGAAAATTAACAACCCCGTTGTTTACAAGTCCTCCGACGTGGGTAATATTACTAGGATCGAATTACCGTTTCTCCCAACAGTTTCATTTTTTGGCATATAAGGAAAGCATGGAAAGCTTTTGATGCTGGCATTTTCTTTTTGTGCCTTTTCTTCTTATCCTTTATGATTGGGGCCTTCAATCTTTCACAGCACGTGGAATCCTTTGAGCTTATTGGTATTATCTTTGAGAAACTCAAGAAATTATCATGATGCCCCACTCGTCGGCTAATTGATGTGATTTTCATTCTTCCGCGACGTCATCTCATGAGGGTGTTCAATACCTCTCCAATGCGTCTGGGTTTCGAATCTAGTCAACTCCTTCACCAGGGAATGCATCGAATCCTAAGCGCACGACAAAGACTCGTTAGTATGTCGATAACGATGGAATCGCCAGATCTTCTTGTATACGGTGGTTTTCCATGAGCCAAAGGGCGTCGGCCATCATCTGGCGCGTGCGGTTTTGCAATTTGATAATGTTGGTGATAAGGGTTTCTTAGCGACCGTGACCCATACGAGGATCGCATACGTAACGACACAGACGAAAGCATCGAGCGATGAAGTATTGTCTTGGCTGACAGTGGTAACGGACTTCCCCGCCATAAAAAACGATGAAGGTTATTCCTCGCTGGCAGTAATTTGGTTGCCATCGACTGCAGATGTGATTGCCAGGTAAGAATCCAATCCAAAATAACACCCAACTATTTGACCTTGGATGAGCTTGGGAGCTTGGCCAAAACGAAGTTATCGTGGACCGGACGACAGCTTCTGGTCAAGCGGATGCCCACGCACTTCTCCTCGTTCATTATCATTCTCGATTGAGATCTTACGTTAATGTCATTCTGGCTTTGTGGATACCAATTTCTAGCTATAGTGGATATCATTTATGTAAAGAACTACTTCTTTTAATAACACAACGTTATTTTATTAATTAACTAAATGTTGTTGGAACACATGAACGGCACTTGTATCATGGTGCAAACGTTCGGATATAATCACGAAACTTCTCATTCGAATTTCGCCGTTATCGCGCTTGTAGTAGATTATAAATGGTTGCACTATTGCCTGGTTCTTATTCTAGTGAATCCCTTGTACAGTAGTTTGAACAACAAAAGTTCTCAGAAAAAGCACAGATTACAATGCACTCATTTTCTGTCTTTCTCTTTTTTTTCTACTTTTCATGAAATCATTCTCTTTTCTTACGAGGTACTAATGCAGAAGTAATTTTTCTAAACCGGTCTTTAATTTCTGTAAATATTTACACGGGGCGAGTTCGATATTATTTAATATCTCTTGACCCAATAGAGAATCCCCTGTTTTCAAAACTGGGTTTTCTAGATTGAGACATAACGAATATATGGTATTTTTTGAATTTTGTTGTGTAGGAATAAGCATGAAAATATCGTTTAAATAATCCATTTGTTATTACTCTATACTGAATGACGATGAAGGAATATGTACTGTTAGCATGCGCATAGAAAGCTGACAACAACGTTTTCAATGCTGGAAGAACGGGAACGGATCGTTCAATAGAACCGGAGATAATTTTGAACGAATCCAGCAAATGATTAACCTTCCTATACTCGCGCATACGGTCTGTGAGACCGACTTATATAGTATAGTATACGTCTTTCATTTTGACGTGAGTATAGGAAGGTTAAAACGCAAAATACACATATTTTGAAAAATACACATATTTTGAAAAATACACATATTTTGAAAAATACACATTTACGAAACAATCCCGATATAAGTGTCGTTTAAATTAATAAGATGTTGGAAAAAATTGTATGTCGTTAAAAAAGTGATAAAATTTTGCTCCTCAAATCTGTGCGGTTTGTAAAAGAATGACCCGCATAGGGTACATATACGATCGCATTGAATTAGATTTAGAAATGTGTATCGCATGTTCGAGGTCTTTATTCGTCAAACGGGTAATATCGAATAAGAAAAGTCTCCAACCAAAAAATTAAAGAAACTTCAAGACTAGTTAATTTTTGTCTATTATATTTTTAAAGGTAGTTTCGACTGCTATTAACAGCTCACAACTAGCCCTAAGCACTTAGTACTTGCTCTGGGGGAAGTATTACTATTATTATTGGACGCGATTTTGCGTCTGCAGTCGTCTTATCGATCGTATGCTGTGGCATTCGTCTTACAATGCACGTAAACTGCGGAAAACTTACAATTCACCGAATGATAACGTTGATGGTCATCTACGGCCTAACTGGGCAAAGCTTTGTTGGACTCGATCGATCGCGTAATCGCGAGTAAAGTTAAATTGAAATTTCTATGTACGGCAAACCCAAACTTTTTAAATTATTGGTCAATAATTTCGAAAATTGGAGACGTGATGAAGAAATGTTTCAACAATTTGCCATCGAGTGGCAGGCAATGGAAGGAATGTGACCCCAGGAAAGATGTAGTTCTTCCGTAGCTTATATTCGTCCTCCACGTGCTCTGAATCGCCGGCGTTGTGAGAGGATGGTTTGACAAAAATGATTTCTTGCGGCGAGAGTTAACTGGGAAAAGTGAGACGCTTGAGATCGTCAAATAGACGCTCTTCTTCTTCGCTCTTGTCGGTTGTCGTCCCACAATACCTCTCCTTTTTTTCTATTTTCGGGAAAGTAGTCTCAGAAGGTTAGGTTTCGTGGTCTTTGATAGCTAAAGTCTTCAGACCTGTTTGCTATTTCTGACGAAGCAGGATACAAAGAATAAAACTACGATGACTGTGTTTCATTCAATCGAATTTTGTGCGGAAAAAAACTAAACAACTCGCTTTTGCTTTTTAAACGAATACATTTGTGGATTTTTCATTTTTATTGGCCGACATTTGAAGTGCTCTAAAACACAATTTACGGACTTAGACAGTTTAATCACTTTTTATAAAACTGGCAAATTAGACGCATCGGTAGAGTTAACGAATAAAAACGTTTAACGATGAAAGGGAGACACACTGCGATTACGATCGGTACTGCGTGGTTTCGGCCAAATGGCGATGAAATAGCGGATTATTGATAATCGACGAGGGAAAGCGATTTAAAAGCGAGCGATTTTGCGGGAGATTTCGTGAAATTTCGAACGGGTTGGAACAACTCTCGCGCCTGTGATGAGATGAGGACGGCGCGAACGGATTGAAAACCGCTCCGCTGTGATTACGACGTATTCAGGACAGATATAAAACGGTGTAATTGAAAATACACACGGACTCGGTACGCTCATATTTAATATTCAAAACGCTCTCCATTACAAAAGCCAGTTGTTTTTTAATATTCATACCCTTGCATGAGTATGTTGGTCGAATACAAAATTCCTGCGTTGCGGAATATCTCGGGTAAGTACATTGGCACTTGCTTTACCAGATGTAATTGGTCCACAAATGAGGTCACAACTACCGACCTAGTAGTTTTTATAGATTCATTTATAGTTTATGCAATTTTGAAATAAAATGCTCTTTCAATTTAAAATTATTTATCCTACTGATCCTAAAGTTACCACATCTTCTCTCTTGTATGAATCAAATCAAATGGTAAAAGCTGCCTTGTAAGATATTCCCCAATGATTTTCTTAGATTTAACCCACTTTGCACGGTGTTCCATAAGTCACTGGGAAGTGGGGAGTCGGTGATGATGTCGTAACTTATTTCGTAATTGCACGCTGTTACCACGGTTTGCCCAGACTACTTATTGGTACGTTTGATCTCTAAACTGTAAGTTTTGCTTCGTGAGTTGTAAAAGTGGTAGTTTCAATTTGTAACTTTTTTGTCAACGATGTCGTCTATCAGGTGTAAAAGTATGAAATGTGGATTTCAGACAACACGTGGTGCACCAATGCAGTTTGTGCTATAGATTTGACAGTCTGCCATTTTGTTGTCATCAATGCAAACACGCACGACTGATAAATTGGAAAAGTGCGTGTTTGTCTTTGTTTCGACGTACGACGTATACTCATTTTTGCATTGAAACACTGGGCGCACGAATATGTTCTAATCGAAATAAATTTGTAGACTCTTAACAACTGAAGAATTACTTGCAGTTGTAGAAGACGAGAATTTTTGGTCTGGTGATGTTATGAGATTAAACTATTGCGTCACTTAGTTTCAAGCGTATAAAAGGCCCATCAACCACCACTCAACAGTATGATAGCTCGGCCTGAAGAAGCTAACAACATTAATTTTCAATCAACCATTATTATCTTAGCTAATCAGTGTTAATTTAAGTTCCGCATTTATACGTTTAAGTTAGAATAATATGTTTTTCAAATTTGCGATATCGTGTATTTTCTCATTATAAACTGCCAGCGATCAAATAAACAATTTATATCTATACGGCCTTACGACTCGTGGATGACGCGAGCGACGTCATCCCAGGAAACAGATCGGCCGTAAGATTTTCATCCCTCAATAGCTAAATTACTTAGGAGCAGAGGGATTTGATGTCTTGTGTGACACTTTATCACCGACAACTGCGGAAGAGAAAAAATGAGGGATATCGAAAAAGTCTGTATAAAACGGAAGAAACGAGGTTCATGATATTGAGGAAGAGAGAAATGAAGAAGAAGAAGCATATATTCACCAAATAAACAAAGAACTAAATTCTAAAAAATATGGATCAAGGTTAAAATAAACGGGGAGAAAACTAGGACGGTGTTTGACAGTGTCAGTTTAGTGTCGATTGTGGGGGAAGAAGAAATTAAAAATAAATTTAGGCACCATACATTAAACAAGTCACATTGTAATAATTCGTTAGATTATTCTACGGTTCCAGTTACATTAGCAGATGAGACTAAACAGTTAGCAAGTTAAGCTTATGTTGTTTCTGGTAATAAGCACTCATTGTTTGGACGAGACTGGATCCTTAGCGCTAGTAAATTACAATAAAAGTTCAAAATTAGAACCGCTATATAAATTAGTTCGTAATAAAATAAAGTGGCATTGGAGTACTGTTAATACTACACCTCGAGAAGATGGTATGGTCTGAGAAGAAGACATTGATACCGAAGAAGACAGGAATGTCGGTCATTTGGATGGAAGACAGTTGAGAGCTCAAGCGGTTGCTTCGATAAAAAATCAGAATGGTGTAGTTACCGTTGCAGATGAGGACTGAATTGACAAAAATAATAGGCGGCATGAAAACAACGAAACGAGACTGGAAGACATTGTACCATCATTTACATCCTTACTTACTCCCACAACGGCTATAAATATTTCTGTCCAAGCAGTCGAATGCTTCGAATTATTTTTTGATGTATATATTAACGTTTTTCTGCAAAAGATGTTGGTAATGTATGCCAGATCCAGAGGAGATTATAGTTTTGAATTGACCAAATCCGAGCTAAATTGTTTTGTTTCTACACTTCTTGTATCTGGTTACGTCGAGGTTTCTAGGTGGAGGATGATTCTCAGATTCTCACCGACACTGAAACATATTTTCAGTAATCAACGCAATGCGCAGAAATCGATTTCAATAAGTAAAAAGTATGCTCATTACCCGAAACAATTAATAAGCTTGCACCCAACGGTGCAAGATTGGATGGTTAAAGCACATAAGCAAAATAGATGTGCCTAATTCAAGAAAAATTCCGCCAAACAGTACGGAAAATGTCAAGTTAATTTGCATGAACAATGTTTCAAAGACTTTCATATTCGTTAATTCCACTTCCTGTAAATTTTGTGGAATTTTGAATTAAATTTTCAGTAAATATTTTTTTCAAATTCAAAAAGTTCCCTTATTTTCCCAGTGTTCCAATTTTGGAACATCAAAAATTCATAGAAATATTTCAAAAACATTCGTGAGTTGTTCACAAGTCTTTTCTTCACATTTGAGTGGAAAATAGCAAGAAGGAAATTAAGAAAAAAATAATTCGGGTAAAAATGGGTTAAAGCTAGTCGCAAAGTGAAAATAAAATATTACCTTAGGAAAAAATTACCTACGAACACGTAAGTTTTTCTAATCTTAAAAAAACGTGCACTTCTCGCATTGCAAGGAGAAATTTTCATTTGCTTATAACGGCAATGAAATTACCTACGAGTCTTATATTTCGCCACGTAAAAAACACAACGACTACGTCGACTAAAAATAATTAACGTTAATTTTCATTATTAAGCGAATTGCGTTCTCAATTTATCAACATGCGAGGGTAGGTTTCTTTGTACGTATCGTGTCGCGAGTTAGACTTATCATCGGTACATGTCACGAACGTGTTCAATAGATTCCGCACCCTTTATATTATACCACAGAAAATAATAAATGGGGAGCGTTGTTTTAATTGCCGCAAAAGTAATGAAAGCAACGGACAAAAGAGGTGGTGAATTTTTATGTATCGTTCTACGATGCTTTTGTGTTGCCTTCCAATAAGAAATTTCCATAATTAACACATTAGCAGTAATTCGTTTAAGGATGTTAAAGATGGATAATTTTCTCTTTTGGTTTGTAGCACAAATTTTTACTACAAGAATAGTGTAAACGTTGTTGAATTTTGAAAAATTATCACCTTTAATTTGCTATATCCATTTAGTAATAGAAACTTTTCGATAATTGATTGATGCGGGAATCACTTGTTGAAACTCCATAACGAATAAATTAAATCAAAAGACTTTGTAGATTTCCATAGGTTATTATAATTAAATATTTTTGGAACCTACAAAGTCTTTTGATTTAATTTATTTCAAACTTTTGGTTTTTTGGTTTGGTACAAACTACCGGAAAGGTTAATTATCTTCAGTTTAATTTCAAACCCTCAACTGACATCGACTGTTACAAGGGGGAGAACAACCCCAAAACACAGAAGTCGTCGTCTGTGTACTGTGCGGAAATTAGAAAATAAAAAACACATATGCTGAATTAGCCTTCAGTCACCAAGATATAAATCGAATACAAAATGTTTGGACTACTATCATGGAGTTCGGACTTTCACTTTGGAGTAATTTCGATTAATAATTAATTAAAGAACGTTGCCAATTTTTTAATTTACCCTTGTACCTTGAGTATCAAAAAATAAAAGGTCAGACTGATTTACTATTCAATTGTTGTACAGCATATGGATCCCAAAATTCGCAAAATATGTCAATCTTAACTTGGCAATAAAATCGAAAATTTGCACAAGTGAAGCATAATTTAGAAATTCCCAAATTTCAGGAGCTTAAGGTTACACGGAAACTTTACAGCTAATAAGCAGATACAATTCAGCAGAAATGTTAAGTGACCATGGTTTTAAGTATAGAATCTTACAGTCAATCTGACGGTTTCAATCTATCCTTTTATTAGAGCGAAGCTCTTTTAGGGAAGGTTCTGCGGTGAGAGTTAATTGGGAAAAAGGGAGACGCTTGAAATCGTCAAATAGACGCTTTTACACGTTTGCGTCTTCCCCATCAGATGGCGCTCTTACTATTCGGACTCGAATTTACTTCAAATTCGGTTTCAACTTATTTACCAGCAGTTTCGAAATGAAATACTTTTTTCTTATACATTGTTTATTCAATTATAGAATTTTACCTTTTATTCAAACAAGCATCAAATGCACATCCGAAGAGTTGTTGTTCCATTTGTAAAATTTCCGTTACCAACCTACTTCACTCCACACAGACCGGCGAGTTATCAATTTCTGGCCGATTTAAACAATAATTATATTCCCCGAATCCCTTCGCGTATGACAAAGTTCTGCTTACGTTGCTGGCATAGCGACGGGAGCTTAGCGTTTATAAAACCTCTGTGAGTGACAAGTAATCACTCGCTCTTGTAATTTTTTACTCACTTTTGTAATTAACGATTTTACTTTGTTTCAATCGACAATCAATATGACAACGCTTTGCATAGAATTTTTGAACGCGTACTACTACTTTCCATACTAAGGTAATCACATTTTTGTAACGTTTAGTGGGCCGTACAATCGAATTTACTGAATTAATATTGTTCGCACCCCAAAACATATTACTAAATTTAACCATTCCTCTTGCTTTCTTATCTACTTGTTTATAGGCGATTGAATTTAAGATTGTAGCGCCATTGCGGCTACAAATGTAACCAGTTATAGACACATTGCGTTATTGTTTACAATACAAAATTTACTTGTTGCGATAGTTTTATTTGAGTTTTTCTGTTTATATTGTGTTGTAAGGTGTGATAAAGACGAGTAAAAAGCAATTTTTTAATTCTAGTGCATTTAATAAGATAGGATGTTCTTTCATAATTTTTAATTAAGGTATGTAATGTGTGAAAAAGGTTATCTTGAAATAATTAATATACGTAATAAGTGTTTCGAAAATATGAATAAAATTATCAGATGCAAATGACGACTAGGCTAAGTATTGTAGAGTACATGAGATACCTTGGCGGCACTAAGTGCTCTAAATGTGTATATGAAGGGGAGGAAGTTTTGAATGCTGACCATGTCATCTTCTGTGGAAAATTAAATTCGATAGATTGTAAAACGTAACATAAAATAAATGGTGTGTTAACTCTAACACTAGATGGAAATTTTAAAATTAGCAACATGTTTTCTTCATGTAAAGCAGGAAATAGTGGTAGATGCAAACATATTCCTGCAGTTCTTATTAAATGTACAAGGTAATTGTAATTAATATAAATATTTTTGTGATAAATCCACCTTCCGCGTTTATATTTCAGAGAAGATCTTCGAAACATGGAAGTTGTGTCTCAGACAGATTTGAAATGTGTTTGGTCAACCCAAAAAGTCAAATCAGAGAAAAATATAAATCGATTCCTCATTCTGCTGCTTTGCTGTCCTCTTCTGTACGTGCATTTTCTACATTGCTACAATCATCTGTAGCTTCACCTTTTTTCTCCCAAATTGCCCTTCGTTCAATTATCCGTTTCGCCCTATTAAAAGGACCTGATACACTACTATCCACTAGAAGCGGTAACTTTTGTGATGGTACTGCATTCCTTTTTAATATTTTTCTTTTAACACTGTAATTCTCTGCAAATAAATAATTTGTTGAAACTTGTTAAAAAAGTCTGTATATTTAATATACTACTATTACATTTATTTTCGTTACTTACCTCTATATGAATTTAGTAACTGGTTTTCCAATTTTTAATTTTAAACCCTCTGATTTTTGCTTATCAATCAAAGCTTTGGTTTGGAATTTATTGTAAATCTAACTACGTTGTTTGTCAGTCTCAGGGAACAAATGTAAAGTTAATTCTGGACTCCTTTTCGCCCAGGATGTAGAATGTGGTACAGAACAATATCGATTCATATTAAAAACTTATTAAAACGTTGAAATGTTTGTAGGAATACACAATAAATACAACACATCCAAGCGACAATGTCACGGCAATGTGTCTATAATTAGTTAGTAGATTTGTCACCAGAGAGCGTATCGCTTATGTTCAATCGCGAATTGTTTTTTTTTTTTGTAAACTAAACAATTGTCGTTTTTCTTTGTCGAAACGAAAGGCCTTAAACGAGTGGCGATAGACATTACTTTAGCGACAAATCAATCAATAAGTTCGTAGGATGATTAATAAAACAACAACATTTAGAGGCAAAATTCGGCTTTACTCGTTAGTCTGCTTCAATGGTGATACATTCTTTCCAACGCTTCCCTAACATTTAAATGCCTTTTTGGCATAACGATTTATCTTTGTCCTTAAAATAGCCTTTAGTTTTGGCAATCACTTCTTCATTGGAGTCAAATCTCTTTCCCTGGAGCATTGTTTTTAGGTCTGCAAACAGGTAGTAGTGACTGGGAGCCAGATCTGGAGATTTCGCCTGACTTTGAAGCAGACGATAAATCAGATATTTCAGAAGAAGATGTAGCAATAGATGACTTTAAAAATGATTTTGAAAGCGATTCTGACGACGAAGATTTTCATTTGCCCCTATACTGTCTTTAACAAAAAATTAGAAGCAAAATATCAAAGTGATACAGCTGGAAGCTTGGTAGAGTGTGAAAATATAGAACAAGAAATATCAGCATAAAATAATGAAGAACAATCTGCAAATGATAATGACGTACAGAAGAACAACATATATTTGCAAATTGAAGATGTACCGAATAAACTGCGTAGAAAAAACGGGTAAATCAGGAAAAAGTCATTTCGAACTACTGCTCCAAATTGAGTTCTATATCTTCCTGGAAATAAAGAATTTGCTTGTCATGGGTCTAGTGGATCTCAAGCATGGTTTTTGTTTTTACGGAAGATATTTTGAACTCCATAGTTAGGTTAACAAATAAGGAAATCTTGGTTCAACGAAAGAAATGTGCATGAAGATGTATCAAATACAAGCGTGCGTCCATTCTGGACCAGAGATATTAATTCAATCAACAATCAACAACTTATCAACTTATCAACACGCCATCTGAGTATTGTAGTTTAGATGAACAGTTAGTAAGTTTCAGGAGACGGTGTCCATTCAAAATGTACATACCTTCAAAGGCAAAAATTAATATGGTATAAAAATTGTCACATTTTGTGATGCTAAAACCTTTTACCGTTTAAATGCTGAAGTGTATAATGGAAAAGGCTCAACTTTAGAAGGAGTTCCTGTTGTTGAATATTATTCATTAAATCTGACTAACAATAAACCAACTCATGGTACTAACCGCAATGTTACCATGGATAACTGGTTCACATCAACTGATACTGCTAGAAAGCTTCACGACCATCATTCTGTAACCATAGTCGGAACTCTTAACAAAAATAAAACTGAAATATCACAGTCATCTGTTCAGGTTAAAGGAAGAATAAAGAATTTGGCTATGTTTGCTTTCGGAGATTTTAATACTATACTTTTTTATTGTCCTCCAAAATCAAAGCAGAAGAAGGTTATTCTTCTGATGTCTACTATGCACCCCGAATGTAATAAACCATGTTTCTACATTATCTTTTGAATGTCTACAGTTACAGAGCTGAAATTTTGACCTTGGAGGGCTTTCTTGACTAGAAAGCAAACGACTTTGGTAACGTGCAGTTCTAGTTTTGCCTTATGACGTACATAACCTTAAATATGTTTCGATAATGCCGACGTAATTCTCTACGCTGCCAAACTTTTCATCTAAAACGGAGTTTTCTCGAAGATTTCCTCATCAAAGTAAGTATCTTAGTTCGTTTATGTATTGTGAATACGAATCTTTAAATATTTTTTGTATATTTATTGTCATCATTTGTGCGATCGTTGTCAAAGCTCATAACACACATTGGGGCTAATTGTAAGTGTTAAAGCATTGGTGGGGCTAAATGTTAAATGTTCTTTTTATTTCCTTCTACTTTCTCTTCTTATTTGTCGGTTTATGTGTTCAATAAATTACCTCTATTTCTTATTTCAAATATTTGCGTATAGGTACGCATTGAAATTCAATTTTGAGATATTTATAATTACTGATTATGGTTCATTATTACATTACTGTTGTTGGAGGCCACATTCAATCGATTTCGGGTTTCTTCCATTCTGATCGATTGAATTTAAATGTGACGATTTGCAATATTTGCTAATGATGTAAATTCCTATTCGTCTAAAATTGTGAATTGGGATCAATGAAACATCAAAATTTTCAATTAACTTGACGTGATTTTCTCAAATGAAGCGAAAAAACTGGAAATCGTCATTTACATAATCTTAAAATCATTTTCTTCTTCTTATAAGCGAAAAAATTTCCCGATTAATACTTTATCATTTTTCTTCTTGTAAAACTTATACTTTTCAATAAACGAGCGTTTTTCTTTACATCATTCATCGTTTTCATATCCTTTTACGTATTTACTTCGTTATACAACTCAAAAAGTGGTTTCAGTAGGCTAGAAATATGTTGAAACACTCACTTTCATCCATGCTGGGGCTAAATGTTAACGAGGTTTAAGTTCAGAAAAAAGGAAAAAACAGTTTTTCATGGAAATATCAGAAACTTCGTCATGAAAAATTTTTGAGGGCGAATTTTTCTACAAGGCAATTGTGTTCATATATACGTCTGAGCATTCAGTCCCTCAAAAAATATTTATTAAAAATTTTACATTTAGCCCCACTCTCCCCTACTTGATGACCGCTTATAATTTTGAGATAAAATATATCCGACACGAACGGTATTTTCCAAAAAGTAGGAATGACACAATTAACTGGAGTTGTAGATTACAACCGGATCTTCGGCCTCTCTCGAACGACAAGTATTAAAGACGTTCGTATCTAAAGAACAAAAAAACGTCTGTGTTAAGATACAATCGACGAGTCCTTCGACAAGCACATCGATGTCAGACACTTCTATATTATTATCGCGAACGAATGGTGGAGGAACGGTCCAAGAGCGTGACCCAATCTGGGGGCTTCGGTCGAGATAACATCACCTCTCGATGGCATAACTCAAACGAAACGGGCGGCGTATTGGGCGCAGTGCTTAAGTTTAACCCTTCGGCGGCGGCGGCGAATAGATTGCCACCACCCCGGAAAATTTATCGAATTATTACGCCGTGAAATATCTGCTGTGCAATTTGTCCACTAATCTAAGGCCGTATCTCTCGCGTTAGACGTCGGGATTTGGGGGCGGATTAATACCGAAGTGTTGAAACAATTTGCAGATGTATTCGGTTGTAATTCGGTCCTTTCCACAATATGGACGTGTAAATACGGAAAGGGCGTCGTGTATTTGATTTTCGTGTTACGACGTCGACGATTCGGTAGGATTTGAAACCGGTATTGTTTCGGTCGTATTTCAACAATTAGATAGCCACATAGGCTTTAAAAATATCCTAGGGATTAGGTGGTACTTTGCGGATAAAATCTATCTACAGTTACTCACGAAAGACCACATACACCAACATAAATATTAATTTAAGCATTAGAAAGAAAGTTTTCATGTATAGAAATAGTTATAATAGAATTGTATAATAACTGTAATTGGAATAATTAATTGTAAAGTTGTTCAATCTGCTAGTTTTGTGTTTTTAACGAGTTACAAGAGACTTACTGAACAACCGAAGTCTTTAAACCTCGTATTACAAAAATATATCGAGCGAGGATACTTATGCTATATTTGATTTTCTCTTGTCAAAGTTCTTACCCATTTTCTGCTTCGCAAAGGAACATGATACAGAATCATACGTATATATTATGTAATGATTTACGTATTCGAGTTTCTGGTGGCTACCATACTGACTATTAAAAGACGATTTAAAATTTCTTGTTCAGTGGAATAGAAAGAGTATAGCAAGCAATCTTTAACAACTTGCACATCATAGATATAAGGAAACTAACATCTTCTTGAGCGTTACTAACAATCTTATTTTTAACGTGATTTGGCTCTGCATATGTAAATAAATTATAACGGTTTGCTAATAGGGAATTTTTCCACTTCCTACAGTTGGAAGACTTAACCTCCAAAGTCTTTAAATATCAACTTCGGCATATTATATGTAAATAAACGTTTCCCTATTTACACAACCTTAGAACTGAAAGACTGATTTTTCATGGTTGTAGTGATCTATTTATGAATGTTTACAGTAAATAATGTTGGAAGATCCATATTTTAGAACGAACATGAAATGATTCTTATATTTTCAAAGATAAATTAAGTATATTTGGGCACAAGAAAGAGGAATACGATGGGAGCAGATCAAAATCTTATCAAAGAATAGGAAAACAGAAAGAGATGGTCAGATCAACTCGACTCACGGTGTAAGGAGAATCAGGATTAAGTAAGGAAGTATATTTAGACGACGATATTTCGAATAGCTCGACAGTGGCGAAAATCATAACATTGTGTCAAGTACGAACTGTTTAAAACCGAAATTAATCATTACGAGGGCGGTTCAATAAGTACCCGTGTTAGAAATGGAGACACCATTTTTTCAAAAATTCTTTTTTATTTTTCAACATAGTCCCCTTTTAGAAAGACACACTTCTCCCAACGTTCTTGACATTTTTGTAACCCCTCCAAAAATAGAATTTGGCGAACTTTCCAAAATACGCCTCTGTCTCGGCGATGACTTCCTCGTTTGAGCTAAATTTTTTCCCGCGAGCCATTTCTTCATGTTAGGGAACAAGAAAAAGTCGCACGGAGCCAGATCAGGTGAATACGGGGGTGCGGCAGCAATTCATGTAGTTTGGCGGCGACAACTCCGGATGAATGTGCTGGTGCGTTATCGTGGTGAAACAGCACCTTCTTTTTCGCCAAATGCGGCCGTGACTCCTTCAATTTTTTGTCGAAGCGGTCCAATAACTCACTGTAAATGCGAAAATCACGAAACACGTCTTACTGACATGCCTGCCAAATGCAAACCTATCAATCAGTCTGAAATTTGTTTTACCGTCGCGTCGTTTGATAGATGGCAGCACACGATGATAACACCAACTTCCCTCAGGAACGCCCTCTGTCGTCAAACACGGGTACTTATTGAACCGCCCTCGTAAGTACGCCAGTGCATTTGTTTTTGCAGTATTTTCTCTATTATAGTAGGTCTTATTACATGAAGGCCCAACACGTTAGTCTTAGCACATATCACCGAAAGAATTGAAGATAGTATGGCTAACAATCACGCTCCAGTCGTCGATTATCCCAAGAAAAATCCCGTTTAAACAGGCTTAGTGCAACTGAAATCCAGGACCTTTGAACTGGTAGTCCGCTGCTGGACCCATGCACCAACTGAGTTACTATGGACTCGGTATTAACAACTTAGTTGACAAAATATGGTTGAAAACTTCGAATTCGGTGTGATAAGCGTAAAAAGATTTCATTTGAATTCTTTCAACACAATAAAGTTTCTTGTTTGAACTACATTCCGATATGATTTAAACCATGGAGGACCGAATATGGTATTTGTTGATTTTCAATAGTTCCTCCATGCTGACAACTATGATATCTCCAATATTCAATTTAGTCGATTTAGTCTCAGGGTCTCACTTCCCTATTATTATAATATTAACATTGTCATCGTCCTGAAGATTCAGTGCTCATATACCAAAATATAGAAAGTATTACGGATGTTCAATAATTTCGTCGTACAGATACCAATTTAGTTGATGAAAGTTGATCAACTTTCTTGATATTTTATTTCAGCTCTAGTCGAATGAGAGTTAAAATAATTCATTTACAACTTTGATAACCACCTTACATTTATCTATTAGGTATCTGTGTCATTACAATCTTAATACTCTCCTGGAAAGTTCATCCATTTTTCTGATTCTGAGCTTAACTCTGCATGGTCTGTACCTGTCATTAAAAGGGTAGCAGACTCTTCATCTTCATCTTCATGTTCTATGCTCGCTAATAGATGTTATAATTAACAAAATAAAATGTAATATTGCAAACCTTTATTTGATTTCTTATTATGTATAGTTCCTATAGGCTCCTACTTGATTTTCTAATTCTTTGAAATTTAGATATCAACATTATTTGACCACCAGTTCCTTATTTTTGGACCAGGTTTATCCTATTTATTTCACATTTTCTTCTTGCGCTGAGGGCATACCTACTTTCCCTTTGTTTATTAAATGTCTATCTACAATTACTTACATAATAATACTTCTCACAAATATAATAAATAAAACGTTCACATTGCCAATAATATTCATGTTTCACATTAGAAGTTTTACTGAACGGATCTTCAAGAATTGATTGGTGCGGGAATCACTTGTTGAAACTCCATAACGAATAAATTAAATCAAAAGACTTTGTAGGTTTCAAAAATTTTTAATAATAGTACCACTACAATATTGTTGTGATGAAACGATATTCTAGTGGTACTATTATTAAATATGTTTAAAACCTACAAAGTCTTTTGAATTTTCAAGAGTTTTTTCTATTTTTAAGTTAGTGTCGCTATATAAATTCCAAATGGCACTTACGTAAAAACATCTCCCCACAACTTATTAAGAACGACTTATATCTCAATCTCGTTTATCGTAACGGAGGCCCCCGAATTCCCATTTTTCACGTGTTTTACGCAAGCGTTCGCAGTAAACTTAGGAAGATAAAAATCGCGACGGGAAACTTCAGTTTCGCAAGGGGATAACGCACGACTATCGTAAAGTCGAGACCCCCAATTGCGGGCGTAGCGCTTCGAGCGAACTGACCGATGGACGTTAAAAAGAACGTGGGAAGAAGAAGAAGAAGAACCGAAATCGGGCGTCTCGCTACCTTGTTAAATGAGGAGGAACGCAGAACAAGTATCGTCATACTCACAGTTTTGATGAGGGTTATGACTTCCCGAATAGTGTCGATGCACTTGGCTGGTTCCCCAACGATCTGGATGATTCGGTCCGTGCTCTGCGGTGCCCAATTCGAGAATATCTTGATGCGTGCTCCCGTTTTCTGAAACAAGGAAGGATAATGTAATTAATGGCGAATTTCGTCGCTTAATATACGGTGTATTTTTGAATGTATAAGTCATTAAACGCAGATTCGAAACTACATTTTAGTAAAAAAAAAACGTTTGATACTTGCGTTTTCTTGTGTTCTAGTACCATTTTAAAAGTCTATCAGCAAAACGGATTCTTGATACCATTGTTTAAGGCACAGTACAAAACAAGAAATTCATTTAACAAAATATATTTGTGAACGCTATTTTTAACCGTTTTCCTAAATACAAATTATGATATATAAAACTAATAAAATTAAGAGACAAAAGCATCAGAAACACCTGTTCTAGGTCGTCTGTTAAAAATGTTTTAAGAATCATCGACTAGAATAAAGGTGATTGCAAGGACTGTGGTGTAATTTACTGACATAAATATCACATCAGTTAACCCCTCACCACACAATTGTTTATAATAAAATCGGTGACACGTGATTGGCTAGAACTAGAATAGAAATTTCGACTAGAATATAAAAGCAACTAAACGAGGAGCAAAAGTAGTAGAAGAAGAGTAGAATTCACTCCACTTCTAAGAACAAAAGAAACTTCCGAAGTTGCGACAAGAAAGTACGATAAGTGAACTTCCTAGAACCTTTCGCGGTTCAATTGCTTCGACATCACCCAATTTAAGAATCTTCTCGTATCCGAGTACAGTCAATAATTTACAAGAACAACAGCACGCGGTTCGGGGCTTGTCCTCTGCCTGCCTGTCTGTCTGTCTATTAAATTGAAACGTTTTGATTCAATTTTCCGGTGCATTAGGCGGTCGTGACGATATTAAAGGAGTCGCGTTCGAGCAAGTAGCCCGAGTCTTGTTTGAGATGGAGATGTGACACTAGCTTTGACTATTTTTACCTCTTTGCTCGAGCCGCCGCCGTCCTTTGTGGCACCTCAATTTAATAAAGCGGTTTCGGTTTATTTATCGGCGAAAAAAGGACGACGACCGCAATCGAATTTCGACCTCTTTTTTTCCGCTGTTATCTGTCAAACCGAGTTTGAAATATAAAGGGAAGAAAAAGCGGGTACCGTACACCCACGAAAGAAAACGGTTAAAACTGTTAAAATTTAATCTGATGTGTTAACTAACCCTAGGATGGTAACACGTTCAAGCCAGGCATAAATGGTAAGAGGGGTGACAGGTCACCCTAATTTACAAAAAGAAAAAACATACAATTTGAATGAAAAATATTCTTATTATTAATTAAATATACAAAAGGAACAATCTTCTTCAGATCAAATAGTATTTCAACAAAATAAATCAAAAAAATTTTTAGACAAAATCTAAACAAATTTTTCTGCGATGTTGAGAGCAAACAGGCCTTTTACATTTTGTGCACAAAATTTTGGCCTATTTTTCTTGGACATAAGCGACATCTAGCTTTCTTCTGCAATTTAGCTGCTGGCCACCGGCACCAATTTTTTCATTCATTTCTCATCGCACAAACACAAAATAATACGTGAAATATCGGAATAAAATACTTTTTGTAATAGCGGCGCGTGATTATTTGTCTGGGATGGTGAGGCACCCCTGTTACCATCCTAAGGTTAAAAAAAAGTCAGGCAATAAGTGAGATCTCCAAATCGAAGTAATCTATCCGCATTATATGCACAAACGAATAGATAATTGCGGAAATGTAAACGATTTTTGTTCATGGCCAGATTTTGGCGCATTGTCTTCTAAGTCGAAACGCGTTCTCCGAATTGGGAGCAATTTAAGTTGTAATCCGATTGATCCGTTCGCGTAATTGTACACCAGAGATTCTCCACAAACGACGAATGCGATTCCTGTTGCAATTACCAGTAATTGGTAATAATGCCACGAATTTTGATAATACTCGGCAAAAATTTTGCGAAAACGACAAACAAGTCGTCCTTTTGCCTGCACTTTTTAAAACGATCAACTTTGGTACCTTGGTTTCGAGACGTCAATGGAAATGCTGATAAAGCGACTAAAACATCAAAGAGAAATCTGCGGGATTAAGACTTAAGATTACAAGACTTCTCGGTAGTAGAAACTTGCCCAAATGTTAAGATATCTGCTCAAATCAAGGGCCCATTTACCATACGAATTTTAGTAACTGAAAAATGTAGGCATTTGGAGAGACTTTAGGAATCAATACAATTTGTTTCGAAGAATAAAGGTGTGAAGGGTGAAGCCCAACAATACGAAACTTCAAAACGCAAGATTTATTTACAACTGGATCTACGCGATTTAAGCAAACGTAGAAATTACATGAATTGATGCCACACGAGTTGATGAATTTTCAGTTCCTCCTATTCCAAAGTATTTTGAATAAAACTCTACTGCGCACACAGAAAAATCATTTCATAAAAGAAATATACGAGGATTGCCTTTTATATTTCGGGATTAGAGAACAAAAACAAATATTAATCATCGAAAATCACTTTATTGTTTTTCAAAATATTCCCCATGAAGATCTATACACTTTTGCATGCGTTTGGACCAATTGTCGAAGCACTTTTGCCACTCTGATTGAGGTATCTCCAAAACATGCATTCTGAATGCAGCAACCGCTTCTTCAGGTGTCGAGAAACGTTGACCTCTCAGTTTGTTTTTACGTACGGGAATAAAAAGAAGTCATTCGGTGCCAAGTCAGGACTATACGGCGGATGACTCATCAAATCGATGTTTTGGGTGGTCAAAAATGCAGTTGTTTGAGCCGATGTGTGAGAGCTGGCATTGTCGTGGTGAAGAGTGATCCGTCTTCGGCGGTTGGTTTTCCTGATTTCTTGGAAGACAACTGGCAAACAAATGGTTGTGTACCACTCAGAATTGACTGTTCTGCGTTGTTCTAGTGGTACGGTTGCGACATGTCCAGTTTTTCCGAAAAAGCAGGCGACCATTTGCTTGGAAGTGCTTCGTGCGCGAACAACTTTTGTTGGATTTGGCTCACCTTGAAACACCCATACAGTCGACTGCTGTTTACTTTCGGGCTCATACGCGTAAATCCACGATTCATCACCTGTCACGATGTCATAGACGTGTTTCGAAGCACCGCGATCGTATTTTTGAGCATTTCCTTCGACCAATCGACACCAGCCTTTTTTTTTGAGCGATTGACAAATTGTGTGGGAGCCAACGCGAACAAATTTTTTGAGAGTCAAATGTTTATGCAATATTGAATGTATGCTGGTCCCACTAATGCCTAAGGTTGTCTCAATCTCACGATAGGTCACATGACGATCTTGCAATATCAGTTCGCGCACAGCATCAATGGTTTTCGGAACAACTGATTTTGGACGACCTTCACGAAATTCGTCTTGGGGTGAACTACGACCACTATTGAATTCACCATACCATCGATAAACACTGGTCCTTGATGGAGCTTCATCGCGAAAAATTGAATTAAGTTTATCCATGCACTGTTGCTGAGTTAATCCACGTCGAAAGTTGTAAAAAATAATCGCACGAAAATGTTCACGATTTAATTCCGTTTTGGGCCGAGATGAATCTTTTAAGTTACTGTAAACAATACAAATAGCGCTCGTATGTCAAAACGTTCTGAGTACGTATAACCTCAAAAATGTCCAACTTTACGATAGAGCTGTCAGTTGCCAGACTGCAACAGTAGGGTTGCCAAATATATAATATATAATATATAACTTTAAATCAAATCTTAGAGTCTTCCTTTAAGAATACTTTGCTTGGATATAAATTATGTGTTGATTTATAATGAAATAAGGATGTATTTAAATTATATGTTCAAATTGATAATTATTTCTGCGAATCAAAAATTAGAACACTTATTGCAAATTCTTGGTTGTATTGAAATAAATGTATCGAGACTGTTAACCTAAACATGGCAGTATGATCACCATCAACGTAAATGCTTTATGCATGCGCTTGATTTTAAAGTTATACTGAAATAAGATATAGCTCGCTTTTAATTCAAAAAAGGCAGAACAAAGGAATTTTCCTTCAAATAAATCATAAAGTTGTTATAATGCGTAATAGTAAATTCAATCATAACCAATATTTCGGGTAATATTTTGACTTCCTTGGTTGGCAACGATATTATATATTTTATTTGATTATATGGTTAGTTCGGGTGTATGTTTAACTTATCATTTGTTTCATACGCGCTTTACATGCTTAAATTAAAGATTCGTTTTTATATGTGTGCGACGCTAAAATTGACTTTTCGTTCCAATCGAGACGAGCTTCTTCGTACATTGCTTGTCAACTGAACAACAATCACAAACCTTGGATAACAATTTATAAAGCTTGGTGAAACTCCCGACCTGGAGGACGACGCTTAAGATTTCGCGTACCTACAGTACTAACCATCTAATTTTATAATTAGGTAATGGACAATTCTCGTCTGCAAAACAACTATTATCGTTACAAAAGCACCGGCCCGTTATTGAATTACATCCAGCTCGAAAATCCGGGCTACGACTTACTACGTAGCAAGTAGGCGCAGCCGTTTGTTTTTAATTAACTAGGGACTGGAATTACATTAAATTAATCGTCAGAGGAAACTTCGTTCCAGTTTTGCTCCTATTGGAGCTTGCCAGGGAAGTGCATTAACACACGGTAAATGCAATACAAGAGATGGATATCGACATACGGGAACCCATCTATACACTGTAGTGTAGTTATTTGCCGCAACTCCCGACATGGTGGACTTCGTTGTTCAAAATTATTCCACACAGAACTTTAAGGTGTATTGAACAGTGGACTCTATTCAAATTAGAAGAGGTTTCTCCATTAACTGATCATCAAGTGACAAACGAGCACAAACTCGGAGGAAACAATTCACAAAAATTAATTGCAAAATTTATTACGATCTTTAGTGTATGTAAGTGGCGAGATCATTATGATTTATCATTAACCTTCTTTTACCAATTACCTATTCTAACCTTATTGAACAGGACTTCAACATATGCCGAAAAGTGGGCTTTAAATTCAACATTGTCTGTTCAACCAGAAATTATTTTACCCCCAATCTAGACGAGAAGATTTGATGTCTACTTCCGACCATTTCGATTTTCTTCAAAATATCAAGGGATACCCCTTCGAATATTCAGAAAAAATTAATATATTCTAAATTAGACGAAATTCTGTGTACAGATGTTTTCGAAGGTATAGAATGCAACTTTGACATCAAAACTGGTAAAATTTGCTTCGTTTGGGTGATAGAGTGTACCAAAGCGATTCGTCAAGAACCACTCTTCACTTTCTCATTGAATATTTCCTCAATGAGCCGTGTCTCATACCCGAAATTATTTTATCCCTAATCCGCACTAGGAGAGCTTTAATTTGATGTGTAATAAGTCGTACTTTCGACCATTTCGATTTTCTTCAAAATTTCAAGGAGTACCCCTTTGAAAATTCAGAAAAATTAATATCTTCTAAATTAGACGAAATTCTGTGTACCGATGGTTTCGAAGGTGTAGAATACGACATTGACGTCAAAATTCGTGAAATTTGCTTCGTTTAGGTGCTAGAGTGTGCCAAGGCAATTCGTCAAAAACCACTTTTCACTTTTTCATTGAATATTTCCCCAGTGAGCCGTGTCTCGTACCCGAAATTATTTTATCCCTAATCCGCACTAGGAGAGCTTTAATTTGATGTGTAATAAGTCGTACTTCCGACCATTTCGATTTTCTTCAAAATTTCAAGGGGTACCCCTTTGAAAATTCAGACAAAATTTATATCTTCTAAATTAGACGAAATTCTGTGTACCTATGGTTTCGAAGGTGCAGAATACGACATTGACGTCAAAATTCGTGAAATTTGCTTCGTTTAGGTGCTAGAGTGTGCCAAAGCGATTCGTCAAAAACCACTTTTGACTTTCTCATTGAATATTTCCTCAATGAACCGTCTCTGGTACCCGCAATTATTCTATCCCTAATCTGCACGAGAAGAGCTTTAATTTGATGTGTAATAAGTCGCACTTCCGACCATTTCGGTTTTCTTCGAAATTTCAATGGGCATCCAGCTGCGGTAGCGTCAGGTTCGTGTTGCTTGTGGTTGTCAACTGTGCATTTTTAAAATGACTGTTGTAATAGAAAATCCCGCCAGTTGCGAATTGCGATCGGTGATCAGGTTTTTGTTAGTAGAAAATAACAAGCCAATCGAAATTCATCGGAAACTTGGTAAAGTGTACGGAAACAACGTAATGAGTGAATGTGGCGTGAGACAGGGGTGCATTATGTTCAAAATGGCCGCGCTGATGTTCACGATGAAGAGCGAAGCGGCCGACCAAGTATCGTGACTGATGAACTGGTGCCCAAAGTGAATGAGGAAACTCGTGAAAAACGCCGCCGCCGTACAATTTCGGAGCTCTCGTTTTAGTTTCCTCAAATTCCACGAAATCTGTTGTAGGAAATTGTTAAGGATAAGTTAGCCTACCATAAATTTCGTGTCAGATGAGTACCAAAATTGTTGTGAGAAGACCACAAAAACGGCGCATGGCGACGTGGTACTGCACAAAGGCGTAAACGACAACAACGGTATCGACAAGCTGGTACATAGCTACGATAAGTGCTTCAATTTGAAGGGAGATTACGTTGAAAAGTAGCTTAAGAGTTAGGCTATCATATGAACATAATAAAAAACGTTTCCTGTCACTTTAATCTGTTTTCATTCCAAAATGTACGTTAGTTTCTCGATAGCCCTCGTATTAGAGTTTAAAATTTAAATAAATCTAAGAAGGAAATGCAAGCTGTCAACTTTTCAGCATATCAGTTTCAAATATACGGGCGTAAGGTTGGTAGGTACAAGATGGAAGGTCAAAGATGAGAACCGGAATAACATAAGAAATCCTTCCTTACTAAGAGAGATACTCGTGAAAACAAGAGTTTCAAAAAGTAGTCAGATGAATATCCATATTTCGGTCAAAATTATAAACGACTACATAAAGCCCTAAAGAAAAATACAATAGTATTTAGCAGAGGTTTTCTAGAAAAAATCATAAACTTGGCCAGTACAAATTGTACGAAGAGCGATTGTTTTGGATGAGATGTACGGGAAGGTTAGGTTGGCCGAAGAATGTTTGAAGCTTAAATAACGAACGCCAAACAAAATAGACGGCCAAAGAAAAATATGAATAGAAGGAGGATGGAACGAAACATGTAGACAAGCTCAAGACGGGAAAGGATGGAAACAGAAACCAAGGCGATAAATACGTAAGGAACCAATTTATGTCACTGCGAAGACAACAAGCTTTATAATCGCATTAACGTGGGCGCATTTCGATCTTCGCGATTAGAATGAAATAGTAAGAAGTGTCAAGTTAGTGAATTCGATGTGCAACCAGTAAAACGGCACACGCGTTCACCTTGAGCAAACTTTAATTAGTTCGCAAGAACAAACGATCCGACTTAATTGTAATGTCTGTATAAAAAAAAACAAAAAGTTAACAGGAAAGTTTCAAAAGCTACCATTTCCAATTCAAATGTAAATTTGCAATTTGTATCACTTAGATTGCGCAAGAAACTTCTCACACAAAAAAAATGATCGACGACAAAACGTAAAGAAGCTGCTAGAAAAATAACCCCAACGACCCCCTATCTTCCGAATTTCATTACTTTTATTGGTCCATCCAGTTCGTAATTACATAGCTCGAGGACCACCGCCAATTGAGGCGCTTTGACTTTAGGATGGTTCTCGCGTAGCGCCAGAATAATGTCGATTTTCCCCACCCACCTCTTCTTCTTTGTTCGCCGGCATTTTAGTTTATTCATATTCCCAATTAAAAAATCATTAATCTCCTCCCGCATTCAATTAGCGTGCCCGGTTTAAATTCCTAAACCCCTGTTAGGGATTTCTAAACGATAAACATTCGGTCCCTTGGCGTGTTTGTAATGTCACGGGCTTCTTAGGGAACGAAAACAAAGCGGGAACGGATTACATCAGGTGATATGGAGAGTCATCAGATTAGAGGGTATTTGCGGTGGTAATACTTGAGAGACTCGGACTTATTTTTAAGGCTGTTACGGTTTGAAATGAAATATAACGAGAATTACGAGATTTACTAAAAATGGAAAAAGACATTACGTGTACAATCCCATAACAGCTGTAGATCCTAAATCGTTCGATTCGTTTTATTTTTATTTTAGTCGTGGTAGTACGGTCACGATATCTCCTTCATGGAAGATAAATCGTACACTCGGATATAGGCTCAGACATAATTTATTCAAGTAATCATTTATTTTTCATATAAACAGTTACATGTATTTTCGACTTCGCAACACAAGAAATATAAGCTGGACTTGTGGCCAAGATTGTCATTTTGCGCATGCTCTTTTTCTCATTGAAAAATTTATTTCTGACGAAAGTATACTTAAAAATCAAATATATCTATTGTTAATCAACTCAGCCATTAGGAATTGAAAGAAACTGTTGTCCTTGCAAGTGCATTTGGTACAACGCTTTCAAATAAAGCAAACTTATACGATCAATGTGTACTCAAAATTCATTGCAGTGGCGTAATTAGATAGTATGAGGTCCTTAGAAAAAAAAAACGGTACTACCAAGTACAAAGGAACATCATTTCTTTGAGATACGTAATAATTTTTTATAATACGATTAAGTGCATTTTATTAATATATCGTGTGTGTATCGGTGTGTATCGTTTAAAAATGTTCAAAGATGATGTTAAGGGGCCTTATTTCAATCGATGTCCGATGCAAATAAATAACTTGTATTGCCATGCATTATATTAGAAGGTATGTAAACAAAACAGACACAAGCGTGATGACTGCATTTGTAGATGAAACTTACACTTACACCGATGGTATTTGGAACTACTACAACGAAATCCTCAAATAAACACTAACCCCAACAGAAAATTATGAACTGCACCTTAAACCAATGATCTCTAGTTACAAGATATTACAATAGTTTGATCTTTCAGGATTTTGATTAATGGGAAGAATTGGTGCTACTTCAAGATTTATTACAATCCAAATTTTCAAAAAGTAGTGAACTATCAATGTGGAATTGTACTCCTTTTGGAGCAAAATTTCTCAATGACGTTTTCCTTTCTTCGTTTTTTTAACGGATGATGATAACTTAGTTGTCGGAATACACATTTGAAAATATCTGAACCAAATTATAAGGTACCCCAAAAGAAAGAAAATAACAAGAGCGATATAAAAAGGCAAAGCAATTGGTGGTTAGAGATTAATGGAAGAAAAACAAAATACAAGAGAGTAGGAAAGGAAGAAGATAAGGAACAGACTTTGGTACAAGGAGCATAATGTTCAAATGCCTGATCGGCGACCAACCCCAAAAAAAGAAAACGAAATGAAAAGTGAAGCGCAGAAATTTAATAGTACTAAGCTACAGCTGTAATTGACTAGCTAGCTTCAACGACCTAGAACTATTAGCAGGGGGAAGGGGAAAAGACCTAGAATAGAATAATAAAAGGGAATCAATCGTATAGTACGCCCAGAACTGTTATTAAGAAACAAGAACGTCAATAAGACAACTAAAATCAAACGTGACCTCAGTAAAACCAAATATCACGTAGACATATTAAGGAGATAGCGATAACGAATGAAGAGGAGGAGGATTTAAAAAGACTGGAGACGAAAATTTTGAAAACAGACCAGATATAAAGTCAGATTGAGAAAAAAAGGAAAAACAAGAAAAAGGGACAGAGGAATAGAAGAGGAATTAGAAGGCGGAAACATAGTGAAACACATAAAAACGCTTATAACTGAAATGGGTAGATCACATAAATGACAAGGAAATCACCAGCAAAAGTGATAAGGAAAATGACAAACTGGTCTCAACTATGCTAAAGAAGCAAGGATAGACCAAGGAAGACATGATGTGCTGAGATCGAAGAGGATTTGAGGGCAATAAAGGTAAAGTGTGAAGCAGGAAAGTCAGAAAACGGACAATCTTAAAGAAAATAATCAAAACCGCCCAGACGCACGAGTTATACCTAACTTTTATGGCAAGAAAAGGAAGACTAATACACCTCAAGAAAAGGATAAAACCTATTTTAGTACGAGCCGAAATTCCAAGGGATTAGATGGCTTTGATGATGATGAAATCAACGTGTTAAGGGGCAAGAAACATTTTATCAGTCATCATCGAATGAACAAGCATCAAAGAGTAAATCATTAGAATTAGTGCCTTGTGTGTGCATTTAGAACTGAAAGAAGGAAACATAACAAACGTCCTTGTGTCTACAGATATTTTGGGAGTAAGGCCTGTGGTGACGTGGGATTGTAACTATGGGTACTAAAACCAGTACTAATTTCTGAACGGAGTATCTTAAGAGAAATTCATGGACGCGTGAGAAGCCTTCAGAAACATGTTTGAACCATAACAATAGGTAAAAACAAGAAGAAAAATACAGTAATTCTGTAGTGTTAGGGAAAAGATACCTAGAGCATTTGTTTACAATAGAATAGAAAAGAGAACCGGAAAACTGTTAAACCAGTAACCATAAGGAAAGAGGCAGAAAGAAGATAAAATCGACAATAATATGGAAAGAGGACTGGAAAACAGAAAAATCCATCTTATAGTTTATAAGTCAATGAAAGAATCCATTTTTGAAAGCATAAGGTGGATATAAGAACATTAAATCGTTTTCCCGAAGTAAAACGTTTAAAAGAAGTAGAAAAATAAGCATATTTATATCCCGCGTTCTGAAAAGTACAGCAAGATCTGGAACTTCCTCCTTTTTGGTAATTGGTGTGAAAATTGGGTAAGATTGGAGTGAATATTATTTTACACACAAAATCTGTCTATCAACTTCATGTTAGTTTGGAAATTGATAGGGCGCATGCATCAGTCTCGGAATTGACGTCAGTGTCGGAACCGAACACATATTTTTCAACATTATTATTATGTTGTTAAAAATCCATATAAATAGGAACCTTGTGATGTGTAGATGGGGTTGTGATCAACGGCTGTTCGTTCGATTGTTATTGTAAGTGCCGAGAAAAAAGTAAAAAGAAGTAACAACGGAAAAGTGTTCGGAACATGTTTGCCAAAGTAAGTACCGAACATGCGACAACTTTCGTTAAAACTATCATTTTGTCGTAAATAAGCCGCTCACGATAGGTATTTTTCGTTTCTCATTAGACTAAGGTGTATTGCGATTGGGTCAGGTTGCATTGTAGCACATATAACCAAAAAATGCTATTCATAAATACAAGTTCCATCATTGAATCAGTTGAAAAAACATTCGTCATTGTCGGAACAGCTTTTTATCAAGAATTTCCGTATATTCATTCCTCTTCCGTTCGGTTGAATTTCTATCTTTTAGACGAGAATACGCTGCTTCCAGAACAAAATCGAATTTTGCTCTTCAAGAAAGTTTTTGATATGACAAACAAAAAAAAAAACTATACAAAATGGTTTTCGAAAATGCGGATTGTATCCTTTCTATCTTGAAGCTGTACACTGTTCGAAACGTATTTCCCAAAGAAGAGAATTGTTTCAGAAAAGTGAACAGTTGAAACGTACTTAATAACAAGAAAAACTATCGAATAGATAATTGGACCTAACGAAACGTCGAAATTCACAGATTCCGAACCTCGAATGGTGATTGTGAGAATCCTCTTTTCAAAGTTTGCGGAGTTTCTTGCGGAGACAAAGCAGAAGAAGCTTCTTCGACAACTCATCAATCCCTTTCAACATTTGTATGGACCGCCAAACACACAGCAAATGATCTCGGATGACACATTGACTTTGCCGACTTCAGGCTTTCAAATAGACTGGATAAATTCCAAGAACGAAATTGCTTCTGAAAATGATACAAATGAGTGGCCCGGTGCTGCATTTCCTGCAGTTACTACCATAGATGCAGCAACAGGAAATTCAAAAATTGAAATGGACCGTTCTGGAACTAACAATAAGCGATTCTAATTCAAATAATTGATTCCCAAGCGTCGAAATTCATAGATCTTCAACAACAACAGAACACGTTTCAATACTGGCTATGGACGATGTTTTTGATTCTTCAAAGAACGTGCAATCAGAAAAATTATCCACAACCGATGTTGGAATTGAGAAACACAACGATATCATCACAAGAAATCGCAATCGACGGTCTTCCTGCAGTGAAACGCGTGGATAAAGAAAGGCGCAAAAGTGCAGAAAGCGAACAGCACAAATGCGATAACAATTGAAAAGAAAAAGCTCACCCAACAATTGTGGTAAGAACATTTGCATTGGCCTAAAATGGAAAAAAGTTAGCAAAAGTAAAGTCAGTGCGGAAAAGGTACCATTCACTATAACTTCAGAAAATGGGAGATATATTCGATCAAAAAAGAAGGGTAGAACTGCAGAAACAGGAGGAAATTTTGCGAAAAAACCAAATTTCACGAAACGGCTAGAAAAATCAAACATGAAGAAACGTTTGCGAAAAATAAGACAAAGGAAGAGAAAAACAAAAATAAGAAAAGACATCAAGACTTGACAAATATCAAAGACATACCGAAACGAAAATATGTTAAAAAACGTTATTCATCATCAGTTCCGACACTGACGAAACTTGGTGTTCAGAATAAAACTATTAATTAAAGTTTTTATATGTTCTGGTAATGAAAAACTTCACATATTTGAAAAATAGAAGTAAATATGCAATCAAAAGCACATTCTTGCAAAAAAAAACATGTGCCAGCCGTAAACAACGATAATTCCAACATTCGGCGCCGCTAAAATGTTCCGAGACTGATGCATTCATCCTACAGCTTCGTACAACACTTTTGTTGCAATTTGTGGTGAATATTAGAAAGCAATGGTTTCAAGATAGGGCTTTGAAGGTAAGTCCGAAGTCATGCGAAAATACACTAAAGAAAATTTATAACCATGACTAATTGTCAACTAAAAGCATAGAAAAGGGACCTCCAATTGTGCCTTATGGAATAAATTTTCTTTTTGAAGATTATCTATGTCACACTCCCACATTTGTTTTTCAACTATTCTTAGTTCAGTTTCAAGAAGCAAATCCAAACTGATTAACTGCAAAATTTTATGGAATATTTAGTCTTCAAAAATTATTTTAAAAAATCTTATAGGTTGATAATTGGGGGCATCCAATGAATCAAAGAAGTTGAACAATAACCTAAGTTACGAACATTATTCTAAAACTAAGCGATTTGAGCTTTTGGTTGAACTAAGAGAGAATTTGATAAGAAAATAAAAAACAAACATACTTAGTAATTTAAGTAACGTTGAAAATTGAAAACGGGAATAATGTTGGGAAGACCCAAGTAAACTAAGCAAGCACTGAAGATTTTTCTTTGTAATTTTTCGTATTCACCCAATTTCCTTTGTTCAAAATTTGTTTCCAATCTCCCTCCGATATCCGAGTATATCAATAGACGCAAAGTAATACCGGCGAAAATATGTAGACGGAGCAAATTGGATTTTCCATCGGTCCGTACATGCTGGACATTCAATAAAGCGTGAAGAAGAGAAATTGATCGCATACTTAACCTTTAAATCCGTACCACACGGTACAGCGGCGCGATTTTCATGCTTCGACGTTCATTGAAACCGTCACACTATTTCGAAAAGGGCACGTCAAAAAATACAATTTTCTACTGCAAAGTCCAAGTCCATCAACGTAGGAAATTACGTACGATGACCACTGACACCGCGATAGGTTCAAGCGACAACAACGTGCGGTCACACCGCCACCCATCGATTCAATCGACTAACGGCGACCAAAAACACACTGGCAACGATCGCCACTGGCACCGAATTCAGATATACACATATACAGCGTGTTCGCGATGTGCAGGGGATCGTTTCAGCAGCGCACTTCTATCCGACACGTTAACTTGACTGGTTCGAATGAAGAACGCGTCTACTACGTTCCGGAGTATGCGTGCAAGAGGATATTTCGGTCTTCGTCTGTCGACGAAGGTAAAATACCGATTCGCATACACCGAGTGTTCGTTCGACTGCGACGACGGCACGTCTGCGTGTGTGTTATATGCCTATGTAAGGAGGTGCTGGCTGTGAAAGAATAGGAAATTCTGGTTTATCGATCTGGGTCTACGTCGCGTCGGTTCGGCACCACACGCGAACCCCAGCGCGTGCGTCTCACCTGCTGTTGTCTTTCCGTTTTACTCCGACGGCCGACGCGCGCGAGTTTGTATAGACGATGGGGTTGGATTGGTGGATTCGTGGATTGGTGTGGCAAGACGTAACAGATCGTTTTCAAATTATATTCAGGTGGTCGTCTGGCGAAAAATGAAAAGAAAATTTTATATCGATATTCCTTTCGTGGCGCTCTCGTACGATTTTGTTTTCCTTTTTCTACTTCAATGAAAACGTCAGCAAATTTTATACCAACGTCCACAACTTGAAATAGAATTCTAAATTCCGATGTGAAGAAATATAATATTTTAATTCCACCATGTGGGTCATTCTTTTACAAATCATACTCCTTTTTAGACTTCATGATGAAATGTTTCTATCGCTTGTATACTGTGTGTCTAGCTAAGTTCGCGACAAATGGAAAACTTTTTTATTCTTGGGTTTATGAAAAAAAAGTTATTCTTTATAAAAAGTCCTGCTTCATCCAAAACTTAAATTCAAATTGTCAGATTTTAATATTTGTTAGTCATATACGAGATATGACAAAAAATATGAAATTAGTATAAGAGTAAAGTACCTTTATTCTCAATAATATTTAAAATGTTATAAGGAATAGTCGTTCAGAATTGGAAATTATACAATTTAAATACAGCATTTACACAAAAGAAAGCATTGAAAATGTTACACAAATGCTTCAACATATCCGCCTTCTCGTTCCATACATGTAACGGTTCTATCACAAAAATGCCTTAAAACCCTTCTAATTGTTTGTGGAGTTATTTTACGGATTTCTTCTCTAATAACACGTTCTAGATGGCCTACATCCGTAAACGGCGCTTGAATATAAACATGTTCTTTTAAATAACCCCACAAGAAAAATCAAGTGGGGTCAGATCTGGAGACCGAGGTGGCCAACGTATTGTGGAAAAGCGGTGTATAACCCTTTCGTTAAAACAATCTTCAACATATTGCCTTACGTCCAACCTGCTATGACAAGGTGCACCATCCTGTTGAAACCAAATATGTTGGCGTTCCAGCAATGGAAGATTGTCGATAAAATTACTAATTTCACTTTGCAAAAAATTTAGATACTGGTCGGCATTCAAAGATTGGTGAAAAAGAAAGGTCCAATTACATAACTTTTGTAGATTCCGCTCCATACATTTGTCTTGAACGCATATTGACTTCGAGTTTTTATTGTAAAATGTGGATTGGCATCTGTCCACCAACGGCAGTTTTGACTCGATACAGTTCCGTTCGATGTAAATGTTGCTTCATCGGAAAATAAAATTTGTCTCGACACAAAAGGATTAAGTGCTAATATTGCCTGAATGTCGGCACAAAACTCCAATCGTCTGTCATTATCACCTGGTCTTAGAGTGTGTACAAATGTAGGCTTGTAGGGATGAAATTTGTTTTTTTTTAGAATTTTAGCTACCGAATCTTTGCTTATAGTGTTTGACATCAACAATGCTCTTTTCCGCAACGAACACCTCGGTTGTTCTATTGCTGATAGCATCACTTCTAGTTCCATTTCGTTATCAGCAACATGGTTTTGGCGTTTGTTGTTAAATCTGTTTTCGACATTTCCGAAATTAGAAGGGTTTTAAGGCATTTTTGTGATAGAACCGTTACATGTATGGAACGAGAAGGCGGATATGTTGAAGCATTTGTGTAACATTTTCAATGCTTTCTTTTGTGTAAATGCTGTATTTAAATTGTATAATTTCCAATTCTGAACGACTATTCCTTATAACATTTTAAATATTATTGAGAATAAAGGTACTTTACTCTTATACTAATTTCATATTTTTGTCATATCTCGTATATGACTAACAAATATTAAAATCTGACAATTTGAATTTAAGTTTTGGATGAAGCAGGACTTTTTATAAAGAATAACTTTTTTCATAAACCCAAGAATAAAAAAGTTTTCCATTTGTCGCGAACTTAGCTAGACACACAGTATATGAAAGAAGCCAGCACCCATATCGGGATTTCGTTCGTAAACGTGTATTTTTCAAAATATGTACAGTGAGTAACAAAAATATTCGGATATTACGATATATTTAAATAAATCCATATATATATATAGTAATTATTTATAGAAGCAATGACTTTTATTTGTTTATTGATGAATTACTGAGTTCAGTTATTAGTAATATGGCATAATATTCCATTTTTTTCCAACCGTTATATATTTTTAACCATTAAATGAAATAATGTTCGATTTCCACATTACAAAAATTTTCGGACACTCAACGTACATTGTAAGCAATGCTTCTTAGGAAATCAGTATTTGGCTTCAGGCGAATGTTTACCAACACAGTATGTGTATCCGTGACCTTACAATATCGTTCTGTCGAATTTTTCAGCAGTTCAACAACGATCGTGACTAAGGATGTGCCGAAAAACTAAAAATACTTCAATCGATGTGCCAAAACTAGTTATTTCTCATCATGCGCGGGGAAAATCTTATCGTGAATTTGGTGCTTTCCTAAATTTGAGTAAAACTACTGTTGCAGACATAATAAAAAGATTCAAATATGAAGATCGCATTAAATCCGTGAAACGAAGTGGTCGGCCAAGGGTGTTGATGATGTGGATCGACGACAAGTCGTCCGGGATATTAGAAAAATCCCCCAAAAATAGCAACCGAAGTTTCTGAAGCCGTTGGAAAATGAATACATCCCCAAATGACTCGCCGTGCTTTAAAAGAAAGCGGATATCACGGTCGAAGAAAATCGTTTATCAACGAGGTGAGTCGACGAAAGCGAGTACAATTCGCCAATGAATTTGGTAGCAAAGACGAAACTTGGTCGAATGATGTGATTATTTGCGATGAGAGTGTGTTTGGTGCCGATGGACGACCTATGGTGTGGCGTAAATGCGGAGTTTAATCCAAAAAATTGCGAGCTATGTTCAAGCACGGACACGGAGGTGTACTTCTTTGAGGGTGTTGGCAAATGGGTTTTTATTGATGGTATCATGGACAAAAACATGTACCTAAGTATATTAAAAGATAATTTAATTCAAAATGCTACGTAAATGGGGGTTGACAGAACGTTCAAATTTTATCAAGATTTCGAAGCATAAAAGTCGCGTTGTTCAGGAATATTTATTTATTAATTGCCCAAAAGTTTTGCATCCTCCACCTCAATCGCAAGATTTGAATCCTATTGAGAATCTGTGGGAAAAATTGGACCAATGAATACGATTACCACGATTAGAATATTCTGCCATATTACTGATAAGTACTGATAACTGAATTCAGTAATTCATCAATGAATAAAAAAATGATTCCTACTATAAATAATTACGATAGATATATATTTATGAACATATATCGCGGTGTCCGAATATTTTTGTTACTCAGTGTATATTTTTCGTTTTGATGGTTTGCTGGATTTTCTAACATTTAAAATTCATTATGTCCGGTTCTACTAAACGGATCGCTCTCGTTTTTTCCGGCATTGAAAACCTTGTTACGTCAGCTTTCTATTCGCCGGCTAACAGTATTCCTTCATCATTTTTGGTATAATAAAATAACAATTAAGTTGTTTATACGATGTTTTCATGCTTATTCCCGCAACGTACGAAATTGAAAAAAATACATATGTGTATTGGCTGTCCCAATCTAAGAAATACATTTTTGAAAAAGTTACATTTTTCGTAAAGAAAACGAGTAAAACGTCACCCTCATTATTTGACTAAATCTTAAATGTAAATCACCGAAAACTGAGGAAGGCGATATACATATGTCTATCTCCAGAGAAATCAATGTCAACAGGTTTATAACTGAAGATTCTAACCATAGTTTCAGCAAAAAAATTGCATCTCTTCATTTTCTAGCACATCGGCTACTAAATTTTCCCCTCACACTAGAAAGATATCAAAAAGAACTTAAATACATAAGAAACATAGCCGAATATAGTGGTTTCGAAGCAAAATTAATTGATAACTTAATTAGGAAACAAAATTTCAAAACCTTAATTAGGGGATCCACAAACCTAACTTTGGATAAATCAGCTAAGAGATTCCTTAAAGTACCATTCCATCATTACATAAAGGCCCTTCCCAAAGCTTTCAAACAGTTTGATTCACAGGTCGCACTTACGTCAACAAATTCATTAGGTAATCTTTTAGGAATTGCCAAAGATAAGGTTGAAATAAATCAAAAATCAGATATCTACGAAATCGGTTGTCAGGAATGTGGTATAAAACACATAGGACAAACTAGGCGATCAATACTAACACGATACAAAGAGCACATTGCTCATTTTCGATTCAACAGGCCCGAAAAATCTAGTGTGGTCCGACATATTTTGGACAAAAAACACGCCATGCCAATTGAAAGTATAAAATTAATCAAGGCGGTAGAAAATAATTGGGAACTAGATAGCTACGAAAGTATATATATTTATGAAAATACAGAGAGAATTATGAACGCAGATGGAGGACCAATTCCAAATTCCAAATTGTACGATCTATTGAATTAAATTTAGATTTTTGTAGGATCATTCAACCGTATTGACACACTCCATAGAGCACGGAATTTAAGTTAGAAATGGTATAAATACGCATTCCTCAGAATGGGATTCGAATGTCAACAGTGTTCCGGTGTGTTTCGCGCGTTCAGTGTGTGATGTTCATTGCGCAGTGCTTTGGTGCTGTAGAGCATTCGTCTTGGGCATTAGCTGGATATCACTTGCGATACTGAATTCTCCAAGATTTACACTGAGGATGGCAACTTAGTTGCCGAAATACGTATCTGGATTTTTTCCGGAAGATGTGGTAAGGGTAAACTTCATTTATTTTACATATGTAGATCTTTAAAGTGCTTGGGACAGACATTAAACATTTTATAGCGTTATAATTTCTATTTTGCTAATAGCTAGGCAGCAGGAACAAGGTGTGGTTATGTTGATTTTCAATAGAATAGTAATTATTTGATAATACTTTCATATTGGAACCACATGAGAGTTGGATCCAAATACTGAAGTATGTGGGTACGTACACTATGTTTTGTATATTTGGAGTGGAAAAAGTTTGTTTCAACATATATATTACTTGCACCGTTTTGCTTAGATGCGAACTGAACTTGCTAATTCATATCCGAAGCATTGTTTCTTTCACATAACAATGTTTATGGACAACGGGAGCCTCAACATTCGTCAATGAATGCAACGTTTATAATCCAAATTCGAGAGGCCCACTACGTAGCCTAGGGGGTTGATTATAAAGGTCGCATAAACGATCAGACGTCCTATCTGGGCTTACGCTTATATCATCATCCCACAAGCCATCCGTTCTCTAGTAATTAGTGTAATTTATAATTATTATCGAAAGAGTCCTTCCTGCCCCGAATTTTTATATAACATGTTAGTAAGTTTCGCATCAAGAGAATGTTCGAATCAGTACAAGAGGAGAGTTAGTTTTAATCTGCAACCAATCAAATTTGGGGGAGATTTGTACAAGTTTCAGGAGATTTTGATGCGGAATTAAAATAATCTACCAAAATCATAAGAAGTAACTCTTAGGTAGCTTCGTTTGTAGGGATTACAATTCTTTTTATTTTCTTACTAGCTTACCCGTCGCGCGTTGCTGCGACCTCAGAAGAAAGGAAATTCGAGAAAACTCGTTAGGATAACATTCAACTTACATTGTGTCATCGCGCCACCTATCCTAGGATATATGAACTATTCTAAAAACATTCGGCACGCGCGCGCCATCTATCGCAGAATCAGTATTACACGTATAGGTATTCATGGCGCTTCTTTTTTGGAAAACGTTGATTAAATAAATTGATTTGGAATTCGTTGATGCCACTATGCCAGTAATCTTCGCGGGAGTGTACACAACAACTTCTGAAAGTTTCACGGCGATCGGATGAATGGTGTAGTAATACATAAACGACAGACATACATTCGCTTTTATATATATAGAAGAAGAAGATAACCATTTCTGATGATGACGATTCCATTTCCTTGCTAGGCAATGCCAATAATTTTAAGAACGTCCAGGTAACATCATGTATTTTACTTTAAGTTCGATGCAGATAGCTTAGAATTTAGTGAAACAACGCAAATAGTTGCTATATCCTCTATATGTGATTTTCATTTACCACCTTTGGAAGTCAACAGTCTGAATATCTTTCCGTGCATTTCCAGATGAAATCGGGATCCTATGAAAATGACGTCGTCCCTCCTGCAACGTTCATCATCGGTTTATTGGATGCAAATGCAGAAATACGGCTGTAAACCTCCTTGCAAACACTCCGTTTATAGAGCTGGATGTGCCGCGCTTCAAGAGTTTACTAGATAAAACTGACTAGTGTAATGTACGTATGATGAGAATATAGGATATACGTGTAAGAATTTATGAAAGGATTACGAAGATAAAGCCGCGATAAAAGTCTCACAATAAGAAATAAAAGTATATTTTAATGCTATTTCATGAAAAAAGCTTTCTTTCAAGATCGGTTCAACTTAACATTTTTTATTGCTTCCACAACTATATTGAAAATTGTATATTTGACCTTTAAAAATAGTGTGTGTAACGATAAAATACTAGTTTTTACAATATTAAGAGCTTCTACAGCTTTCATTCTTTTTTCTTCAATCATAAGTGAAGAACCAGTAAGTTTACGGGGTCGAAATTTTGCATACAGTGCATTCGTTACGATAGCTACGACTTATCGACCAGCTTTTGTAAATACTTGTTTGTTGTTGAATTTAATCTCATGAAGGAATAGATAAATGACCAAGAGCTTACCGTCATTTTTGGACTTCAAGAAAGCAACGATGACAAAGGAATTTACGAAAATACTCTTAGACAAGTCTTAAATACCGTATCGAATATGTCGTATTCAAAATTTCAAGCCTGCAAACCTGCTGATTCTTCACTTATTATTGAAATGAGATTAGACCTGCCTGAGCTCTTAAAATTGTAAACAATTAGTATTTTATCGTTATACACACATCGTTTAGGGCTAAAATATACAGCTTTCGAAATAGTTTTCGAACCGACTACAAAAAGTAATTTCAAGCGATCTTGAAAATAAGTACATTACAGCCCTAAAGAGATGTAAGTTTATCTGTATCGATGACTTACGTTTCTTATCGCTCCTGTCTTACTTCGAAACGACAGAGAAATATAAATCGATTATACAAAACAAAATATACTCGGCTATGATTCACCGTTTGCGGGTGATTCATTAAAATTTCAAGAATGAATAATGGATCGTACACCTTTAACGTCGCCGTGTTCATTGTGAAAATCGTAATATCGAACGACGAATACACGTAACGTCGTACACACCCACCAAGGCATAAAAACGCGTTTTTGTCGAAAATTCTCCTTTCTAATTAATTTATTAGATCCCGGTTGCCGGTTCGTTCCCGTTTTTTTATTTTTAATACGTTTTATGGCCGAAACAACGGCTCTCACGCAACATCATCGTAATGAACGGATTTATGTTTTGATAAATGCTTTCTTAAATTGCCACCGTGAAAAAATACAGATCGCGAAGGATTAAAAACGCCGACCGGGGCGAGGTAATATTTTTAGGAAATTAATTCGCGAACGAATAACCCTCGAGCGGCATCGTAGAAATGAGCGTAATGAATTATTGCCGCACTAAATATTCATAGCGGTAATTGACGTGTTAATATTTGATGTTTATATTTATTAAGGCGAAGGATCATCTTGGGGTAAACGATAGAAGATAAAGTGCCACGCGGCGGTATTTGACACTAATTTCTAAATCAAGCCAATGAAGGAGCAAATTACCGTCTTTGATTCTTCAAAGGTAACGCGTTGTACATTTTACCTCTTACGCAATATGGCTTCAAGAACGGAGATTAAATTTTTGGTAAAAGACAAGCAAATTATAATTATTGAAACCAAATGATCTGTTAAACATCAAGTGCTTGGTACATGCATAACTAATTTAATTAATTTACTTGCACTTTCGTCTTAAGAGTCTTAACATTAATATTACCATCCATACAGCGATCTCATAGGTTGAAATAGATCCTACACTCACTATTGTGCTGTTCTAGTTTGCACTATTAACTACACATCAACTCAAAGGATTTCAAACGTTTGAGCCTAACTAGGTCACTCGAAACATTTGTGTGATGGCGCTCTAGTCCGGAACCCTTTTTTAACGAACCCTAGTGATGTTCTAGGGCACTTTCGGTTGGTAGCGCTGACTTTTGAGGATATGATTATGTGTGATCTCTAAGGTTCGACGAACGCGCCTCTTGTTCGCTGAAAGAACAGTCTACATACAGCGAACAAGATGTGTTTGTCGAAAGATGGCGATAGACATATACGAGTTTGACATAGGTGGCAGGGCAGACCTATATCTCATAACTAGTCTGGGAAAACAACGGTAATTGCGAAGTAAGTTACGACAGTTTATATAAACACACAGAAATACTCGAATACAGCATCGATTTAATACTGACTAGAGTGGGGAGAGTCGGCGATGTTGTCGTAACTCCTAACTTATTTCGTAATTGTTCGCTGTTACCGTTGTTTGCCCAGGCTACTCATAACTAGTCCGGAAAAACAGCGGTAACAGCGTAGAATCACGAAATAAGTTACGACAACATCGAAGAGTCCGCACTCTAGTCAGTACCCTGTATGCGAGTCGTTCTATGTATATGTAGACTGTCGTAACTTATTTCGTAATTACCGGTGTTCACCCAGACTATTCATAACCGCATCTTACATGTGCAGATGGGTTCTTCGATCTTCTTGTACATTAACAGTTACAAGGTAGTAGGTTGATGTGTACTAATTTCTTTTAATTTGGCCTCATTCGTAATTTTTTTTGTTTATTTATCGGGCTTTGCGGTGTCTTTCTGCAGCGCTTGATTAAGCGCTGCAGAAGAAGCCACCAATCGGTCGCTTCTTCTGTCGTCTTCTGTTAATGTGGTCGTGTCATCGGCAAAGGTCACAATAGTAACGTTTTCATCCCGCGAAATATGACACGTACACTATCGCTCATGAAACTTCGAACACTTAATGCAATTTAAAAGAATAATTTTGATTGTAAAAAAATTCCATAGATAAAATAACACCTATTTGAACTTCAACAAGCCACACAGCCAAATTAATATTTAATTTTTGGTTGGTCGGAAAGAATATCATGCGAAACAAGATGTTAGTACATATCTTATAGATGACCACAGCAGAACACTTTACATGAAACATTACTTACCACAAACCTAAAACCAAGTTCTAAGCGTGTTAGGCAGACAGTTGAAGGAGAGGACTGTTCCGTTCCGACTAGCACAACAGGCCTTAAAGGTTCAGGGCGCTTATTAAAAACTACCGAGCAGTATACGTACGTATAGCGTACCGCTTCCGATCCGCCTTTCACTTTAAACGACTAAAACCACGACACCAACAGTAAAATCGATTCATCAAATTGTGGAGGGCAATGTTCTAGCCTTAAGAAAAATATAGAGGGGGCAGTTGTTTCATCCGAATGGACGTAGAGCACCTTGCATGGGGTATTAAGTATCAGAAATTTTAATTTCATAGTTAAGCGATGTACTTTTCACTTTCAATCATAAATAAACTAGAGTTAGATTTTTAACCAGCAACAAAATTTAATATCACTTCAAAGATAGAATGGAAATCAAGTAAATGAATACCAAGAACGAGTTTACGCTGAAAAGGACGAAATTCTTTCCGTTGATTGACAGAGTTCACTTCCTCTCTATCACACTCTCATCACTCGATTAATTTTCATGAACTACTTGCAGAAACATAAGAGTGGCTATAGCACAATATACTGGAGAAAGCTTGCAGAAAAGCTTTCTCTTCTTTCTAAGGACGTAGCTCCACTGAAATTTATACGCTCTTGAAAGTTTTTAGCGGTAATCGATTAAGGAGTGAAAGAAGCAAAGAAAAAGATGAGAAAATTAATACTGGGATATTGACAAATGAGACAAACTCAACAGACAGAACTTATGTTCGCAGATGATATGGCTCTCTTGGCAGATACCAAGGAAAATGTACATCATAACCTTAAAGTATTAGAAGAAGAATGATTGAAGATTAATATCTCAAACTCTAATAATTTCCAACACAAAGAAAACCCACGAAAGAACGCTTTAAATACCTAGGAACAGTTATAGAGCAAAAAAGTCAATTGGACGGTGAAATAAATAAACGAATGAGAAAAGTGGGAGGCACTTTCAATACAATGAAAACAAAAAAAAAAAAAGAATTCAGCACTGCACGGATAATTCCAGACATTTTGTTAATTGATTGGCGAGCTGAGAGCTGAGATTTTGATGTGGGCCACATTTTTCCCACTCAGGTTTCGAATTCGTCACCTAATAATTTCATGATGTAAGAGCTATGATTTTTTGGGAGACGAATTATTACTTTTAAAACGTCCCCATTTGTGCACATAACGTTGATGTAGACTTTGGTCCATTACCGTGCCTGAAGGCTAAATTCTCACCGATGAAACGCGTTTCTGACGGCACTGCAGACTACTCAAATATATTCGTTTATTTTTTCCCGCTGTGTTACAGTTTGTTACAATATATCAGAAACAGCCCCTGTTGTGCTTCTTGTCTCTGATGAAAGTTCTATGTCTCTGTTTCTTGTATCCCAAGTGTAATGCATTTGTAGCTACTCTAACCGGTCTAAACGATTGCCTGGACGAAACAAGAACTTTCGGGTAGTAATTTTGTCTTTTAATAGGCGTTAAACTATATTCAAGAAATTCTGTTGCTATTGGCAGTAATTGACCTCTGCTGTTCTTTTTTCGCGTGCATTTACACTTCAATTGCGTTTATAAATGATCTGAATTCACTCCCTCCTCCTGAAGTTATACACGATGATTCCAAGTGCTGAGTAGCCTTTATAAAATAAAATGTTATCAGGATTCTCGATAGAACTTTAACGACCGTATCACACTAACGGTTGCCGTTGAGCAGCGGGCCAATGGCAGCTCAGCAGGCGCCGGTTGACGGTTCGGTTGCCAGTTTAGCCGTGCGTCTATTTCCAACCGGCAGGGCCACAACCGTAGCCAATAGCGAGCTGCGTAGAGAGATCACGTGAACAAGTGTATGTAAATAATATTGCATGTGCTTTTTCAGACGTTTTGAACACGTTTTAAATCTTTTAGACTTTTTTCCTTCAACCGGCGCCAGCTGAGCTCCCATTGGTCCGCTGCTCAACGGCAATCGACAACCGTTACTGTGATACGGTCTTTAAGGTTCTAGCGGGAACTACGATCAGAACTGTTGCGCGATTTATTTTTGTTTGCGTCCAGAGTTATGGTGTCTGTCTGTCTGCTAGGGCGAAATCGAATGAACTTCATTTCGTGCCAGTGATTTGTGGGACGCTGTTGAGATTCGTCGACACAAATCTCTAGGTCTTTTGAACGGTGTTGTACGAGTATGTCTTTTTCTTCGAAAAATAGACCTATGGGAAGGAATAAAAGTCACGTGGAACTAAATAAGGTCAATATGGCGAATAATCCAACGTTGAAATTGGACTTTTGCTCGAAGTCGATCGGTCCCCAATTTATCCTTAATTAATCTCATAGACAGAGACGATTTCAAATTTCATTTAATGATGTCATGTACTTTCTAGATATTAGCATTGCTCAAGTTAAATTTTTGGGCATTCTAATTTTCATCGCCTTTCAACTACTTAGTTGTGAACTTCAGTATATGTACATTATCCATATCCTATTGAAATACAAAAAAAAAAAAAGAAAAAGATATATAGGGAAACGAATACAACTGGTTACGAATGTTAACATTCTGTACCACAAATGGGGATTAACACAACAAACCAATTTCGAATATTTTTCATCTCTCGCCCGTCCAAAAATGGAATTCAGATCGTATTCCATTACCCCCTATCGATGAATACACACAGAAACACTGATATTTGCGTAAGTATCCCAATTGTCATGTAATGCAAACATACGCTCTCAGTTGGAGAATAACGTCGAATTATTTCTATTAGAAATAATATGGCGGGTTGTTTCTGGCAGGTGAATACACCCTCCGAGCGGTAATGCTCATTTTGCAAGCGCGAACGGGCAAATAAGCGAGGGTCGCGTGGTTAATATAATGTAATTCGAGTAGATTTTGATTGTTCTCTATTATTCCGCCGTTTTCTCTCTCTCTTTCCCTTTATAACGTTCTGCGCCTCGAATACCGTTTCTATGAGCAATATGTGTATGTATGTATGTAATGTAGGTATATGTGCAAGGCGAATAAAGGGTGCCATTTTAAATCCGTGCATAAAATTACACGATATTACTGTGTTTTATATATTTCGTCACGGATCGTTGAAACACAAAAATATAATCGAGATTAAAGATAAATGTTACAAAAATGGAGTAATTTGTGAGTATACGTCTACAGATTATTACTGACAATGAGATAAACATGGTCGTACAATGTAAGTTGTATCCTAGGGAATTCATAAATTCTAACGGCAATAATAAGTCCATCGACACCACAGCAAAAAAAAAATTAAAAAATATCAAACACCTTCAAGAATGACCTTTTTTCTAGGTATGTCTTTCTTCATCTTTTACCCTCCTTTACCGTTACGGGTTGAGTTGAGATTTCTTTCTATGTATTTACAAATTATAAATAGGACAACGTGGTGTTCATTTTCCTCTAATATTCTTACATTATTATTAAGGGAGTACTCTCGGTAAATCAATTAACAAACAGAAAATGACGAAAATTTGCAGAAATGTCAATGTCAATACCCTTCCAAAAATGACTCGATTAAATTTTGTAATCTTTGGTTGACTTTGAAAGAAGATATTAATCATTTCATTTCGAAGCACTTAACATGGGGTCTTACGGGCATCTGTGATTTTGACGCATTTTATCGTTTATCACGTTGGAATTAATGAATAGATTTTGATAGAATTTGAAGGAGATATGGACGAATATACTAGGAACATTTCTCTTTTTCCTTAACATGTAAAATTTGCTTGTATTAGGAGAAATCACCAAAAAAAGACAAGATTTTAGAGCAATTCCCAAGCGTAAGAGCACCGCAGTATTATAGGTTACGGCATTTCTTTAAAGGCGAGTTACTGAACTGCAGCAGTTCGAAACCATATGAACATGTGTAAATTGAGTCAATGATAAAAGCATATTAAAAAAAAGGAAAACAATATAAAAAAAGAAAGACAAGAGAATAACTGAAATGTATTTCCAATTTCAATATATTGCATTACATATATTATTTTTTAAACATTTATTTTATACCTTCATACTAACATTTAATACAAATTTTTTGAAATACGAGGTACGTCTAGAAAGTAAGTTCCGTTTGGTAATAAAATTAAATTGTGTACAGATACAGGAAAATTATTTATTGCACAAAATTCTACAACTTTTAAACTACTTTTCCACATAACCGAAATTTTGCAGGCATTTGTCATAGCGTGGCACAAGTTTTTGTATACCTTCTTCATAGAAGTTTGCCGCCTGTGTCTTCAACCACTTGGAAACATTTTCTTTCAGCTCTTCGTCATTGTTGAAGTGTTGACCGCCAAGGAAAGACTTGAGATGGAGGATGGTCAAACACGTCCCAGCCAAATCCCTGTAGGAGGTTTTTCGTCACATTTGCAGTGTGTGGTCGTGCGTTGTCGTGAAGAAAAACAACGCCTTTTGACAGCAATCCTCGGCGCTTAATCTGTATTGCGCGGCGCAATTTCCTAAGTGTCTCGCAATAAACATCTGCTTTGATTGTTTGACCACGCGGTAAGAAATCAATGAGTAAGATGCCTTTCCAGTCCCAGAACATTGCGGACATCATTTTTCGAGGTGTCAAGATTTGTTTCGGCTTAACCTTTGCTGGGGATGAAGTGTGCCTCCAGTCCATTGATTGCCGCTTACTTTCAGGGGTGTCGTAAGAAACCCAAGTTTCATCTCCCTGTGACTATCTGTGTCAGAAATTCTTCGTCGCCTTCATCATAGCGGGTCAAAAACTGAAGTGCACTACCCATCCGTTTTGTTTTGTGTTGCTCAGTAAGAATCTTTGGTACCTAACGTGAGCAAAGTTTACGAAATTTCAGTTTTTCGCTAACAATTTCATGAATTAGTAATCGTGAGATTTGGGGAAATTCCATAGCGAGAGCACTAATTGTCAACTTGCGGTTTTCCTGGATCTTGTCATCAATCGCGTGAACCAGTTCTTCTGTAACCAAAGATGGACGCCCACTTCGTTCTTCATCGTGCACTTCACTACGTCCTTCATTGAACCGTCGGACCCATCTTCTCACCATTGAATCACTCATCGCATTTTGTCCGTAAACTTCGCAAATTTGCCGGTAAATTTTAATTGGTTTCACTTTCCTAGCATTCAGAGAACGAATCACAGATCTGATTTCACAAGCGGCGGGATTTTCAATCAACACCGACATTGTAAACAAGCACAATAAAGCGTACGTGGCTGACAGCGATCTCAAAATGGCGCACGTTTCTTCTCCTTGATACAGAGCGTCTACCGTGCATGTGCGGAACTGCGATCGCAGCGCTGCAGCGGAGTTAAATTGAGTTGGAACTTACTTTCTGGATGTACCTCGTATGTAACATACACATATTAAAACTTTGTTTACTTTAATCCGTCAGCTTTCTTTTTAAATAATTAGCAATCTTTTGTAAACATTTAGCATGTTTGGTCACTACTATTTATTTTCATCTTTACCTAATAGCATCGACAATCCTTTGATTCCTCCATTTTTATAAGCTTCTAATATCATATCATATGTAATATCTGAAACAATCATTTTCTTTCTGATGCCAACAGAAGTGCAAATTTTTAATGTATCTAATGATTTGATCTTCATACATAACTCTTTTTCTTGCTTCGCCCCAGGTTAAAGCTGATTTCAATAATATTTTTACGTTAGATATATTTCTTTTCCCGTAAACATTGCGAATCGTTTTGCCCCCTTCACTTCATCGCACTCGATCATCGTACACTTTTCTGGAACGTTTTTGCCCTTCCCAATTATACCCGCTCATTTTTTCAAATTAATAATAGATAATATAGAAACTGCGTGCTGGTTGCTTCAGTCTCCTATACATAAGTGTTATGCTTGTACGTGAGCACGTACATTAAAGCAAAAAATGCGGTGTTGCCAAATTATATACTACGTTATCAAGTACAAGGTTGAAATTCTTTTGACTTACTACGTACCGAGAGTACTTCCTTAAATAAGCCAAATTATTCATCTTGTTCTTCTTCTTCATTAACCCATCTGATCCTCTTTAACATTTACTTTCTTCCAATGGTTATATTGTTATCGTTATATGAAATACCAAAGTATTATTAAAAACAACCGCTAGAAGCAGAAAAAATTGGAAACCCAAGTTGAAACCAGCAATGAAAAGTGGGCGAAGATTAAATAAGAAAGGGGACCGAAAGAGAGATTTTAGCAAATTCAGGCGAATTAGAGCGTGTAATCCGTGAAACGCGTAGTACTATGGTGGGTGCCCCTTTTATGATCTCTCCGCTCGTCCTGCGGTGTGCTTGTGTATGTGCGTAAATTTTCCAGATCGCTTTGAATATTCTGACCCGACCCACCTCAAAATGAATTTTAGAACGTCGTCTTAATAAATTTATGTTATACGTGCAGTTCAAATGAAAACACCCCTCCTCTCTTTTACTCCAAAACTTATGGAATTTATAAAAACCTCGAAGTAATCTTAAGGAGTTTATACCTTTTCGTGCAATTCTAACCCCGTAAAAATTCAATGAGAATCAGATTAAATTTGATACACAGAAAAACTAGTACTATCACCTCGCCATTTTCTATTCTAAGAAAAAAAAATGTTTTTTTAACTCTAAACCCACACTAAAATCATATTAAAATTTGAAAATGATGCGATTATTTCGTCATCCTCGAAAAATGGGTTATTTTTGGATGTCTGAAGGATTTGCTCCCCTTAAATATGATAGCCATGGCAGTGAATGTGTTAAATACTTTGAATCTGCAGAAAATTATAAAGGTTTATCTGTCTGTTACCAAGTACTTTCAGGTAGTGTGGGTATAGTAATGAATTAGGAATAGTGCAAGAAGACTCAACAGATCGTACTAAGTTTGTACAGAAAGTGAAAAGTCGGAAATAAGTAACGATTGGATAGATCGACGTAGTTTCTCGATACGAATCGAACTGAAAACGTGTTCGACCAAAATATGCGATAAGTATAAAACAACAGTCGCGGGAGATCTGCAAATTATGACCTTATTTCGACATTATAAGCTTGTGTCAAGTATGACGCGGCGTTGCCAAGGCGTATCGGATGACGAGTGGAATGCATATTAAATACGCGTGCAATAAACTTTTAATGCAGGTTCATATACGATCATTCCGGAAATATCGCCTTAATACTTTCGAGGAACAAAGTGCATCATTCCACAGATTAACGTGCCAGAATCAGTTTCACATATCATATTATCACTTACTAATACTTCATATAGTTTAACTATCTCAATATAAATCATTCATAATTACTCATAAATATATTGTCATAGTAAATTTTCTAAAACGATCTAAGAACGGTCCAAAAGAAAATTCCTAGTCGCTCAGAGACGAATTCATGCGCAAGGTTTCTGGACGGAAGACTGCAGCGAGAAACGATTTTTCACCCAATAAACTTGCGACAGGCGAAAGTTCTAAACTTAATTTTCCCATACAGGTTTTCCGTATCATAGAGAGCGATATGAAATGAAAAAAGGGAAGAGAAGGGTCCCTCGAAAAAAACGGCGAAGGACGTCTGGCAGCTCACGCAGAGTTCCTTTTTTTATGAAATTCCGTAGCAATTCGCTCGATAGCTACCAGCGAGTTTTATCTCGGGATTGATTGATCCATTTTGTCTATGCGGAAAGCGAACTGGTGAAACTTTTAGTACTCCACGTCCTACTACAAAACGATATCCTTACCTTTGAAAATATTATTATATTTTGGGTATTTTGGGACGATTCGAAACAAGCAATTTAAATAAGTCAACCACTAACCCTAATTTTTAATAAGGTGTAATATAGTTATGATCTGCAAAATGTTCCTGAGTACGTACAACCACGGTGACTTACACGAAGTGAATATTAGCTAAAATTCACGTGTGACGCTGTTTTTCATTACGCTTCAACTGAGGATGAATTGGTGTTGAAATGGTGAGAACTATTTCCATTAGATCTGTGGCTTGGAACAAAAACGGCCAATGTCAAAATATTCACTTTTGAGAAAATTGCAATTGAAGTTTTTATAAAAAATTCTTTTAATTACAGCTGAGAAAAATTCCAAGTTTCACTTATCAACTTTGGCTTAAATATGGTTGAATAGAATACCATAGTAAAATAATTTTTTGAAAAATTCAGAAATTAAGAAAAAAAAGATGACACTGCCCCTTGTTGCATTAATTTATGATTTTATTTTGTTTTTCTTTTTTTTTTTTTTGACATTGGCCGTCATAACAAGAACAATAACAAACAGAACAGCATTATGTTTGAGTTGTTAATTATGTTGTTACAATGTTTATTGAATGCAAAGGATATAAAAACTCAAAATAGTAGTAAAATAAAGAAATAATACAATCTGCGTTTAAAAAGCTTTCATTATTGTGGTACGTCATGTTCTTCTTCCATAGCTTCATTTGCCAAGTAATCCACGATGTTGCCGTTTGCAGTTATTTGTTCAATAAAATGATTGTAGTATGCACGATTAGCATTGCTAATGTATGGCAAAAGTACTTTTAAGTCATTTAATTTTGGTGTACTTAAAGGAAGTGGTTCGTTGTTGAGTGGTAGAAGGTTGGGAAGATTACCATGTCGTGTTTTCTTGTGATCTCTGGATATGTCAAAAATTTTAAACTCGCTCTTAAATGAATATTTATACAAAATATTTGGAGTGTTGTTTGAATACTGCATCCATTTAATTCGCAGCCACTGAACTTGTTCGTTTAAAGGGTTCTCTTTACGATGTACATAATGAGTATTTAAACATGCTTTAAAGTTTAAAAACTAGGTTTGTTCCAATTCTATTACTTTTATAGGAGATTTTCTTGGCACCAAAAGTATTAAATTTGCCCAATCTCGAGGCAACTCTATATCAGCAGTAGTGCCAGGTCTAGTAGTATGAAACCGGAATTTCCCTATAGATGGTGCCAGCGTTCAGTTTAATCACCATAAGACCCCTGTTACATAGCCATCGTCTTCTTCTAACAGCTGACGAAGAGTGTCAACAAACATTAACCCACGTTCCAAAGATTCGAAAGTGGTGATTTTGAGGTTAGTAACAAAGAACGTGGAAAACCACCAAAAAGTTTGAAGACAAAGAGTTACAAGCCTTATTGGATGAAGACGATGCTCAAAGTCAATAAAAACTCGCGGATCAATTAAATGTATCGCAGGAAGCTATCTGCAATCGTTTAAAAGCTATGAAATTCAAAAAGTGGAAAAATGGGTTCCGCATGAATTGAACGAAAGACAGCAAGACAACCGAAGAACCACCTGTGAAATGCTGCTTAACCGGTTCAATAGAAAATCATTTCTCCATCGAATCGTGACAGGTGATGAAAAATGGATTTATTTTGAAAATCCTAAGCGTCGTAGATCATGGTTGAATCCAACCGAACCATCAACTGCAAGACCGAAGACGATGCTTTGTATTTGGTGGGACCAAAACGGTGTTATTTATTATGAGCTCTTGAAACCTGGTCAAACCGTCAACACTCAACGCTACCAACAGCAAATGATAAATTTAAGCCCAGCAATAACTGAAAAACGACCGGAATATGCAAAAAGGCAGCACAAAGTGATTTTGCTGCATGATAACGCCCCATCTCATACAGCAAAACCGGTCAGGGAAACAATTGAATCGTTCAATTGGGAATTACTACCGCATGCGGCTTATTCCCCAGACTTGGCTCCATCCGACTATCACTTATTCACATCGATGGGTCACGCTCTCGCTAACCAACGCTTCAATGCGTAGGAAAATGTACAAAAATGGCTTGATAATTAGTTCGCTTCGAAAGAAGAAAAGTTTTTGGCAAGGCATCCATAAATTGCCGAAGAGGTGGGAAAAATGTGTACAATCCACTGGAAGTTATTTTGAATAAAATATTTTTTATCACTTTTGAATAACAATCGTTTTATTTTTACAAAAAAAAAATTCCGGTTTCATACTACTAGACCTGCTATGTTTTTTGATTTTTTCTATTGCTACGTGAATGTTATCCGCTTTCATATGTGTATGTCCTGCCTCAAGAAATTTGTGGTCAACTGTTAACTGTTTACTCTCAGCTTTCAATTCATTAACAGTTTGCAGTAACATTGTAGAAAAATAAATGTACCGGTTTTGTCCTCCGCAGGAGTCGCTGTACATAGTAACTGTATGTACAGTCGGTGACAAAATTGAGTGGACACCTGATTGATTCGAGTAGGTGGACCAAAATTACGCCATTTCCTGCAACTAATCTTAATAATTTTTTTTTAATAAACATGATGTTTTTATCAGTAACATCCACCAATATACGAACAATAATTACCATAGCTTTCACGGCAAACATTTATGAACGAAAGTATTGTTCCCAAGGGAGGGACAAAATTGAGTGGACACTATTCAGATAGTGTATCACATGGTTTACGCGCATCGACAATGTTAGTAAACAGCGTTTTCGTTTTCCAACAAGTAGCATCTCGTTTGTCATGTCAACAGAGCATCGTTTTCAGTAACATTTATTCTGTTCACGTAGAAATGAGCAACCGCGGAGAAATTTCATTACAAATTAGAAATTTAGTTCTTTTTGACTGATTAGGGGGTCTCAGTTACAGAGTAATTGGTGAAAAATACAATATTTCTAAAAGGGCTGTGCAAAAATGTGGAAAAAATATTTAACATATAATACAACAGAAAATCTAAAAGGTCGCGGTCGCAAACGATGCACAATCGATACATGCAATTGACGTATTGTCAGAGAATGCAGACGAGAACCCACTGTTACACGACGTGAATTGTTTGAGAGACTAAACCTAAGGATATCGACGAAAACTGTTTCCCGTAGATTGAAAGAAGCATCGTTGCATAGCCGTGCACCTCCACGTAAGCCCTTTATAAATAACGTCAATAAACGCAAACGATTAATATTTGCCAAAAAGTATGTGAATGAGCCGATTTCGTTTTGGAAAAAGTTGTGTGGAGCAACGAAAGCAAGTTTGAACTGTTCGGCATGAAAAGAAGATCGAAAGTGTGCAGAAAATTGAGCGGGGCGTATAAGAAAAAGTTTATTTCTCCAACTATAAAGTTTGGTGGCGGCTCTATAATGGTGTGGGGTTGCTTTTCATTTAACGGAGTGGGGAATATAGTTCTGATCGACACAATTATTAACGCCGATCTATATATGACTATCCTAAATGAGAATTTAGAATAGTCTTTGGAAAAATGGGTATTGCTGAGCATTTCATCTATCAGCAAGACAACGATCCCAAGCATACCGAGAAGAATTCTAAAAATTATTTCAAGATTCGAGGATAAAGGTCTTAGAGTGGCCTGCACAAAGTCCGGATATAAATCCCTTCGACAATTTGTGGGCTCTAATCGACAAGAAAATATACAATAAACAAAGAACAAACAAACGGAGTTTTTCGAGGAAATAAAATCGTTTTGGGAAAATATAGATAAAAACTTCATTGAAAGTCTTGTGGAGAGTATTCCAAAACGATTACAAGCTGTAATTAACGCTAAAGGAGGACACACTAAGTATTAAATTGTAGTATTCAGCATTAAACATTGAGTTGTTAAAATGTCCACTTTATTTTGTCCACCTTAAATTTTCAATGTATTACTATTGATGCATATAATTAACGGTAAACATTTTTATTTTGATGTGTATTGTATCTTAAATCATTGAAAGACTTTATACAGGTAAAGGAAAATTATATAGAATGGAATCGGTAAAAAGTTTGACCTGTAATTAAAGGCAAGGCGCGCCTGCTATTCGTGTCCACTCAATTATGTCCCCGACTGTATATTACCATTTTGTGAAAGATTATGCAAGTAATGGTAGATACAAGAACCAATTTCCTGCCCACCACGCCCAGTCACTGTTTCATTAAATAGGTAGCATAAGGACGATGATTTCTTTCCCTGTGGTTTGGTAGATGGTAAGGTTAAACGTCCACAGTTGGCATTTATAAAAACTTAATCCACTTCTAAGATAAGGAGTCGGCAAGCATTTTGCAAATGGAATGAAATAGTAACATAACCTGAATTATTTTGACATTCCTCCTTATCTTTTCTTTTGACTCGTATGCGGACTCGGCCAAATGTAAGTGTAGGCTTTTTCTTCTTCGATTGATGTTCGTTCTATCTCGTTCTGGCAACATTTCAACAGCATGTAGACATTGGCCCAATGTTTATTTAAAAATATATAATATTAGTGATTGCTAAAAGGGTCAAACTAGACGTTGGCCTTTTTAGCGTTAACTTTTATAGACGAGTTCATAGTGACATTGGCTAGCAAAACCCTCATGAAGCTGTTCTGAGTTAAATTAAACATTGGCTGTTTCAGCAAAATAAAAGAAAGTAAGAAAAGAAACCTAATGCAACGATTGACTCAAAACAGCAAAATATTAACATTCGCCCTGTTAGCTCCAAGCCACAGAGATGTGACCTGGTCTACGAAAAGGCGACTCACGTGCGAAAACAAGTTTTCGTGAAAACAGCTGTTACAGGTAAACAATTTTTTCGTTAGTATTGCAAAACGTTCAATATGTTTTCTTTTGCGTAAAATATGTTTTTCTGGCATATAATAATGGTTTTTATCTTATAAATTTATGTATTTTCCTTATTCCAGATTGATGTTTGTACATGTGAGAGGAATTCGATATGAATTCTCTCACAATGCACGTATTACGCATTTTTACAGTTACTTTTTCTACAGAAGTGGACAACTTGCGTTGCCACAGCCTCCTGCAGTAACTGCAATGCAAGCTGTCCACTTCTGTAGAAAAATAACTGTAAAAATGCGTAATACGTGCATTGTGAGAGAATTCATATCGAATCCCTCTCACATGTACAAACATCAATGTTCAGACGATATATACATAAAATTTGTATACGAAATTACAGCTCTTGCAAAGCCGTACTGACGAGCGGTATAACCGCGAAACGTACGTCTACGGATGGCAAGAGAAGATCAAAATTTTGTAATTCTTATTCCAGATTAAAAAATCAGTTTTCTTCGTATTTGTACTCTTCCTTTTCTTCAGTTTTCGTAAAATTTTCAACAAATTATGACTTCCTGGTTTTCACCATGTGAAAGAGCGTCTTAAACTCTATCCCAATCGGCAAATAAAGTGGAAAATATTTTGTTGACACCTAAGCCCCCTTTGGATGCACCAGGTCACAGATATAGAGTCGTCCCAGCGAATAAAGGAATTACACAACTTTTCCTACAGATAATTCGATGAAAAGATTATTATTATTAATATTATTATAAATAAGATTTATTAACCATAAAATCTAAAGTGCGTTTTATTTATTTTAAAGTGCATTTTATACTAGTGTCACAAAAAATTTTATCGCCCATATTCCCGCAAACCTCTATAAAACGAACATAAACATATCAAAAACAGTCCAGCACGGTATAAAACTACTAAAAACACGATCCTAGAATTTTTATTGCGATCGTATATCGAACGGCGAACATAATTTAATTGGAACAACGTCGAATTGCACGAAACGAATTTAGCAAAGCCGCCGATCTGTTTTCCACGAAAATGATGAACGAGCGGCAAAGATAAATAGAGACGAGACTAACGCGGAAACATGTAGTATACAGCCATCGTTGACGGGATAAACAAGATACATAGCAGCAACGTCCCAATTTGCAAAGTTTCAACGTTATCGAGAGGGCGGCAAGTATGTTAGACACACTCTTTGCTGCGCGTAATACGTTCGACGTGATTATGAACGATATTTATATCTGTGCGTTGCGTACCGAAAATATCAGTTTTCCAAAGCGAAACCAAGTTAATTGGGAGGCGCGTTAATTAGAAGTTATATAATATTCAGTTTTGCGGTTGCCGAGGTGATAATTGTTCGCTCTTTCTGAGCGGAAGATTGTGATGCGAAGTAATCAAGAACAAATCCGACGAAAGACGGGCCGAGAAAGTGAAAACGTAAGCGATGAGGAAAAGGGAAAATAATTTAAGCGAGTAGAGGAATTGTGCAGCGACAGAAAACACGAATTCACATTTTCATTAGATTTCACGAAACAAAACGGTACATATTTTCCATAAAGGAACTTTGATTAAAATTTAAAGGCGGGGACGGAAAAACGGGACGCGTCCCGAAATAAAACGATGTTGTTTGACGACGACGACGAGCTAAACAGATGGTAGGAATGAAGAATGGCGAAAGAAGAGAGGAAGAATAATAATTAAATTGTAATTTTATTCGCGCTCATTGTCCTTGACGACGTTTGTACCGACTTTCCCGGATTGATGTCGAGCTTATAAAAATTATCGAATTTCCGTCGAAATATTAAAGTTGAATGGCATTCGCAAATACGCGAAATTTTAATATTATCGTCAATAAAATCTGAATAAAACGATTTCTTTTCGGACCACTTCTACATAATTGATTCGCCCTTAGTTCCGTATATCATTGTTGATTACAATTTTTTTTTTTGAAAAAGTGCTTCGAAATCTTCGGAGGGTTCTTAACCGATTTGTGTAAAAGAGTAACCGTATTTCATACTGCATACGCACGCTAAATCAATTCGGTATAGTTAAGATTTGGCTTTAATCACTATCAATCTGTAGTGCCCGTGAAAATCATCAAATTATACGTGTGATGTTTGTATATATGAGATTTCAATTAAGAAATTCCCCCAATATGTACTTAAAAACTACTTCTCAGAAAGTCGCACTGATGAGCGGTATAACCGCGAAACGCGTCTGCGAATGGTGAACTTAGTTTTCTAATTACACATCAAATTATTCCACTTAAAATCACGGTTTACGTGTTTGCTAGGGCTGACACGGGGAAGGCCAAGCCTGCGAAATTGACTTTTCTCGGCTTCCTTGTAAGTGGGTCCTTCTTTAAGAAATATAAGAGTTTGAAAATCACAATCGTCGCGGTTGCCATACTTGTACCAAGTCGCGCGGTTTCACTGCCACTAATGCCTCCTGGTGTAGTGGTAAAGGGCATGCCTAGCGACCACGCTACTGCTGGTTCGAATCTTCTTATCGACATTTTTTTATTTTTCGCATTGTAATCCTACCAACTAATCATTTTTTGATGCTTCTCCAACCATGAAAAAGTTTTTCTCAAATATAGTCAAATTATCGGGAAATAAATATCATGGTCACTTTTCGATTATCTGTATAATCGTGATTTATTGTTCTTTGCATGTTTGTGGATGATAGTTGTCATAAAAGCATTTGAGGGATAACGTTTCCCGACAACGAGCGAGTCTGATCATGTCGCTAAATATTGGAGAACTTAATTGGTGGTGGATGATAGAATGTATTTTGATGGCATTCTCGCGAGTGTTTATTTCCCGTATCTCCTGCAACAAATTTGATGCATTTTGCATTCTTTTGATGATGTTTTTCCCTTGTCGGTAAAAATAAACGCCAAGGAGCTGATATAAAGGGGTGCACTTTGGAGGAATAACTTTAACATTGCAAGTTACTTCGTTTGATTCGTTTGTGAAAATGTCATCGTAAATGAGCCAATCTCCCTGTCCTCCCCACGAATCCAGACGTAACAGGAATTTGTTTTCACATACATAGGGTTTGAGGAGCTTTTTCTAGGTAGTTGATGAACAGTTTTTTTAGTTAATTTTCGAATTTCGTTATGATGAGATTTCGATAGTCTTTGGTTAAATCTTCCACTGTTTTTGAAACCCTAGGGCCGAATGTATTTCCCCTTTCTTGGGTGCATATAAAAACGTGAGACAAAAGAGTTCCAGCTGCAGTTAAACTGTATTGAACTATATATGAATGGATGATTTTATTGAAATTCTGTTCTTGCACTAGGACGGTTTTCGTGCCTTGGAAACCGAGTGAACGATTAATGACCATTTCGTAGGGACGACAGGACTGATCTGTGTTGATCACGTATTCTAACGGATATTTCTTCATCAATACTCGCGTTTGCCGTTGGAACGTTTCTGCGATTGCAAGGGTCTCGTCGGGGGAGGCAACGTCATTTTTGCTAACGAACTTGGTAACTTTGCGTTATTTTATTCTGTACTTTCCTTTGAGTTTCTAGCCCAAGAATGACTAGCGATGAAATTGAAATTGGCTTCTTAAAGAGGAAACGTCACAGACTTGGCCCATTGCTGGAGAATTCTTGTGATGACCTATGAATTATCAATACCTGCTCTTCTTCCAACAAAGACCAGGCGATTTTCATCGAGTTCATCACATCAGTGAGAGATAGAGTTTCATCGAGCAAAATGCTATAATTATTTTCCCCACTGGTACTCGCGGAATTATCTGTTACGTTCGCCATGATTATTTGACAGGTTTAAAACGCGAAAAATGAAAAAGAAATGTCGACAAAAAGATTCGAACCACCAGCACCGTGATCGCTAAGCAGGCCCTTTACCACTGCACTAACAGTGATTAGTGGCAACAAAACCGCGAGACTCGGTACAAGTACGGCGGTAGCGGCGACCGTGATTTTCAAACCTTATTTCTTATTTATTATTTATTTCTTAAACAAGGGCCCATTTACAAAGGAGCCAAGACGCGTGTCTAATTATTTTTTACGTACTATCGATTGATGACAGCCTCATCGAGAAGTTAATGTCGCAGGCTAGGCCTTTCCCTTGTGAGTAGGTCAGATATGCAGAAATCCTTTGTGCTTTATCTAAGTACTTGGACACCAGAAGTCATTTGTACACCCACGTGGAATTTGGTTCAACCTGAAATAATTCCATCTCCAGCAGCGATTTTTAACGTGCCAAACATCGTTCTGACACGGCGCCTAGGAGTTTGAGATGGAATTAAAAATCATCCACTGTTAGTCGGGTTTGAACCCGAAATCTCAGGCCTAGGAACCAACGTGCAAGCCACAACATCGAGTTCGGCAAACTTTCGGATCAATCATATATCACACAACAATACTGAACAACAATTATCAACTACTGCACAGCATAAGGCTGTAAGATACTTATTTTCAAGATCGCTTAAAGTTTAATTTCTTTGGTCGGTTCAGAAATTATTTCGAAAGCTGTATATTTTAGCTCTAAAAATATATGTATAACGATAAAATACTAATTGCTTACAATTTTAAGAGCACAGGCAGGTCTAATCTTCTGTCAATCACAAGTGAAGAACCAGCCGGTTTGCAGGCTTGAAATTTTGAATACCACATATTCGATATGGTAGTTACGACTTGTCGACGAGCATTTTTGCAAATTCCTTTGTTATCTTTGCTTTCTTGAAGTTCAAAAAAGACAGTAAGCTCATGGTCGTTTTTCTATACCTTAATTGAGATTAAATTCAACAACAAACAAGGAATTTACAAAAAGCTCGTCGATAAATCGCAACTACAGTAAGGAATACATGATACGCAAAATTTCGAGCATGTAAACTTACTGGTTCTTCACTTATTATTGAAAAAGTTAGAGCTATAGAAGCTCTTAACATGGTGAGTGCCGTCATACAAGATAAAAATATATTTATAGGGTACCAATATATAATTATTATATTATTATTATATTATATTATTATTATTATATAATATATATATATTATATAATATATTATAATTAAAATTAAAATATAATAAATAATTATAAAATATATAATGATAAAAAGTTAATTTGTGAAAATCGTTGTTTGTATATGTGAATTTTTTGTACCGTTATACGTGTCACAGCCGGCGGTACACGTGGCACTAATCAAAGTTAGGTGTGTACCGGCGGCGATGCACACGGCAGTCAACGTGTTAACATTGTAAAAAACCAGTATTGTATCGTTGCACACACTATTGTTAAATAAATGTATATATATGTATATTATTATCTAGTTATATTTTCACTGAAGAAGGTATTCCGAAAACGTTTGTAAACGTTCTGAAAATATAACTATCGTTCAAACCAGCCTTGTTTTATTGACCTATTAGTGGTAGAGATCTATCATATAAGATAACTATTGTTAAATGTCAGATATACCATTTTCAAAATGGTCTTGGAACCAATAAAAAAAATTAAGTTTAACCGATCTTGAAAGAAGTACTCAATACCCTTAACCGATCTGGAAAGAAAGTACCTTACAACCTGAAGTTAGATCTGTGATATATCCAGTGAAGAAGTAAATTATTACCTCGAACTCTGCATTATATATGAGAGCATTATTTGATGCATAAACTCGCGAAGCAAGTCGTAAAACGTTGATATACGAAGCAAACTGACGGGATGTAATAGTTTCCTGCTGATTCGGACAGTAAACTTCGTCGGGCAAGGATAGGTCAGCCAAACATACGCAAGAGTAATTGCAGATATTTGAGTTCCGAGTGCTGATTAATGGTTTCAGCGAGAAGGGCGCACTAAGTGCTGAAGTTTCGGATATATAGAAATTAAACGTTATAACTAAGACGATAGCGCGCTGCGAAACTTTTTACGGTTTTCCCCTATCCCTCCATTAATTTCGACTGTATTTACACTTTGGTCCTTATGGAGATCATAACTCTATACATAAATTCCAAACCGATTTAACCGAATAAAATACACCGACAAAAATGGAAATGCATGTACTTACATCTCTGATCTCCTTGATCTTGCTTCCTCCTTTGCCGATGACGCACCCAGCTTGGCTCTGATGTATCATCATTCTCAAATCTAATTCGCCGCCGTTTATTTTGGATCCGTTCTGGAAAAGAGGAGAAGAATGAATATCGGCGTACGCGACGTGCCGCAGTGCTCAAGAAAATATGTCAAGTGCAGACGTTATTACGGAGGTCGAACAACAAAAAATATGTATGCGTGGAAATTTCGCCGGAGAAATGGCGCTGTGAATATGATAGGAAAAAAGAAAACGGAATATCTTATATCTATAGCTAAACTACATCCTTTCCTTCTCAAATAAGTTTTTGTTTGATATTTTTTAGGTAAAAATCAAAGTTAAGTAAACCTGCATATATCCTATTTTCTCATGCTAAATGTATAAAATCAATTTTATGATTTATCTCGTAATACTATCCAATGAAAAGGTTTTTGTTAATAACACTTACAAGACGTTAGGTTACGATAATAGAATTTAACAACTATAATTATATACAACCAATGCAACATTGAAATTGAGATGTTAACCAAAGTAGATTGGTAAATTGCGAGTATGTTTTAGATGTTAATAAATCAAATAATACGGAACGAAATATTTGATTGCTGTCGAAAGCAGTATTTCGATGTTATACTTTTAGATACCACACGCGATTTTCTCCAAATTGTTTGACAATGTGTAGCTGTGTATGAATAGTCTTTTAAAAAATGATTGGAGCTTTACAATTTTTTCTGTTAAATGGAAAAGATGATATGTATCAAGTGGCTGCCTCCAGTGTTGATACACATTTGTGCCCGTTTCATCGCATTTTCCATGACTTTCCGCAAGATTTCCGGTGATAATTGTTCGCATTCTTGTCGAATATTCTCCTTAAGGGCTGCGATAGTCTGGGGCTTGTTGGCATAAACCCGCGACTTCAAGTAGCCCCAAGGAAAGAAGTCTGGGATGGTTAAATCGGGCGATCTTGCTGGCCATGCCAAATCGCCAAAACGGGAGATTACGCTTCCTTCACAGTATCCATTGTGGCTCGTGCTGTGTGTGCGGTTGCACCGTCTTGTTGAAACCACATGTTCACCAAGCACCGCTCATTCAATTCTGGCAGTAAGAAATCGTTTATCATGGTCCTGTAGCGTTCGCCAGTAACAGTAACCGTATTGCCGATGGTGTCCTCAAGAGAAAACGGCCCAATCACTCCTCCCGCGTGAACGCCGCACCACACAGTGGGTTTAAGCGCATGTAATGGCTCTTCGTGCATCACACGCGGATTTTCAGTGCCCCAGAAACGAAGATTTTGTTTATTGAACGTAACCGCTTAAATGGAAATGCGCCTCGTCGTTCATGATGATTTTCGAGTCAAAATCGTCCTCTTCGTGGTTGAGATTGAGGATGGCTCTACAATAATTCACACGCGACTGGCGGTCAGCAGGCATTAACTGATGCACTGTTTGCACTTTGTACGGCAACATGTGTAAGTCCTTCACTAAAATTCGCTGTAGGGTCCGTCTGGTGATGCCCAATTGCGTGGCCCGTCATCTGGTTGATGTTTTTTCGTTCTCAGCGACATCGGCAGCCACAGCCGCGATATTCTTGGCAGAACGACCAGTTCAGTGGCGGCCACGCCCTGCAAGGTCTTTTGTGGTTACAGTCTGTTCGAGTCGAGGAGCCAAGGCGCGGACTGTTTGCCCAGTTGGCGCGACACGATTAGGAAATCGACGTCGAAATTCGCGCTGCGCTAACACCACCGACCGATTATTGGTCAAAAAATCGACACAATTATTCCACGCTCTTGCGGAGTATAGCGCTCCATTACTTGTCTGTTTGTATACTGCAGCCGTCTAGTTCACAAATGTCAAATATGATTGACGTATGACGCCATTTGCCAAAATTATAGCATCTTCCGATAGGGTGATTAATTTTGCGCCACCCGATATAAAGAAAGAAGTGCAACACTCAAAAAAGATAGTTTTTAATACTGAACAGTTAACCATTCAAATTCGGGAAATTTGAAGATCGTTAACTACACATTATGCCGAAAGATTGGTGCATAGTATGGGGCGTTTATATTGGACAATGAGAACTGACTAATTTCCTCTATTACTGCATTTCTTCGCCAACGGTAATTCAAACAAGTGCATCTTGAGTATCCGTCCATATTTAGAAAACCAACATGTATTGTGTATGCAAAAACTTGATATACATTACAGTCTAATTGTGTAATAAATAATTCCCCAAAACGGCATATTCAACATACGTTTTCATTACCATTTCCCCATAGTTAAGTAGTACCAAATTGTTCCAGAAGATAAAATCTAAAACTATCACTTTTAGTTATCAATTTAAGGAGACTGTGACTTAATTTATTTATACCTATATAATAAAATCTACGTATTTTAGCGACTAAGGTGCAATCTTCAGTAGAAAACTAGGACAGTTGAGCGGGCATCCCTGACGACACTTAATTCCCCAAAATTTTCACTGAGGATGGAAGCTTGGTTGCCGAAATACGTTTCCGAAGGGTGGGGTAAAGGTAATTTTCATTTAGTTAATGCAACCTTAAAAACTGCTTCGGTAGCTACCAATTTTAGATTTGAAACTTTAACGTGGGTCTTAAGCCAGGAAAATGAAGGGTAGACATGAAACAAGCGTGGTTGGAAAGAATTGAATAAAATTGAAAGAAACATATAAAATCGTAGGTTATATGAAAATGTTGATCAGACATTGAACAAGGTGGAAGTGGATAAGAGGATCTAGCAAAGCAAAATATAATCGCACGATTACAAAAGGGCACAAAGATTTTCTTTCAAAAACAGAAAGGAGAGAATGGGCAAGAACCGCAATATTTTCTGTAAGATTTAACACTAAATTCTCTAATAGTATGGAATACTAAATGAACCTTTCCAGCTTTCGAGTTAATTATTGGTACAATTGTATTCTTTATTCGAACTCATTGAGATTCCTTTAATGTCAAGTAAAACTGGCACTAGTGAAATGAAAACTACGAAAAAATCATCAAGAAAAAGAAGAGAAATTGGAGTGGTAGGGCAATTTCATGTTTAAATAAGCCAATACCTAAGGAATTTTTGAAAAACTCCTACGACTTGTTCTCCAAAACTACTGTTTGCAGGAAATAAATAAATAAATAAGTAATAACGAATTCCTAGAATTTCACTGAAGAGAAACAAAAAAACGATAAGACATGTCTGCGATTGAGAATCAAGTCAAATGAAACGGTTCTTACCACGCTGATATTAGAAACTTTCAACATCGACGACTTACTGTCAGGATGTAAGATAAAAAATGAAACAAGAGTCATAACATTTACTGCATCTCTTACAAAAACGCATATAACCATTTGCCAATAAAGTAAAAGCACTAAGGGGTAAAACGACTAAAAAAATACCATCTTTTTGGGCTTAAACGGTACTGTAGGGTCATAAAAACTTATCGTGGAAAAAAATGTTAAAAGGTTAAATTATCGATTTTGCAAACAAACATTTCAAGGATTAAAATGTTCATAAAACTTTAAACGCGTTTATCTCGGAACCGCCTTTTCCAAACTGGGAGGACGGATTTTTCGAAGACTATTACATGGATCGATTTGAAATTTTTACAGTAGCGTCACAACAATATTATCTTCGGAAGTACATAGCAGTTTTTCAATTGAATGTTAACTTTTTTTAAATGAACAATTTAAAGCTCATATTTAGAGCAAACAATCGATTCATTTCTCACAAAGTGCACCGCTTCCACAAAAATCGATTTAAAAGGACGCTCCTATGTACTTCCAAAGGCAATTGTATATAGATTATACTTCCTTTTTTGCTTTTTGTTCCGGGATAAATACAGGTCGAGAAATCTGTCCTCCCGTCGCGGTGTTTTCAAAAACGCTGTTCACGACGACGGCCTCTGTCGCCGCCATTTTGTGTGAAAATGGCAATAAAAAAACATTTATCGTACTTCGATATGCGTTAAGTAAACCGCCCGAAAAAGAAATCTATTCCGTTTGTCATACTCCCAAAATAAATTGTCAACTTTAGTCTCTATGTCTCTAGAGTGGTTTTATCCGTCAAATAGCCAAAATATGGTAACATAAGTAACATGATCAATGTTGGGACCATTGCTTGTTTTCCTTTATTTGTTTTGCCAGAAAAAAATAGTTTAATCAAAACGATTAGCATTCATGGTTCAATACCAGAACACTGAGCTTATTCTGCATCATTTGCACAAGAAAAAATAAACCACGTAGGTATTTATAATATATTTCAGCGCAATCATCGTAGCTTACTGGCACGTGGAAAGGAAATAAAAGGAGAAGAGAACAAATATATAACGAAAATGTAACTTAAAAAAATGTGATGAGGTGAAACGCCCATGACAAAAATCCAAGACTGCCACGATAATTAAGAAAGATTTCAAAGAAGATTTGGCCATAAATCAAGAAAAATGGTATTGAATATCGTAAGAGATTCCAAAAACTGGAAGAGGGAAGTTTTTGCAAAACGCTTGATTGATTGATGATAAATATTTCACATTTTCTCTGAGTTATATATCTAATACTAGATGTGCTAAAGAGGCTAAATTTGAGCCCAAATTTCTAGTATATGCTGCGATTTCTGTAAATGGCAGGTCCGAACGTTGCATTCAAGGAAACAAACATCCAGGGGGTAAACATCGATCCCTATGTTAGAAACTATGTGTCCAAATTCTAAAAACAAAAACGAAAAAAACATGTTTTAAGCCGACAACGCTTCTTCTCATTGAACAGATGAAAGATGATCGAATAGCTTAAACAAGGAAACAATTGAGCTTGTTCCCAAAACGTTGTAATATCGAAATAAAGACTAACGGAATATTATAATATTCATTTTGCCAGAACATTTGATGGAGAGCGCGAGAGCTCAAAATATTGACCACCTCATCAAAAGGATACGTTTAATTCATATAATCTAGATGACTCTCTATAAAAATTATTTAATTAGCTGCGTTAAGGTAGCTTTTCTTTCATTTTATCCCCTCTAGTTACCACGAAAAGTATCTATCAATTAATACCACCGGTTTAGATACCTAAAGACACATACTTTGCACAAAAGAAAAACATTTATGAGTTCCTTTATATCAATAAACACTTTCCTAAGATTCATTCGAATTTACTTCACAACATAAAATTGATAGGATAAGCGGAAGAGAGCATTTTCAAAGAGTGTCACACTTCCGTAAAAACGGCATAATATTCGGTTACGATATAAATCGTCATAAAGAAATCCCCGAAAAAGAACTAAATGCAACATTTCTTCGTGTTCATCGCTCCTATAGTAGAAAGAACGGGTATTAGTTGTAAAATGTCAGATTCTTCTTGGCGTAATTTGCAGAAGTATTTGAAAGCTCACAATCGAATTGCAGAAGGTACTTCCGATCTTCTTTTGTTAAAAGGAAATACGATAGAATTAGATTATTGCTTCTAAACCCTAAGTTTTTTTCAACCAGTTCTAAAATGCAGTACTTTAACATTTCGTGCATGAAGATTACTTTGTTCCACCTTTGTCATCCACTTCCGTATATAAACATTTTGCACGCACATATACACATATAGATACGTGCACACGCGTATATATTTCAGCGAGTGAGCCCCGTATACTTATTGATTAGGCTGAAGAACAGGTCGTCGTCTAAAAATATACTTGTTCAATGAAATTTCGCCCGGAAAGCGCGTCTTTTCTAGTGGAGGTTCTCTGTGCAAGAGCCCGATGTTACCTACAGCGGGCTCCTCCTTCAAAGAACATAATCGAATCGGAAAGTTATTGAAAACGCGAAGGTGGAGAGGAAAAATTTTAATGGATATTGGAAAGTATTAGAACGCATCCGTCGTCTCTTATACAAGAATATTTTCAGGCGAACGGGGAAAAATAATATGAATATATACGCTTGCGAGACATGTCGCTTAGGGTGTAAATGTCTACGGCTTTCCGTCATTAACGGACAAATGGGAATTTCAACATTTATTACGTTGGCGTTCTACGCATAATCCACCCCCTTTTTTACATTCCTGTTTTTTCCCCCTTGGTACTTTTCAATTCTTTATGTCGTTTAAATGTGTAGGAAAGCGTAAAGCGCGATTCCCGATTGGTGTATAGAAACGATGTAGAAACGGTATGAAATCGGCGTTGTTGCTCCCTAGTAATCAAGAAATTGTAAGTAAGTTGGAACGAAGAAATTCTCGTGAAGATCAAATATGCGAATCCGATGCGGAAAACATCTTTAGCCGTACTTCACAAAAAGTTAATGTGGAACCAGTTGAAAGTAGTAAAAACTTACCGAAATGGTACCCAAAAAAATGTTTGCCCTTACAGCTCTGCGAAACCACCAAGAACGTTGGTAAGAAGTAATTTAACTTTTTCCATCTTTCGTTTTTAAAATGTTCTTGTCCTCCAAATTTCCGCTTACTCTAAAATTCTATTTCAAGTCCCCCTAATTTCTATTAAAAGTTGATGTTACGACGGCGAAGAAAAAACGACTAAAATATGTTCCGGTATAACGCACGCACACGTATATATCTACCAGTCGTAAACAATAATGTAAAACGAACCTATAAAAGATGAAAAATTTAGGGAGAAAAAAACACCTGTCAATGCTATCTCACTTTGATGTAATATACAACGAAAAGGCCGCGAAGTAGCGGTCGTAAACACCATACTCGCCCATTCGTCGGGCGTCCCAAGTGAGAAAATATCGACCATTTCGGGAAGAAAAGTTGCTTCTTTCCCGTATCCTCAATTCCGAGGTAGCAGCAACCAACTTATTTATTGTGAAGTCCGGACAAACAAGTTCCGTGTTACATTATTCAATGTCAATGAGGAACAGAAGCCGGTGTAAACTTAATGAAAAGCAAAATAAAAAGTCCTTCTTTATACAAAAAGATGGATTGTTGGCGTTTAAGTGATTTATTAAAGCGTGATGCATTAACTATTGTTACGAATCGCCTTCTGGAGGAGACTTTGAGCAGATAAATCGTTACAATGGAAACATGTTTACGAGTAAGTATCGTATTGAAGATGAAATATCGCCATTAAAGGCGAAACTTGAAACGGGCATCATCGAGGTAAAAAATGATTTTTTCACGCAAGTTCTGATTTATTAGAGAAATCATTTACGGTTTCTTTTACCGTAAATGATTTCTTGACATATTTGTTTAACAATCTTTTACCATGTTTGGGCACAAAATAGTTTTGTTTGACCACCCTTCATTATCGAGAAAAATTTTTTTCCAACATCAATAATCGATGATGAAATATCCCTCGCGTGCAGCAAATCATTTGACCACGTTGGACTACTGCTTATTGTTAGAATTTTGAGTTCAATATACATTTATTCATAAAAATTGATTGGCAAAATGGATATTTTCAGATTGGTAGTCAAAACCGTTTAGATAATCATTTGTCCATGTCTGACCACCTCATGAATTTTTAGTTAAGAGTAACAGAAATCATTTATTTATCGAAAGACGTTATATGATGTAGATATTCAAGGATCTAAGGTCAAAACCGTGCTGAAAATCGTTCGCCCACGTTTGACCACCGTTTGAAATTTCATTAGGGCATCACAGAAATTCTTTATATACCAACATTATTTGCCAAAGTTATTTCTTTCAGAACTGAAGTCGATGCTAAGCAACACAATGTTTGATCATGTTTGGCCATCTTATGATATTTTTCCCTGACGTGTACAAATCACGTATTACTGACAATTGTCCAACCAAGATGATATACACAAACTATTTTTTAATAAAAGCCATTCAGGAAAGTGAGTATTTTTGAATAAGTGGTCACTACTGCGCGGGAAATCGTTCAACTATATTTCACCATCACGTAAATTTTTTATTCAGTGTAACAATTATTATTTGAGAAAAAAAATAATAAGAAGAAAAGGTGCTGAGAGTGGTAAATAATTTCACGAGGTGGTAAAACATGGTCAAACATTGTTCCGTTCAGTATCGACTTCAATTCTGAAAGAAATAACTTTGGTAAATAATTTTGGATATAAATAATTATGCCTTAATGAAATTTCAAGCAATGGTCAAACGTGGTGATACAATTTTCTGTACGATCTTAAATCCTTCAATATTTTCATTGAATAACCTTTTCAATAAATAAATAATTTCTGTTACCCTTAACTAAAAATTCATGAGGTGGGCAAACATGGTCAAATGATTACGTAAACGGTTTTAACTACCAATCTGAAAATATCCATTTTGCCAAACAATTTTTATGAATAAATAATGTTTATTGAACTTTATCAGAATTCTAAGCAGTGATCAAACGATTTGCTACAGACGAGATATATTTTATCATAGATTGATGTTTTTTTCTCAACAATCAAGAGTGGTCAAACATGGTCAAGAAATTGTCAAACAAATGTCATTTCCAAGGTTTTTTCTATTTTGCGGTGCCAACTTCACAGACGTAGATATTACAAGGGTGGTAGCCCCAAACTGATATCCAATAGAATAAGTAGTTTCGTAAGCTTCGATTCGAAATAAGCTTCTTAACCCCTTCCCGCACTTTAACGAGTCCGACTCGTGTTGAAGATTTTGGCCCGAACTTAAACATAACGAGCCAGGCTCGCGAACAGATATTTTCTTATTAGATATTGATTCATGGTGAACATTTCTTATAACTGAATTTTTTGTTTATAATATGCTATTTACTTTTAGGGGCGGTATTATTACATTTCTTAGGACAAAATCACAGCTGAAGACGCTTGAATTTCTATTGGAGTATTGTTTATTCATAAGATATAACTTCGAAACTGTCATCTATTACACTATATAATATATTTATAATATCTATAAAAGCAGAAAAAGTTGGAGTTTTACTTACACAACAGCAATATCGCGTAAAATTGACTATATCATTGGTATTTACATTTTGGCTCGTATTGCGACTGTTCTCGAGCATTAGTCTGGTCTGTTTACCACGCGTGGACACCTACCGTTTGGGTCTGAGTTTTGTCGAGTTAAATGGCCCGGGAAGGGGGTAAGGGAACGCCAAAAAAAAAGTTTACATGGTGAGTAGTAATAAATGGATTTGTTCCCATAAACCTATGTCTTCGTATTTCAAGATCAGGAGAATCCAACAAAGCTTATCCATTTCCGCAGTGTAGATTGAAGATGGTTACTGCGTTTGTCTAAAAAGTAGGTCATGGAATGATATTTCCTTTCCTAGATCGGAGAACGATTACTACCGAGTGATATATCCCCCGTTTACGTTCCAAAAGTAATCACCATGCTTCGGAAATCCTAGGACGGTGAATCATCCTGTACTAAGAACATGTGAAATAGCGTGCAGTCCAAAAGACAATTGAGTTTTAGGATGGGCAAAGCATTGAATTGATCATTCATCCTCCTCCCAATGCAAGTCTCAACCATTTTTTTACATTTCCAATAATTAATTATGAACTAGGTAGTCAATGGTTCCAGTCGCTGGAAGAAGCAGTCGAGCAGTCTTCAAAATGGCGATTGTGACTAGTCGATCTGAAGATTGGAGTAACTTCTTTTAGATTGAAACGAACGAGCGAACGTAAAAGTATACCATTTCTTGTGGAACATACTTCGAAAAAGAATAAACCACTTCCAGTGGATTTAATGTTTGTTCTTGCTATATACAACACTAAGAAGGCGACCTCCGTACATCTTCGCTACAATTTTGGATCGATAGTACATGCCTCTTTTAGCGAGAAGGAAAACTGTTCTCACTTTGTAAGGAAACCTTTCATAATAAATAACTTTCCTAACATCTCTGAGGAGTCAACATTATCACCTACTATTAGGCCAAATCCTTCGAAAACCCCAATTTCATTCCCTTCGGCGCAAAAAGATTAATGATCAACTAGCCGAACATTCTGTATAAATATATATTATATACGCCCCGAACGCGAGCGCAGAGCGATAGTCTCCGGCAGAAAAACGAACGCAACCAAGTCAGACCGTACGGTATCACGTCCGAAAATCAATTTGGGACGATTTGTCAATTGAGAAAAGCCGGTAGTAGTAGCGGGCTTCCTACCGCCGCCGTCCTCCCCGATTCCATCGTACATATCTGTTCGTTCTATATAAAGAGACGAATTGGCGTTCGTTCGAAAGCGCGCGGTGGTGAAAGGGCGGGTGGTAAAAGTTAGGTACGTTACAAAACGGGCTACAATTTCCGCCGCACTTATTCAAACAATCTAGAAGCGGATGTTGAACAACGTCCTGCGCCAATATTACATTTTGCACAAGAGGACGAAAGCCGTGGATAACGTTCGGAAGTAAGCGAAGGTTCTAGTTGAATTTTCCGGTTACCGGAACAATGTACGATGCATTAGTTTAAAAATGAGAGCAACGAAAATTTTGAAGTAGTCTGTATTAAAACATCAAAAAAGTAGTCAATAATTTTTTCTATTTAATGTTAACCATAGAGTGAGCAGCAATGCGCAAATAAAACGCAAAAGGGCTCGCGATTCCTCATAAATGGAAATAGAAGTTTATTAAGAAAAAAAGGAAAAAAATAGAGAAAAATTACGCGTATTGTAGTGATATTTATCCTATACTTTTGGGTGGATTGGAGTCACGGTGTAAGAGCTTAAATGTGAAAGAATGTACACATATTGCAAGATGATTGTAGTACATGAAAACCTCAACCAGCGCCACTGGCATAAACTTCTAAGGAGCTTTCTATTTTCTAGTCTTTTGATTGTCGGTGATATTTCTTGATTCGTGTCATTCAGGTCTATAACTCGTAATCGTTTGCCATTATTTTTTAAGGGAATAAGAAATAATCTCCTAAGAAGCCACCTTATCTGGGCGGACGATATATACATACACACTTTTCAAGTATGTGGAGCTATCAAGACCAAAAGCAATAGAAAACAAACGCCTTGGTGGAATGAAGACATCAAAATGGAAGTTAAACTAAAGAATATTTAAGTAATAGAGCAGAACAGCAGTATGAGTATTATAAACAACAAGGAACGAACGTTAAAGTAATTATAATAGAGGCTAAACAACAATCTTGGAAAAATTTTGGGAGAAGACTAGAAAGAAGAAAAATAGCAGATTAATTTGCAAAACGCTTAAAACCATTAGAAAAAGGAACGAGAAACAAACGATAGCAATTGAAAGCAGAGATGGCGCACTCTCGAGAGAACCCAAAACGATTATGAGTAGATGGAAAGAATACCTTTATGAATTACTCAATCCGATTGAAATAGAAGTGGAACGTGTGAAGAATCAAATGGAAAATGACACAAAAGACCCAGAAAATTAAGAGCTTACGGTTAGAGAATTAGAAGAGGCTATTAAAGAAAGTAGAATTAGCACACGCACATAATATGGTTAAATATATGGGAAAGAAGCAGAAGAATGCAGCTTGGACAGATATTGAAACAGCGTTTAAAATAGATAATGCATCTGGGCAGTTAAGGGCTGTGTCCAAATTAACTGAGCTCCACGTAAATCCATTAAGAATAAGGAAAATGGCGGTCTCTTGTCCTAGCCAGATTTTCAGCCATACTGTTGCATCTGTGATATTTTCGCCGTGTCACGTACGTATTTCCACAACACTATTCTTGCATAGAAAATTATAATATACATATATGTATTTCGTAGGTATGAGAGGAAGAAATTGCTGTAAATTGGGAGAGGAAATTATGGGAACAACAAAGGTGTAGTTCTCAATTCTTAAAAGAAGGAACAATACTACGAACACGAATATCTACATTACTCCCCACATGCACAGTGTTGGAGCAACGCAAAACCTTCCAGAATCAAAATGTATTTTCTTACGGATGGAAAACGAAGTGTTCCCCACCTTCCCTAAGGAATTAAATTTACATTACATTAAATAACATTGAAATGATCTATAAAGATCTACAGAAGGAAATCACTCTTCTCTCGGGCCGGGCTTTCAATAAAGATGGCCTTGAAAATTTCCTTGGGCAAATTAGATCAAAAAGAGCCCGAAATAACAACTCAACTCCCACACAATTTAGAAATCACTTTAAAAGTCTTACTAGAAATAATTTAGCGACTAGGCATCTTGTATGGGCAAATTGTGAAGAAGATGTTGAAGATTGCATACCATCTATTAAGAATTTATTTGATCTAAGTAGTAATACCAGAAACGCTAGGTTATGCAGATCGAGATATCAATAACGATGTTAAATATAAACAACTTATAAGCAGAATTAATATACCAGCGACTTCAATAAACACAGTATCAAAACTAGCAACGGGCTACGTCAATGATTTCGTATTGAAAAAATTACAATATTTAATAAAATATTACGATACTTGTAAGAAAATGCATCAATCAGTGACACTATAAAGTAGTGAACGGCATGACTTGTTGCTAGCAAGAGAATACGTGGGACGTGTACCAAACAAACTAAAATATTGTAATTCTCATTTCTTGTATTTACTATTCAAAATGTACAATATAATATCATTTGTATTGCCAAAAATTGTAGTTCAAAGGTATATCGTTACTGTATTATTTCAGTATTTTAAAGTAAACATCAATTTCAATTTATTATGCAATTGGGAAAATTCAACTTACTTCAAAGACAAATGTATTTCTTTGTTTGTAAAACTTTGTTGTCCTAATTGGGCATGTCGAATAAATAGGCTCTCATCTTAGCTGTATTTGGTGTTCAGTTCTTATAAGAACAAGGTCCAACTTATTTAAACCTTTGAACCCTTTCTATAAGAGAATTTTCGAAGGAAATGCTGCTATTCCTACCCCTGTTAAGCTCTCTGGAGGTGATCATATATTTGGTTTTTCCGGCATTGGTTCTTCTATTGTATTCGCCTACTTTGTTGGTAAAGTAGCTGGGGGTTTTCTAAATTACGTACTATTGCGACGGTATCGTCGGCATATCATATATTTATGATTCAGACTACATTGATCTTCACTCCCTTCTCAGTGTTCGAGAGCTTCTTAATATATATATATATATATAGCAGCGTTCACAGGCCTTCTAGGCCCATTGCTTTGTAAAATGTTTCCACTTTTCCCTGTTCCTTGCAATTATTCTCCAGTTCGCGGATCCTTTCTCTGCCAAGTCTTCACTCACTGCTTCTCTCCATTTTTTCCTCGGTCTTCCCCTCCTTCTCTTTCCCTCCGGGTCTCTCCATCCTATATCTTTCACTATTCTGTCCTCCTGCATTCTCTCCATATGACCCGCCCACTGCATTCTTCGGGCTTTAAAATATACTTTCTGAATATAAAGTAATAAAATATGAGATCAGACACATCCACGTGTTACGTCTCCGCATGAGTTAATTGTGTCAAATGCTTTCTCACAGTCTACGAAGTTAATCACAGCACTTCTGTACCATTACCTCTTTTGCAATCCGAGCATCTGTCTAAATCCAGGTAGCAAACATTTTGGAATTTTTTTATATATTCGTTGGTGTGTGAGTTTTAGAAATATTTTTGAAGATTGGTCAGGCGATGTTCTTCACACCTTCTTGTATTCGTACTTTTCGGATATGGGGAAAATATTAATGTTAACTGGGTGGAGGGATATTGACCGATTTGGTATCACATACCTCTTTTTCCAGTGCTTTGATTAGTTTTGCCGGTAATTCATCCGAACCTATTCCTTTATTATTTTTGGATAACTTTATGATTCTCTCCATTTAATCCCTTGTAATTGAGAATACCTCTTCATTGTCGGTTTTTGATAATTTCTGATATGTGCTTTCCATCCCATGCAAGTTTTTTCTTAAACCAAAATATTATCTGATTTCTGTTATAAACAAGTACTACAGTGTTTCTATTATTGCATCATCTTGCATCTTTCTTGAGCTTCTTACGAAGATTAAAGTCATTATGCAAGTTCGATAGTTGTTAAAGTCTTATAAATTTGTATTACACCTATACTGGAAACTTTGTTTTTCATCTTCGGGAAAAGTGACCGACCAATTTCAATGGACAACAATCTAATGAACATATGTTAAACTATTAATTATGACTTTATATTACTACACGAATGATGTTTTACAGTTTAATATAAGATCAGGAGTAACAGCGTATTAGCCTCTCGGGGAGGTCAAGGTGAAAAGACCTGGATTTTGCTAATATCTGTTATTGCAGCTATAGAATTTTCGCCCTCAGATTAAGGGCATCCTCAGTGTACCGAAGAGGAAAGAATTTCTTAAGTTAAAAAAAAATCTATATTATCTAAAATTTGTAATAAACTTACGGCAAAAGTGATATTGAGATCCCCAAAAATTATTTGGAAAATCCATATTCAAAGCAAGAAAGCAATGAGTTTGAAAACCCTTAAATTTAAAACATTTCCTTTTTGGTGAGAACTCTAACCTCACCCCGGCTGACAGACTTAAAGTGGTAAGTCACACGTGCTCGCGAGATAAAATGCGAGGGAAAGGAACATGACCGGAAACAGTCAGTGGTACCAACCCGATCAATGCCAACCTACAAAGCGAAGAGGCAGAAACTCTCCAAATAGGGGAGGGGGTACATAAAAAAGTATTAATTTACAAAATGTTGTGGTTAACAATATAACACAGATGGTGCGAACAACAATAAATGCCGAGTGCCGATTCTGTAGCTGCAATAAAAGATATTAGCGAAATCCAGTTATTTTCACCTTGACTTCCCCGAGAGTCTAATACGTTGTTACTCCTGAAGGTTGCAAGTTACGTAGTACTCGTTACTTCTTCCTGGTTTAATGTAAGTACGGCAAATTGTTGACGGTACTCAAAAGATCATACTTCAAATTTGTGGCGTTCAAAATTAATACAGGAAAACCTCGTTAGATGACGCTTTACTAGCTAACAAAACGAACTACAGCAGCTAACTATCTATCCGATAAAGTATACAAGGGGATAACTTAATCTATGATTGGAACGAGTGATGCATTTTCTTAATTCAGGAGGTGGCACATGAGTTATAGTTTGTGATGTAATCCGAGATGATGCAGTTATGGTGAAGTATATGAATCCGGCGTTTTATATGACTTTTCTGGATATTGTTGATGACTTCCACGAAACAAATGATCCTATACCGATCAGCACTGGCCATTCGACAATTCTCCAAGATAATGGTAGCAATATAACGAATAAGATTAACATCAGTGGTATTCATTTCCCTTGAAACGCTTTATGAATGAACTACTTCTGTCGGATTCAATTCATCTTCGAATACCCAAACAATTATTTGTTACTTAGTTTTATTCGTGCGAATAAATCAAAGTTTCGTCACTTGTAACGCCGTTCCTAAAGCAAATATGAATCATTACGAGTGAACTTTTTGAGCATTTCTTTGCTCCGTTTAACGCGAGACACGTTTTGAGTTTCAACCAAATTAGTTGGAATCCATTGGGCATGTAACTTCTGATCAAGTAAATATTTATATAAAATCGTTTTTATCTATTTCAAATCCATGCTAATAGGTCGTACTCTAAATATAACTCCATCTGAATACGTTTTCCGCGAAATTCAACACTTGAGAATAAGACTACTACCGCTAAATGCGGTATTCAAAAATATAGCGCCAAATTGTGATTTTGAAAGGTACTTTATCACCAGAAGCTGGGAAAAGGCGATCCACACGCTGTTATTGAGTTAAACTACTTCTAAAGACTTAAAAGATCATCGCATGAAAATGTTTAAGGATAAATTTTTGTTCTTGTAGGTATACAAACGTTACAAAATTATTTCTTCTTTTACCCAAAACATAAAATTTTACGGTGATAAAATTTACGCTACTGTCTGACAACACGACAATATTCGATTCCCTAATAAAATATACTTTGCCTCAATTTCTACTAAACTTCCCTAAACGTCCCTTGAAAGCAATTCGCTGCAATTCATCGGTGCTCATCAAATCGTCGGCAATAGACACAATCGAAAAACGGAAGGATACCATTCCATTTTTCTTCAAGTTTCAAAATCGAATCATAACTTTTCTGACGACCGATTCGCAATCAATTTCTGCGCATTTAGAATCCACCTAATGAGCTGACGATGCTGTGGAGGTACAGAAAACCGTCGCGCGGTCGTCGAGTAGGAAAAAGTTTTCCCGTACCTCGGCCCTGTTCTGAAACTTGATTAAAAGTTTAGTAATTCCGAAATGGACTGAGAAATCGACCAAACACGATAGAACGAGTGAGAGGAAAAGTGGCGGTAAAGATTACGCGCGGACTTAAACAAGTTGGAAAAGCGGTTGCTTGTTAAAATTTCCCATCAAACAAATGGGAAAATCATTAATTAATTTGTTTGGTATCTCTGCTCCAGAGTTTAATGGTTGCTCCGAAGGTGTCGAAGTCGGTGGATCAAACGGATTCTTTTTTGAATTGCCCTGGTCGACGATTAAGGAAGTACCACGACAATTGCTGGCTCCAAACGTTTTCGCTTGAGTTGTTTCTTAATGGATCGAATTTACGAATCAAATTTCAAATTTATACTGGGGTAAGTATCAGACTATGCCTTACAGGAGATACTGTGAGGCAAGGTATCAAATTTTGTGCATCTGTCATGAAAGCTACTACTCCAAAAAAGTATTACTAAACGTTAATTCTATTAATTCTATTAATATTCGCTTTTATGGAAAACTTATCATTCCATCGTATACGCGGAAATTTAAAATGAAAGTTTCGATAGCGATCCATTAATAATCCGTCTTGATAAATTGAATTTAAAAGCTTTTGCGAGTCTCTTACAAATCGAATTATCTATTCTTACACCGAAAAGCTATCACGCTTCGATGTTTAGCTAGTTAAACAGTAGAAGGTAAATTTCTAAAGTTAATAACTTAATAGTGACTGAAATACAAGACATTCATCGAGATGCAGGATTCCCATTTTCCAATTTCATAAAAGCCTTTAAACATATCGATGGTAATACATTTTAGTATTATATTGAGATTCGTGAATCCTTCCATTTTTACATTAGAAAAATTTAAACTGTAAATGTCCTCGTATAGAAACCGGCGAAACATTCATAATCCAATTCCAAAGCCATTTTCGTCGCCTTCGATACACGACAAATGCGAGAATCTCATGGGGACTAGTAAAATTCGAACAGAAAAAGACGTATATAGCTTGTAAGATGATAACGTAATAATTTTTGGGAAATGTACTGAGTATTAAAAAACCACTGATGTATACACCCTCTGTCCCAAAAGTAACCGCAGTGCGTCTATAAATCAGAAACCAGTGGCGTCATCTCTTGATAGTTGATTGATTATTGTAGTGGGACTCTTCCTTACCAACCTGACAAATTTTCATGACATTTGGTGCATAGTCAGCTGATACATCACGCATCCTGTGAGAGTGTTTCAGAAAATGAGTCACGAACAACAAGTCAATATTAAGTTTTGTTTTAAACTTGGAAAAACTGCAACCGAGACGTATGAAATGCTGCAAATTGTTTATGGCGACGATTGTTTGTCGAAGAGGCAAGTGTTCGAGTGGCATCGACGATTTCGTAAAGGCAGAGAAGATGTTAACGATGACGAAAGAGCCGGTCGTCCTTCGACAACTTTGGCCGAGGCAAAGGTGGAAAAAGTGCGCGAATTTGTGAAAATTTCGAAGAAATCGTCAGTGAGATTTATGGAAATGGAGCTTGGCATTCCTAAAACAACTATTCAGCGCATTTTGACTGAAACCCTTGGTTTGAAGAAAGTCAATTCGAAGTTTGTTCCGCACAAATTGACCGACGACCAAAAAACGCTTCGAATCGAACACTCCAAAGACATTATTGCACGAGCCCGTGCAGATGAAAACTTCTTGAAAACGATTGTGACTGGTGACGAGACGTGGTGCTTTCAATACGAACTAGAAAGCAAACGTCAAAGCGCAGAGTGGAGGTCACCAGAAGAAGGAAATCCGAAAATATCACGAATGAAGAAGTCGAAAATCAAGTCAATGCTGATTTCATTCTACGATTCGAAGGGAATTATCCATAAGGAGTTCGTTCCATACGGCTCAACGGTTAATGGTGCATATTACCTCGATGTTATGAGGCGTTTGCTGGGTCGCATTCGTCGTGTTCGGCCCGAATATCGCGAGCCAGGCAGCTGGAAATTACTGCACGATAACGCACCGTGTCATCGAGCAACGATTGTCACCGATTTTTGGCGAAAAATGAAATATATTCGATACAGCACCCACCGTATTCACCTGATCTGTCCCCATGCGATTATTTCCTGTTCCCTCGTCTTCATTTGAAGCAGAAAGGAGTTCGTTATGCATCCGTAGACGCCATTCAAAGATCGACGACCGGCATCCTAAAGGCCATCCCAGAGATCGACATGAAAAAGTCGTTTGAAGCACTCGTTGACCGTGCAAATCGATGTATTGTAGCACATGGAGAATATTTCGAATAAATACAATGATTTTTGTGGACATAACATACATAGCGTGCTTTATTTCGAACTATTGCGGTTACTTTTGGGACAGAGGGTGTATGTTATAAATAGAAATAGATCCTTTTTCAATGACAACTGATATCACCCCGTGTAAAGCCCGTTTTACATTATGATATTTGGTACCAAACAATTGAATACTATTTTATAGCACAACGTAAAACGCATTACCAGTTTTTTTGTCCAAGATTATTATATGAATTTAGACTCCACCATTCGTCGGGGCTATTACATATGTATTATGAACTTGTACAAAAATTCTGTTTATGATTCTATGCCATGCTACATCCTCGTTTCAAATTGTACACCAGTATCACGCAGTATTTACAAATATTTCTCATAACCTCCAAAAAGTTTAATTTTATGCTTAGCTAATAACACTAATACTTTTAGTAAAACGCTCAATAAAAACATTTGCTGACACGACCACAGTATAATGTATAAACCCACGTTTATTTTATACTGTAACAGAACTGGACAAGACGTAAACATAAGAAAATGAGGTTAGATGGGAATACGTGCAACGCAGACTAGTGAGCAGGCGCAAGTCAAAACATTTAGTATGAAAATAGAACAGGTTCTAATTTCATACAATGATTTTGCACAGAAAAATAGTACAGTGTTTTATATTGTGCTATAAAATAGTATTCAACTTTTTACTTATATACAATTTAATATGATAATGTAAAACGGGCTTTAGTCATTAACAATCTAAATCCAAAGTGTTCACATCGTTTTCAACACTTTTAGAAATTTCGCACAGTTTCGCGCTATACACATACACCATCTGCTCCTGCTATATCACCGCAACGTCATCTTAGGACGCATATAAAACTCTTCCTTTTTCTATATAACGTGCCCCGACGAAAATTTCGCAGTATACCGAAGTTGGTACAAATTGCTTTTAAATTCTATTTCGGATGTTTTACCGATTCCAACAGGAGGCACTTGATGTATTTTAAATATTCATGTCGGGAACAACCCAAAATATTATTTATCAACGTTCGAGACGAAGATATGTGGGTCTTCTCGGTCACGAACATATAGAAAAATCGATCGATAGATGCGTGAAAAATAGTCGGGGGTAATATTGGACAGCTCGAAAATGTTAACCTGGTTATTAGTTTCCGATACTGAAATTTTTATTATTTCGTATTTGGAAAAGAGTCCGTCCACTTACAGATCAATAAAATATCAACTTAGTTTGGTGGTAAATGCGAAGTACTAGCTTTAAAGTTCCAATGTAGAGTATTTGTAAGATTATTTTATACGTCTAATGATTAATTAACACTGCACTGTTTTAGTAAGTCCATACTATAGAGTTATTAATTCATCGGGGATAGTCCTTTCCCTGACAGCATATCCAGCATCTCCAAAACCTTATTTTATCGAATGATAAGAAAATATGGTGAAATATAGTGTCAAAACGATGTCCTTATTAGGAGGGAAACACGTGCCCCAGATTAATTAATATGTGATGCACAGTTATCGATACAGTTAGTATCAGTTATAGTTCTGTGAAATTGGCACCGCAAAATATATAAAAATCCTTGGAAACGACGTCTGATCATTTTTTGAGCATGTTTGACCACCCTTCATTATCCAAAAAATTTTTTTTTCAAACATCAATAATCGATGATAAAATATCACTCACGTGTAGCAAATCGTTTGACCACTGCTTAGAATTTTGATAAAGTTCAATAAACATTATTTATTCATCAAAATTATTTGGCAAAATGGATATTTTCAAATTGGTAGTCAAATCCGTGTAGATAATCATTTGACCATGTTTGACCACCTCCTGAATTTTTAGTTAAGAGCAACAGAAATCATTCATTTACTGAAAAAGGTTATTCGATGTAGATATTCAAGGATTTAAGGTCAAAACCCTACAGAAAATCGTTTGACCACGTTTCACAATCGCTTGAAATTTCATTAGGGCATAACAGAAATTATTTATATACCAAAATTATCTACCAAAGTTGCCTTTTTCAGAATTAAAGTAGATACTGAGCGGAACAACATTTGACCATGTATTAACCAAATAGATATCTTAGGTCCGAAGGTTGATACTGCACAGATAGTAGTTTGACTACGTCTGACCACCACTTGAATTTTTTCAAGCGTAACACAACCTACTTTTTCATAAAAACATTCAGGAATATTTTTGAATAAGTGGTCGCTACTGCGCGGGCAATTCTTTTTTCTCAACAATGAAGGGTGGTCAAACAAAACTATTTTGTGGTCAAACTTATTGTTAGTCAAAAAATGGTCAAACCAAAATATATCATTTCAAAGGACTTTTTCCCATTTTGCGTTGCCAAATTCACAGACCTGTCAGTTATACTGCATAACACTTCCTGCTACCATCGTATATCGGTGAATCGGTGTCCAACTGTGAAAGATGATGATGGCGCCGTTACTAGAGATAACATAAAAGAAAATCAAAGTAAAACAACGCAGTCAAGTCTCCCTTGTCTTTCCTTATAAACGTATTCCTTATTATCTTGGTCAAATTTCCAAAAGCAAGAAAAAAACAGGTATAGGCTTTACGGAAACGATTCCCTAATAAGGACGCACGTATTCTACATTTTACCCACACACAGGCTTTCAATGCGTATGGAGGATTTATACGTTACTTTCAGCAATGAAATGGTAACATAGGAGCTTATTTCGTCGAAGAATTTACAACACGAAGTCACGTAGGTCATTAGAGAACAAACTCCAGTCGATAGGTACACTACCGTTCATAAGTAGCACCTCAAATTTCAGGGTGAATTATTAAATATTTAAATAGAAATACAAAATATGTATTAAGTATTTAACTATACACAAATATACAATTGTAACAATGAAAATTATTAGCTTGATCTAAATTTCAGGGTGAATTATTAAATATTTAAATAGAAATACAAAATATGTATTAAGTATTTAACTATACACAAATATACAATTGTAACAATCAAAATTATTAGCTTGATCTAAATTTCAGAGTCGTCTGTGTGACCTCCATTACTTTTAATGATTGATCGTGAAAGGGAGGGTTTTGTGTAACATAAGTTATGATTATGAAAATTTTTCTATATCTTGTAATTTAGAAGTTCTAAGCGTCTAAACATGGACTATTACGTTACCTAATTTTGAAGTTGCCTAAATTCATCGAAAAAGTCTGCTCTTCTTGCAGGCAATACAATATCAAGTGCATAATTCTAAAGCCTTAGAATGAATGTAATAAATTAAATATGAATTGGGCCAAAAGAAAATGTTTTGTAATTTTTTGGAACAAAACTGTTTGGAATGTTACGTTACACAAAATGACTGTTACCTTGAAAGGGCTTAAATTATTTTATTTCACAACGGATAACATTAATTACGTTGTCTTAACATTGTACATTCAAGTAATTCCGAATAACTGACATAGATTTAGAATGTACAAACAATATTTGAATTATTCAGTGCACTGATCAAAAGTTGTTATAATCGACTTACTAAGCAAAAAACGTAGCTCAACATCTTTTATATAGTAAGAGCAATATGTACGTATAAGGATGGTTTCCTTTTGTGTGATACGGAGTTCGACACGAAGACCTGTGCTAGGAATTTTTCGTTGTAATAAAAGGTAGTAGTGCACAAAGTTACCTGTTTTTCATTCCAATGTGCAATTTGCACTGCATCTTGTCCCTCACAGACGAAATTTTCAGCAAAATCAATTTGCAGCATTCCTTCCTCACCGAACTGATCGTTTGATGGTCTTGGGCGATGGTATTTGTTAAAAATATCTGCCTGCTCGCTATTCACGTAGGTATAGAGCAAAAATTGGGGCGATATCGCTGTCATATGTAGAATTAAACTTTCCAGTGTACCAGATTCGTTAAATGTCTCGATTCGTTTTGAAGTATCATTTTTCCGCCAAACCATCCATTTCACGGGAGTATTTAGTGCCATGTCACCAATAGATTCCATAAGTGGTTCGATCGAAATTCCCGTATAATTATCGTATTTTGAAAACCAACAGTATACGTCGGCAACGTTGCACAAAAACTGCTGAACAAATCTATCATTATATGTTGGCATGGATGGAACAAATTTATGTAGAGCAACGACATATTCAATAAAATGTCAACGAAATTTTTCATTTCTGTTATCGGCATTTCCACTTCCGCCACCTTTTGGGCAGCAGCTCGTTCTTTCTTGAACTCATCAAATTTATGCGGGTTTTCCAGTTTCTCGATATAAGTCTTGTTCTTTTGAGCCTTACTCAGTTTCTCATAACCATAAAACATGTTTTTCAGGTTAGAAAATCATCATAGTTATAATATTTCATTATCGAGGAACAATGACTATTACGTTACATATTGTTTTTGGCTTTGAACATAGACGCAAATAGAAACAGTGCCGACTTTTTATTATATACGGAAAATTGACCAAAAGTATTGAAAGGAAATTAGGACTTTCTCTATTGTTAACGTGATAAGATGTTGCGTCAAAAGACTTTATCGGATTTTAGACTGTTCCGTTACATGAAAAAAGCGGTTGATTTCTTTTTGGTTGAAAATGCTGATAACATTTTTTCTCTCAAATATGTTGATCAGTTACTTTGTATGCACCTAATTCTAGTATGATTTTAAAAGAAGCCGGAATCTGCAAAATTTTAAATAGAAAAGAGATGTGAATTATTTTTTTACTTGAACAAATTCATTCTTCGTCTATCAGTGAATACAATGAAACGTTTGCGCATTACCGTACACACATTAGAGAAACCCAAGACATCTTGCCCAAGAAGACCGGTTTGTTTAATCGAGTATAGCGTCAAAACGCACCTGCTTTAACCGACGTATGTTACAGAACCAGTAGACAAACCAGCGACCTATGAAGAAAGCAAGCGACTAAGAAACCAATCGGTGCAGCTACCTTCCAAGTGTTAATGAACTTGGACCGCGTCGTCTCAACAAATGTAATTCAGTCAAGAAAGGCGCCGCTCCCTTCCCATATATTCCGATTCCTGACGGCGGTTATTTATCGCCGCATCGTCGGCGGCCGGAGAGACATTGGCGTTCTTGATCAGACAAGAAAACCGATGAAACTTCACTTTTTAATAGAAAGACGCCTCGAGTCTAACTAGGCCTGTGCTTAATATCGCCGGTTCCCCGGCGATCCGTGTCTATTCTTTGTTCCATCGAGTTATGTAAATGCGCCTTGCCGGTCGTGTATTGGGAGTTCAGTTCAAGGGCAACGTCCTCGCGCGAATGTCACCCGACGGTAATAATAACCTCATATTTTACATAACTGCATGACTATGCGGTTATTTACCGAAGTGTTCTACTTAGATTTCGGATATGGGTTTTATATGTATGAAAAAGAGGAAGCCTGGCGGAGGAAATGACTTTCATATTTGGTAAGAGATGGCGAAAGTAAAAATATAAAAAGTCCGCCCCGTGAAATAGAAACTGAAAATAATACGTTATTACAGAAAATTTACAGGAAAAATATTGGCAAACATTTTCTTCCTTTTACAGTAGGTGGCCATTGAATTAGAAACTTCTGCCCATGAAGATATTGGTTTTATTTGTCCATGCTGGAAAAGTGTCGGAAAAAGGGTAGTAATAAATATCTACCTACAGTTTGTGCGTTATAGCATGACGAGAGCTTCAGATGCGCGGTGGATATGCAAGACGGCTCAATTGAAATGTTACCAGTGAAGTAGTTACGAGTTATGTTTACCTACTGTATTTCGAAGAATGTGACATTATCTACGCATCTATTTTTATATTATTAATATTGACCTAAGTATTCTATAATGTTATTTATATATTGCAGATGATGCTTTAAATTAACATTAAATATGCATTAATATGCTTGTTGCTAAAAGATAGCACCAACAATTGCTGCAAATAAAGCTCTTCACGGTCAAGCTCGTGAAATTATGCATAATATTTTCAATTATCTTACAACAGAAAGCAATAAAAGTTTAAACGGAAATAAAAAACATTGTGTTTAGGCTACAGGTGTATCAATAAGACCCATGACAAGGATTGTGAACGAAGGCAATCAAGAAAAAGTTGGCTAAATCTAAGGCTTACGCTTTTACGCTCGAGCTGGTTTGGGTCAATTACGAAGTATTCACTTCAAAAATTATTATGTTCTAAATTACACTAATTTCTGTGTACATATATTTTCGAAGGTGTAGAATACGATTTTGACCTCAAAACCAGTGAAATTTGTGTCGTTTGAATGTTAAAGCGTACCATAGCGATTCGTCAAGAACCACTTTTCACTTTCTCATTGAATATTTCCTCAATGAACCGTCTCTCGTACCAGCAATTATTTTATCCCCAATCTGCACGAGAAGAGCCTTAATTTGATGTGTAATAAGTCGTACTTCCGACCATTTCGATTTTCTTCAAAATTTCAAGGGGTACCCCATTGAAAATTCAGAAAAAATTAATATGTTCTGAATTAGACGAAATTCTGTGTACAGATGTTTTCGAAGGTGTAGAATATGATTTTGCCCTCAAAACCGGTGAAATTTGTTTCGTTTGAATGTTAGAGCCTACCACAGCGATTCGCCCAGAACGACTTTTCACTTTCTCATTGAATATTTCCTCAATGAACCGTCTCTCGTACCCGCAATTATTTTATCCCCAATCTGCACGAGAAGAGCTTTAATTTGATGTGTAATAAGTCGTACTTCCGACCATTTCGATTTTCTTCGAAATTTCAAGGGGTACCCTTTGAAAATGCAGAAAAAATGAATATGTTCTAAATTAGACGAAATTCTGTGTACAGATGTTTTCGAAGGTGTAGAATACGATTTTGACCTCAAAACCAGTGAAATTTGTTTCGTTTGGGTGTTACAGCTTACCATAGCGATTCGCCCAGAACGACTTTTCACTTTCTCATTGAATATTTCCTCAATGAACCGTTTCTCGTACCCGCAATTATTTTATCCCCAATCTGCACGAGAAGAGCTTTAATTTGATGTGTAATAAGTCGTACTTCCGACCATTTCGATTTTCTTCGAAATTTCAAGGGGTACCCCTTTGAAAATGTAGAAAAAATTAATATGTTCTAAATTAGACGAAGTTCTGTGTACAGATGTTTTCGAAGGTGTGGAATACGATTTTAACGTCAAAACTCGTAAAATTTGCATCGTTTGGGTGTTAGAGCCTACCAGAGCGATTCGCCAAGAGCGATTTTTCACTTTCTCATTGAATATTTCCTCAATGAACCGTCTCTCGTACCCGCAATTATTTTATCCCCAATCTGCACGAGAAGAGCTTGAATTTGATGTGTAATAAGTCGTACTTCCGACCATTTCGATTTTCTTCGAAATTTCAAGGGGTACCCCTTTGAAAAATCAGAAAAAATGAATATGTTCTAAATTAGACGAAGTTCTGTGTACAGATGTTTTCGAAGGCGTAGAATACGATTTTGACCTCAAAACCAGTGAAATTTGTTTCGTTTGGGTGTTACAGCGTACCATAGCGATTCGTCCAGAACGACTTTTCACTTTCTCATTGAATATTTCCTCAATGAACCGTCTCTCGTACCCGCAATTATTTTATCCCCAATCTGCACGAGAAGAGCTTTAATTTGATGTGTAATAAGTCGTACTTCCGACCATTTCGATTTTCTCCGAATACACATTAATTGTATTTCTTACTTGGAGGTCATGGCGTTTATTCGTGCATGTGGAGAGCAAGGCTTTTGCCAGAATGTCTCCCAATCTTTAAGTCTGGCACTGCATTGGGCGATTATCATTCAGAAATGACGGGACAAATTACGAAAAATTAAGTCCAAATCTACTTCCCGAGTTTATTGTGGTAGTAGGCAATGCGCCATACCATAATGTTCAAATTAATCGTCCAGCAAACAGCACTTCTCAAAAGGAGAAAATGATATCATAAATGACAGAAAAATACATACGATTTACACCCACAATGCTGAAACCACAGCTTTACGTCATCATGAAAAGTCACAAAAAACCACGTACAGTACAAATTTGATAGAATTTTTCAAGAAACGGACCACACTATTTTAAGGCTTCCGCCATATCATCCGAATTTAAATTTCGCCGTACTAATATAGGCAACAATAAAACAAAAAGTGCGAAAACGGAATACTACATTTGAAATAAAGGATACGTGGAAATTAGCCGAAGGATTTAATGCAGTCACGGCTGACGACAAAAAAATGTGCAAACACAATACATGGAAACTGAATATATAATTGACATCAGAACCGAACAAATAATAATTAATTTAAATGAAGATTCTAGTGAAGACGACTTCCATTTTAGTGACGATGAGGAAGATGAAGATTTGTAAAATGATGTCAATTTTTTTAGCATTGATTGTTAATACACTTTATTTTATAGTCGCCTTTCATTGTGCTGAAATAATTTAAAAAATAAGTCGAGCTTTCGAATTTTCGCCATCCTACAACGCGTGACTTGTACTAAATGACAAATTACGTTTATTAAGAGAAAATTCATTTATCTTTTCTTTCGCAAAACAAAGAAATGTCTAAAAACTAAGACGTAGTTATTCTCCCTCTTATTTTTGTTTAACGTTAGAGATAATAATTTAAAGAAATACGGGGATAACCCACGAAAGGATATAAACAAAAATAGAATATGGTAAAACATCAATATACAATAACATAAAATATTCGCATTGTGACTATTGTTTTTGTAAAATGTTGTGCAAGTAGCGGTGGTATCAAACAGCACTATCAAAAATAAGAAGGTGAAAAATCCCGTTTTCGATCTCCTTCAAAGACTTCGTTTTGTTGCTAAATAAGAATAATACAACTTTACGGCTCAAGAGAAATGTTTTTTACAATTACGTATAGGACTTATCCATCATCCATTCAACGTAGTCACTAACGCACCAATCGTTTAATGACATCAGCACTGATATTTTTCACTTCTCAAAACAAACCGACAAAAATTCATGTTTTCATTGGCTGTCGTTCAAATATAGTAACTCGGATTTAGCAGGCTTACAAAAATATACGCACAAAAGCTGAACTAATTCTAACATTTTATCTCAAATTCTTTCAGGGATCATAAATTTATTTGGACATAGGTACTAGCAGATAATAAAAATTTGAACCACGGGAATCTTTTAAATATATACGAGGATCCCTATTTCCATAAATTTGTTTCAACGACGATAAACTTCCTTTATCTGTGAATCTGGGGGAATTTGCTTTGAATTATTGGGCATATTTTCTATTCGTTACTTTATGAGATGGCTTTACAGATATGACCAACTAATAATATGAATGAGAGCATATTTGCCTGTTTAGCATAACATAATTCAAATCAGGTAGGAAACTAAATATAACTGATATTCAGATTATTATGAAATTTTTTTCATTTCTTTCGTGATAACTTAACGAACTAGGTGAAACTAATATACAAATTCCGTGCATATCTAAGTAAGAATATATGGGAGTAAAGATCTGTACGTCAGTTACTTAGAACGACGCAGAATACGATTTTGCTCTAAAATCATACAGATCCTTACAGACGTGCAGAGAATTAGGGTGTAACTTTTGTGTCACAAATATCACACTCACCTCTTCCAAATTGGGGACGACGTCGTTAACGATGCTGCAGATGGTCTCCAGATCCGAGGATAAGGTCAACATCCTGGAAATTGAGAAAAATCAGAAAAGCTCTCGCCTGGTATACCAGCTACAATACGGATTATACAGTTACGTATTAACAAGGGGTTAGGAGAGGAGAGAGTGTTGCGTACAAATGTTATACAACCGTGGATGTATACATCGTCTTTCGACAGGTCTTTGTCGCCACTGCGTATTAGAAGCTTAATCGAAGGAAGCAAAAGGTGATGTCTTTCGTGTTTATATGGAGGGCAGAAGCGGACGATGGCACACAAACACTGCGTAGTAGGATATTTCAAAAGGGCAGGAGATGCAGATGTGAGTAAGTTCAGATACTTTTTTATGCCAAAAATAATTTAAAATTTGTACAAAACAAAAAAAAATTTCGTAAAAATAACACTGCACAAACACACAAAATGGATTTTTTTTTAGTAGCGCAACTTATCCTAACTACACAATCATTCTTGATGTGTTTGTGAGTAGTTGAGGTTAATAGTGCGCAAATGGGCGACGTTAAGAAGGAATTCGTGTGAACCCTATAATAAAATGTTATTCATTGCCTTTATGTAAATAGCAACTTTTCACATCCTAAAGGCAAAGCAATATAATCGCAAGAAATGGTGTGTTATTCATAAGAGACTCCTTGTTTCAGCGCTAAGTTGTTATTTATTATTGCGAGATATTATTTCGTTTTGTTTTTTGATTTTTCGTCTCTATTTAGTTTGTCTAACGCCATCTTGCTGAGAATCCGGCTATAGGTTGCACCGTAAATTGCACAATTTTGATCAATGTATGAAATAAGTATTTGTCTCTCTCTCTCTCTGTGACTAATGACATTTAATTCGGAATTTATTGAGCTAAATCAATCGGGTATATTACATTTTCCAAAGAAATCAAACTGTCATTATTGATAAAACTATAAGTAAACTATCGAGTAAAAACGTGTATGTTATGCTACAATTGAAAATATACCGAGCTGATTGCAAAAGTTTTTATTAAGGTGTTGTAAGTCGTATACAAGTTCGCAATTAACATATTCTGTCTCTTTTTAAGACATCTATTACTATAAACATTATGCCGCCATTACAGTAGAGTGTTTATATTGAAGGAATTTCTTCAATTAAGTGATTCTAACTGTTTCTTATTAGCTTAGTGAGCAAGTAGTTGCAGTCTGGCAAAAAAGTCGGTAAATATTTGAATGACACGAAAACAACTGGATGAAATAGTAAAACAGGCTACACCGAACAGATTTGATTTAATATACATTGAATATTTATTAGTGTTAAAGGCAAAGTAAGACATTGTCCAGTTTTGGCTGATAATAGCTTTTAATAAGTTTCCAAACATGAACATTTCTGTTTACTTATTCTATAATCTTATATGTGGATAGTTTTTCTACCAATACTAGGTCAATTAAACAACAATGATTGAATCAATAGTTATATTTTTAGAACGTTCACAAACGTTTTCGGAACCACTATTTTACAATCAAACTATTGTTATATGTTTTGGTTGTAGGATAAAAATGTACTCTTAAAAGCTTTGTTGTTAGTTAATATTTCAATGACAAATTTTCGTATTGCAATAAGCCCGAATTATTAAATCAATAAAAAAGATTCTTTCAAATAGAGATAAATCTATCCAAAAATAGAAATTTATTGGTATAATACACAAAATGAAGTCAAACTGTAGCATAAATACACGTATTTATAAATTTCATCTTGGATTAATAAAAAAGGTGTACACTAAATACACAAGAGAACAGAGTAAAATGTAATTAATTATTGTTATACGCAATAACGTCAAACTACGTTCAGAGTGGGACTTAAAGCAGGTGCAACCAGGGCCGGTGTGAGCACAACAAAAAGAATAGTTTGAGAGAATGATTAATTTTACCGTTCAGGGCCCGGGCAATCAGGGACTGTAATCGAGGCTTTGTACTGTGATGGTCAACCATAACGATGATGTCAATCAAGGCACAACATTGGTGATTTGGTTGGTGGGCAGTCGGTGATGGGTCAGATGTGTTTCGACAATCGACAATCGAATGGGCCGGGGGCGGGCCGGGCCGGGGACAGAAGACAAGCAAAGTTAACATTTTTTGCATACTATATTGTCTCTGCAATCTTAAAAGTAAAAGCTTTTCGTTTTCGTTTTCTTTTAAATTAAAGATTAACTCGAGGGGCGTGTGTCTCGGGCACGGTGGAACAGGCGATTAAGCCTGCTGGTCCTATATCGCCTATTTCTACCTACGCTAATAAAGAGGAGATTAGAAAGTCAACTATGAGTATGGACATCGTGTGGCTAATATCGGCAGCAAGGTATTGGTTTCCTACAAATTTTAAAAATTAAAAATTACAAATAACAAAATTTAGACAAAAACAAAATTAAATAACAAGGTAGAAAGCAGAACATTTTTGGATGTCTTATAATGCGGTGTATATTCAGTAAATTTTGAAACATCGAAGGAGTAAATATTCTATTTTTCTATTCGAACAGCATCATCATCAACACTATCGCACTACAATTTGCAGGTACATATCCCGCCTACCTCGTAGATTATGGTTTTAAACAGTGTTACACGAATTTTATATGATCCCAAGAAACTATTAAAGCACTGTGACCACTTCAATGTGGTTATTCCTTAAAGACAAACATCCAATTCCTATAGGCTCTTAGCTTTGCTGTCATTCTTCAATATAAAACTACAGCTAACGCTCGATAACGTAAATACCCGATATTGGAAACATTGTGCTAATGTGAACACAAAATTTGCAGTATAGGATTAGACGGAACGCTCGATAACGTAAAAGTATTGTAAGTTCGATAGCTCGACAACGTAAACAGCACATATTTCCCATCGTCTACGAATAACTTCGAGCGTTACAAATTACCTATGAAAAGCCCAGTTTGATGAAACCGCGAGTTATCCAATTATGTAGGGAGTCCCCGATTTATGTAGCATATATCCTTATTTGAACTTAATTGTATACATTCCCGGGATAACTCATTGCTATAGCAAACACAGATGCTCTTAATTGCGTATATATACATATGTAGTTCTGATTTTGCAAAAGTAGTCTTAATTACAACTTTGTTGGCTGAGGTTCGTTCTTTAATGTACGATTATAAAACGCTATTTTGATTTATTGTTATCCTTAGTGTTGTTCGAATATTTTTTGTATTTTATTTTGGCGTATTAACCTTCCTATACTCACGTCAAAATGAAAGACGTATACTATACTATATAAATCGGTCTCACAGACCGTATGCCTGAAGTATAGGAAGGTTAAAGATTTCTTTTAATAATTTGCTTGTTAATAATCACCTTCGCTAATGTAAACATTTCGATAATGTGAAACACCTTTGGTCTGAATTAGTTTACGTTATCGAGCGTCTGCTGTATTTTTTAATTTGTATGGTAATATTGTTCATACTACAAAAGACAAGAAGTTCCAAGCAGACGACTCCCATCAATTACTCTATGCCCCGGTGCCAGTGTTCAAGAATGCACGCGAGTAGCTCAATTTCCCGCTTACTCTGTACAAACAGGGAAATAGGGGAGCTGTTCGCTGTGTACGTGTCTAGAACCGGATATCTTTAGTTACTACGAAGGAGAGAAGCAATTTCGGACTGGAATTCGTCATTTGAGTTCTTATAATTTGATGAACGTCAAGGGCAATGTCTGAATGATTTGTAATCATCTCATTCTGGTCAAATACAAAAGCAATTTCATTAAATGCGTAATACTCATTTCTTCTTCTTTTTCTTTTTCTTAAGGCTTTGGTTTATCGTCCATAGCACTCAAGTATGTCTTCTTATCATGCTCGTTGGATATTTACTCTATCAGGTTGGTATCCTCAACGAAACCTATATCTTCGTAATAGCAATTTTTTCCACTTCTTGTTTGCAGTTAAGAATTTAAGTTTCACATTGCTCAGCCCCTGTCACTTACAGAGGACATGCTGTGACGTTTCCTCTTCCTTACAACATCGCATCCAGATAAGATTTTCCACTATGATTTGGAGATTCTCAAGACGGTAAGGTCAATAAGTACATTGCTTTCCCAATTTGGTTCCTTCTCATTTTCAGCAATTCTCGTTTTCATCGTCATCTGCCATAGTCCTTGGCGAGGTTCTTCGACTGTTTAATATGCTGCACCTCCACCGAAGTAATCATCTAAGCCCTTACAGTTTGACAAAAGTAGATAGGTTGAGACCCTAACAGCTTCCCCTTTACCCATTTTTTTGTCAAAAGAGTCGCCTCTTCATTTCCTTGTATGCAACGGTACTCCGATATCCACCAAAGATTCACCTTTATTGTCTTCTGCGAAGGACGCCAATATATCACTTTCTTTTTCATCCTTGATTAGTCCTTAGTAGTACTATTTGCAGGTTCTGAATTGCTATGGGAGTTGCTTGACTACCTTTGTGGTCTGGCTCCATTTGTGCAAGGAGATTTGATATCTAGTTATAGCAGTAATCTTGGTCTGTAATACAATCGCGTGAGTTCCGGGGTTCATGCTAATGCTTTCTCCTCACCTTAAGACATTCCAGTTCAGGTATCACTCTTGATATATTCAAACAAAATTTCAAAGCGAAACGAACAAAAATGATCCAGACATTTTTAAAAAGATCGAGCTTAAAAGTTCCCTCCGTAATAATGTTCTAGATAAAACCTAAACGTAATAATTTTTTGATTTCAACGTTACAAACGCAGATAACGGCATACGAACACTCCATAAATAAAATCTTTAAAAAGGAAAGAAATGTAAATATCTATGTAAATTCTCAATCACCATTCACAGTTTCACACCATTTTCGTAGCCAACAATTCGATTGGTGTATCTATCAACAATTTTGATGAAAACTATTTGTTGTTTCTTGTAGAGAAGATTGGGAATGGAATATTTCCTTCCCATCTGAAATTTCTAGCGCCTTTACTAGCGAATGGATCAGATCGATTACAATGCACGATCTAACAATTTTCTTTAAATAGAATACTCGCTCTCTCAAAACCGTCAATTAATCAATAACATTACACAATACGGACACCAAAAATGTCTTGCTCAAAGGAGGGCTGAAATCGAAAATAAATTACTTAACTTAACAAAACTAAAAGACATAAAAAAAAATTAAACAGTAACACTAAACAATACAGTGGCTGTGGCAACGAAGTAAATTAATAAAATTAGAATAGTCACGGATCCTAAAAGACTCATATCTCGATTTTGTGAAACAACATCAAAAGCGCAAATGTGCCTTAGAACCAGTGAAAACTACAAATGCATATAAACGTTACAAATAATAAAACCAACCACCGGCATCCACAAACGTGGCAATACAAATTACAAACACCGTCCACTTCACTATTATCGATTATTATTAAAAAAATTAATTCGATTACTAGTGTAAATATTAGCGCTAAATTAGCTGCTGTGACTGTCAATGTTATAGTGTTACAGGAAAGAATGTAAGTCTCGTGTGTGCTAAGCAAAGTCCATGGAACGATTTCTAACGCGTCGTTAATTACATCAAAAACAAATATTATCTTTAGAAAAAAATTGATTTTTTTTGAAAGGTGGACGCTCGTTTCTGTTGCGACTCAACGATTTCGTAACAATGCGCCCAACCTCCAAAAACTTACGAACTTTTCTCTACATGCCTTGCCATGCGGACTACTGACCTGACTCCTCAGTTTGGTGATATTTTGGCCTCCTTTGCCAATAATGGATCCTGCGACCTAAAAAAACATTTATTTGTAGTACATTCTTATGGTTTCATACATTATTCATGGCATGGGAGGATAATTTGCATAGAATTTAGGATTGCGCAATCTGAAAAAAAAAGAGAAAGAAAGAGAAACAAACGGATGCGTACAACATATTAATTGGACGTCATCCGTGTAGGCAAATCACCACAAAAATTCGTTCATTGTTTATTATTCCTATTGTTCATAGAAATAACCGTAAGCAATTCATATGGTCATCATCGAAACGTAACTCAACGAATATATCTGACGTTCGAGTGTGGATCTTTTACAGGTTGGCGCATTTCTTACAAGTCTATTCATCATCCTTTGTCTCCATCATTTGTCTTTTAGATTATTGGCGCTGATTTTAGTATCTACACGAGGTGCACGCCGCCAATTAATTGCAGCTTATTCGAGCTGAATTTCCTAATATGTTAATTGTAAATAGCATTTGGCTAATTAAAGCGACGAAATGGTAATTTCAATACGACAGTGGCGGTTCCCTCGCATGTGTATATACATGCTAATTAAGCTAAGAGGTTTACTAGAGCATAGACTGCCAACTACTTGCAAGTACCCACAAAATACATGCACCGGGGCTGAACAGACAGACAAACAATGACAAGGGGATTAATAAATGTGGCCAACCTAATTGCAATAATGTACAGATAATTTCGAATTTGGAGATACGTTTTCGAATCATATAATCCGACAATTCGCCAACAGAAAGGTGGTGCAAAAATAACTTGTAAATAGTGATGTATAAGAATCAATCAAATCCGACCTGAAGAAGCTGGCCTTGTTAAGAGTGAAGCACATGTCCTATATTAATTAATAATTATGTTTCGTTCATATTTTTCAAGATTTTGTAAATTTCCATAAAAGGACACTAGAATCCCATGATTGGCATCAATTGCGGCGAACATTTTTCAACCCACTCGTAATAAATGTAAACATTCGACTTCATCTGCAGTAATTATCCGGTTTCCTAATAAGGTGGTGGGCATTTCCTGCGTAAATTTCCAACTATTCATTTCACAATATAATTCATCATCAGGTTTACCTCGATTAGTACTGCACTACGTTAATTAGTACTGAAATGATTTAATCTCATCATTATGTAGGAATAAAGATGTTCGTGGCTGGAATATCTCTCTATGAAATCAGATAGACTGTATATATATCCACCAGTATAAATACCTCCAGACAGAAGTTAAAAACTCAGTTGAGGCCTTTCCGTTGTTCTAATTTTATCAATTCGGAAATTCCTTTTTTGCTTTGCGTGACTTGAACGACTTCGACAAACAACCTCTGCGCATCACTGCTTCGTGTTATTGTGCCATTCCTGAGGACAATCTACGGATTTGTAAACGGTAGATTGTCTGTTTATTCCAAGTAGCATCTATTTTTATAAAAAGAAGGAAAATACTACTGGTATGAGGACATATCTTTTCGGCCTCGTTTAGTTTAGTTTTTCTTTTTAATCCCCCGTTTTTACATATCGCCGGATCTATAGAGAATTATTTAAAAATGAACAAACAGAGATTATATTTGTCATCATCGCTTCGATTCTGTTGTTGACTGTTGACGGGGAAAATCGAGGTAATCGCATTGAAATAATTCATCACCGTTTCGACAAATCCTCGCCGATATAAATTCGTAATGTTCATATTTTAATTAACATTCTACTGACACCCGTTCAACATGCACGTAGTAGTATTCGTACCTGGGATAACGCGAATGCGAAAAATAGCTTCCTGAAAATAATTAACGCGATTCAGTTCCGAAATGGGGGATAATTGTATTTCAAAACTTGCCGTCAAAGCTCCGGTTATTAAATTTACATACCAAATTCGAGGATGCGGCGGCAACGTTGAAATTTCCCACGTAAAATTTTCAATGTTATTTTTCCGTATCAAAAATTATCAAACAATAATAAACTTTACGTTTAGGACGAGTTTTCCGAATTTATTAAACAACTTCCTGACAAAGCCCACGTGGAATTGATCCACATTTAATACGGGTGCGTGCAGCAGAAAGTAATAGGAGTACGTAAGGCTAAACAAGATGGTATAGTATACGGGAGGTAGCATGGATGGTTATTAAAAGCAACATAGACGAATTGTATTAATTAAAGAAATATTTCGTACAGAGCAAAATAAACTTGTGGTGTAGAATGAACTGGGATAAAATTGCTCTTACTGTTACTAGGTACCCCAATCTGGATACCTCTAACTAAGACGGCTTCAAAAGTGAACATTATGCGCTGTTAAGTGGTTAGTTAGAAATCTTTCTTTTTTGACACCTTCACTCCCATAAGACGATGATCTTCCTTAAGGTCACTCCGTTACTTGGTAAGTCAATTCTCGTCACCAGTTTATGTTAAAGCAAACTCATTTCCAATTGAGGTCGTACTTCAAGCAGGGATACGAGAACTTTTGCCATATTTTACGGTTTCTTCAACATGGTTAATATTATCTACTGCAAGTTACGACAAGCAACGAGGGGGAACTTCAAAAACGAAAAGGCGAACAGGCTGTTTACGAGAAAGTTCGTTTCTTTGGCACGTATGGAATTACTGTTCCTTATCCGCCAAATTTGTCGTACTTTCGACTTTATATTCTCGATAAATTTTAATCTTCAATGTTAATGAATTTATTTTTAGAGCGAAGCTTTTTAGGCGAAGTTCTGCGGCGAGAGTTAACTGGGAAAAAGTGAGACGCTTGAAATCGTCACTAGACGCTTTTATTTTTCATTATTTTCTTTCATTATTTCTTTCTCACATACACATACTCATCGCAGGAGCAACTATGAAATGCGCCGTATTTGCGTCTCGTCTCATCAGATGGCGCTCTTATGATTCGGACTCGAATTTACTTCAAATTCAAATTCAACTTATTTACCATCGGTTTCGAAATGAACTACTTTTTCTTTATACATTGTTTATTCAATTATAGAATTTTACCTTTTATTCAAATAAGCATCAAACGCGTAAAGAGCTTCGCTCTTGTCAGGTGTCCCAAGTCACTTTCACTTATATGAATTGTGAAACATAAATGTGCCCTTGTTCTCGCCCACTTTACACATTCTTCTTCAGTCAAAACCAATCATAGTTCAAAATTTGCTTCTTCTTCTGTTAAGACCCACGCTTTTTAGTGCTCGTTGAACTCTAAACAGTATAACACTGTTATAACGGACTCTGTTATAGTATACATTCGGTTATAGTGTACTAGTAGTATTAGTCCCTTCCTATTTCCATTTATATGTAGCGTTTCCTTTGTATCGAACCACGTTCATTCCGTGCCTTTTCTTCTGGTCTGAGTTATATTACAGTAGACCAGGTATGGGCAACCTCCGGCCCGCGGGCCACATGCGGCCTCGAGTAAGATTTGCCCGACCCGCTACTGAATTCTTTCGTTGCGTATTAGCACGGCCCGTCTAAACTTCATTCATAATGAATCATAAGGATACCACAAAAATGTATATTTTTCAAGATTACTCGCAGCATAAAACTTCTACAAAAAAGGTTGCCCATGGCTGCAGTAGGCATTTCGATAATTAAAATGCAATTATTTGATTAAATTATTTCTTCAACAGTTACTTTTCGAGCGGATCCTAATTGATACTTTCAATGGAGCAGATGATTTTGAATGTTGCCATTTTAAGTCACTAACATCCCGCGCTGATTGTGATAGTTATGACACCAGGTATTCTACACTCATAAAGCTTTCTTCGTTGGACACACACGTAAATATATCGTATCCGTAACTAGCCAGCTACATAAAACGAAACATTTTCGAAGGACTGGGTAGAGAGTACTACAACGGACTATGTTATTGTTTAACCAAAGAGGGAGGCGTTTTCGAATCTTTCATAGAATAAGATTTCGATGTTGCAGCTTAGAACCTTAATTTTTTTGTACATAATTATTACGTCTATTTTTTGGGCACTTTAAAATTTCCTTCAAATTTTCATTCAAAAATTAATAAAGAATCAACCCTAATTTCTACCTTAATTAGTCAGATATAATTCCAAATTCTTTAAGGTGACTTTTGACTTTGACTCCCTAATACATTCCCCATCATGTGTCGGTAGCCAGTTATTAATACGGTGTGGATAATCATTTTCGTGCCACCAGAAGAAAAAAGATAAATGGTATATATACCATCATCTTTTCCTTTATTCTTCTTTTTTATACCGTTAAGTATCGAGGGAATATCAGCGTGTACTTTAATCCAGATCTATCAGATATAACTTTAGGTCTGTGAAGTTGGCACCGTCAAATTTAAAAAACCCTTGAGAATGACATATTTGTTTGACCATTTTTGACCATATTCGACCACAAAATAGTTTTATTTCACAACACTTCATTATCGAGAAAAACAATTTTTTCAAAAAACATTTGTAAACAAAAATATTCGATGATAAAATATCCTTCGCGTAGCAAATCTTTTTCAATAAATAAATCATTTCTGTTACTCTTACCTAAAAATTCATGATTGTCTAAACGGTTTTGACTAACAATCTGAAAATATCCATTTTGGCACACAATTTTTATGAATAATAAATAATGTTTATTGAACTTTATCAAAATTCTAAGCAGTGGTCAAACGTAGTCAAACGATTTGCTACACGCGAGGGAATTTTATCATCGGTTATTGATGTTTGAAAAAAGATGTTCCTAAAAAAACTTTTTCTCAATAATGAAGGGTGGTCAAACAAAACTATTTTGCGGTCAAAAAATGGTCAAACAAATATGTCATTTCCAGGGATTTTTTTGCGGTGCCCAACTTCACAGACCTGCTAACTGTACTTGAAAGCGCATAGATTTTCAATTGATCTTCTGATGCAGTAATTAGAACCACCCGCCAAATTTATTCCCTTTAATGTCACTTGCAATTCATGTCTTCTTTCGCGAAACTCGTTATTCTAAAGCAATTCGAATTCCTCAATCTTAAAAACACACCTGAAACAAATTTTAACGAGCAAGACGTCGAAGATTTCACCTTTGAAAAGGAATACGAAAAATTTCGGAAGTTTCAATAAAAGTTCGCTTATATTTTACTTCCTTACATCGAACAATCCGTAAATGCGAAAATAATAAATAAACGTAATAACGAGCCCTTCATTCCTATTCATTTCCAACTTATGCACGCCGTATTCAAATAATTATCTCCTTAAAGCGTACTTTTTCAACATCCAACCTTTCCGAAGCAATATTCATAAATTATAACCGCACTGTATAATTAGCATTATATTAGACAACGTCAGCGGGCCGCGCTCTCCTCGTAATGATCAAATGTTTCATTCATGAGCTTCTCTGGGCTGCCGCGTTGTTCCATCAAATTTTCAGTCGACTTCCAAAATTATAATTATGTTCCGCCTCGCCGTATTAAAACAGATGATTCGAATTCAGGAGCGAGAAAATTGTTTCGGAGGCGAATCGTTTCCTTTAAAATCGATAACGGATATCTCTTGAAAATTGGTAGCGAAATAACCGCCCGAGAAGATTCGAAACGAAAGCAAAAACTACTTCCGGATGGATACCCAACAATCTCAATTAAAGTAACCTCCTTCAGACCGTAATTTTAAATTTAGTTTAGATTCTGCTAGGTGTAGTCCTGGATGAATACCTATTGGCAGTAACATCTTGCGGTTTCTGATGAGTGCCAATCATTGTTAACAATAACAGCAACTCATTCTAAATTCTGATGACTGTAGTTTGCCAGAGATCCCTATGAATGGCTCCGGTAATCTCTTCAGATTCTGAGCGCAGTTAGTTGAGTGTTTCGTCAAGAATATCGTTGCTTCTCCTGAAGAAGGTGCCAAGATGCACAACTAAACGAAAACATTAACTGTATCTAGTAGAATCCGAGGAATTTTACCACATGATTGTTAATATTCGCAAAAGAACTGCGTCAAATTGAACAAACACTAGCAAAATCAGATCGGGATAAATTTTATTACCTTGCTGGGAATCAGAAGACGCAGTTCTTCATCTCCACGTCTGGTTTTCTTCTGTGGAGCTCCCATATCTCCGTCGGCTTCGCGTTTCATGTTTAACTGTAAAGAAAAAGGATCGAAATAAATTTCCGTTCATCATATGCAAATTAATGAAGAAATAAGTATGTAAATTCGACTATAATACACGTGTTTTAAGTATGAAAGTTGAAGTGAGTTCCACTCAAGGTAAGGTAATATGTACATAAAAATTCGCATATTAACAAACGTGCAAGTCAGAAAACTAAACGTCTTCTAGAAGCAGAAAAAGTACACCAAAAGCTTTTAAGCTTGTTGACGTTGTATTCCGACTTGGTTGATACTACTTTAAACTTTAAAATGTGTAAGTAATGACGGCGAAATTTGTGCCATCAATCGCGTTTTTTCTTACATATTAATTTATTTGTTTTGGAGATTTCAATTTTACCGAACTACTGTAACCTGGACTATCAATGTTTATACAGTGGAATACATTAAGCGTCATTTCTAGACGATTATAATGGAAAATGTATTTTCTAATCATGCACGTAATTTCGGTACGTCCATAGGTAACAAATCCAGAAGTAACAACTTTTCAGTCAACTACATACCATTAGACGCCCAATGTTTCAAAGTGCAAGAAACAACGAGTACCACAAATTCTTCACCTTCTTGGAGCACTGGTTATGATGTCTTTAGAAACTAAATTTCAGTAACTAAGAAGGTACATAGCGACCTAGAGACACGTAGGCACTCAAGTATAAAATCAAAATAGACCAAATACATTTTATTACCCTACGGGTGTTAGCTTCTTATTTTAACTACAGCCAGAGACGTTTAATGGGAGAAACAAATGTAACTAGAAATAAAATTATTATTTATTATAAAAAGCGTCGATTAAAGAGAGAAAAGTAGTGTAAGCATTCAGACACATACACATAACACTTATACATTACAAGAATTTATAAAAAAAAAGACGGGATATGAATAACCTAGGCTACATCGACATTCAATAAAGGTTTATATAACAACGATATGCCTGGATCAACTGGAATCAAGAAGAATTAATGTTTTCGCTTCTTGGACAACGGAGAAATAAAGCAGTGTACCCCTGGTTTCCAAAAACAAATAAAAAGGTTTGTTTGGTTAACGACGAAGAAAATGGACAAAGATAGATAAGTCAACAAATAGGTCTATAAATATATTTCGAATAAAAGGGTGAAACAAGAAGTACCAGTGAATAAAAAAACCTCGCCACATCGGAGAACGAAAAATTTATAAAAGGGAAGAATCCGTAGAAAACAGAACCAAACAGAAAAAAAAAGTTAAGAGAGGGAAGAATCCATAGAAAAAGAGCTACATCAAGAAAAGAAGCTAAGAGAGGAGACATAGGAAAATCCATCATCGAATAAAAGAAATTACACTCACACACACACAACACTAGGTAATTATCTTGATTTTATGTTAAATATTTGTCAAAATTTATAAATATAATTTGTTGCAATTTATGCTTTTTATATCATTAATTAAGAGCTAGGCCGGTACAATTTTTGTTTAAGAAATTAACTAAATTCTCAGTACAATATACAAGTACTTGACCACTGAATGAAAACAAAAGAAAGGAAGAAACAAGAAGAAAATCGACATGCGAATGAGAGAATATTTAGAAAATCGCCGATACCAAAAGACAATGGCAAAGAATGAAGACGCAAATAGTTAACACCAGAATGACAAATAATGAATGCGTTATAATAGTAATAATGTTTATCGACCTTGTAGAACATTACAAAGCAATCATCAAAGAAAACAACTAAAGAAATTAGAGAAAGAAAATTCATTTAAACTATAAGGTTCTATATTTAATAATAAATCACAGAGGTTTAATGAAAACCTGGAGGACGGTACTGAAGAACATCATCCTAGGAAGAAGAGAGAAATAGAAGCTATACATGACTGGCACACGAACTGGAGAAAACATAGAAAAAAAACAACTGCTAACACATCAGCAAAACAAGTTTTATGACCACATTTAGCTTCTGTTAGCACAAATAAGGGGAAAAGCAAATCCCAAAAGATGCAGCACCGATGCTCCTACAAGACAAAAAAGAATGCACGAATTATATGGCCGTAATTACAACTAAAATTTTCACTACCTTAAATGAAGGTATATCGAAAATGTTCTAGCAGACTGCAAAAACAACTTCGGATCAGATCAACAATCGATGTTATAAATACCATAGAATAAATATGAAAAAGTTGTGGAATATAACAGGGAATCAGGAGCTATTTTTAATGAATTCAGGAAACGTTTCTGAAAAGACCTGGTAGGTAGAGAAATAATGATGAAGGAACTGGAAGATCAAAAAAAACTAAAATTTTATAATGCTTGAAGGATGGCGAAACCTTCAAGCATTATAAAATTTTAGTTTTTTTCTTATAATTCTAATGAACTGGAAGACGATGGTCCCCCTGAATATCCATATTATTTGGTAATCGCAAACTAATATTTTAAATTTTGTGTTTCTACTCACTTTTCACTAATTACAGTCCGACAGAAGTTGATAGGTAATCGCACACAAAGCAGATACAAAAAGTACCATTAACTTGTGATAAATCTCAATATAAATGAAACAACAGACAGTTTAGTAGATCAATAAAAACTAAATAGATTTAGATTCCAATCTTTTAATATGCTTAGTAATAAGAAAAACTGCCATGGTCCAACTTAAACACTTAAAGTTGAAACTACAAAAATTATGACGTCCGAACTATGGTCTGAACTAGAGCCATAAAGGAGAAGTGTTACTTCTTGATTTACTTTCCATTCGATGAAAATTTCATTTTTGTAGAAAATACATTTAGACGGTTTGAAGTGGCAAAGTCTCTAAACGAATATAACGTTATTGAACATTGTAATTGCCAATTGGCAAATAATACAAAGGTCAGAGATACAACGATGAGATTATTTAACTTTAACCTTTTATGATCGGCAACTCTGATGACGGTATCAACTCGACGAAGCAGGAAAATAATTAACGTAATTTCTGCGTGAATACATATAGTCGCGGCCATAAAAGATAGGCAGAGTAAGATTTTTTAGATTGGTATAAAACTACGCAATAAAAACTAAAATAAAACGCATATAGATGTAAATATACTTATTTTATTAATGAAAATTAATATTTAATTGTGCCTCCTTTGGCACGAATGACTAATTTAATTCTATTAGGCATAGTGGACACGAGCTTTAAACATGTTTCTGCCCAATTGCAGTCCATTCGCGATATATCGCCTCTTTTGGTGGCTTTGTTGTTAAATAGGAATGGGTACGGATCTTTTCTTTTAAAATATGCCAAAGATTTTCAATTGGCGAAAGGACCGGTGACTGAGGCGATCAATCTATGCAGCTAACACCATTGTTGCTAAACCACTTGTTAACTTGGCGTGCTTTGGGGCAAGGCGTGTTGTCTTGTTGGAAATAAAAGTCTTCCCCAATATCCTCAAACAATTTGACGATAGGTGGTTCCAACACCTCCTCTAGCATGTCAATATAGCGAACATTGTTCATGCGTCCCTCAGCAATATGCACTTCTCCAACTCCCTGGGCAGACATGCAGCCCCAAATCATCACGCTACCTCCGCCATGTTTAACCGTAGGAGTAATGCATTCAGGTATAAATGCTTCTCCTACCTTCCTACACCCATAACGTGTTCCAGAATGACTGGTCATCTATAATATGTCAGCAAAAGTATTGCATTTCAATTTATTTTTCCTATAAGACAGAAATAAACTATAGCATGCTCTTTTGCATTTATTAGATAGATAAAGGGTTATATAAAGTAACCTCTACATTTGATTCGTCCGACCAAATTATTTTCGCCCAGTCCTCGATGCTCCAATTTTTATGTTTTCTGGCCCATGCAAGATGCTGCGCCTTGTGTTGCTGAGTTAACAGCGTTTTGTGCCGCGGTTTCTGCCCATGTAAATTAACTGACACTTGTCGTCTTCTAAGCGTACATATCGAAACATTGGTGTTATGGCCCTCTCTTAGTTCCGCAGAAATTTCTTTTGCCAATTTTCTTCGATTTTGAAAAGCAATTCGCTCAATCAACCGATATTCTCGAGCGGTCGTTTTACATTTTTGTCCTGGTCTGGGTAAAATCAAGTAGGAACGAGTCGCCTTGTAGCGTTTAATAACATTTTGCACAGCACATCGCGAACATCGTACCTTTTTCGCAATTTGTACTTGCGCTCTCCGTGCAACCGAATTATTTGCCCACGTACCGGTTCTGCAACTGCGGTTTTTTCACCATAATTTGATATAATAATACAATACTTATCACTACACAAAATGCTATATACAACTATAGATTTAACTTCTTGCCGCAAACATTACACTCCCACGGGTTGCATACAACTATTTTAGAATATACGGAATAATCACGCATGCACCTACTTCAATCCATATTTCTTAGATATCGCTCTTAAAATTGTAATAAAAAATCACTACAAAACAATTTCTCAGTATTGTCTTTCCAATAAAAAATATTCGTTGTACAAAACAGATGTTTTGTTTGGGTGCCTATCTTTTATGGCCGCGACTGTACATAGGTACTAAACAAAAATAAATATTAAATCAAACATTTTTCACATCTATCCATAAATACTAAATATGTACATAGATCTTTAGAATACATACTTTATAAATATTTATGTATAATACAAATGGAAATATTTTGAAATCAGAAATAAATAGCAAATTATTCCTTTCTGTTCCATTCTCTCATTCTTCGCTTGTATCGGAACCCTCTATCTATCTGCATGTTCTTTCACTTAACTTTCACTATTTCATGTAAATTCGTTTATTCTATTTGGTAGGTACATGTTAATCAACAAACTGTACATCCTTTTTCTAAATCAAATTCTTTCTGAGTACAATGCCCGCAACTTCCATCGATTGTGCTAATAATCATATAAACTGCATAATCTTAAATGCAGAAAGGCATCGTCAGTATCAACACCAACAGAAAAAATATAACGTCACTGCAATCACGAAATACGCGTCTCAAGGTCCCCCTTTTTCAAAGTCAGATGCTTATGGCGCATACACGTCTTAAATTGTTGTTGCGTACTTGTGAATTTGCGTGCAACAAAGGCAAAAGCTCGTTAGAATGAAGAGTAAAATTCCGCCAGGCAAGGATCGACCTTGATCGGAAAATTATTCCAATTCATTTTGACACGAATAGATCGAGTTCGGTTCGCATATCCAAATACGCAAATTCCGTAGGCGGTAAAAATGCAAATTAAAATGACTATTTATATTACCATCGCGATGTTTATTTTCAAATCTGGATCAAAACAACGTTAAAACCGCGTGATCGCCGGGATGTATAAACTAGGAAAGTTAATAAAAAAATAAACACAACGAACGGGTTGTCTCTTTCTGGATATTATACAAATAAATATGGGTATGTATGTGATATTAGCACGGCTTTTAGGAAAATTGGGAATCTCTTTTTCAATATTATACGTATATATATTCCTGTCCGTTTCCAGAAATAAATGACGACTGGAGATAAGTTCTACGATTAACAAGGCGGTATTTATTCATCCTTGGCTCAAATTAAAAGATAAAAACGATTATCACGTCGAATATTTCTTATTATTAACGACCATGAAGTGATGAAATCGTAAGAAACGACCTCAGGTGTTTAGGAGGAGAATGAAGTATACATAGATGATTATAAATCAGTGATACATGAACACCGGTATTCATTAAAATTTAATACCAGACGAATACAAGTGTAGTATGAGCCACTCTGCCTATGTGATTACTATCTTAAAAATTGCTTGCGACTATGCGATATGTATAGGTATGTATGTATATACAAACACTTGATTATTAGTCATTGTTAATCACGATTTTTTATTCTCAAGGTAGCACGATTGTGTAATTAACATTGTGTTTGCCTACCTTTTCTGTAAGAAGGCAAAGATTTCGTCTAATATATACTACCTATAATATTGAAAGCACGATTTGTTATTGAAATGAGGAGAAATAAAGAATGGGTTGCTTAGAGTTCGGAAAAGCAATTTAATCTTTCTTGCTTGCAATCATAGTATGACCTGTGAAACTCACAATTAATTTCCATCTTAGAATATGTCCTAAACTTTTTAAACGAAAATAGAAAAGTTTCCATTTTTACCGAATCGCATTGAAAATGGAGTACAAGCGATGGCCAACGACTTACTGTCTTTCAAGGATACGAAGACAAAAAGCTCTAGCTGGTTCGATCAAATAAATAGCCATCGAACTAAGGAACTCTGTCCGAAGTACAGCATTGAATAAACCAACAATCGCAAATGTGGAAGACTACCAACACAAAAGGTGAGCGGCAAAAGTAGTACGCAGGAAAAAGAAGATAATTAGCATGGAAAAAGGATAGACGAAATAGAGGAAAATTTCAGAAATGGGGAAACAAAGAGCTTTTACTAGGAAATTAAGAAGACAACAAGGTCCAATAAGAAATATAAAGATAAAAGTGGAAGTTTAATTGGGGATATTGATAGAAAAATGGGCAGATGGACAGAATATTTTAAAGAAACCCTAAACAATGAAATTGAAGAAAGTTACACCAAACAGACTATTGTAGATTCACAAATGAGGGAATATGCAATGGGAAGTATAGAAACACTTGAAGAGGAAGAAGTAAGAGAAGTAATCAGAAATCTGGTGAAAGATACGTTTTCAGAATGGTAAAAAATATTCTATTAAGGAGTAGTGGTTTCAAATGATGCAAGTGAATAACAACAAAGACTTAGGAAAGGAAGTAAAAAAGCTGGATCGTTGAATAAGATACTAAGAGCGAAAAACATCACAAGAAGAACAAAGGTAAGACTATACAAGACAACAGTTTCATATGCGTGCGAAACATAGATTCTCGCCCAATCCCTGGAAAAGAAAATTGAGACGTGGGAACGAATGATGTTAAGAGAAATATATGGAGGCATCCGAGAAAATGATATATGGAAAAGACGAACGAATCAGGAGTAATTGGAATTATACAGGGAACTGAAAATCGCTACGAAAATTAAGGCTCAGAGATTGAGATGGTTGGGTTATTTGCAGAAGATGCACGATGGACGACTAGTAACGCTGAAGGTGGAGGGAAAGACAGGAATGAGAAGAGGAAGGAGGCGTCTGCAGAAAAGGTGGTTGGGGGCAGTGGAGGAGGAGCTACGAAGTACGGGAGTAAGAAGATGGAAGACACTGGCAATGAACAAAAAAGAATGAAAGAAGATTATCCAAGCCATGGGCCGACAGGGCCTGCAGAGCTGATTTGTTATAATTATCCTTCCAAAACTGTCGACTTATGTGTAGTACAATCTACTTCCTGCCAAATGCAATATTGTGCAACCTAAATGACTAAACAAAAACAGGGTGAAGAGCTGGAAATATTGCATATTTCTGTTGCAAAAGAAATCAGAAGAAATTTCTCAAAAAGAGAAGTCTAAAATATTTGTGGATAAAAGGATATGGAAGAATTTCTTGGTTACTTACATTATAAACCACTAAATGAAATATATGCACGTATTTCAATTAGAACAATCAGATAAAATATAAAGGATGTTTAGAGAGTTCTAAAAGTTTAACTAATTTTCTTAGATCTTCAATTTTCACCAAAAATTACAATGTAGTTTTTCAATATAATACACATTTCATTGAATACCCTTATCCCAATATGAAATTAAACCTTTTGAACCCCCTGAAGAGGTCTCTGCAATCCACCTATTTACAGCGACTTTTTCTTCATTTAAGGTCTCAGATCGAACACCGCGTAGTAGTTCTTTCAAATTTGGAAACAAATGAAAATCAGTAGGAGCCAGATCTTGCAAATACAGTGGACGTGGAAGCAATTTTCAGCAGAATTTGTTTGTTTCTTTGTTCGTCATGCGGTGTGGGGTTGCAATAATGAACGTTGAAGCTGTTTCTTGCCAAGCGCCTGCCCCTGCAATATTCTGCATTAATTGTGGTATCACTCGGTAGATAATCCATTAAAAATAATTCTCCGGAATCCCAGAATGCAGTAAGCATTACTTTTCCAACGGACGAAACCGCATGTGCTTTAATTGGAGGCTCTTCTTCTGGTTTGCGCTATTCCTTGAACTAATTTTTTGGTCTCAGGATTAAAGTAATATAATCATATTTCCGTAGTTGTTATTATCTATAAAATTTGTCGCTGTAACACGCTAAAAACCCTTGAAGTTGGAGGCATGGGTCAGGTCTGTTAAGTTTCTGTTCCCAATGGCGTTGGTAGCCAACTGGCTGAAACCTTGTTCATGTAAAACCCCATGAACCTGTGGTGTACCTATTCCAATCTCCATTCCATTAAATAATTAATCGAAGCTGGAATAACTTGTTGAAACTCCATAAACATAACTTGTAAAAATTTATTAAAAACTTTTTGAAATTCACAAAGTCTCTTTTTTGATTTTTACAAGTTATCCATTCCATTAGTTATTGGTCTATAATCTTTGAATTGGTTCTCCACGGCGGCAAGGTCTCTTTCATTTACAAACGTGCTCATCATCCTCTAGTAAGGTTGTAGCAGCTTTAAGTCCCGATAGTTCGACCCTTGAACTATCGGTACTTTTGGATTCTGCAGACTCTCCAAATACATCTTGCAGACCTTGAACGACTCCTAAAGGTTTCATACCCTGTTTAGATAAAAGGACAATGATAGCTCTTTATTATTTACTAAGTAATAGTTACAAGTAATAATTTATTTCCAAAGCTTTACAAAATATAGCGAAGATTAAAAAATGCTTAGGAGAATCTGAAACATACTCCAAGCTATAACAATATGCATAGCATTAGATATCTAAGAATTCCTAGGCAGAGTATAAACAACTCCACACCAGACACTGTTGCAAGATGTTAGGTAACTTACATATATTTAATGTCAAGCACATTTGGGGATTTCCCAGTGCTAATCCAGATTTTGGAGTAATGAAGTCATGTCTATTTTGAGTGTCGTGAGTATGTATCCCAGTCCGTTTGAAATTTATAAAGAAGTTTTAGTGGCGTCTTCGATGATTGCAAAAGCAACCGTAGGTACAAAACTACGTGTCCAATCATCATCGTCATCAAGCCTTTCAGCCCTTTACGCTATGGCTAAGGGCTTATGATGTTTTTGAAGTTATATTTGATGAGGTGAACTAATCCTATTATTCCCTGTGCTTTAAAGTTTGCTAGGAGTCCTGGCGGCCTGTGTTACTTTCATCTACTCTTTCCTGTCCCTTGTTTTTGATCTCCAGTCGATTATCTTCATCGCCTTTACGTCTTCCTCCACGACATCTCTCCACCTCTTTCTTGGTCATCCTCTACCTCAGGGCCACATCGAAATCCACTTCTTTTTTTATCATATCCGTTGGTTTCCTTGATGTGGCCTGTTCATTAGAGCCGTTGGCCTTTAATGCATCTTATGATATTTCCTCCCTCAAGTTGATCCCCTATTTCTTCCTATTCTGTGATGTGCGACCCCAACATTGCTCTTAAAATTTTCCTTTACGTCTTGCTGTTCACTTTTGCCGATTGCTGTGGTCTTCATTGCATACGTAATGACTGACCTTATTAAAGTCTTGTAAACCTTCTTTTTGGTTTTCTTAGTTAGTGTTTTGGTTTTCAATAGTAAACTGTGATTGCAGTTCTTTTACGATTCTCTGCCTCACCACGTCTGCAATACATTTGGTAAAGTGGCTAAAGTCTACTGAACAGTATTCCACAGCATGGCTGCATACATGTATCAAAACTTGTCTGTGACCTTGGGATTTGCGCAATTGAACTAGAGAAAATTTCTAAGACATTCATCCCCCGTACATCAGAGATAACTAAAACACATATTTTGCAACTAATACTACAAATGCATTACTCCTTTTTCCTTACCTTTAAATCACCTTCCTTTGATAATCAGAACGCCTAACGGAGCAACTCTATACCTGAGTTAAAAATATATATCCAAAACAGTTTAGTTTCATTGTCAGTTGCTTCGAAACTTTCTAAAACATTTCGTATAAATAGCTCGACTGTTTAGGGAGGCGTCGTCGTCCGCTATCTTCGTTTTTAGTCGTTCGTATTGTTCGCAGATACCAACTCCTTACCGCCTCTTGTAGCGAGTATTACACGGTAACTGCTTGTGTAACCAGAAACTCAATTTTCTGCTCGTGAAATCGAAGAGCGTACGGCAACTTCCGGTCCAGAACGTAACACAATTTCGTGTCGCATTCCCCAGCAGTAATTAAAGTTATCCGCTTTTCGCTCTTTCTCTAGGCAACGAGTTCGTAGGACACGTAGAACGTATTAGCGCGGGGGAATTCTAATCGTGTTACGGCTCCTGTTTATTTGCGACGAGAAATGGATTCGATAGATCGAAGTCAACGTATTTCTACTGCGATTTACTAAATTAATAACGTGGAGAAAATAACGGAGACTTGCATTATATCGAATTATAAGCGGTAACTAATCAAGTGTTGTATAGGATAGTTCTGCAGCTATTTGTACCATACGGTATTGTAGAAAGGCGAAGCAGAAAATAATCAAGAAACACGGTTTGATAATTATTCGTTTATTTTTCCATGGCCAAGTTGCTATTCATTGGCATTTCGACTAACAACGAAAGGTTCTCAACCCGCACACCTCAATTTCGATGAAACTTGGTAATTATGCAGAGCTGATAGGACTATATAAGAGGCCGGTTTCTGTTTCTGCGTTTAAAGCCTCTGAAGGGGTGAAAAGCGCCCCTGAAAATTAGCCTGTTTTCCGTTTTTTACCGATTACTCTGGAATTGTTTCAGGAAATAAATATTAAACACTTATGAGCGTTTAGCGTTTCAAGAAGGCATATTGAAACAGGTTTGAATCGGTAACACTTATTCTTCAAACTACCCCCCTCGATTTGCGGAAACGCCGATTTCCGAATCATCAATCAAATGAAGAGACTCTTCTAGGGGAAGTTATTCACTTTCAAGAATAACAATAGTTTTATGAACAAAATCTTAATTTCATTTAATGAAGCAAAGTTAATGGTGCAGTGAACTGTTTTATAAAATTCATTTGCACTTTGAAATTGCACCAATATTTTCCTCTTCAAAACTCAAAATAAGTTCAGTAACAGGAACAAAATTTACTGCCTAAAAATTGGCAGCTTTGAACAATGTTCCCCATCTTGGGATTACTGGTTCCGGTGGCAAAGAAGTATTAAGTAACTTTTCTCTGTAACACTGAATCCTTTGAGGAGATTCTAAAAAGATTTTCTTTAGGTTTCTAATCGAACTACACCTAACGTTTGCAATATTGAAAAAATCGAAATGGTCGCAAGTACGACTTATTACACATCAAATTGAAGCTGTTTTACCGCAGATTTCGGATAAGATAATTTCGGAATGAGAGACGGTTCATTGAGGAAATATTCAATGAGAAAGTGAAAAGTGGTTCTGAAGGAGTCCCTCTGGAACGCTCTAACACCCAAACGAAGCAAATATCACGAATTTTGAAGTCAAAATCGTATTCTACACCTTCGAAAACATCTGTATACGGAATTTCGTCTAATTTAGAACATATTACATTTTTTCTGAAATTTCAAAGGGATACCCCTTGAATTTTGGAAGAAAATCGAAATGGTCGGAAGTACGACTTATTACACACCAAATTAAAGCTCTTCTCGTGTAGATTAGAGATAAAATAATTTCGTGTACGCGGAACGGTTCATTTGAGGAAGTATTCAATAAGAAAGTGAAAAGTGGTTCTGGACGAGTCGCTCTGGTACGCTCTAACACCCAGATAAAGCAAATATCACGAATTTTGAAGTCAAAATCGTATTCTACACCTTCGAAAACATCTGTATACAGAATTTCGTCTAATTTAGAACATATTACATTTTTCTGAAATTTCAAAGGGGTACCCCTTGAATTTTGGAAGAAAATCGAAATAGTCGGAAGTACGACTTATTACACATCAAATTAAAGCTCTTCTCGTGCAGATTAGAGATAAAATAATTTCGGGTACGAGAGACGGTTCATTGAGGAAGTATTCAATGAGAAAGTGAAAAGTGGTTCTTGACGAATCGCTCTGGTACGCTCTAACACCCAAACGAAGTAAATTTCGCGACTTTTGACGTCAAAGTCGTTTTCTACGCCTTCGAAAACATCCGTACACAGAATTTCGCCTAATTCAGAACATATTAATTTTCGGTTCCTGTTTCTGCTAGTAGCACCTTTAAAGGGATGAAGAGTGCTCCCAAGGATGGGGAGCGTTTTTGTCAATTACTCTGCAATTGTTACAAGAAGAAAATAGTCAAAATACGGGCATATATCACTTCAAGTGGGCTATTAAAATGAATGTGATTCGGAAATACCTATCTACACCGAAAGGTAGGAGTATATATGTAACTACTACTAAATATAACTACTTAAATTGATAAATAGTACCAAAAAATTTGTTCTATACATATCCCTCTTCCATAACTTAATATAAAATTTCCTACGTTCCCAAATTTCTTAATCCAAAACCATACCTTACGTCGGTGCTGTCACTCGACGGTCTAAAGCAAACGTTACATAAAGGCCGGCCCCTAATTATTCATCTTAATGTTCACTCAATTCCGCAACTAACGCAGAATAACGACGGGCAACTCGGTGATAAGAGGGCGGTTTCGCACAGAAGAAGCGACCGACTCCGGCGAGCCGCTCATATCGGAGGAAACTAGGTGTAAAATTACATACATCAATTAGTATGCGGAAAGACGGATGCGAACTCGAGGAACACAGTTATTAATTAATATATGGTAATAACTCCGTGGATGGATAACAATTAGAATATTCGGTAAATTACACGCTAATTTGCATATGAGAATCGCGACGACATCCGATTAAATGAAGATTACGCGTTCGAATGCGATTCGAATGAATGATTAGAAGAGCATGTATGAATGAATTATGAAGAGTATGTATCGTATTTGTGGTCGTTCTTTTTGTCAAGAAGTATTATGAAGAATTGATCCAAGTATTTCGTCATCAGATCTGGTTGTTTTTCTATCGATCCAAATCGATTATAAATTATTTAGGTGTCAATGCAATGAGAACAGGAAGACATACCTTTAAAGCCACTACCCTGAAGCTTATGCCACTATGATTCAGACTAAGATTTCTGCTATAACTACACATACGCAAATCATAAAACAGAAACATAACCAGAACAGAAATGTCTATATCATGATGGTTAGCCAAACAGCTCTCAGAGCAATTCTGTTACTAGCGTTTAAAGCTTTTGTTAAAAGTAAAAAAAAATAATAAGGGAAGGAAAAGATAAGCGGAAAGTCAGAAACGTGACCGCTACCCTTACAGTGCGGATAACCCACCACGTTGGTAATAAGAAGGCGATCCAGGCCGTTCTAGCCCAGCGAAAACGGCATAGATAAGAAGGCACCACTCTCCAATTGTGAAATTGGATCACCCCTAAATGACTGGAGGCGATGAGACCCTCGGTAGTAGATGGTACGAAATTATCCGAACTGCCTGTACTAAATTAATTGCTATTTAAAATTAATATAAGCGAAATAAAAATTGAACTGAGGCGAGTAATTGACGTTTAACAGCATATATTGTCACTTGCTGTGCATAAAAAAGGAAAAGAAAAGAATATCAATTAAGCTAATTCACACGCCTCGGTAACCGGTGGAATTCCAACGGCCTTACAGCTTATTTGACCGTAATTATAAACAATACTTTCGAGTAACAAGTACTGATAATACCCTCCCCCACCTAACATACTAATAGAATTAAGTATAATAGTAAGTAACACCCCATAAACACTTTTTACTCGAAAACATATATGAACCTCCCCTTCCCCCTCCCCCAAAATACTAAAATAATTGAATGTTTACAAACGTACAGAAATCTCTGTTTATTCGCACATAAATCCCCACTTTCCTAACTTAAAATTAATTACCAGATTCTAGAGAACTTTCCTCAAAATTCAACGTTACAAAAATATAAATAAAACAAATAAAAGCGGAACTTGGCGTGATGTACTTTTCCGTTGTTGACTTTGGACGGCGCGGTATTCGATATCCGACGGATGTGGTCCAAGATGGCAGGTTTTCTCGTACGTGAGGAAAGGATGACAAAAATACTCACTTCTAGCTGCTACGATACTTCTATATTCGTTCATACTAGCTTCCACTAGTTATACCAGTTTATACTAGATATACCAGCCTTAACTGGTTCCCTACAACGACGGGAACGATACGATAACAACAAAAGACTAACCCCCAATCGAGGGAAAAGCAACGTGGGCGATTAGTTTGAACAGCAAAGCTCGGGGAAAAGAAATTCAACGATACTATTCACTTCCCAGCGTCGAATTTCCGTCTAATCCTCGGTAACGAGCTTTTAAAGCGAAACGGAATAAACTTCAATTCGCCATGTTATGCGTGATATACGTCTTTGATTCAAAATTTTTCTTTTACAAACTATTAACAATCCAAGCCGTTGATGTATTAATCGTGGCCAAAGCATCACAATTGTAAGGACTGTTGTGTAGTATAAATAACGCTGAATTCATAGTCATCCCGACACAAGTAGATTTCGAAGTTTTTCAGTTATTGTGCGGTGGTGAAGGGTGTCAATGAGGATACGCCATATTTACCATGCGTCTACCGATAACACAAATAACAACGTATTTTTAGCGTAGTGCTATGTATTACCTTAAAAATATTTCTACATATATATGGCCTCGAAAATATCTAAAAGCGAGTACGAAGCAACGATTCCGAACCGAAAAAAACATCCTATTTGCATATCTACACTATTATAAGGAGATAACGACACGATTTCGTACGATTCGATTTCCATCGGCGGCGGTTGTTTTGCGTCGAAACACGCCGGAATGTTATTTTTAACCAATTCGTTCTCTTGATAACGGCTTTCCACTGGCAGCAATACATTTTCCAATTTTCCTTCTTCCGCGAATATCACCGTTCGGCCAAGCGTTAAACGAGCAAAGTCCTCGTTTTCGGTCGCAGGTTCACCGTTTTTCCCCAACAAAGCGAGGTCGCTTCTATTGCCTCTGAACACGTCTAACATACACGTAAGTACATATGTACCTACCTCCATACATATGTACATACATAAGAATCGTATACGAAAAGTCTAACGTCTTGTTTGATCGTAACGCGGAAATCGAGAAATAACTTCATTTCGTTCGAAGTGATTGTTAAACTAACAAGGGAACTTCCAACATTCGTTTGCATCGATGTACAATTTTAAATACTAAGATGCAAAACGGAAATATGTATTCTACATTTAAATTATAGAATTTTATGCGATGAAAGGGATAGTCGGCAAAAATCAATGTTTGGCAGCGTATCTTTTAAAGTCAGCACACTGAAGGTATCTTGGATTAAATTTAGTTAAATGAAAAATAAGCGAAATAGTAATTATAGTAATAATATTCCAAATTTAGCAGGTGTACAAGCCCTTTTAGAAATAAAATTCGCATTTCATACTTGTACACTTGATAAGTTGGAATTCGTGTTTCATAATTTAATTGTTACATAAAACACTTCTGATGTATGGTATTCCAAAGTGAAGCGAAAAATATTAAGTGAATACCTAAAGTGTTAAAAGAAAACGAACACATTATGCAAAAACTGAAGTGTAATTCTTCAATTGTATCGTACCATATACAGAAAGTCAGTACAACAAGAATGCTTCCATTTTTTACAGAAAACACGCCATCCATCTTGTTGAAAATACAAGTATGTACGTACGTACATACATATGTGTGCGCACGATGAATGAATGGGCATACGTAAGGGCTTATTCACAGCCTCACGTCCCGGGTACACCATAAACTGCGAATGTGAATTATTTTTCGCAACAGGTGAACCATTAATCCTAACGAAGAGCCAAGAATGGAACGACGGAAAACAACGAGAGAAAATTCGCAGTCGGAGAGGACCGCCGGAGCAGACAATGGTAGATAGGGTACGATATCGATCTACAATTAGAGCAAGTTAGACGATGTCGTTTACGAAAACAGTTTGCTCCCCGAGTTTATATAATTGCACTTGATTATGCTTAACGAGAACGTAAATGCGAAAACATCAGCTATTAGACTTCTCTTCAAGCGAGCGAGTGGTATAATTAAAATTCCAAGTGCTTCATTAGAATCGAATTTAAAATTTTTAAGTTTGGATTTACTGAAGGAACGTAACAGCAAAAAATCAAGAGGCAATGCGGATTTCAGACTTAAGAGGATAACTGCTAAATCGAGAAGTTTTGGTAAACTTTAATCGTGACGAAATAGATACTGGGTAATTTGTGAACAAAAGCTTCTTACAATTGTCTAAATCTTATAAATCCTGATTAATTATGGACTGTTGCGAAATATTAAATAAATGATTGCAGTTTGAGTTCCCATACACATAATCAGGTAAGGTCCAAGTAATGGATCAGGTCCCAGTTATGGTTATAGCTGAGACAAAAATCTCTATTTAGTATTTTGAAACTCCGTTTTATTTGTTCCAAAGCTCATTGATGGACATAAGAAACATTTGCTGTTAAAATCAATCTTTTTAACTTTTCAAATTGAATTTGAATACTTATTTCCTATCCTTAAAGTTGAGATGTTGCATTGCGTAGAACATTTTGTATGCAGCTCATTGAAGTAAGGTTATAACACGTCAACGTCCAGTTCCGTCTTGAACTATTTACGAAGCATATATATCTTTATCAATAAACCTTATTATATGCTTTAACAACCATTTTCAGGTATATTTATCACATATTCAGGTAATATTATGCAAATTATGTCATGGTTCAATACAACGGACAACAATCATTTTAGTTTTTAGCGAAGTAACGTTATTTTTCCACAAATTTGATCGATTTTTTTTCTACATAATTTTGCACAATTGAGTGCGAGAGTATTGTAACCTTTCCCACAAGTACGTCAAAAGGTATGTCGAGATCGTTGTTTACATTTGGCAATTCGATATAAAGTGAATCCGGACCCCGATTTTGTTGCAAACTGTTCATAAAAAACGGATGGGGTTCACCCCTTATAAAGCGAATCATCATTTACCTTGTTTGCGTCGTTCACGTACTTCGAATTGACTTTTCGTGCTTATATTTCCTAAAATACACGTAACCTACGATACACTCAAGCAACTAACAAGGGGAACATCACGGTTGCGAATCACGGATTTTGATGAGTCTTTACTATGTTATAGAGAGACCCCCTCCCTTCCCTGAGTACCCGTCTAACTGCTTTTTTAGCTATTAGCCCTAGTTTTCGAGGAAATTGCAAAACAAACGACAACGATGGTAAGAAAAATAAACCCAACGGAAAAGTACCATCCGTGGCTTCTTTGCAAGAGTGACAATAATATTTTGAAGCGAAGGAAAAGGAGAAAGAACTTTTGATCCAGTAAAAATACGGGAAAATAATCGAAACGAGAAGAAAAAGCAAAGCAAAATTTGGAGCTAAAAGGCCAGACAGAAATTGCTAGGGATGAAAAGAAAACAGAACAACGAAGTGCAGAAGAAACTACAAAAAGCTCAAAAGGGAGGAAGAATGCAAAAAAACAACTAAAAAAAAGTAATTTTGAAAATTTGAAACTCTCAGAGAAGATGCATGAAGAAGAGGAACGTAAACTGAGGGAAAAAACGAATAAGAGCAAAGAAAGTCAAGCCAAGAAGGAGCAGAGGAAACGGGTGAAACTCACGTACATGAAGAAAAAAGAATCAAAGTTGAATCTGCCAATGAAAATCCGGAGGAATCAGAACAAAAGCTAACAAAGCAGACAAGAGGACGCAAACGAAAATATAACGAATCAGAAGATGATGGATCGACTTTGCCGGCCAGAAGAATTAGGAAAAAACATGGAAGAATTAGAAAGTAAACAAAAAGAAAACGGGATAAATAAAAAACCGAGGCCAAGTTCAAAAAGCGAAAAGATATTCGATGCCTTGGGAAGGCGTACCACAAAACAAAGAGCTCGAATTGCACTTCGTAGACAACAGAAAAATTGAGTGCAGTCTTAAAAGATCCCTTTCCTTTTTTAACTTTTAATGCTCAATTACAGTGGTCTCAAGTTTACCTGTTGTTCATTAAGTATTCTGCGTCATGAAATTAAAATACATGTCAATAAAAGATTTTGTCACACTTTTCAATAAGTATCCTCCCACATCTGATTATACAATTTCTAGTCGCCAATTATCAACTCAAATTGAGAAAAAAAGGCAAGAATTATTGTTATTTTGATAACTTGATTCATTACTGAAACCAGTTGATTCATCACTGGGACAAATAGTCATGAAGCGACAATAATTGACATTGTTTAATAACACGAAGAATAATTGGTATGATCGATGATCGTGATTTTTGTATTCGGAGGACTAAATGTCCTAAATAAAAAAACATGTTGATTGCATGTTTTCAGGCAATAATGGCGTATTGAAATTACATCTTTCTTTAGCTGATCCATTACTGTGACAGTACCTTGCACTGAAAAGGTTCATTTTTACTGAAAAAGTAGTACGGACAGCGATACGCCGATATCAAATAGTGATAAACGGAAAAATCCGCAAGAAGAAATGTTCTATTTGAACTAATTCTGAATGACCATCTTCACATCATTGAAGTAGTACCCATCGACTACGTAGCGGGGAGGTATGTTCCCTAAAAGACCTGATAATTCAAGTGCTAACGTTTTCTACCGGGAAGGTAGAAAATTTCATCCAAAACACCAAACTAAAAGAATAGACTAGTCTGACGGGTGCAATAAGTCATGGGAACTTTGCAGCCACACTAGAACCACTCCCTTACGAATAATAAAAATGCCATCATCATCTTTTCCTGCCTTTGTTATTACAATTCGATATGAGACAAAGGTACAATTCAATTTACTACATATTTCGGAATCCAATACCACCTCACTTCTCCGCAAGCTCATATAACAATCGCCCGCTGCTGAATTATTATTTGAAGTAAAACGTTTCGGATCTGATAATTCGGGAAAGTTTCAAAGCGATTGTGTAAATGAAGATCTGGCTTATAAACGGGACCAGGTGCTGATAGACTGCCGACTTGCCATTGTATATCTCTATCAATTAATATTCAGTGGACCGACGACCTAAGATTAAATACGTGAATTTGCAATCGTCACAGAGAGGCATTCCTAGGAAGCTCACCGCAGTCGAGATTAAGCGAATGACTTTACAGAGGGCGCTTCTGTTGTATAATAGATAATAGCGGCCTTTCTGTATAAACTCGAACGGTGTAGTTCCTTGTTAATTCATCCTATTTGTACGGCATGTCGATTATACTACAATATAGAACGACGGATACGTTTTTATACTAAGTTTACGTTGAGGGTTGTATTAAATGGGAAAGGAAATTTAAGGATAATTTTCGTAACACAAAGAACTTTTATTGACTTGAGTCGAGTACAACATAAGGATAATGGCTTACTCAACGTTGATAGATAATCACAAAGCGTTTTCTCGAAAAACAGTAAATAAGTAGTATGATCTCTTCGTAAAAGAGTTCGGTTTGCTGAGAATCCAGCAAACCTAATTTCTTCTTGTTGTTTGTGCATAAAGCGTTCTTACCGGTTTCTTCTATTTGCAGACTTTTATCATGCAATAATACAATTTCCAAGTAATTCCTGTAATAGTTTCACTTCCTTCTGTAACTGCATGCTGTACTATCACCATTAAAGTTATCTTATTTTTCTTTGTCTATTGCTTGCAAATTGGTTGCAATTCTTACACAACTTCGGCTGGTACGTAGAGGATGTGAGAGCCTTTTCGCAATCTCCTTTAGATGTATTCCTCCACGCAAAGATTTATAGCGTTAATTTAGACTTGCAGGATCGTTGGGCGTAGCGCTCATTAATTCTGTACTAAATTTGGTTACAACTAGTGCCGTTTAGTATACTTGTATGTTTTAGATGAGATAACATACAGAGAAAGTTACGTATAACCGTTAGGACCTGAATATTTAGCATTCATTGATTTTTAATATTTAGCTTGTTAAGATCCAACGTTTGCCAATTTTAAAACCGGAGATGTATTTTCGTATCCTACGTAGGAAGACAATGGAAAGCGGCTTTCGATTGTAGACATTTCGCAAATATATCTCCTCGAGGGAGACGAGGTAGACAAAGAGCATATCCAAATTTAAATCCGACTAAGGTATGTATAACAAAAACATTTTAAAGCTACTACATTAAGTAAGTATCTTTGGGGGTTTTGAAAAATGTAACACGACGTCGTGGTGACTGACGAAATCAAGGAAGCATCGAAAAGTAATTGGAAGGCAAAAATGACGTCACGATTTTTGCAGAAAATCCGCGAAGGAAATAACCTTCAAGTCAGAAATATTTTTATAAGCTGGTTTGCAATGTTGGAATTATAAATTATAAAAATTCGATTGTGTAACAGGTTGTTTTTCAAACACAATTCCTACTACCACCTTATCTATCACAATCAAAGTCGTAACTTCTATTTATGTAATACTTAGTTCTCGATAGAACTGACACTATATCACATCGGCAAACCCCTCACCACACAACTGTTATAATAAAATCGGCGACACATGTTTCGCTAGCACGAAACGAGGACGATTAATTCTGTCTAAACCAAATTCGGATGGGATAATGCTTGCCTCGATCTAGCGAAACACGTGTCACCGATTTTATTATAAAACAATTGTGTGGTAAGGAGATTACCGGTGAGATGTAGTGTCAGTAAATTACACAACAGTCCTTGCAATCACCTTAATTTCTCGATAGAAGTAATATGACATAAATCCGAAATAAAGTGGTTGAACTGTTAAAAATCTTTAACAAAATTCTTTAATCAGCTAATAGTTCAAGTCATGCAAATTCTCATATTTCGAATGGATGAATAACGAAGTGATATGAGAAAATCTGTCAGAACAAGAGGTAACAAATGAAGTAATAACAGAAAAGAGCACACATAAAATCACCGACGTCATATGCGAGGAAATTGTCTAATAAACCGGAACATTTCGAAAAGAAAAACAGAAGACCAAGAAATACATGCAAGATATTCCAAAATTGTAAAAGAGAAACATGAACCGAGGCTGTGTAGGTAGTACATAATAGAAAAGAGTTGCCCAGATTTGCAAAAGAACTATACGTAATGACACCTCAATAACTGAAGAACAAATATTCAATGTTGGAGGCTTTGGAAGAAAAACTACAGTACGATTGATAAACTTGTATGACGCCTTCTTCAGACCAAGATATGTTTCAGGTCTTAGAAAAACAAAGGGTGCGATTATTACGTCAAAGCTAGGCAAGTCCCCAGCGAAATGTTATCATAGAAAGTGATATATCTACTACCAGTATTGTTTGAGAAATTAGTACCCGAGAGGTTAAAATACATTATTGGGATAGAAAATCAACCTGGGTTCAGGAAGAAACATTTCACCATTAACCAGATTCACACGGTCACAGTCAGAATTGGAGAAGCTCTTGGAAAGGAAAGGGTTTGTTTGTGTTATACAATCTTCTTTGGGGAGGTACAACAATTTGACAAAATATACAATTAGATATTGAAAAATGAATTTAAAACTTTCTGCCTCAAACAGTTTTCACAAATACTAGTCCTACGCTTCGGATGAATACTTCAAAATAGAACAACAGACACAATACTCAAAAAAAATTTCAAAGGAAATCAATGCTTGGATACAAGGAATTGCGCTGTACTTGCACTTGGAACATGCTTTAAATAAAGAAAATGTAACAGCTAATACTAAACGGACGATATTGCTATAATAATATCTGCTCACAACAGAAAATTTTCAATAACCATCAGCCACTATACAACTAAACTAATGAGACTAAATCAATATACGCGGGCTTCAGTAACAAAACATATATAATGATATAATTGCTTGTAAATATCTGTGAGTAACAAATACCACCAACAAACCAAGTTAAGTGCTAAGGTATGACTTTAGGCACAAGGTTGCCGCCTTGCAAGCCACTTATGAAGAAAGAAAGATAAACTAATAAACTCGGTGGAAGCTGCCCTCTCTCTGTACAAAACAAGATCTTGCTGTATAAAAAGCACTTCAGGCTGTTTGCACGTATGGGATGGAAGTGAAGGGATGTACAAAAAGAACATCAGAATAATTCTGCAGCGGTTACAGAAAATTTCGGGAAAAATATTGCAAACAAACAACAGCACTGTAGACTTTTGACTTGGATGAAAGTTGTCGATTAGTCACCAAGAATAATTGGATTGTCATGAGAGTTTTAAACCCATTCAGTTTTACGATAACATACGATTAAGGTTGTAAAGCACTTTCTTTCAAGATCGACTAAAATTTTTTTATTGGTTCCAAAACTATTTCGAAAATTGTATATCTGACGTTTAAAAGTAGTGTGTGTAACGATAAAATTCTAGTTTTTTGCAATATTAAGAGTTTCTACATATTTCTTAAATCATAAGTAAAGAACCAGTAAGTTTACGGACTCAGAATTTTGCATACCTTGTATTCGTTACGATAGCTACGACCTATCGACGTACTTTTTGTAAATTCCTTGTTTGTTGTTGAATTTAACCTCATTTAAGGAATAGAAAAATAACCCTGGGCTTACCGTCATTTTTGGACTTCAAGAAAGCAACGATAACAAAGGAATTTACAAAAATGCCCTTTGACAAGTCTTAACTACCGCATCGAATATGTGGTAATCGAAATTTCAAGTCTGCAAACCTGCTGGTTCCTCCCTTATTATTGGCAAAAGATTAGACCTTAAAATTGTTAACAATTACTATTTTATAGTTATACATATATCTTTTAGAGCTAAAAAAAAATAACTTCAAGCGATCTTGAAAATTAGTAACTTTCAGCCTTAATGGGAAAATCTAACAAGTTTAACGTCTTGAGCTATTTTAACATGTAGTGAACTGAAAGATATTGGAATATTAAGGACACTGATGATAACGCAGTTCTAAGTGCATTATTACCGACTAGATTAGAATGGATATAATCTGTTCATATGCCACCGAATAAACAGTTTGTAATATCACACCTAACGTTCATAAAAAGAGAAACATCAGCGTCACCACGTCTGCGAAACAAAACATGACGTCAACCTAATGGCTTCTTGGTAATTATAAATATTAACCGTCATAAACAAAATAACTTAGTTTCTATACGAAGAATCTTGCGTACTATTAAAGCTAATAGCATTCAAAATTATTCGAATCGATGTACCAACAGCACCAACAACAAATTACTGTCGTAATTCAGACGTAAAATACTCCATTGGCGGGTGACCTACAGCTGTTGTACAGGTTGTATAGATGCTGAGGTAATCCGTGAAATATTCGACCTTCAAATGTATGCGAATAAATCACTGAGATATAACGTACAAATATAAATATTTACTCATAATATTTTCACGAGTAATCTAAGCGTAATATACACTAGAAAAATGTTGGGTACACGACATTAAGATCGTTTATGACAAGCACAAGTCTTCAATGTCGAACTACTACTATTGGTAAAGTTCCCGTGAGAAACCCACTTTCCCTATAAATGAGAATGATGGGAATTGCGCATCTTTTTCATTTGTACAAAACCTCATTATTTCAAAAATTTACCCTACTTAGAGAGGATATTAGTCCTTTCGATGTCAAAAATTGATTGTATCTTGCATAAACAGAAGCAATTAAAAATCTATAGTTTGTATTGAAGACCAAAAAAGTTGACAAAGAATTCAAAATGAGCAAAAACTATAGTGCGAACGATACACGTGTACCATCGAATTAAATATGTTACATCTTACAACACAAAATGAACCTTGAAACCGCGAAAACATCTGATTATATGGCTATTAAAACTAGAAAAACACTACTAGCAATAAGGATGATATATGAAATAGAAAACAATAAAGCTGATGACAGTAATTATTAAAATCATAAACGAACGGTTTAAACAAATCGCCGTTAATTACACGTTTCACCTGTACAAATTATTAATTAATCGATTCTCGAATGAATACCCGTAGCATGATTCAACAGGCAGTTGCGACGATCGACGTTGAAACGCTGAAACGATAATTAGTCGACTGCAAAGGAATGTCTTCTCGGATTCGCGTCGAATTTGCGATGCATAGCGCGCACGATTGCCTAAGCAAACGAGAACCTTGAGAAAAGGAGGTACGTGGGTATTAACATGTCGTTAATCTAAACGATGGATGAAAATCGAAACAAAAGAACAAAGGCGTGTCTTACGCATTTTAATAAGTCGACGGTGACAAAAATCCGCATCCGATGCAGGTGCTTCGCGCTTATAGTATTGAAGGCCATTAAAAGTACGACTACGTCATAGGAATTTACGTATCCAGTTGCGAAGCGAGATCAGGTTTGCTTTCCGTTCGTAAACGATAATCGCTTGAGAGTGTGAAAAAATAGGCAGAAAATATAAGCGTAGGAATTCAGCAAGAAATACCTAGTTTTGAATGGAGGAAAGCTCAAAGTAACACATGTTCAAACTATGTACTTTCGAAGGTGATCCCGGAACGACTCAAACTAATGCGAAATCTTTCATGCGAGGGCAATTCTATTTATATCTTCAGAATTTGCACCAACATCTGGAGTCCTACATGGTCCTTTAAGGCGGGAAACCAGTTTAGACGTGTCAAAAAATCGACTTCCTTTTTATTTCATAAATTGTCAGTAAAACTATTCAAGAATATGTTGCCATTGTTCAAAGCAAAATTCCGATTAGTTCCGACGCTATGAGCACTTAACCTTCCTATGCTCACGTCAAAATGAAAGACGTATACTATACTATATAAGTCGGTCTCACAGACCGTATGCTTGAGTATAGGAAGGTTAAGTGACAGCCCGTCGATTCGGCGCACGATAGTTAGAACGGAGCGGTCGCTCAAATTTTCCCTTATTCAGTTATCTGGCTCCATATCCCTGTAGTACTTTGGAATATTTCGACAGAACGTTGAGTTTGGTGAGTTTAGCTCCGGCTTTCCTACCGAGTGTTAGAAGTAAAAATGTCGGCGTATCCGAAAGGTTATCGTGAGTGCAGCGATCGACGTGGTAGACCACGTAAGAGATCTTTCCAAAGAAATCAACACAGCAGGAGTGAGCCAAGTGTTAGTAAAGATGGAAGTGCCCGCGCAAAAAAAAAAAAAACGTTCGACTGCTACCAGTGAGAATGTAACCGTAAATCCTGTACATTGTTATAGACTCATCGAATTTTTCACCGTATTCACTGCTTTGTCGGAAATTCTTATTTGTACAAATTGCAAACAGAATGTGATATTTCAAGAAACTGGTAAACGTGGCCTTGTATTGTATTGTATTGTATCGTAATGAGGTGGGGTCTGGCCCAAAGTGGCCCTTTGCACTGCGACCACGTTGATCTATTGTGCTTCCCCTTGTTTTTTATTTATTTAATACGTCTAGGAACAGGATCAGCTCCTTCAATGGGAGTGTAAATAGGTCCTCTTCACTCAGCGTATATGCATGTAGTAATCTATATCTCCTGTGGCCTAGTGCCCCACAGTTAGTGATCAAGTGTTCCATTGACTCCTCTTCTTCACCGCAGAATCTGCAAGTGTCCGTGTTGGATAAGCCCATTTTGTGAAGGTGCTTGTTACAGGTACAGTGGCCTGTGAGTGCCACTGTCAGTGTTTTTAAGCTCCTCCCGAACGTGGCATTGGTTTCATGCTTGTTGTCGATTGCCACTGTGGATCGAAACAAATCAATTCAGGTCCTTTACTCAACACTGGATTCGATATAAATCGTAAGATTGTATTTTGTCATGCGACTCTTAGGTGTTGGCAGACAAGGACTGAATTTATTTTGTACATGGACATCGGCAATGGTATAGCTGAAGAAACTTACAGTGGAATTTGCACTCACATCCACGCCGCTGCGAAAAAGTGTGTGAATGCTGCTGTAAGAAAGCTGTTGAAGAAGAGAAGAAAGAGAACGAGAAACGCTAGAGACCCTACTACGAATTTGAAAGTATCCGGTGATGGAACTTGGAAAAAAACGAGTATTCAAATCACTTTATGGCTACTCGGATATTACTTCGGAAAAGTCATCGATCTGGTTGTACGAAGCAGTTACTGCCAATCATGTATTTATTGGAAGAACAAATCGAAAAATTCAGCAGAATATCTAGCACGGAAAGACGATCATGACGAAGAAAATTGCATCACCTTGTGTTCAAACACTTAAAAAACATGCAATTTTCAACTTTCTTGATCACAATTAGGTTAGGAAATATGTTGTTAACGAAACAAAAAAATTGTAATGATTACAGATAAAGATTGTGACTTCAGGCAAAAAACTCGGATGGCGATCGTACATGGACAGCAGCTTCTACCTCCACCATTTCCGGGGGAAATGACTTGAAAAACTTCCCAAGTGTACTTCAAAACATGAATAAAATATCCTTCAAGTTTAAACAAATTCTGATTATTCCTTCCCGGTTCAAAAAATTCACGAGAAACACCAAAACTTCGGCCTCCTTAACTGGTTTCCCGCCTTAACCCCTCAGTGGCTGAGTGGTAAAACTCGCGCTTCACAGTGCGAAGGGCCGGCGTTCGAGACCCGGTAGCGGCAGAACGTAGCAGTTTAAAATCCTAAAAATGGATCTGGACCTCTAATAAGCTGCGAAAATGAAGGAAATGCCACTGGGTGGGCCAGGAGCGGTACGGTATATGCGTGTACATATACGGCTCGGTGGCTCCGAACCCTTACACCGAAAGGTAGAAAGGGTAAAAAGATTAAGAAGAAGAAGAATTATTTTATTTAGAAAGCTTGAATGGACTTTGAAGGCTATAGATCCATTACTTCAATCGTTTGGTTTTTATCGCTGCTCCAAAGTATACAACTTGACAATTTACTTCATGTACAATCTCTTCTCCTCGTTACCATGTCCCCCTTCACCACAGCTTTCATAAAATTTCCCTCTTTGTATTTTGGCTGTCATAGTTAAATTCATTCTTTACTGGTTCTATACAATTCCTTCTCTTATACGTACAGACACTCACGAAAGTCGGCGCACAACTATCGAAACTGCGCTTCTTGCTGCGGAAACGTATACATTAGAAAAGGCATAAAAAATTAATAAGAATTCGTCCAAAGAAAGAACTTATTTCACAATACAGCCCATTCAAATTAATGCAAACGAGAAAACGTAATACATAATAGAATCTCACAAAAGTGAACGTACACTACTAAAATAATTTAAATAACATGAACTAAACAAAGATTAATATTTTGGACGACCTCCCTTTAGCTTCAAGGACTGCAGCTAACCTTCGTGGCATGAAAGATACTAACTTATCTGTAAATTTTGCTGGAATTTGATCCCATTCTTCTACTAATACTCGTTTTAAGGATTCTCGACTTGTTACAGTACGATTTCGTCATTTTCTTTTTGGATAATCTCATACATGCTTGGTGGGATTCAAATCTGGCGACTGGGGCGGAGAATGAAGCAGTTGGGGCACATTCTACAATAGCCGTTCACGCACGATGAATGCCGTAAGCTTAGGATCTTCATCTTGTCGTTTCCCTAATTGCAGTTTTTCATCAGTTTTTAAATGGCTTCTAAAATGGTTAAATGTGGTTTTTTATCCATAATAACTTCAACAAACACCAAAATCCCCACTCCAGTCGCTGATATGGACCCCCAAACCATAACGGCTTCTCCTCCATGTTTCACAGTACAATATTTTGAATATCACAGGCTTTACATGGTTTTCGCTAGACCTTCCCTCTCCCACCTGAAGTAAACATGGAGACTTTTATTTTGGTGCTCTTGGTCAAACTCTACTCTTTTGAGTTGATTTGTAGCACTAACTAGAGGTTTCATGTGAGGAACTCGGCCATGTTAGCCGTGCTTTCTTAATATTCTTCTTATACACTTAACATGTTTTACTGTAAATTTTTCTAGTTCTAAGGTTATGTTTGCAGCACTTGTTCTCGGATGTTTATGGATTATCAGCAAAACATTTCTTTCGTCGCGTTTTAATTTGTTTAGGCGCCCTTTTCGGGGTATATTTTGAATATTTTCGATGCTATTAAATTTATTTACGATGCCTTGCATTGTAGAATGTGCTTTGCCAATAATATGACCAATTTCCCTCAAAGATTTCTTTTTTTTTTTGTAGAGTTTCACCACTAATTCACGAATTTTTCTAGGCATTTCTTTTCGCATCGACGGCATGTTTGCAACAATGTATAAATTCGTGTAAATAGTTGTCTGATATGTGGCATGATACACAACGGGTATCCAGTAGTTATAAATCGGGCAATTACAACGTTTACAATTATGTTTTCTCGTTTTTATTAATTTGAATGGACTCTATTGTGGAATAAGATTTATTTTAGGTCGAATTCTTATATTTAATTTTTTATGGTGTACGATGACTTTCGTGAGTAACTGTACATCGTCCTCAGATCCCTATTTCATCTTGCAACAAAAGTTAGTGTACATTTTAGATATTGCGTATGAAAAGAAGAATTTTAATTTTCTGCAATGGACACATTTTAGTTCCAACTAAGCGCTTCTCTTAATTACCACAATCTACCATTTTTTTTATCTGATGCAGATGTCCTATACAAATATCGCATTGCATTCTGTCTCTCTGTCTGAAAAAAAAACTAACTAGTATCCTGTTTTTATATGAACAGACCGTTTAATTCAGTGTCCATCATATTGTTAAATGCCGTTCTTTTCACATCTAAATTCTTTTGTAACTGTCATATTTAATGAAACTACCGCTCCGCATAATGCTAGCACACCAGGCAGATGGCATTGCAGGTGGTCCGCGTCTATTCTCGTTGTCAACGCCAACAACCGTATGCATCCACAATACCAGAACAATGCACGCGAACTCATAGTTTTGTTGTTGTTGTTGTCGTTTTTTAACGCAAAGTTACTACGCCGCCGGTACACCCTCTCACACTTATGTAAGTCGTACGTTTTTGCATACACGTACGGACGCGTGCAGAAAAATGCGAAAACTTTCGGGACGTGAGAATAAATTCGAGAGGTCATGCTAATGTATCCGGTCTCTACAACTGCTTCCGGCCCAAACAGGTATTGGATTCTTTGGAGAAACGTCGCATGAAATAAAATGCTATTTTTTTAAAAATATAGATGGGGTAAAACTTTTCAGAATGTCAGAATAATTTTCCATATGACCTGGTGCACATATGGCCGGTTTGTTGAATTTGCATACTGGATATAGAACCTATTATCGCTGTACGAAACATATGAAGTTTGGAATCTATGTTTATGCAATCATGAAAATTCCCAAAAATTTATAATTTGGCGTTCATCCAATTAATTTCGCGGTAAAACTGCTTAATAGACCTTAGAGCCGAGTACGTAGTGTATTCATCTGATGTGAGCTCTCCTAGGAATGTTTTGGTTTGTTTCTTGAAACTAAAGAATACTAAATATATAAATAAAGAGTGCACCAAACGCATTTCAAAATTGATATGAAGGTTATGGATCAAGAGGATACATTTTCGAAATATGTAAACTGATAACACTGCTAGACTGAGTAGCAGTGCTTTGTTACAAAATTCATGTCAGATCTTTCCGTCCCCATATGATGCACCTTTACTTCAATCAATTTGGCATTTGGTAAGTCTCCGGCCACTAACTCTTCCATGCAATTAATGTGTACAACTGGTATGACTAATTCTTAATAATCCACACTATAAACCAACTTGTATGGCCAAAACCAATCAATTAAAGAACGGCAGATGCTTCATCAGAGCCGGGACGCGTTCCTTGGGCCTTCTTCACTCGCGCTACTGGTAACAAAGTTTCTGAGACGAAGATGGCACTGTATTCTACAGCGAGATTTTAAAAGCTAAACATCGTCAGTATACAAGTTCTTAAAACCGGCGAATTTTCACCCTGGGAGGTGGTCGGTCGGGTTTCCAATTTCCCCAACTTCTTCACAATTGGATGAGAGGACTGCGACGTGTGGCAAGACTGAACTTATCAGGGTCTTGAGATAGTCTGGCAAGAACAGAATTGATAGACCACCCTGGACTCTAGGAGCGCGAGTAATCCGTCAGAGTCTTATTTTGAAGTGCTGGTAAGATTGGTATCTGCGTTCACGCAACCGTCACCCAAACTAACGCCAACAAACTAAGTAACTGGCCGGCGCATGGTCCTGTATAGTAGCAGCTTCGTTGCCAATGGAAGAGGACTCGTTTGGCACAGCATCTAGTTTACAGATATGAAACTACAGGCAAATCGTCAATTTTTTCAATTCTGCGTGAATCTGGCCGTCATACACTTGTACTGCTTGATTTATAGTCCCCGTCTGAAAGTCCAATCGATCAATCGATTTGGTTGCACGTTACAGGTGGTGGAAAACGATGCCATCGAATTTGGGGTTATGTTATTAGGACTTGGTCCAAATGAAGCGTTCGGCTTTCCATGAACAGCAATGGATATAGGCGAGACCAGAAGACCTAAAAGAATTTTCAAACCTAGTCGATACAAGTTAATTTGATCAGAACCTATCTACAAGAACAAGAAAAGTTAGATTTCCTCCCAAACGCCCGAAAATTTCCTTCGTATATGTATATAAAAAACAGATTCTGCTGGTTCGAAATTTATCCTATAGATTCAAACACATAGACCAAAAAATTCGTAAAATTTAGTTAATATCCAAGACACCAAAGAAAGTTAGATCTTCTCTCAATAGATGGATAACACACCGAAACCAAGTTGTGTTAAACTCAACAGTTTTCTGACACAAGTGCACTCCAGACCAAAGTATTTGCATGAAATCACCTTCAGAGCAAAAATGTCGGTGGGAATTTTTCGGTCGATTATGCCTTTTCGTATTAAAAATAAACATATGCAAAAAAGAGAGAATGACTCGAACAGCATGTTTGCGATATGTTGAATTATTTGTTGTACAAAATGTGTGTGAAGATCTTTTCCAGAGGCGCTTCAAACAGTTCTCAGAAAAAGTTGAAGACAAAATCAGTCATTTAAAATAGAAACAAAAATCGCCTTAATATTTCCAAAACTGTAAAGCACATGTAGAAGCAGATTGAATCGAAATTGATATTACGAAATAGACAAATTGATGTGATTGTCTGACCGTATCGGACTTGATGTAAGACACAAGAAGATTCCTATATTCGCATAAGAATTGCGTCGCCTCATTCGCGTGCTAATTTTACCCGATTATTAATTTTCAATTCAATCACGAACATCAAACGGACTAGCATATGTAGTGCGTACTTGGAAATGAAAACTACTTCACACAAAGTCGCACTGATGAGCGATATAACCGCGAAACGCGTCTGCGGCTGGTTAAAATAGTTTTCTAATTACATGAAGCTCGCGTTAACATTTTCAAATTAACACAATGTTGAATTTAAAATGTTTCATTGTTTTTAGTCCTAAGAGGTCCTAAGAACGTTCAATATACATTTGGTTAAGTCCAATATCTGAAGAAAACAATGCACACATGCAACAATTTAGTGGTTTCAAGTGTCAAATTTTCTATTCATCATGGATTTTGTCGCAGTAGCAGTTTCAACGTGTGTATCTTCCCTGATTGTTTCTTCGAGCTTGATAAAGGCTAGAAATTGCTTTCGACATTATGTTACGATGGACATGTAGCCTCCTTTCCTGGTCAGTAGTTAATTTTGCAATGACTGTAATTTATTTTCTAGTTTAACAACAACAGTTACTAGCTGGGTACTTTGTAACTTAAAACTGATTATTTTCTCACTTGACTCAGTGCAATTTTATACCATAATGACGAATATATACATCTACACACCTATCCTATAACTATAACTATAATTTGTTATTCTAGGATTTACAGTATTAGTTAGTGATGTAACCTAATAAACTAAACTAATTTGTTAAGTTAGGAATAAAACAAGTTCTGGTTATTATCACTCTTCCCAAAAAACCTATTGCAGCTTTAAGTTTAATTTATTTATGTAATTTATACTTTTTTCGACTACTTCCATCTAAATTGCAGCAGATATAAAATGCACACTTTCTTATTTTCCTTTCCTTTCACAAATGGAAACTACGATATTACCCGGCCGCTAAAATTAATAATTTAGTTCAAACTCTACATAATAAATGTGCCATAAACCGCGAGAGAATGTGACAGAAAGAGGGCGGAATGCGAAAACGGAATGCACCACTTTACCCCTCTAAGGAAGGAGATGGCTTAGCAGAATTCCTTTTCTCCGGAATCAGGGTAGCTGTGGCAACCAGATATTTAATGAAAACGTCGACCGAAGCACAAACAAAAGCTCACCGTACCTCTCGCTACGTATGTCGACTTATTATGTTACATAGGCGAATGGAAGGTTCAAAGCGTATAAAGTGGCAAAGCTGGCGCAATTATTGATTTTGGAAATTTAATTGAAATATAATGAATGGCGGAATTCTATAGATGACCGTATTTTGTTTGTCGCGAATTACATTCGCCGGTGTAACTTTACGAATTGCAGCAGTGCTAGGATCAAAAGACGCAATTATGAAATTGATTTCAATGCGCCATTGAATTTCGAATGCTGCGGAACCAGCGTTTAATTAGAGAGTCAACGGTCGTTGTATACTAACATCATTATTAAATAGGAGGTAACAATCTAAATATTTCAAATAAATATCTACGCAGATTTAGGCCGTTACTAACCATACAAGCCATACAAATCCGTTGTGTACAAAAATTGCCTAACGAAACATTTCGGTATCTAAAATTTGAAGCCAAAAACCGAAAAAGTCACCGAAAATGTGACAATTTCCTCGAATTTTATTTGCTGCATTTTGGAATTCGCAAGCGCTATTTTCCGCTATTTCTTCAGCTGTAATATGCAAGAAGTGTACAAGTGAAGTGAATTTTACACAATCTAATTTTCGAGGTCTCAGTTTTCGCATTTCTATGGCGTGCAAATGTGATGCGACGCTGTTGATCAATTCGTGCCCCATGGTGAAAAATGTATCTGCTGGGAATTGATCGTGAAGAATTTTCAATTTTTTTATAATTTGATGGATCAGTAATCAGCATCTAGCGTGTAAGAAACTGTGGGGAAAAAATGATCTGAAGAAGCCGGGAACCCAAAAGATGAATCTACAGTTTTCGGAGACGGAACATGGAAAAAGCGCGGTTTTGCATGTCTGTTTGAGGTCTCCACGTTAATTGGTAAATATTCAAGAAGAGTTTTGGATGCGTTCGTAATGAGCAGCTGCTGTGGTGCATGTACTTCGTGGAAAAGCAAAACAAAATGATGATCTAGTTGACTATGAAGAATAGAATGCCTCTCATCAGCAGTAAAACACCTCACATACATAGGTGACGATGATAGTAAAACTTTCAACGGAATTTTGAAGGCTGAGCCATACGGACAAGAACATAAAATTACAAAAAAACAGAATGTGTCGGGCACGTAGAAAAAAGGATGGGAACGCGACTCCGAGATGCAAAAAAAAGCCAATAGAGGGATTGGTGAAAAAGGATCTGGCAAACTTACTGATAAAACTATTGGCGAGTTGACAAAATTTTATGGATTAGCAATTACGGATTAGAAATTCTGATTCAACTGAAGAAATAAAAGGAGAAATTTTGTTCGAAAAGCAGGTGAAAACACTTGGTGCGCCATTTGCACCAAGTGTTTTCACCTGCTTTTCGAAGAGCAGAAGCTCCGGGGCGCCTCGATATTTTTCATCATGATAAATATCCGTTGGCCGAAGAAGTGCAGAGAATCGTCGAACCAATTTACAAACATTTATTGATTAGGTGCTTGGGAGATGAAACTCAAATTAACGATGAGTCATTCAATTCGCTTATCTGGACTTTCGCATCAAAATACCTTCCCATTCCGGCCCAAAGATAGTTGAAATTGCAACGTTTTTTTAGCTGTGATGATTTTCAACGAAGGGTTCCAAACGACTCTAAAGACGATGGATACATTAGGATCTCTAATTGACTTCATCGCCCAAGCTTATGTTCACCATTGGGATGCAAGTCGAATTAACCGTTCCGAATGACGCTCGGGTAGTTCCGCGAAACAAGCAAGAATCGCTAACAGAGGAGAACATGTGGCTTTGCAGGACTTTTACGAAGCAAAGAAAGGCGTATTATATGGACCATGCATAGCAGACTGATGGTAAGTCGAGAGTTTTTTTGTGTCATTAATACTTCAACTTCAACGCGTTTTTCTCGAAACGGCATTTTTCAAAATGACTACCATGATATCTCCAAAACTAATTCATCAGTTGCGCTCAAATTTTTATGATATACTCAGGATGTCAATAGTTCTAGCCCGAACTAGAACCTTTGTGATGTCTGTTATACTTTCTTTTACGAGTTGAGACGAAAATCGTATAATCATATTTCAATGTCTACCAGAAAAAAAGTACTGAAGATATTGACGTAACTCTAGTTCCGGCTATTGCCACAGGTCTCCCAATTAAAACCCTGATTGAATCTTTGATTTCAGACAAGCAGAACAGCTGGGATCGTCGCAACCATGGGCCAACTTTCTTTTGACACAGTCGTCTTTTGAGGTGTTTAAAGTTGATTTGACTGTACATTTTGATGTAAAACAAATTTAAATGATCCCCAGTAAGTTAATAAGTATATTCTGAAAACGCCAAAGTATTATGTTTTTAGTGTTCATCACAAGAAATGAATGAAAAAGTGTCAAAAACAGCCGCCATACAAGACGATCCCCTTAAATTAACAAAAACCTCTTTGTTGAGTTGCAAGGAGCTAGACGAGAGTGGGCCCAAGCTCAAGTAATTATTTTCCACCGGAGATGATCATTTTGGTGGCAAAAAAGGGTCATTGCACAAAACGGATTATCACTTCCGGCTTAACATTAAAATTCTTGAATTTATCCCCGTTAGAAATGTTTGGGAAAATTATAGGAAATAAGCTGACATCTTCTATAAAGATTTTAGTAAGGAATTTTACTATCTAATCAAAAAGTGGCAACGTAAAGATAGAGTCGGATTTCTAATTAGACAAAGAAGGTAATTGTTGCAGGGCCCCAAACAGGGCTCATCGAATATTCGATTTCTCGTTGAGTATGTTGGGCATAAGGAGGGCTCAAAACAACGGTGCCTGTAGACGTCACATTCTTAAATTCCGATTTTTAACCGTTCTGAGATTTATTTTATTGAAGAAAAACGTTTCCTAATTGATCTATCGTGTGTCCCAGATCGAGTGGGATTGCATGGATAACTTTGTTATTATTGAAGATCGAGGTTTGGTTAAAGGGGATATGTTTTACAGCTTTATATGCTGATTTAAAATCAAAATGGCAAACCCGTCAGAAGTTATTTAAAAAAAAACATAAAACTGTCATTTTATTGTATATCAAATATCCTTATGCCTAATATAAGAGTGACGAAAAGAAGTTTCATATGGAAGTCTCTTCCCCTATCTCTTATACTTACGAAGATAGTTGATGTACAATAAAATGACAGTCTTCCGTTCTTTTTTAGAGCGAAGCTCTTTTACTAGGGTTCTGCGGCGAGAGTTAACTGGAAAATAACGAGACGCTTGAAATGGTCAGATAGACACTTTTTCTTTCATTCTTTCATTAGTTCTTTCTCTCACACACATACACACAAACTCATCGCAGGAGCCACTATGAAATGCGCCGTATTTTCATCCCCCTCCCTCATCAGATGGATTCGGACTCGAATTTACTTCAAATTCAACTTCAACTTATTTACCATCGGTTTCGATAATCAAATCTGTCAGAACTTAACAAGATTGTGGTGTTAGTCAGTGTTAGTGTATACTATGTAAAATGTTTAAGAAGCGTTGAATTGTTGGCATTTAATTCGTGGAGAGGAAACTGCTGCTGTTTTATTTGTGTGTATGTTACATTAGGCAAATGTGAATAGTGTACGAAGTAATGGTTTCGCTCTTGCACTACAGGTTTGTTGGAATCCTCTGTTTGTACGATAGTATTTCGCTTACGTTAGTTTAGCCCATATATGAATTCATAATTACATAAAACGAGTAAACAATGTAATGGTGGGGAAGGATTTAAGACCAATTTCACTAAATCATCCTGAATCATTTGTGTATGGTAGCCAAGTGTATATAAAATATAAGAAAATGATTGTACATAATGAAATATAGCTTCATTATTTTCCACAATTTGGTTTTATGCTTACTACTAATAAATTCAAATAAAATTGTAGTTGTTGGTAATCCCCCAATTCTCGGATTTGTAAGAATGATAGGTTTTGCTCCTAGTCGAATAGATGGCGCTCACTTAAATAGTTATTAAAATGCATTACTGTGTCGCTCTGTTCAACTATTATTTATGATCAGCATATAAAGCTTCAAAACATACCCCTTTTATCCAATAAGAAAGTTACCGATGCAATCCCACTCGATCTGGGACACACGGTACCATGGTAGAACTAATCCAAAGATAAGTATCTGCTATTTACGTCAGGAACCAAAGTTCAAACGTGATGCTATCGTTTATTTCTGATCTCCTCGCCGAAGATTACGACTTATTGTTAGTTGTACAAATAAGTATTTTGAAAGTATACAAATGCGCTTGGTGAGAAGAAGGAATGACTTCGAGATCGCCAAATAAATCTTCGTATTTATAACAGTCGACAAAACAGACATTCTGTTCTGTAACAATCACTCGCTGTTTCATTCCATTTCAACGACTCTAAGCGAAACCATTGTAATATTCCGGGGCACGAGGATTTATCCTCGCCCACATCGGAATTTTTCCATTGTTTGCATAAGCGAGCGACGTTTCCCCATCGCATTCATCACCATCGAAGTTATTAAGCAAATTTTACTCTCGATTTCTTTCCCCGTAATATCGGGGTCACACCTGTTGGGTGTTCTTCTAGCCTTAGGATCGAGCACCGCGTATCCATTTTGCCTGTCCGCTTTCGATCGTCACGATTCGCTACGATATACGTATACGTAGTCTACGTACGTACGAAATAGTTACAATAGTGGCCGACCTACCACCAACGGGCTTTCTTTTTTGGAAACTCGTTTTTTACGTAACATTTCACGCATACCTACACACACGATGCGTATTTCGCGCGCTATGCAAAAATGTAGACCACAAGGACAAGGTCTCTAGATCCGCTAAAGGATCGTACTCGCATTGTTCGTTCGCCTACTACGATTAGCTCTTTTGCGTTCTTGCGTTTGTGTTATGCAGAGTTCCACGTAAGCGCATAATTAACATTCACCTTCAATTAGACGATTGTTTTTTTTTATACGTGCAATAGGATCTTTACTCAACAATGCAAAATATACCAGCTGAGGCGTGACAACATTACGAAAGATCGTCATTAACGTAATTATAATTTAACACATAGAAGCAATAGTAAATATGTATAAAAGATTATCTCAAACTAGTTCGCGCTCTTGCTACACCGATTTAGATTAGTCCAAAGCACGTGCCCCTGGTAAGTGTATGTTGTCATTCTCAACATGAGTTAAAATCACGTTATACTTACACATCATTTCGCAAATGATTCGAATTTTAAAGCAACTGTTACTCAAAGTTTACTTGTAACTTTATACCGTTTCGGTGTTCTAATGAGGACGATCGCATTGTTGTCGAAATACGTATTTCTTCATATCTAAATTAGTACAATAAACATCAATTTAAACTACGTATTTTCCTACATTGTCACAGTATTTATTTCGTCCTGTCTAACTTTATCGATACTTCAATTATACAGGGCGATTCAGGAGGATATTCACCTACTAAATTTAATCGTAACCAGAAATTGGATACATCTTTATACGAAACTTACAAACAATAGAGCGATTCGTAAAGTGTTCGTAATCACGCTGTATATATATATATATATATATATATATATATGCCAGAAATTGAAGTTGCGACTAACAATAAGATTGAAAGCAAGTAATCGATCGTTCACCCTTGTATAAAATTCGTCCTAATTGTAAATAATACACTGCAAAGATGTGAAAAAGAATTTGAATACTACTTTCACCATTCGCAGACGCGTTTGGCGGTTATACCGCTCGTCAGTGCGACTTTGTGAGAAGAAGTACTTTTCATTTTCAGATAAGCACTGTACATGCTAGTACGTTTGATGTTTGTACATATGAGAATTCAATTAAGAAATTCCTACAGTAAATAGCTGCAACAAAGGGCATTTAAGTACATATTGGGAGAATTTCTTAATTGAATTCTCACATGTACAAACATCACCGTAAAGATATTTTCTTTTCTTAATAAAGATTAACATGGCAGAATTATCCATATTCTTAAGTTACTACAACTGTAATTAGACGATCGCCAGTTAAATTCTCAGCACTAAACTGACGTGATTAGCAGTAATATTCTAGTCCAGTAGTATTCTATTAGCAAGTGTTTATGGAAGCGACCGCGAGACACTGAAGGTAGAACCACTAGCAGCAATGGTACTAAATTCAAAGCATTTCACTGCCAACAATCTAACAGTGCTAATGAGTTTAAAGATAGAAGTTGGAAGTTTCACAAGTAAATATTTTGTAAAGCATTGGGTATTTATCCGCTCATCTTCGGCACCACTTGTCATCCACTTCATTGGGAGTGGTAGGCCCGAAGTTTTAATGTATCCGCCTTCCGCTACCAAGGAGGAAATATATCGAACTCTAACCCAGATACAAGAACCCGAGAATACACTGAACATTTATGGATTATATCCACAAGTCTTTTACAGTAAGAATTTGGTGCATCATTCGAAGCAGTTACAGAAACCATAAACGAATACTCCATGGAACGAAGACTTCTAGCGTTGCCAATGACGAAAACAATTCTGATTTTCTCGAATGAAAAGAATGAAATGAGGACTATTTCAACCTGAGAAAACTGTGAAGTTCTTCGCAGCATAGATTGAACGTCACTCGCTAAGAAAGTGGCCCAAATTAGACCCGATTACTTGAATGAAGGGGAAGAACTAAGACTAGTTTATTGCGATATCTCAAAAGCCTTGGACCACCAGACTCTTCTGGTAAAGTTCCAGGGAATCCGTAGCACTAGAAAGGGCCTAACTGAGCCATACTTCGAAGGCCAAGAAGAGGTGGTATACTCTGCATTATGCAAATAATTTATCTAGAAGTTTCACAAGCATTCATTAATAATTTATCTAGAAGTTTTGCAAGGGTCTATTTTATTTTTTTCTCTCATCTCAAAGATTTACTAAGCGATATTTTCCAGATAGAAGTATAGAATACAGATAAAAATCGAAGAACTACCGCAGTAGCAATTGAGGTAGGAATTGATAATAACTTTGGTACATATACATAAAAGCAAAATCCAGAAATTGTAATCATCCACACATTATAATATATGGTGGGGTCGTTTTGCCGGCCTGTGTAACATATTTGCTGGTGTCCTTTGCACCAACTGACTTATGCAACAGCGAGGACAGCTTTTTTGTTATTAATGCTCGCGCAAGCTATGAAATTTTAATGGTTAAGCATTACAGTATCGGGATATGTTCATCAAGTAAACAAATTACACTGAGAATTCCCGCTTAGTACTTCCGCTATGATATCCTGTAAAGTATTATTTCAACGCTATAATATACTTACAATCCCTTCACTGTACATCCTGAATTCTCTCCTCGACGTCCTGGCCAACAGAACCCCTTTCTAAAAAGAGAAAGGACGATAGCAAATAAATACAAAAAAATACGATACGATCAAAACGAACATCACCACGATCAAGAAGAAAACAAATAACGCCCCATCCCTCCCAAATTTTGCAATAATTCTACATATTCTATATACGATGTCTTTTTCCTTCCTTACTGTTCTCCCGTTGTTAAACATGACAGCTCTATATTCGCGAATGACTAAAATGATACGAAAGCGTTTCTGGAATCAACCCTAGTGAAGTAAGGGAAGTTCTCAGTGTACTTGTCTTCAAGCTCAAGATGGCAAAAGAAGTTCTAGAATCTGCTAAGATACTTCATTCGCGATTACTAAACCATTTGTAATCAATTAGAATTTGTTGATCGTATAATAATCAGAAATTATTCATTTATAATTATTACCAATTATTGTTAACCTATTATCATTATTACATTGCCAACTATCATTAAATTGTTTAATATTTTTAATTAGTTTGTTTTTGATTCTTGTTTTACTTCGCATAGTATTTTGCAAGTTTTCTTACAGAATTCATCGTCTGGACTCTTGCCCTATAGAAGGCGATTCTCATCTTACTCGGTCTTTAGTCATTATTCCGATCGTTATTATTTTATCTTTGGTTCTTCATATATCTATTAACCATAAACATATTTTTCTTAGTTTTCCGCTTCGTGTCTTTCCTGATTTGTTCATTTCCATTACAGTTTTAGCTCATCGATCATTATTATTATTATTGCTCTCAATTTGTGTCCATACCAATTTTAGCCAATTTAACTTTTGTTCCTCGATTCTGTCTACTACTGGTTCTTGATTTGGTGACTGTCTAATATTTTCGTTATGTATTTTATCAAGTTGTAGTTTTTACACATTCCTTACGTGCTTAAACCTTGTGGTGGCTATTGACGGTCCGCAATTTATTTTAAATCAACTAGGAATCACCTCCCTGCATTAGTATTGGTAAAATGACTTATGCAATTAGTGTTAAATACTTTAGATTTGCCGAATTTCTTGCAATTTCAAACACTCACCAAATCAATAAACATCTACAAAATAAATTTAGGGAAAAGTAAACATTACTTGATTCAACAAATACATACTGAAGTACGTTTTACATTATCATATTAAACAGTAGCAAACAATTGAATACTATTTTATAGTACAATGTAAAATGCTTTACCAGTCTTTTGTACAAGATTGTTGCATGAATTTAGACTCCATCATTCGTCAGGGCTATTACATATGTACATATTATGAATTTGTAAAAATATTCTCTTAATGATTCTGTGCTATGCTACATCCTCGTTTCAAATTGTACACCAGTATCACACAGTATTTGCAAATATTTCTCATAACTTCCACAAAGATTAATTTTATGCTTAGCCAATAACATTAATACTTTTAGTAAAACGTTCAATAAAAACATTTTCTACCACTACCACAATATAATGTATAAACCCACGTTTATTTTATATTGTAACAGGACTGTATAAAACGTAAACATAAGAAAATGAGGTTCGATTGGAATACGTGCAATGAAGACTAGTGAGCTTGCGCCTGAGTCAAAACATTTAGCATGAAAATAGGACAGGTTCTAATTTCATACGCTAATTTTGCACAGAAAAATAGTACAATGTTTTATATTGCACTATAAAATAGTATACAATTTTTACGTACAATTTAATATGATAATGTAAAACGGACTTAATAATTCAACTATTTGAGATGTTGCTTTTGTATACACAGATTAGCGAGTTTTGATCTTACGATCGAGAAAACTATGTCATAAAGGGCAGGACAGAAATTCTGTATACAATTACAAAAATGTAATTTCAGCTGTCAACACAATAAAGTAATAATACATAAGCAAATATTAAAAGCCGTCAGCAGCTACAACCTCCAGTTTTGGAATTATGCCAAGCAGTCCTACATTAAAAATTTGGTGTTCAAGTGAAATGCATCTGGAACAGCGATATGTACCATCATCTTTTAAAACTAAATATAAAACTGATGCAATCGGCGTGTCGGTGTAGAGATCAAAATCCAAGACAATGATGATATGGCCATAGATAGACTGGAGCAACCTTACTATTTTAAGGCGATTTAAGCAATTATGTACTTAGCATTACTTTTTCTTACTAAAGGCGTCAATTTCTTCTCAGTTATGATTCACTGTATGGTTGAGATTTCCATTGTTTATAATTAAATGTATATATATATATAATTTAAATAATGATTTTGGTGCAATGACTGCTGTAACAAAGCATTACAAAGATCTTGGGCATTACTTTGATTTTGAAAACACAATTATATTAAAAACAGAGAATAATTATAAAAAAGACTAATATATGAAATGATAAATATACAAAAAGACACTAAAACTATTAATTTCAGAACCGATATTCAAAATTTAAGTAATGTATATAGCAATTTGTTAAAATGACATTTGCATTTCTTAAGAAGGAAACCTTTGGCTAGGTTTTTAAATTTGGGTTTTCCCTAGTCCTTGAACAGAATTGTTAAGGTTTCGACAAAGATTTTTTGATATAAGGTTTTACTTAATTTGCATGTATGTTTACACATTAATTTAGTTTTTATAATTTATATATATATAGAAGTTTGTTACACATCCTCTATATCAAGAAATCCTAGTCATTAGTCATTTTGTTGATAGTTCCCAAATAAAAGACAAATGTTTGTTTATATATTTATCTAGTTATATTTTCACTGAAGAAGGTATTCCGAAAACGTTTGTAAACGTTCTGAAAATATAACTATCGTTCAAACCAGCCTTGTTTTATTGACCTATTAGTGGTAGAGATCTATCATATAAGATTGTTTATAATTATTGGGCCAATAAATCAAGATAACAATACACAACTTTTACGAACTCATGTAGAACTACTTTTTAATAAATTTTGAAATATCATAAGGTTATCATCAAATCAGGGCGTTATTGAACAAATAATCGAAGTAAAGAGTCATGTAAATGGGTGGTTGTACACCAATCAATCAAGAAAACCTTTTTCAATCACTTGTGTAGTGCAACAGAGATTTTCTCTAGTTCCTAATTATTTCCGTCCTCGTTTCCGCAATTCCGTACAGTACGGAAGCATTAGGAACAAAACAATTTTCTAATCTTACGATCCTTTAGAAAATATAACCATATATATGTATGTATCACAACATAGACCCGCTGGCAAGGTGAAAATTCTCGATTTAATGGCTATTCACAAAGATGTCACCATACATCGCAACTTAAGGTGATTGTTAATAACTAACATATACTGATGAGTGATGACATTTATGTTAAAGTGACTCCGTGATAATTTTGCCTCTCATTTACGTATTTAAATGCGTCGTACAGGCCGTACAAGATAAATAATAGATATTTGAATTAGAAAAGCGCCCAAAACTAAACATCAAAAGCTATTTAAGGGGCATTCGGAACCACTTATCGTAATTACTAGAGACGACTTATTGACCAAATACTGTCGGAGAATGAAAGCAAATAAAACATTTTACGACCGGGACGACCTCATTCGTATTCAAGATGTTAAATCAATATATGAATGTAATGACTAAAAGTATACAGCAAACACTTATTCCTCTATTTTCAGAATTACCACCATGACGTACGGTTGAGAGTGTTTAGAGTTGAGAACTGCCCGAAAATGGTTTGAAAGGCAAAACTACATTTACACAACACAATTTTTAGAAAACGTTTCTCTGTTTCAATTTTTTAGCCTAATATTACCGTCCATTTCTAAAAGAATGGCAAAAATGTATTGAGATAAATTAAACATGTTTCGTTCCTCTTATATGTGCAGTAACAAAACTGGTTTATGGAAGTTTTATAGGTCAGATAAAAATCTTATTGCATTCGTGTACCGCCGAGTAGAAACTGATAAGGTAATACATATTGCAAGTAGATATTTTAATTAAATATTAATGTATATATTTTTTTCGTGACCCTTTTTAATACTTATCTCATATGATAGTTCTCTGCCACAATTAGATCAATTAAACAAGACTGGTTTAAATGATAGTTATATTTCCAGAACGTTTACAAACGTTTTCGGAACACCTTCTTCAGTGAAAATATAACTAGATAAATATTAATAGAAAAACTTAACTAAAGTATCAATATTTTTGCGATAAATATTCATTTGATGGTTTGTACACTTTCTGCTTTTATCCAAACATTCTTTTGATTCAATCAAATACAATTGTCCTTATACTACATAAGTTTTTCAATCTCTTTTGTTACTTCATTCTCCAGAGACAATTAAACAAACTTTCGCCTTTTGTATCAAAGAAACAACATAGCCTTAAATTACCAGGTAGAAAGATAAGGTTAAATAAGTAAGAAATAACATATTCCATATGCAGCTACAATATTCTGATTAGTCGTTTCGTTTTTGTGAAGCTTTCTAAAGCTCTGCATTCTCGCACAGGTTCTTGTAATTTCTCTTCGATCTAACAACCGGAATTGAGATTCCGTGACTCCGATTTAGTTACTTGCGTTTTCTCTTCCCAAACTGATTCACCTTTTTCTTCATTTTGTAATATGTATCCTTATTTCTTCGTTTAGGTGTCGGATCTAGGACTTCTTTCATGTTCTCTGTTATTTGCTAACACCTCCTTATTTCACCACACTTTCCTCTCTTTCTTTCCGCTTACTACAACTTTTAAATTTTTAACTTTTTACGACGTGTATATTGTACTGAGAATTTAGTTATTTTTTAAACCAAATTGTACCGGCCTAGCTCTTAATTAATGATATAAAAAGTATAAATTATAACAAATTATAGTTATAAATTTTGAGAAATATTTAACATAAAATCAAGATAATTACATAGTGTTGTGTGTGTGAGTGTAGTGTCTTTTATTCGACGATGGTTCTTCCTTTGTCTCCTTTCTTAACTTCTTTTCTCGATGCAGCTCTATTTTCTATGGATTCTTCCCTTTCTTAACTTCCTTTTCGGTGTGGCTCTATTTTCTATAGATTATTCCTTTTCTAAAATTCTTTCTTCTGCGGTGATGTTCTTTTATTCACTGGTACTTGTTCTTAAAATCCTTTTATTCCAAATATATTTATAAACTTTTCTGTTGACTTATCTATCTTGTCATTTTCTTCGTCGTTAACCAAACAAACTTTTTAATTTTTTATTTTTTGGAAACTAGGACTAGACTACGTTATTTCTCCGTTGTCCATGAAGCGAAAACTTTAATTCTCCTTGACTCGAGTTCATCCAGGTATATGGTCCTTCGAGCATGTAGGATCTTTTACGCTGGGTTTTCACTTCCGACAAATCTTGAAGGCTGTGCTTTCACCTTTGAGGATTGAAATGTTAACACTTTAAAAGAAATAACTGCTTGTAAAGCGGTAGAACCTGGTAGAACTCGAATTGTGTGTATATAAATATATATTGACAGATGCATTGTTGTATCGTTACTTAGCAACTTACATATATGAAAGAAAAAAAACAAAAACATACATTAAAAAATCATGGCAACAAATCTAATGACAAATATTGGGGTTCGGAGCAGTTGTTATAGAAACCTGTATTGAATGTTGATGTATCCTTGGTTATTATCCAGTAATTATAATGAATTCTTATAATGTAAAGGTGTTGTATCTATGTGTCTGAATGTTTACAATGCTTTTCTACTTTTAATCGATGCTTTTTACAATAATTAATAATTTTATTTCTAGTTACATTTGTTTCTTCCATTAAAAGTCCCTGGCTGGAGTTAAAGTAAGAAGCTAACACCCGTAGGGTAATAAAATGCTCAAAAGGTGGTGGGCGTGGTGTCGAAAAGGTATAAATAGAACCCCAAAATAAACCGAATGTCAATTGAAGACCATAACCCCAGCATTAATGATATATTGAATTGTAATACATGATGAATTTTCTAATGGTAATTAACCATTCGAGTATTACTATACTACAATATACTGAAAGTACTTTGTTTTGTTTTTAAATATAGGCCTGAGTTTCATACCGAATCTAGCTCAACTTATTCGACAAGGAACGTTAATTACCTTCGTCCGCCTCTTCATAAAACTGCTTTATTTCAAAAAGTCTTTATGTCATGAGTTGTAAACTCTTTAACAAATTACCATTGGAAATTAGAAATGAAATCGTTTTCAAAAATTTTAAATCTACTATCAAAAATGTACTTTTCTCTCCTAATTGTTATTCTCTAGATTATCTAAATATGTAAATATTAACTATTATTTTTATTACTACTGTTGTTGTTATTATTATTACTAGGTACTATTATTGTTGCTGTTATTATTACTTTTTTGTTATTCGTTTATTTCCCACTTGACCTGTTGCTGTTACACACTGTTGTTTATTTTGCAGTAATTTTACAATTATTATTATTACTACTCGAATTATTGAAGGATATTACTAAACATAAGCTTCAAAAACAAATAAAACCGATTGAACACACAACTTAAGGAGAGATTGGAGTTATAAAAGTGTCGACTTAGAGAGGCTTCACTGTATATGACGTGGATGAATGACACACAATGAAACACAACTAGCATCTAGACGTTCAGCACTCGATGGAGAAACCGAAAATTGAAGCAATAGGGAGGTTTGTATGTATATTTGGTGACAGTACTTACGAGCACTCTCTTGACTTTATTGAAAAATTCGTTCAAAGCTGATGGTAGAAAACAAATGCCCTTGCAAGTTCCTGCACAGCAAAATAGTATATACAGCAGGAAAGGTAGATACATGTGGATAAAATTGTAGAAAGGGTTACATGTCAAAACATGGATATGCAATACAAAAAAACAAAAAAATAATATTGTTGGTGTAATAAAAGCTCAAAGAATTCGGTGGTTGAACCTTATGGGGCAGATAAAGAACAAAACAAATGTTGATGTGTGAACAATATTTATTTTGTTTTTAAGCGGTCGCAAGGTCGTAAAGGTTTAAAAATAGGTGGACAGACATTTCCAGGGTTTAGTACTAAGAAAATGGACGGAAAAGTGCAAAAAGACGAATGAAATTGGAACAGACTACACAACACGATGAGGTCCATTTCACTGCCCGCAAAGCATTATATTTTCCTTTTACCTCCCTTTCCTCGCATTTCTAATATATCTCATTTTATATCCGTATCAGCTATGTTGTCTGTTCTCTCAGTTTGTCATTATTGATTCTTGCGTCGTAGTTTATCTAATCATCTCATTTCTTACTCTACTCCGTTTTTTTCTGAGAAGTTTCCATTTTGTTCAGCTCACTTACGATTTCTATTTTAATGGAAATTTTCCTTTCATATCACATTACTTCTTTTATCAATATTGTCTTATTTATTGCATAATAAATCCTTTGTCGCTTCTTTGCGAATTCTACATCTATCTATCCATCATTTGTAGTTATGATGACCATAGATTTTAATTTGCCTTATGTCGTCAGATTGTTCTACATCTATTTCAAATGTTCATTACTTTACTTTTTCTACGTTCAATTTCGATACCTGACGGTCAGTCCTTTTTAGAATCCGTACCCATATTTACACGTGCACAATCTTCTCTTTGAAGAACAATATGCAATTAGTTTCTCTAGAATATTTCGTCTATTTGATATTAGCAAAAAATACTTCATACATGTTATAAAGTGTAATAACGTTAATATCATCGATTTTGTCTGTGCGTGGACAGAATCTCTTAGAGTTTTAGTGAGTTATATTTTACAGTATCTAATTCCTGTGCAATAGAAACAAGTAGTCCGTATTTTAATGATTTAAGCGATTTAAAAGATTAAAGCGATTGTGAAAGCAACATTATTAATAATGATCTAAATGGAATGGAAAGGAGTTTCTATAATTTTCAATAACTCAAGACCCTTTCCAACAAGATCATCAGTCAATATCTTACTTGACAATATTTTCAGAAATAATAGGATATTTAGTCCAGTATCAATTCCTTTTTCTATAAATTATCTCCCAAGAACATCAACGATAAAAGCAATAATCAAAATCTCCCATTGTCATACTAAAAATTAAAAACGACCTTGAAAAACGACCAATGCGTGAATCAAGGTCCGCCAGCATCATTAACTAACTCAATTAAAACGTGGAAACTTATATTAATATTGCGCAAGAGACGAATTGTTATCTTGATCGACGTCTAACCTTTAATTTCATTACCGAGTCGCTTTTTGTCATCTGTAATATAACCAGACCCGTAATTAAATAAGCATCAAGCACCGCCATGTCTAATCCCATAATTACGGAGGAAGGCGACGAATCTACCAAAAAAAAAAAAAAAACACGATACGTTTGTTGGAATGCGAAAATAAGTGATAACGAAACTCAACATGCGAACAACTTGAGCGTACAAAGGATGTAATTTCCTGCTAAATGACCGTCTAAAGGCGGATCGGTGGTAAACAGGCAAGAGGAACACGTCAGCGTTAATTTCGCGAAAGCGGACTTCAAAGAGGTTATAAATATTAATATTGAAAATCAAATATATACGCAGGAGAACTGGTGTATAAGGCTGTGTCTATAAAGCATAAGACTGAGGCGGAAATGTAGTTCTTGGTAATATATTTAAACTTTTATATTGCAGAGTTCCGTTTTTCGATTCATTTAAATTTGAAGAAGGTATTCGAAAGATTTACGTCATAGATCAGTACTGAGAATAATGTTTTTTTTTCGCGCATTTCAAGTCTATTAAGAGTACGCAACTGCCGTTGTGATCTGCACAGGATCCAAAAATGTTATATTTAACGATAGTTTAGTTGTCAGACTCGATAGTGTGAAGCCTCAACTGCTGATATATGTAGTCAAAGTCTATTACTAGTTATCCGTAGTGTAGTATAGTAGTACTGGAATGATTAATTACCATTGGAAAATTCATCATTTATTAATGCAATATATCAAAATTTACAGTTAATGTTGGAGTTATGGTCTTCAATTGTCATTTTGGGATTCTATTTATACCTTTGCGACACCACGCCCACTACCTTTTGAGCATTTTACTACCCTACGGCTGTTAGCTTCTTATTTTAACTCCAGCCAGAGACGTTTAATGGGAGAAACAAATGTAACTAGAAATAAAATTGTTAATTACTATAAAAAGCATGGATGAATAGATAGAACAGCGTTATAAACATTTAGACATCTACATACAATACTTTTACATTACAAGAATTCATAAGAAATTACTGGATAATAACCAAGGATACATCGACATTCCATACAGGTTTCTATAACAACAATATGCCTGGATAAACTGAAGTCAAGGAGAATTAAAGTTTTCGTTTCGTGAACAACGGAGAAGTAATGTAGTGTAGTCCTGGTTTTCGAAAAATAAAAACTTTGTTTGGTTAACGACGAAGAAAATTGACAAGATAGATAAGTCAACAAATAAGTCTATAAATATATTTCGAATAAAAGGGTTTTAAGAAGAAGTACCAGTTAATAAATGAACCTCACCATACCGGAGAAGAAAGAATTTTAGAAAAGGAAGAATCCGTAGAAAATAGAACCACACAGAAAAGAAGTTAAGAGAGGAGAAATATGAAGAACTATCATCGAATAAAAAAATTACACTCACACACACACAACACTAGGTAATTATCTTGATTTTATGTTAAATATTTCTCAAATTTTATAAATATAATTTGTTATAATTCCTGCTTTTTATATCATTAATTAACAGCTAGGCCGGCGCAATTTTGTTTAAGAAATTAACTAAATTCTCAGTACAGTAGTCTATAGTGACCGTTAGTCTGCAATGTCTCAAAAAACGCACTGGAATTCCAAATCGATTTCAGTTAGAATTGATACAGATTTTCAATCTACTGTGGTTGATAGTTCTTTGCGATCTTCAGGAAAATACTCATCTAACTCACGGAAAAGTGTAGGTTTCGTCAAAGTATTGATGATAGTCGCCTCACCAACTATTTCATTGCCATTAATTTCGGTGTAACAGACTGCTCAAAAGAGAAACAGATTGTTCCCTATCCGAGCTGTTAACCTTCCTCAATAGCATCGCAATAAAACGTACATTTTGTTCAATACCAGGCATTTATTACACATTCTTCTCATATCGATGAGAATTCAGAAAATCAATGTTCTCTCACCAATATCACCTTGATCTTTTGGGCTTTTCATTTAAGTATATTTTCGATGGTGTAAACATGTTTCACGCCATTTCGATACACACAAAGCTATTTTGTGCGTTTGTAACTCATGCAACTTTACCACTTTCCCAAATTAGCGTCAATTACTTACTTAGCACGTTTAAATTCTTTTACAAAAGTCAAAGCATAAAGTATCGAAATAGATCGAATCCTTCGCAACGCGTCCGCTCAACATGTAGCACCTACAAAGACCGCCGAGAATCCATTTAGCACTGTTCCTCTTAGCTTTTATCTCGCGCTAAATCGACTTTCAAAATATAACACACAAGTGACTAAATTTAGAACAAGATAAATCTAAATCGTACGTAGTCGGACGCCGCTTTTTTCCTGTCATTACTATTATATTATCGCGGTTAGCATTGATTGATTAACACTTTTAAGAGGGTAGACGCGTCCGGCGAAAGAAATAAATAATAAAAAAACCGACCGAGAGAGCGTATTTTCGCAACGTCTAAGAGGTTGGAGTATATCCAGCTCGGGATTTGTACCGACTTTCTTACGTCTTCCTGTTTACTCCCGGGGTAATTTATGGCTCGCTCTCCGAGATGTATAAAGTCACATTTTTCCACTGATATTAGTTATTGTGTCTATGCGTGTTTCTTTCTTTTTTTTGTTCCTCCGCTTCTACCTAACAGCTTCTGTCACGGAAGGAGCGTTTTGTTATTTCCTAACATACATTCTCGAGATTGCGTTATCTAAAGACGACTCGTCCAAAATGATGGTTTTGATGGATTTTTGATTTAGAGAAGTAAAAAGACGAAGAAGGATGTGTATTTGAGAAGACAACTTAATTTTCACTTTAACGTCTCCTTCTACCTATATAATTTATAGGCTAGTCTACAGAAATACTTATTTATTACCATAAAATTTAAATTAATATTCTGAATTATACCTTATATATTTATTATCTTCTTCCTCATTATACGTACATATACGTATTTATGTCCATTAAATTGAATATGTCAAAATATTTAAGTTAATGTATCATTGAGCGGCCAGCAAAACAAGATTGAATTTTTTTTTGCAAAAGGGACAAGATGCTTGTAAGCGTTAATTCGAGAGACAAGGTCGAAGATAGAAGCGTCCGCGATTTTAAACCGCTAAAAAGAAGAAGGAAAACCGCGAGATGAAAAATTACCTTGACAAATCGACGCAGTAAGGTGCTGTGCAAATGTATTGTGAGACGTACGACGAAAACAATCAATACAACACATTTTGCGTCGTCGTCGACATGAGTAAATGTTTCCATCTCAAAATAAAATCTGCGCGAAATTATCACGTATTATTTTAAACGATGTTGTTTATGACTGCACATAAGGAGATTCGTCGTTTCAATTAATGTTTGCTTGTTTCTAGCGTGGCAAGGCAAAAATTATATCACAATGATCATACTATACGTTCAGAATGTATTATCCAGGAATATGCAACTTTTTCGAAACCCGGTTGTCAATGGAGTTAAGATTTAAATACGAATTATTACATGCAATACGTTTCTAAATCCAAATAGGGTTGTTTAATACAAATGTCCATTGATACTATATGTCATACGTGAAGATTTAATTTTTAAGTTGTAATCAACAAGAAATATTGTTACGGTTAGTTGTTACACGGTTCCGGTATTGTTATTTTTGGCTTCTCGCTTCAACGTTTTATGGGTAGATGGAGCCCCCCTTTCGTAGGTTTCTGATACCTCTTGCGCCTTTTAGATGGACATGTTAAATTGATTTTGTCACGTTCAGTCGGACAAGTCGTTTTCTGCGAATAGGTTATTGCATTTTCGCTTTTGAGTCTCGTTCGTCGAGGATATACACGGACATTCGAGTCCGAGAAGTGTAATAGTATCGTTGTGTGAATCTGAAAATTTCGCGTTTCCCCACTTTTACTGTTCGAACAAATCGTCCACGTTGAGCCTTTACTTCTCCCTCATTTCGAGGTGAGTCTTTCTTTTTGGTAATTGCGATGTCGTTATTTTCTCTTTCACATTCTTGTAGGGGCTGGTATAACGAGTGTAAGCGAGTACAAACTAGTATATACTAGTATAGGACTAGTAAGAGAGCTTAGATTTATTTTTGAAAACATCTGAGAACTATCGTAGGCGCTAGAAGCCGACTTCGGCTTCGGGTTGCTCTGTGCGGCTGGTTTCCCGCCATCTTTACATCAAGTACGAGAAAACCCGCCATCTTGGACACTTTTCGTCACAATACCGATTACCACGCCGTACGTAGGTTGGCAATCGAAAAAGCGTTACGCTAAGTCCCGCCTACTCGTTGCATTTTGGGGAAAATTCTCTAGAATTTTTAAGAGTTAGGAATTCGGCGATTTGTGTTCAAAGAAACAGGGGCTTTCTTACTCTTACAAACATTCAATTCTTCTAGTAAAAGGGGTTTCCTTACGTTTGCCATTTAAACAAAACACATCACAGTTACTTACCGCTTGCATACATTTTTGTTTTAATTACGTTCTGCTAAAGCTGTAAGGTGGCTGTAAGACCGCTGGAATTCCAACGGTTACCGAGAGTGTGTAAACATTAAGTAAGAAGCTAGCTTAGTCGAATTTAAATTAATCGATACGCCTCAAGTGACAAATAAAGTGATCCATTTCTATAATTGGAGAGTGGCGCCTTGATACTAAATTCTCGAACTTGAACCTACGCCGTTTCCATTGAGCTAGTACGGCCTGGATCTCCGTCTTTATCACCAAAAGTTTTAGAAGCCAGTAATAATATTAACCATCTAACTTTTGCGGATGACTTAAAGATCTACTACAAAACTGATGTTATAAATGACTGTTTTGCACTTCGGTGTAATTTGGGTGCCATCGCTTCTTGGTATTTGGCGTATCGATTAAATATCCACATCAGCAAAGGCAAAGTTATGACATACACAAAGAAGAGAAAGATGGCACATTTTGACTATAAACGTGGCAATGTAACTTCTGACAGATATAGCATAGTAAAAGACCTAGGAATTACATTTGATTCCAAACTTAGTATCATGCTTCATATCAATACCATTATTGCATCAGCATATTGCCTATTCGGCTACATCTACAGAGATTTCGATAGTGTGAGTTACCTTAAGGTACTGCATAACGCACTTATACGATCTAAGTTGGAACAAGCATGGTGCACTAATCTGGTATGCGATTGACCACGTTTATGTTAGGAATACCGCTCAACAAATTTTTTTAAAATGATTGTCTATTGGATGACATGTATCCAAAGAGAGGATTAGAACATTCGATGTTGGTGAATTGCTTCGGCATGAAATCTTTACACTTGAGACGCAAGCAGATGAGTGAGATGTGAGATATCTATATGGTCAATGGTTAGAGAGATGTTGGGTAAGCTGGGGATCAATTTACCACGGTTAGCATCTAGTTACGAACAACAGTTTTACATCGGTTTTCTACGGTTTTGATAATGCTTTCCTGGTGCTAGCGAAACACGTGTCACCGAGTTTATTATTAAACGATTATATGTATATATATATATATATTTCGTGACCTTTTATACTTATCTTATATGATAGAGATCTACCACTAATAGGAAAAAATGAAATGAAAAAATTTTTTCACTGACGAAGGTGTTCCGAAAACGTTTGTAAACGTTCTGAAAATATAACTATCGTTCAAACCAGCCTTGTTTTATTGACCTATTAGTGGTAGATCTCTATCATATAAGATTAAACGATTATGTGAGAAGGAGTATACCGAGATGATGTAGTGCCAACAAATGTTCTGTGTGGTTGTGGAGAGAGCCAATGTAATGACTAGATAAGGATTATTAGCATCAGTTACAATTCCAAATGTAGTCTTACTGATTTCAATTGCAAAACCATACATTAAAATATTGCATTTATTCGAGAAGTTATTTACGTAAGAGACTGATGTAGATTTTTATTTTTCTACTTTTTCATTGTAATTGTAACTCTGGCCAAGTTCTTGCAACTAATTTTTCCAAGTAATAAGGAATATGTATGTATGCATATTACATGTATTTAATTTTTTTATTTCATTTTTCGTTGGTTCATTTTATCTTATTGATGTTTCATTATATATTTAAAGATATGTTCGGCATGAATTTAGTTCATGAATTTTTGTATAAATTTTCTATATTTGGGTATTATACTATTATTATTATAATGTAACCGAATGGTGCAGCAGTAAACAAAACAACACCATCTTGGAAAGTTGTATAAAACTTGCAAGGTATAGAACATTTTTTCCCGCACGGTACTCATAGTTTAAATATGTTTACTCGTTACGTTACATATCCATATTTCGAAGACTAATAACACAGGCAAATCTTAAATGCTAATGTTTTAATTAAAATTGAAAAGATAGCCATCGAACTCGAAAAATAACCGGAGGTAATTTAAAACCTGAAGTCATAGCATGTCAATAAAGACGCGAGCTAGACGACAAAGAAACCGGCCAACAAGTAAATTGTTTCGGCTTTTTTCTCTCGTAAGGCAAGGTAAACTTAATAAAGGTTCATTTCAGATGAAATATGTCAGGTTTACAAGAATTTTCTGTCGCGCAATTAAGTTAAAATTGCTTCGGCGAGAACGCGGCGAAAATATTTTAAGAAACGTTATAATGTTGACTGCGAGGAGCAAACTAATATTGCCTATTTTAAATTCGCACGGCGCATTTGCAAATTCAAATCTCGCATAGCATGATCCGGCATAATTAAGATGTGGATACTAAAGGTAGAAATCTGCTATGAGGTAGGAATAGGAATACAAAGGGAAATAGAAATTAGAGAGATCGGTAAGTTAGTAGTTGGCAATATCCGGAATATGTTATTGTCGAAACTAATTGGTAAAGTTATATAAGTGAACTAGTAGTTCGAATGTGGTTTCATGTTTACGTAGCAAAGATGTGTTTCAAGTAAAAAATACGACCTACGTATTGCGCAACGAACTCCATTTGTAGCATTATTTCATTCACGCGCCAAATAAATTGAGAAACAAAATAAAAACGACACCTAATCGGTTTACCGATGAACTAAGGTGAAAAATTAAATCTTGCTCTTAGATATTATTAATTCCAAATATATATGGCGACAAGTAAGTTGTTACCAAAGTTCACAAGTGACGTGTTTTGTTTGTTTGTTTGTTTTCTGCACCGAGGAAGACAACTAATCCCCTGAAATACTTACATATTTGGAAGTACCCAGATTAGTACGGTGAGCATAAGCACGATTTTACTTGAATGTAACAGTGATAAATAAACCAATAATTACCAAATAGCTTGTACGGTTGTTAACAACAACAAAAATGACGATAAAACAGCAGTAAATCTAGTTCAACAGGCGTTTGTGATGAGAAATGATTTGAAATAGTTGCAAAAAAAATACGTGCAACCTTCGAATGCATATGTTCTTTTGATTTTAACATTTAGTAGGAATGTTCCTTTTTCATGTGTGCTTAGAAACCCTACCCAAAGGTAGTGAATAACATCGATTTCATACTTATCAATATCGGACATACCTAATAAATTCTTGAAAAATACCAAAGATTTACTGTTAGCGTTCCGAAATAAAACTATTCTTCGTCCTTCTTCCATAAAATGCTGTACCTTTTCCCATTTTCCTTTCTTATCAAGCTATTTTCAAAAATGTTTTGAAAAAACTTGTATTTAGGAGGAAAAAACAGTTTGTTCAAGTTATTTGTGGTGAAAATCGTAGCAGCAGTCCTTTTGCTTAGAAAGACACAGGTTTAAATTACACTTTCGACATACAATTTGAGTTTCGGAATTGCAACCAGCAAACTTGCAAGTTTTTTTGCAGGCGCGTGATAAAAACTGCGGAAAATGTCCGACTCCATCGTAACGGACCTCAAATTTCGACTCCAGAAGCAGATCCACAAAATTCAGTAGAATATCCACGTGATTGATTCTTGAGATCGTTGTCGGTTGGCAGCTTACAATTCGGAATGCGATTTGAACGAATAGTCCCCAAGGAATAAATTCCGCGAGATTTGAGATAAACAAGACGTGGCAGTGAAGTGTAGTAGTTGTCAAAATATATTATGTGGCTTTTATAATCTTGAACATTGCGTGACAATCGAACAACCACATTTGCTGACGCTCCAAGGTCTGGCGAGCCAGTTTGCACAACATTGTGTCCTGCGCCGCAATATATCTCCCCATTTGTGTGGTTTATCTAGCAAATATTGTCGAAGAAAAGTCTTCATCTTCGTTGCGCACATTTGTTCAATCACACACAAACGTTGAGTCATTGGGACGGATTGAAACTTTTCATTGAAATGATTCACAATTGGTCGTATTTTATACAAAGGATCGTGGTCTGCAGCATTCTTGGCGGGCAGTTTACTATTATAATTAAAATGCAAATTACTCCGCATTTTCTCAAATTGATTTCTTGGCATAGTATTTTGGATTGTTTGGGACGCATATCCGTCCCAATATGATCGGATACCGAAAAACTGACATAAAAAATAAAATGCCAATATATTGACGAATTTCCGAATTGATTGTAGAGAAGGAAGTAGTGATATTTTTCTGAGTGGCATATAAATTCGATTGTTCAACAATGTGCTCAATAATGGTGTCACCCAAAAAGTATTCGAAGCATTTGAAAGGCGTATCAAGCTTTTTGAGATCTTCTCCTAGTTCAGGCTCAGAAAATGCAATCGCAGAGCTATCCAGCACTAAGTTCTTTTGGCGCCACAAGATTTTCTTGAAAGTGTGAGATTTGGGATCTATATCCGAAACGGATCCCATAAACTGCCCTGTTTCACATATAATACTATCTTCAGGCTGAATGATATTCTGCTCAGCAGACACACTGCCTTTGCGTTTCTGTGGTCGAGGAGTATTTAATGCAATCGAAGTAGAAGGAGATAATAATTTTGGCAATGACGCAGGATTTCCGCTTGAAGTAACGCGTATCTCTGATTCCAGCATCGAATCTGACATATTCACAGCTATATTTATCGCCTCATCGAATCCATTGTTGATATGGCACTCCTTCTCGCAAGCATCATCATCCAAATCGTCTTCCATATCTTCTAGGTCAGTATCGCTCTCGAAATTCATCAAATCCAAAATTTTCCCAATCTCTTCATCAGAAAGCGATGACAACTTTTGAATTTGTCAACGTTCCATCTCTATTAACAACAATTTTTTAGCTTTAATATCTCCTGAAATGTTCAACTTTCAAACTTACCTAATACATACATATTTTTTGACGTATTTTCCCAAGACCGCCTCTAGACCGGCTACCCTTGCAAGATCAGTAAAAAGCTTGCGAAAAGTTCTTTTTCCTTTTTTTCTCTTTTTGCTTTCTTTACACTACCAGCAACACAGCAATAATTTTTTCTTTTAACTGTGACCACTTTTGAATTATTTTTTTAATTTTTTAAATTCACACTATTTGCAAAATAATTATTACGTCCGTATTTCACAACTTTCTAACTTCAAGTGACCGTCAAAGCTAATCAAATCGTCCGTATACGTTGCAAATAAAATAAAAGCAGCCTTTGAACTTGCCCGAATTAAACAAAATACAAAAAAGGCAAAACGGAATTTGGAAAACGAATAAGTGAGCAATGAACTTAGCCCGTCTACAGGCGGTCTTGGGGACTAAAGGGTTAAATATGTATTCTAATCTATCAGTACCATCGGTGGTAATAACAGGGCCCCATTAGAACCCATAAAGAATCATTGGATTCGGTTTAAAACGGATTATTGATTTCCGGGCTAACAGCTAGAGAACTGAAGGTATAACGGGGTCAACAAGTTTAGTCGCCTATTGTTACCCCAGGAAATAAATTTCAGGTAGTCATTTTGGGTGGTTAACTACCACCTACAGTTCGAAAAACGGCTCGATATTATAGCGAGGAGTTTGGAAATCGAACTCACCGAACTCTCGAAATTTGTAAACCGGCGCTGCACCTAACTAAATTATTACGCACTCCACCACTGGTGGTACAAATACAATTGTTATTGTTAAGTATCTTTCCTTCGTCTTCTTATACTATGACTGACTATTTCTTAAACTTGAAATTGTTGATGAAACTGAGATTTAGGACTTTCCAACCAACTCTTTAACTATTTTTAGACACCGCTTTTTATTAAAGAAACGATTTTTAATAGCGCTACGAATTCCTTCATTTATTTCCGTCATTTTCTTTTTTCATTAACTTCTTTTGTAGAAAAAAAAAACGAATTATTTAAAGCCTGTCACTTTGACGCAGTTCGGGTTATTAATTCTGGTGATAATCGCTTTTGTTTTGATACCATAAGCACGGTCCTCATTTCTTATGCCAACGTTGTATTGATATACTCTGATTACCGTGCTTATTTGTAAATATTAATTCAACACTGATTCTTCCTGTTTGTAAACTTATCGAAGCAAACATAATTTATTTTTAAATTTACCCTGAAATCTATCTGCGCTTTAACTTAATTTTGGCTTGACATTTATAGTTTTCATATTGAATACCCACGGCATTTATAGCTCCTACACGTCGCTTTGGGTGATTTAATTCATTTACATTTTTCCATTTCTTTCCCTGTATATCTCTTTTACATCATTCAAGGGTTCTGGAATGATTCTATTACACACAGTTCTACCGCCGCAGTAGAGAGTTTTAACGTGCCGAACATCATATTTATACGAAGACCTGCGATTTCACATCGTGTCCGAGAAGAACGCATGCCGAGTCAAAAATCACCGTCTTCGATCGGGTTTTATACAGCAAGCTTCACGTTTAGAGCAAACCCCTATCACCGAGTCTGACCAAAACATTATTCAAGATGGAAAAGCAGCCGTAATATGCTATCACATCCTATCGACACATTTCTCGTGCTTACAGACATGATTGAATGTAACACAAAGAATTTAAACATTTCTCCATCTCAAAACTTTCATTTCCTAAAAGCTATTTTCAAGACGATAATCACATGGCGCCCGCGGGCTATTAAAAGCCCATTAAGTTAATGGTAAACAATGTATTACCTAGCAAATTAAGTTGCTATTTATTTGAATTCTATAAAATTTGTTTTGTTTGGACGATGTAAATATTTCCCTTGAGTCTGGACGTGTGTCGTTTATTTGACTTGAGTGAAATTTATAAGACTAGTGTAATTACTGGTTTCTATATTTATTGTTAAGACCGTATTACACATATCAGCTTGCACGTCATATACGTGAACTAGGGAATTAAAATCAAAAGATGCCCATCTGCAAATTGACAAATTTCTGCTATGCAATACATCAGTTGACATTGATTTTTTCCCGAAATGTCCTCCGATCGATGTGACAATGTGTATACTCATACTTTAGATGTCGCAGGGCGCGAAAATAAAGTTGGAATTGCTAAGAAACGAATTACTGGGGGAAATAGGAGGGAAAGTTAAAGTTAGAAACAATCGACACCTTTAGGCACTCGATAATTCACGATCTAACGCCATTTCCACGTTCAAAATGTTTCAATCGTCATCTACAAAGCGAGAGCTTTAATTTCATGTGTAACACGGTACACTTCCCAGTATTTGATTTTTCCCAAAATGGAAAATTATCAAAAATTCCAAATTCGTCCGATCGATGTAAGAATGTGTATACTCATACTTTCGATGTCGCAAGTCGCGAAAATGAAGTTAGAATTGCTAAGAAACGAATTACTGGGGAGAAATAGGAAGGAAAGTTAAAATTGGAAACAATCGACAACTTTAGGCGCCCGATAATTCACGATCTAACGCCATTTCCACATTCAAAATGTTTCAATCGTCATCTACAAAACGAGAGCTTTAATTTCATGTGTAACACGGTACACTTCCCAGTATTTGATTTTTTCCCAAAATGGAAAATTATCAAAAATTCCAAATTCGTCCGATCGATGTAAGAATGTGTATACTCATACTTTCGATGTCGCAAGTCGCGAAAATGAAGTTAGAATTGCTAAGAAACGAATTACTGTGGAGAAATAGGAAGGAAAGTTAAAATTGGAAACAATCGACAACTTTAGGCGCCCGATAATTCACGATCTAACGCCATTTCCACATTCAAAATGTTTCAATCGTCATCTACAAAACGAGAGCTTTAATTTCATGTGTAACACGGTACACTTCCCAGTATTTGATTTTTTCCCCAAATGTCAAAGGGGTACCTCTTGGAAAATTATCAAAATTCCAAATTCCTCCGATCGATGTAAGAATGTGTATACTCATACTTTCGAAGTCGCAGGACGTGAAACTAAAGTTGGAATTGCTTAGAAACGATTTACTGAGGGGAAATAGGAGAGAAAGTTAAAGTTCGAAACAATCGACAACTTTAGGCGCCCGATAATAATAAAAATTAACAATACAACTCGACATTTTTTTAAATTAAAAGCTAAAATGAAGTATTTTCATTTTTTCCATATGCAAACTCGTCTAGGGTTTTTTGCATATATATTCAAGACTTTTACCTAAAGTACCTAAGTTTCGTCACCTGCGGTAATAAATCATACATGTGTTATACTAATAAACGAGGGTACAAAACAATCACCTATAGATTGAAATAATGAACATCGAGGCGCCTAAATTTTAGACGAAACCAACCAAGTTTTTTAGCAAAAGATGTACGTAAACATTTTTATCTTAACTCTGTCTCGATTGGACGGAGCCCGAAAAAAGAAAATACCAGACATTTCCATAAAGATTGCAATCTATACAGTCGCAATAAGAGCACAGAGCAACAATCACGAGGATTGAGACGTTCTGTCGTTTATTTTATTAGCGCATCATGCATATCTTTTACTCCCCAAGTTGCTAACTATTATTGTTAATATGTCAAATGTAAAGATCGGTAACCTATATCACTTAATATGTCAAATGTAAAGAACGTAAGAACTTTTTCACTGCATAAATGTTTCAAGAGAATTTGCCAATGGTATTCAATTTTTATTTGTTATCACACTTAATCGCTAGTATATTTATTATTAATTAAAATTATGAATATTTATGCCATTCGACTATTTTATTTTATCATGCTTTCTCACTTTCAACGATATTGTTACCGTCACAATTGTTAATAATACGTTTACTCTTTATATTTAAATCGAAGAACTGAACTGGTATCAGTGAATTTTATCGTTACCAAAGTTACTGCCACGGTACGCCTGGATTTGAATCCATGATGACATTCGGACCGTCGGCACTGTACTCGAGCGCTTTAACCGCTTAGCCACACCGGCCACGTTATTAGGAGTATCGTCGTCATTAATATCATTATCATTGTAACAAATATGCAATTAGTTAGACGAAGTTTAGATGTGACAAATTGCTATCATGCAGAACAATTTCAAATTCGGAAGGGAAAAATTAGTTCCGTAAAGTTGGCAACCAAATTTGTGAAAATATAATAATTCATAGTAGTTCCTGGTAGATATGAAATGGTTCTAGAGTACTTGGCGGAAAATTTCAAGAGTTCTGCTAAATTGCGCGAAAAAATGGAAAATACCGAAAATGAACGTAGCAACGAATATCTTTTCAATTTTCAACTTTACAAAAAAATGTTATTAAGATTTTCGATAGAACTCTTATGGTTCTAGTGGTAACTGCGATCAGAACTGTTGCCCGATTTGTTTTTCTTTTGACTATACATATAGACGAGCCTTATTTCCTTAAATTCCTTTTCAATTTGCAACTTTACAAAAAAATGGTATTAGGATTTTCGTTAGAGTTCTAACGGGAACTGTGATCAGACTGTTCGGCGATTTTATTTATTTTTTCATCCAGAACTATGGGTCCCGCACTATTGCAGATATCTTGCAAACCAGGGTTTTGATCAAAAATGTTGTAAGGGTTTCGATAGAACTCTTAGGGTGCATATCCGCGGATGGAACTATTTTTGTGATTTTCAAAATTAACAATAAGAAAAGAAGAACGATAGAAAAGCGTCTATTCGACGATTTCAAGCGTCTCACTTTCTCCCAGTTAACTTACCCTAAAAGACCTTCGCTTTAAAATCGCGCAACAGTTCTGCTCGCAGTTCCCGCTAGAACCCTCGGAGTTGTTGAAAATTGAAAAGATTTTCGAGGAAAAAGCTCATCTATGTGTGTAGTGAAAGAAAAAAAAACGCGCAACGGTTCTAATCCCAGTTCCTGCTAGAATCCCAAGAGTTCTATCGATAATTCTGATTGAAAATTGAAAATATATTCGTTGCTACGTTCATTTTCGGTATTTTTCATTTTTTCGCGCAATTTTGCAGTAATTCTCGAAATTTTCCGCACACTACCAAGAACTCCGATGAATTATTACATTTTCACAAATTCGATTGTCAACGTCACGGGACTCTACAAATTAATTCATTCTATAATAAAGCACTATATAGAAACAGTAAAGAAGCAAGTGGATTCTAAAAACATAAATGCTATTGAATAAAAAGCAGAATATAAAATAGTTTCCGCAATTCTGACGATACCAGAGTTCTAAAAACCGGCTCTTAGAATCTAATATTAGGCCGTTGAATGGAGGTTGAACTTAAAGCAAGGTTGAAGTATCCATGTAATTTTCGAATCCGTAATAAATAACGTCGCAGTGTCTACCGGGTCATTAAACTATCGAAGCACAGAGAAAATGAACCGGATTTCAGAGCCGGGGTCCGTATTTAAATTGATTAGGTAATTTAGGAAGGTGAGAATTATGCAAATCGAGAATATGGTAACGAGGTTGCTGTTCAAATTCGTATCGATGCTGTTTGGTAATAAAAGGACATCTGGAGATAAATTTATTATAATTATAGGTTTGATACACGGTTAATATTCTAATCTGATTCTTGAGTAACACGTGTAGTTTCGAAACTTAGGCATTTAATTTGGAAAAAGTTGTCTTTTTCAGTGACAAAAAAATAAAGCATGTTTCCAACGCAAAAGCAATGTAGTTGCCTATAAGAATTGGGAGTGCTCCGCGTGATGATTAACATGTATTTCTACACCTTCCATGTATGTAGAATCGTTTTCATTGTCGCCGGTTCTAAGCATCATTTAATATGGACACTCCGCGTTACACGGTAACTAATGCTTCTGCATCAATAAAGAGTTTATTTCTAGATCAATGCCTTCATGCGTCGGCATTTCCTGCACGAAAACGGTTACCATATGTTCCAAACGAAAAACGCACAATCATCCTGGAATTTACGAAAATTCCAAGCAAAGTCACAGTTAAATAGCGGATCGGTTCGAACAAACGTTCGCCTTCGACCACGTTCCGAGCGAACCTCTATAAATAATTATGGATTTATAGATTTTCTTCGCTATGCGTGTGTCGATGTTCCGGGACATGGGGCTTCTTGTTTCTTTGTTTGTGTGCGTGGGGCGCTTTGTAGAATACAATGCGAAGTCATGATTTACGGAATGTTTCAAATGTCTAATGGGATTTATACGTAACACGTAGAAAGCGATAATTATTTGGTTCCCTGATACGAATAGTTTCTTACGTAACGAATGAAGGCAATCAATTCGATACGATATGATAGGTTTCTGAGTAAAACGTATTGAATTATGGACGAATGCAGAAATTTCAAGATGTTATACAACAATCGTCGAAATTAAAAATTACAATTATAAAGTTAACACAAAAAAGCAGATTAAAGCAATTGAATTTCCTAAAGAACAACATTTACAACTCAGTCCACCTCGTCCGTTAAAACCAGGGATCTCCAAACTTGTCAGCCTTGGGGCCATACTGATTGCTTCGGTGAGTTTTCTGCGTATTATACTTGTCATTAAGCTTTACCTAGCAAGTAAATAAATCCGAGTTATCATTCTGTGTTTTTATCCAACTTATCACAACAACAATAAGCTATTAGCTGTCGCGGGCCGGATTGATGACACTGGCGCGCCGGATTTTGCCCGCGGGTCGTAGTTTGGAGACCCCTGGTTTTAACGATTTCAAAATGGAACCACTTTTACGGTAACGTAAGAGAATCAACAAGGATACCCAAATCGATTTACCATGATTTTAACATGCTTCCTAGACGTATGCATTCAAAAATCAAGCGCTTACTCCCTCCACACAAAAAAATCTTTAAAATTGTATCAGCCTCAATGTGAAAAAAAAAGAATCAGAACAAACAAATTGGGGAAAACTGAACGTCCATTCGTCTAAAACCAAAAAAGGAAGTATCATACCTTCCAAACAAAGATTCACAATATTGGACCACATTTCGTCTAAGAAGCTCCAAACTGCATCATCGTGAGACAAAAAGAAATAGGACCATCTACATTCAAATCTGAAAATCTGAACCATCCTACTCAAACAGAAGACAACAGATTAAACAACGAGGCGTATATCTCGATGACTTCTTTGTCATTTTCGGCCGAAAAATACGAAAGAAAACCCCTATACTAACCAATAACACATTAAAACTGAATCAACCTCGCCTAGTCTATTTTTAAAATTGAACCATCCTCCCTACGCACGAGCTTAAAATTGAACGACCCTCTCTGACAACTGGTTCGAAATTAACACATCCTCTCCCCCAGAAAATGTATTGTTATTCCTGAGAATAAGCGTGGTAGTACGGAAGAATTCAGTACTGAAGTGTCGTCGGACCAAAACAGTTAAGAAAATAAATGAGGGAACATATGGTTTATTAAAAATTCAAATAAAATCGCTTGTATCTTTAGTACAACAGTTTGGATGTCTTGAAAAACGGAAATTTCAACGCCCAAGGTGTCATGCTCGGTGGAAATGTTACGAAAGAAAGACGTGTATTATGTTCTCTCGCGTGTTTGCTCTTACCCTAATCCCGTCCCATTTCACAACCAAACCATCAAATTAAACAGAAGAAAGGCCATAACAAATAAAACAAAATTTTTAAGAAAAATATGCTCCTCCAATCACAGGAAGGCCAAAAACAATTTTTGAAGTTTTGGAAGGTATTTTTACAGGCACATTGAATTAAATAAATATTTACTGTTCACGCAAAAAATGCAAACGCTAGTAAAATTAGGTCAATATGTTAAGGAAGGTCAAGTACATGTTTAGATAAGACGTGTTTATTTATTTCCAGGGTCTAGGGTCATAAATACATCAGCGGAACTAGAAGTAAAGACCTATTTGATTCTGCCTCATTTAATCTCATAAATAAGTTTGATTGAACATTATGCATCCCAACGATTGACAAACAATTAGAGGACTTTATTTGAAGACGGAATAAATTACGTTTACTTTGGAGGGATAGTCAAAATTTTAATGTTTTTCCTATTCTTTTTGGCTGTATTTTTCTTGTTACTGTGCACTAAAAATTTACCGAATTATTATTATTATACCCATTCTAAAGGTGTATTTCGAAGACTAAGCTGTGATTATAAAAACCGGCAAGGAAAACAATTCAGTCCTTCGTCTTGTGGATAAAGATAAGTACAATTTCATTTGAATGTGGTAAACAATAAGGGGCTGTACTAGTTCTATTAAATAACTGCAATAACGAATAGTAAACCATTCTGTGGTAACTTATATTAAAATGGTTTTTATGTTGTATTGTTTCCTCCTAAGTATTTTCGGAAATTACTCGTTTACAACACATTTCGTTCCACTCTTCGATCGATTTCCCTTCAAAACTACAGAGCAAATATTTGCTTAGATAATTCGATTTTCTTTTATAATAAATCCAGGTTATGTTTGCGCTCGTCGATGATGAAAAAATGTGGACGTTATAACGACGTTGCTTCGAAGACTAGTGTCACGGCTTTGGTAAACAAAAACCTACATCAAATATTAAAATGGTAACCCGGACAACCGACGTCAAAACAGTAGTTTTACCGGGCGGTAATACGCTTAATGCGGGGATGATTAAATAAAGTGCTCCTAAAAGCAACGATTTCGTAATCTATTTGTACGTGCATATACACGGGGTGGGGTGTACGTGTGACGTGTACTTTATCCAAATTCTTTCGATACTGTGCGTGGGCGAAAAGGGCGAGATGTATACTACAAAAAAACAAGGAATCGATGTTTCGAAACTTTCCTGTTTTAACCCTACGGTCCATAACCACCTGGACGAACGGGAGTCCATAACCAGGGTACCCGGGTACCCTAGTGAAGTTCTTTCGTTTATATTCAAATAAAATAATATATATATGCACAGATTATTAGAAACGCTTAGTATTTACATCGCAACTGTACAAATTTCATGTTTGTAAGATAAAAGGTACACAAAAGTAAACAAAAACTGATTTTATGTTTCTGTTTGTATTTGCGTTGTGTTTTTATTGTGTTTTTTTTTTGTGTTTTTAGGTTATGTTCAGTTACGGTAAAAAAATAATACATTTCAATGATTTCGTCAGTATAAGTTGAACAGTTTATCAGTGAAGTTGAAGAAAAATGAACCGAAAAACAGAATTTTTAACTGAAAGACAATATATGCGTTTGAGTGAAGAAGCCAGAAGCAGATATATTGAGTCTATACTTGATAATATGACTGTGGATGACGACGCTTTAGAGCCAATTGAGGAAGAAGGAGAGGTATTTACGGGAGAAGTGCAAGACTCAGAAAGTGAAGACAATGACAACGAAAACAATGAAATTTCAGCCGCTATTGACACGCCAATACAAATTGACCAAGATGTATTTGAAGATGAAAGTGACAGCGAAACTGATATGGTTGAAGCAAATACACCAACATCAAGCACAACAGAGAGTATGATTGCACGTGATGGTACTCAATGGCAACCAACACCACCTGTTTGTCAACAAATAAGGAGTCACAACATCGTAAGAACTCGCAGTGGTCCATTACGAATGACGGAAAGTATGACTGGTATGCAATGCTTCAAGAGTTATTTTACAATAGAAATGGTCGATATAATCGTGCGTCATACCAACAAAAAGGCCAATTCAACTTATGATGCCTACAATGCAGCAAACCCAACAAAGCATCAATTGAAGTGGAAGAATACCACAGGGGCAGAAATATACGCATTCATTGGAATGCTGATAATGGCAGGCGCAAATCATTCCAATGATGAAAATGCAAGGGACTTATGGACGCAATTGTCTCATCCTCTATTCCGTGCAACAATGGGATTAAATCGCTTCTGGGATATTATTCGTTTTATACGTTTTGATGACGCGAGAACAAGAAACGAGAGGCAGCGCACAGACAAAGCTGCTCCAATACGAGATATTTGGATAATGTTGAACGCCAATCTCGCAAAATATTATGTGCCTACAGAAAATTTAACAATCGACGAACAATTGTTTCCGTACCGCGGCAGAACAAAATTTACTCAGTATATTCCATCGAAGCCTGCGAAATACGGGATCAAGGTATGGTGGATATGCGATGCTAAAAATTCATATCCTCTTCATGGCCAAATATATACTGGCAAACAAGACAGTGGTCGCGAAATCGGTGTAGGCGAAAGAGTAGTCAGAGGTTTGGTTGGGCCATACCACAATAGCGGACGTAATATCACCATGGATAATTTTTTACGACGCTGCCACTGGCAAAGCAGCTGATATCCGTCAAACTTAGTATTGTTGGAACACTGCGGCGAAACAAAGCCTATATACCAACAGAAATGAAAGACAATAAGAACTGGTCCGTTGGGACAAGCAAATTTGGTTTCCACGAAAAGGTGACTATGGTTTCATACAAACAGAGGAAAACAAATTCAGTAATATTGTTGTCGACTCTGCACGATGATGCAACTGTAGAAGAAAACGGCAAACCAGAAATCATCAATTTTTATAACAAAACGAAAGGTGGCGTGGATGTTATGGACCAGACGCTTCGGGAGTATACCACACAGAGGCACACAAAAAGGTGGCCTTTGTCGTTTTTGTACAATATGCTCGATGTTAGTGCTTTCGCGGCATACACTATATTTTATGAAAATAACAGAACTGTTCCATATCAAACAACACGGAGAAAACGCTTTTTGCGTAAACTTGCTGGAGATTTGTGTGCGCCGATAATAGAAGAAAGAGTAGCCAATCGCCAAGCAACGCGCCATTTTTCCACCAAATCAGCAATTGAGAGCTTTTTGGGAAGACCAGTGGAGACGGTCACCTATACTGAGCAACCATCTACTTCTACGGCTGCTTCTACTGGTGGCAGGAAGCCAATAACAGTATGCTGCTATTTGTGCGCTTCTTTGCCAGACAACAGGAGAAGAAAGACGAGAAAAGTCTGCAACGTTTGCAAGAAACCAGTTTGCGATCAACACACACAAACAATATCAAAATGTTTTCCATGTTTCAACAATGACTCAACATAAGAGATCAAATATAAGAAATAAGTTAAAATGAATAAAATATAAATAATTTAACTACAAAACAATTACATCAATAAACATTTTGAAACAAAATAAAAAAGAAAACCAACGTTTTTTCCTTGAAATATAAGGTAATTTGGTAAGGTACCCCGGTACCCTGGTCATGGACCCCTGTATGCAAAAACATTAAACTCATTTTTTAGTTAATATATTTAACCAAATTTGGTAAACTTTTTTAGTCTCTAACTTTAGCCAAAATCTCTGATGATCCGGAGTTTCATGTTGATATCTTCAATAATAAAGGAACAGCAGCACTTCAAAGTTCAAAAAAGTACCCGGGTACCCGGTTATGGACCGTAGGGTTAATAAGTACGGATCCTCACTCGAATGAAAAATTATTTTTAAGGGATGATTGATAGAACAAAGAGCTAGTACGTAAAGAGTGAGCAACCGAAATTGTACTCGGTTGGCAGCACTAAAGACCCCATGGTTATAAAACGTTTGTTTCCTATGACTTTCCACTCATTTCATTGTTATGTCAGTTTGAAATTTAAATAATAATTAATATTTACGTTTTACATTCTATTTAAATTAGACATGCTTCTACCTTTCGGGTTTTACATTAACACTGCCACAGAACAAGTTTGCATACAATTAAAATGTATGTATTGGGTACCAATGTCACGCACACGAACTATAGGACCCCGTATTTTTTACGGTGCACGTTACCACGAAAATATTTTCGAACCATTTATGGATAATCAACACAATCGTGAAATTCAGCACGTATATTTCGAACACGATAAACTTCACGTATGTATGTACATATGTGCGTTAGAACGGAGTGAAAACAATTTTTTTTTCATTTCTGTGATGTAATAGTTACAAAAAGTTGCCGTTAGGGTCACATATTATACATGCCAATTTTAGTTTCAACCGCTTTATATTTAGTAGATCCATCAGACCCAGAGGGACAAGAAGCGAAGAGAACGTGTATAAGTGCATATGTTACTAATAGCAAAAATTATACTTTACCAGTCTTTTGTACAAGATTATTGTATGTGATTTAGACTCAATCATTCGTCAGGGCTATTACATACATGTATGTATTATGAACTTGTACAAAAATTCTTTTTATGATTCTGTGCTATATCCTCGTTTCAAACTGTCCACCAGAATCACACAGTATTTACAAATATTTGTCATAACCTCCAGAAAGATGAATTTTATACTTAACTAATAACACTAATACTTTTAGTAAAACGCTCAATAAAAACGTTCTCTGACACGACCACAGTATAATGTATAAACCCACGTTTATTTTATATTGTAATAGGACTGGACAAGACGTAAACGTAAGAAAACGAGGTTAGATTGGACTACGTGCAATGAAGACTAGTGCGCAGGCGCAAGTCAAAACATTGTTCTTTTTTCCGTAAAATTTAACTTTTTAAAGGCACGACGGACCCTCAAGGCATTTTTTATGTTAAAATTTCTAAGACAACAGAACTCAGCAACTTTTTATCACTATTATAAATCTGTAAAGGAAAAGAAATATTTTTGGTCATTTTCACTTCACGCTAATGTACATACAGCTGCAGCCACAATTGTTTTTCTAGAATATTTTGATAGTAGGCTAATAAGTAGTAGCAGTAATAATGCAAAGCCTCAGATTATGTTGTTGCAAAATGAATCTGTACTAACTTATGTTGCCCAATTTTATTTATTTATCTTTTTATTATTCATCTCAATGTTCGCAAACAAACATTTCAGGCCACGAAGTGGCCACTTTCAATTATTCACTCTGTGTAAAGAGTAAAACAATGAGAGAGTCTAACTCAGATGGGAGAGTGATACTTAAAGCAGATTTATTACAATTTGAAATAAATAGAAATATCTGGAATACGAAAATAACCTAAAAGACACGGTTGGCGATATGGTATCCCTACCCCGTACAAACACGTGTCCCCCAAATAATTAATAACTATATCGTGCAGAGTACCCACGTTACCAACTTTATAATTACCAAAACAATTCCAACCAATTTGAAGATTATCAGACGAAAAGTATCGGTAATTATCATCAAACAACAATCCGTCGTTTTCTCGCTCACGATAGTATACAGAAATTAACTTCGACATGCCACTAACTCCTTTCCCGTAAATACACATTCCATACAAAGCAGCCAGACGCGTCAAACCTACTATTTATACAGTTCAAACACAATAGTCTCTTCCCCGTCGTTATTGCAAGATTTGTTTGCAAACAAGGCAACCGGGTGGGACGTTATTGTTTCAATCCCACGTAAATTAGAACTACTTTCGACATTCCGCACCGATTTATCATTTCGATTCGGAAGACGTACCGCCTATGCAACGAACTGTTTTTGGTGCGATATCGTAAAAAAACGTACCAAACGTGTTGAATGAATTTTCTACGTGCGGAGGAGTATTTAGATTTACAGCTTTATATTTAAATAATGACCGTTTGAGCACATAAACGGTAGTAATGGCTACTTTCAACGAAGAAATACATATACAAAAATAGACTTACGTAATGTAACGCGACTTACACAGTTTAATGTGAATTCCAGTTGGCTTACCTGCAACAAAATAAGATTGGAATTTAGTAATAAAATAAGACATACGCTTTTGTTTAAAATTAGCACTTTCATAAAGGAAACCATAATTCTTAAACTAAACTCATAATCCCAGGAATTTCATACATTCAGGCTATGGAAATTAATTCAATTTCCATTGTCTACAAACACCGATTTAGGAAGCAAGTACGTAGTACACATATCAGTACTTTAGCTTGTTAGGGAATTTCCCGATATTAAAAAATACTGCGATTTCAATCTCCCCACGCCAAATTTAATTTACGAAATATTTAATATAGGTCTAATTCGCGTTCTTTCCTCCCCATTTCCTCTTCCTGGTTCCTGGTTTCCTTTCGTATCCTTTAAGATATCGATTTTCCTATTAAAATGCCTATTTCCTGCTTCAATTTTCCGAGAAAGTGGATATTATATTACGTTTGAAATATTATATTCGCCACTCGCATTAATGAAAAAGCGGCCGCGACGTCGTCGGTCTACAAAATCAGCGACGGCGTTCCGACGAGAGAAAAAAATCTTTTATGAAGGAAATTAAAAAGGAACGCCTTTGTTTGGTCGAGTATTTTTATGAATAACTTCATTGGGTCGAAGACCCCTTCTTTTCGGATTTCGTTCGTCGCGGAGAAGTTTTTCGTTAATACCGCTTACTAGCAATGAATAATAGAACGTTCAGAGGATAATATCGTATGGATTACTGCTTTGATGATATGCTTATGCGTTAAGGAGAGAGCGACGCAGAAGTAATCGCCGAATTAAGTTTTTGTTATATGCCACAAATATTCAGATTGTGGCGAATTGGGGACATTTTGATTACTTGGTTTATTTACAGTGAATAGAGAAATGTGTGTATACCTACGAGCTTAAGAAGTTGCAAAATTTAGAAAAGAATTCCCTAATAAAGGAATCTGCAGGTATTTACATACACATTTTTTATGAAAAATTTTCATACGTCTAATACTTGGTAATTCATACTCGAAATCCTATGCTGTATTATATTTGACCGGTGTGAAGTTATTCATAAACCTCATCCAAATTTCTTTTGTTAAATTTTGAATACAAAATCAAATTGTGGCAAAGACAAAGAGGAGCAAAAGATAGCTGTCGAGCAGACAAGTTTTGAAATCATTCTACAAAAAGTGAGATCAATTGTGTATATATCCATCAATTTTCTCCAAACACATCTAGTAACATTATACGAACCCCCAACATAAAGCAAAAACCCATTCCGGGATCAAAACTTAAGTATCTGGTTCAACACATTTGCAAAACTTTATGAGCACACAAATGTACCTTTACCCTCTGAAAAAGATTTGCGATCAAAGTTTGTGCTATGAATGAATGTAAATATACACAGTGATCCAGAATGACGTCTGCCACTCTTACTAATATGACATTTGCCCCGCTTCACACGTAGCTATGCGTTTAACGATAAATTCCTCGACGAAAAAGTTGTGATCGGTGATGAAAACTATCGTAACCTAAAAGTTGAGAATTAATACTGATTAATAATATTTTCCAACTAGTAAACCTTACCAAAATGTAATATATACGCCGTATTAGTCTTGAAGAAGAATGTTTGTGATAAAATAAGTGAAGAACGAAGTGGATCATCTCTAAAACTTGTACGAAAGCGCTAATAAAATGACAACCGACAATTTTATCTAGCCCGTCTATGAGGAGGGTGTTGATCATCCAAACGAATTAGAACTATTCTTACTTGAATTATCAATTTTTCCTTAGAAAATAATTTTAATAATATACAATACAGTTGTAACGTGATCGTCAATCATTCTGGATCACTGTGTATATATATGAATCGAATATTACATAAATATCTTAAACCCCACTTTGTCAAAATTTCCATTTTATCTCCCCACATTCTTTTCTATAACATGTTAACAGAAGTATGTTCCTAGGCTCTAAGATACAATTTCCGCTCGCAATAAGATAAATGTTTTTGTTGATACAAAAGTATTATTGCGGCAACAAAAAATCGGACACTTAAGATAATGTACTTTAAATCTGGCTTTTGCCTTGTCAAATGTTATTTCATTTTTAAATCATGATTGACATACATATATCATAATGCTGCATTTAAGTGCTGCTAAAGAACGCAAGTAATTACATTACTTGGAGAAGAATGATCGATAAGGAGACCAGGTAGTAGACTTGGAGTGTCCAAAAGCCCTATTCACATTAAAAAGAAATGGCTACATTAAAATTAACACGAACATGACAAATTTTATTTATTCTGCTAAAAATAGTCAGACTAACCTATAAGACTTGTCCGGATTTTGTTGCCGCAATAGTACATATGTTTTCACCGCGTGAAAAGTATTTATGATTATACTAACTTATCGTATTTTGGCTACCTTTTATCTGAAAAATAATGGGATACAATCTGTGAAGTCACAATTTTTAAATACATACATAGTATTTTCTGTCGGACTATACTACCAAAATTTCAATTTTCTCCGCTTTCTTACGCTCCTATTCATATGACATGAGGCATTCCGTGATATATTTCCATTGGTTAAAAAAGTATTTGCAATACCATTATCATAAATATTCCTGTTGCTTCGTTTAGCAAAAATAACGGAGGGAAAGTCAACAGAATCGAAATTTAAGCATCCGATTCAGAACCTTGTCAAAGCTTGTGCAAACGGGTCTATTCGAATTAGGTACATTCTGTGACCTGAAATGCATTCATATATTCTAGCAGAAATATTGAAGAATTGGTCTGTTCAATAAAATATATCTGCATGTGTTTGTAATGTCACATTTGTCAGTCAAAATTTCATTTTTCTAGCTGCGTTCGTTTTCGACATCGAAAATGCGACTGGATTTCTAATCACGTAATTACAGAGGTTTTTGATTATGCCTTCGTAACCGAACGCGCGAAAGATATTTGTTTTATAGGTTATGTGTCCTATTTTACTTCTTTTCTTCCTCTTGGTTTTTTATATAACACAAATATCCTACTAGTTTTTCAAAATTATCTGGTAGTAGTTTAAAATGCTACCGAAACTGATTACTTGTAAAACTGGGTACAGTATATTCCGCGAAGTTTTCAATTTCCGGTTTTAAACGTTTTTTATCATCTTTATCAGATGAGGTCTTTTCCATTTTCCAAAACTAATAATGTCAAACAGAACTGTCGAATCCATAACAGATTTTTATAAAAAAAAAAAAAAAAGTCAAATTCTATCAAATACTTGGACGTTAGAAATCGTAAAACTCGACTTAAGAACTCCAAGCAAATCGAGCAAGCCCTTTTTGCTCTGCTCTAAAATTACCGAACTGTTTAAAGATCGCCAGACCATCTAAATTTATACTTTTCGAACGATATGGACCATACCGAGCAAAACGACTACGAAACCAAAACCTACTTCTATAATCACTGTCATGCTAGTGGTGTGATGTGTTCCTACTGCCTGAAGACGTATGTATTTGGGGTCACGATGTAAGTACTGTCAGTTTTCTATAGCGAAAATGATGGAGAATAAAGTTGCGGGATCAAAATTTCAGTTCTGGATGTTAAATTACTTTGTTCGCGCTTCCATTTAGTAGATACTATTAATACAAGGGAAATGTTGACCTAATTCAATTAAAATGACTTTTATTATCTGAAATAAATTCCTATGAAAGTTTCGAACTTCTCCGTTCGACTTTTATTCAAAATAGTAGGCAAGAGAGATCATGGATAAAATCTGTAGGCAACCTTAGATCGGTAATCTAAATAATCAACTACAGTCGAGCCGCTCTAATTGTAAAATTCCATGTTATATTTGCCGTTACAGTTGAAATGGCAGATTCGTCATGGGTAAGTCAACTAATCTGATTGTAACTTGCTGTATCTCTACGTATGTAAAAGTGTTCATCTTCAGTTTTGAAAATTATTTGCCGATAATACACAAGGATCACCATTCGTAGGGTGTTGTCTTAGAATTTATAAATAAGAATAGGAGACAGTGGCTAAAATAATATATAAAGTACTTACATAAAATCACACTTATCACACCTTTCTGAAAAACGCAGATACGCATTTCGGCAACTGAGTTGCCATCCTCAGTGGAAAACTAGGGAATTCAGGATCCCTAGCGAATCCGGCGAATGCTCAAGACGAATACCACACAACGAACACTACACAATGAACGTTCTTTGCGTGATGTTCGTCTTGGGCATTAGCCGGATTCGTTAGTGATACTGAATTCACCAGTTTTCTACTGAGCATAGCAATTTAGTTGCCGAAATACGTATCTGGATTTTTCAGAAAGGTGTGGTAAGGGTAATTTTATTTATTTTATATATTAGAATTGATGTAGTCAATAATTAATTCTGTTCTTCATATCATTTAGAATTTCTAACTCTATACCACGTACTCGAGGATTTTGTAAGACTGGCTAATGGCGAAGTGGAAAATCAATATTCGAGTGTGAAATGTTTATTCAATGAAAACCAAAAAAAAAAAAAAAGTATAATTCTCACATCTGAATACTTTTTATTATATTTCAAAATCACGTGGTTCTGATGATCGTAGTGTCTATAGAGCTACAGGCTATTAGTATGGATGTATGGTATTTCAAAGTTCGCAAAGCAGTTTTCTCCGTGACTACAGCGCCAAAAATTGTAAGAGATAATAAAGATTCTCCTTATTTCACTATTGGCCACAATATGCATGCGTGTGGTTAGGCATATCTAATCATAAATAAAACTGCGAAAATGAGTTGAAATTTTGCTCAAAATAATCGCAAAAATTTTGTTCAAACCATGAGACAATTCATTTTCGACGAATACAAACATGAATTTTGTCCTGAGAGTTTTCGTATGCATTACAACGGCACGTAATATCCATCCTTCGGTAAGAAAAACGGCAACTTTTCGAGAGAGAAGAAAACGCAATGACAGAATTTGAAAATTAAACTTCAAGCAACCCTAGCGCCGAAACCATAACTTGATAGGAAGTGGATCCAGAGTTGATACAACATCCGAGAAACAAACTCTTTCGGTTAGTGTACAATTTAACTTAAATCAGTTCCTAGGTAATAGGTGCTTTTGACCGAAGTTGTTTGGTAAGTGAAACTGCCCTAACACCTGTTGGACGACACACAGTTGCTCTAGTTTTTAACAACCAGAAAGATCAAGCTGATTCATAGTAGGTCAGGAAGACAATAATACTTTCCTTTGGTATCCAATAGCCAAGGAATTCAAGGTGATTCATAGTCACTAACCATAATTGCTCGAGATTATTGAAGATAAATGAATTAACGTTAGTGAATCATCCAGCGTTGAGTCCTGAGTTTAAGTCATTTGATAAAGAGCCACAATAATCAGCATTTGGAATAGTTGATCGACTTATTTTTAGGGCATTTATTCCTTCAAATTCATTATTTTAACAGATACGTCAACGTTAATATTAATCAACTTTTTTATTGACTTCAGAACAAATACTTCAATTGTTATAGCTATAGACAAGTGGGTTAAGAAACATAGTCATCGGTATATCCAGAACCTTTAAATGAGGATTTCGACACAGAATGGTGAAAAACATTATTTGATTTTAGCTCCAACTCTTAAATCTACATATTGTGTTATATACATATGTATGTTTCATATTGCTCAACAACACATTAAGAAGCAAACAAAGTTCCTCCACTTTTACTGCGTACGCATATATTAACACGCCTGTGCTAATTTTTTCAGAATCAGCAAAACGTGGAAGTTTCTTCTATACAATTCACGGTATATTTGTCTAAACTATTACCAGTCGTTACAAACCACGAGTACTTTCTATAAAGAGCTTGCGGCAACTTCATTAACGATGATCAACAATCAAGATGGACGTATCTCATTTGAGTATTTACTTGAAACATTCCATCCATTACCATTAACCTTTTGTACGAAGTGAATCATCGCGTTTCTATACTACGAGTTAGTAAGGTTCTCATGCCCTAGTGGTCCCGGAATAATTATAAAATCAATGATAAGCGTAAACAATATCTAATGGGTGGCTAATTTCTGTTCGTCGGTGCATCGCCACCGCGTAAAATGGCGTTTTAATGGAAGCTTTTGCGCGGTCAGGACAATATTATTTTAATGTCTAATGACCGGATCGCATGACCGCGGATTTGTCACAGAAATAAGTGCACACGGCGTAAGGTTGGCCGGAAAAGGCGATTAAGTGCTAACTAACGAGCTAAAAGCGATTATAGGTAAAATCCTCGGCGGTAGTAACACATAAATATGTTCGATTTAATTGCTAAGATACGAAAGAAATCTTCGCAGGAGAGTGTGGAGGAGGCAGCTTATTTCAGTGATTTCCGCTATCTAGTCAATAAAGTAAGTTCACGATTTCATAACAGGAAGGGACTAACTTTCCTAACGATGGAAAAAAGATTCCCACGTTAACGATTTGGTAACTATACGATCTATTGAGCGATACAGAATCTACTTCCTTTCAGTCTTATCTGTACCGATGAAAGAGCATTTCCCTGCTTTCAAGATTGTCTCCATAAAAAAGATCATTTTCATAATATACTTGTAGGTTTAAAATAATCCAATCTAAAGGATATATTATTTCGGAAAGGACAACATTAACTTGCGTGTATGTAACACTTTCATAATTTATTTGTTCGTTAATATGAATAGTAAATGATAAATTTAATCCTTCTTCAGCTTTCTGCCATACATTTGCAACATTCGATGCATCACAAATATGCGGTATAATGAGTCATCTGTCCTTTCTCCTCTGTAATATTACAATGTGAAAAGGACAGACGATTCATCACACCACATATTTGCCCGGTCTACATCTAACGAGTTAATCGGTGTTACTCTAATCCAGGGGTCTCCAAACTTTCTCAGCCTTGGGGCCATACTGATTACTTCAGTGAGCTTTCTGTGTAATATACTTGTCATTAAGCTTTACCTAGCAAGTAAATAAATCGGAGTTATTATCATTCTGTTTTCTATCCAACTTATCACAACAACAATAAGCTATTAGCTGACGCGGGCCGGATTAATGACACTGGCGGGCCCTATTTGGACCGCCGTAGTTTCCATAGACCCCTGTTCTAATCTAATGGAGTCAGGTAAATACACACACGGATAATGTGGAAACTTTGACTGAACACAAAAATTTCAGCTTTATTTATAAAAGTGCTCTCCATTATTTCCTTTTTTATATTTTTCTTGAACTCGCGTCCAATTTAAAGAAGAAAGTATGAAGCATATCATGTTCTGCTACTGTAAGAAGTAAATTTTAAATAACGAAATAAATTTGAAACAGAAGTCGTCAAAATAATGAATCAATCAATTATTGCTCTAATCAGAGCGAAGATACCATAATTTGGGACATGAAATAAAAGTGGGATATAAATGTAATCTTCATCCAATGCGAAAAGGGTTGAAATGAGAACAATGCTTGCTAGTGGTGTTATTCAGGTAATTATATCTTTTATAGCATTAAAACGAATTTGGCGTAATATCTTCTTTATATTTTGTCATAAATTAAACACATTTTCAAGTTATTGGAGGGCGGAGGAGAACGGGTAAAACATCCTTAAAAATATTTACATATTTCACGTAAATCACGTTTCTGAACTGACGACAAACTGGGGGCAATGCCATAGCAAACAATTACGAAGACAAGGTACACATTACGTACCCCATTGTAATTAATATTCAAATACTTCAAATACGGAATGTATTTGTATTAAAGAAGCTCAGGCATCTTTCTGCACATAAAATCATCATTACATTTCACAATAGCGAAGAATAAAAAACGTACATTTCCAATGGGCCAACATATAACAAGATATACACTACCGTCCAAAAGTTTGGAAGCAGCGACGCCAACAACGGATTTTACAAAAAAACAGATAAAGTAAATTTTTATTGTGATTATTAATGAATGTATGTAACATACGTCACTATCATCCATAAACAGTAAATTTATTCAAAAATATAATAATATATTAGGTAGTAAGTTTATTTTCGTCTATATGACCACCTTTAGCTTTAATAACTGCTCCACAAATTTTTGGCATTCTTCGAAGCAATTTTTCAAGGCAGTTCTCGTCAATTTGTTGCCATGCGGTCCGTAAATATTCCCATAGCTGTTGGGTGTTTTGAGGCTGTTGCTGTCTAGCCCTTCGATCAAGTTCATCCCACAAGAGCTCAATAGGGGACAAATCCGGACTTTGAGGAGGCCAAACCATTAACTTTAGTTGATTTAATGCTGCTTTCTCCTCTAAAAAGTTCTTGCAGATTCGAGCCGTATGTTTGGGGTCATTATCTTGCTGAAACACAAACGGCTCGCCAACAAGACGGCTTCCAGACGGAAAACCATGATTCTGCAGAATATTCAAATACTCTTCTTTCCGCATTGTACCACTAATTTTTACTAAATCACCCGTCGTTCTTCCAGCAAAACAACCCCAAACCATAACACTACCACCTCCGTGTTTAACAGACGGCACTAAACAGGCCTCACTGACTCTTTCCCCGGGTCGCCGACGAACAAAACTCTCCGTTTCGTACCGAATAGTTCAAATTTAGATTCGTCGGTCCATAACACTGTCTTCCAATTCTCCAGTGACCAGTTTGCATGTTCTCTTGCCCAAGTTAGCCTTTTCTGCTTATGCACATGTTTCAAAAACGGTTTTTGCGGCCGACGCACCCTCTTAAACCAGCTGCCAATAACCGTCTCTTGACGGTGGTAACAGAAACATTTGTTTCTCGTTGCGTATTGACGCGCGATGCGATGTCCGGTGCTGTTAGACGTCGATCTCGTTTAGAAGTTGTTACAATGAATCTGTCATCAGCTGCAGAAGTCACCCGTGGCCGCCCACTTCGTCTCCTATCAAGATTTTGCCCGGTCTCTCTTCTCCGGGCCAAGGTATAATGCACACCCTTCGGTGAAATTCCCAACCGTTGTGAAATTTCTCTTTCGGTATATCCTTCGCCGCGGAGAGTACAAGTCGTACAACGTTGTTCTGCAGTCAACTGTTTGCGTTTTGGCATTTTTACGCTCAGTACTTCACCAAATTGTTTTAATTCCGCACTGAATTCAAAACACTAATTCCGCAAAGGAAACCGATACGACACAAAAGTTTTAATACTTCTACCACACGCACTCAACGATTACTGAAGTAATACTAAACCGTTTGACCGAAAGCAATTACTGCAGGTGTCCTACTCATCATCGCCAAATAATAGCTGTACTCTTGGAAAAGAGCAATAAAACGTATTCGGGTGAAATTTGTACCTAAATGTTTGGAATTTACGGATTATGAGAAACGATTTTATAATTGCATAGAATAATTTACAATAGGGATTAACGATTTCACGATATGCGTAACAGTTGTATAATTTTAAAGGAATTTCACCTTGCTTCCAAACTTATGGACGGTAGTGTAGGTACATACAGAATCTTTCAACATATGGCGAATAGAATATAGCAATCCGAAGTTTACACAACCAAATTAAATATGAAAGCAAAAATGTGATGAACGGTAATTTTTCTGTTAATCTGTTTAGAACCGAGTTCATTGCCCGTTCCTTGAATTAATTTGCCGGTTATCTTAGATCAGGATGTTGGATGTTGAAACTGCAACACGATATTCAAAAAACGCCAATTATTAATATAACTGGATATGAATCATTACGTTAGTTTTAAGTAGTTTCAAATAAGAATGAGCAGACGGTGGTTAAAATAATATATAGAATAAATATAAAATAAGGGTAAGGGTAATTTTATTTATTTTATATTTTAAATATTTTAATTGATGATTTTCTTCATCTTAACTAAACGAAATTTGAAACCATTGATACTGTCATGTAAACTCAGTAGAATATGTTTTTCGCTTTTGTGCTATCAATATAATTTACGAAGATCGCGTAAATATTTGTTTAAGACTGGTCGATTTTTTGAGAAACAAAATGTATCTAAAAGGTTTCTTTCATGAGTCGACTAATGATCGAAGCATTTGTTTGAAAAGCTTCAAAATAGGTTCGGAATTTACAGAAAACATTCGATTTCCATTATTTCTCTCAATACATTTAACTATATCTAATTTATTTCAAATGAAAGATTTTATACGCATGCTAATACTCGTGTCAACTTCTTCCAAATTCACTTTACTGGCTTTTCAACTTTCTTTTGTTTAGATTAATCCCAGCTGTTTCTTAGCGAATCGGTCTTCATCTCAAATGATTTAATATCGTCGTTGTAATTGTACGTGATCCAACATTGCAACAAACAGCATCAAATACGGAACTGTGATAATAGACGAGAGCTCCCTTTTGTTATATCAATATTATAACAATGTGCCAGAACGTCTTTAAAATTTTAGAGTGATGAAAACCAAATTTTCAATTTTATCCTTTCTGCTACCTAGCTCCCAAATACCTAAGTAGCTAGTTCATAATCATGCTTATATCAATTGCAAAAATCTGAGAGTGAAGAACTGTCTTAGCCAAAGATCATGAGTAACGATTCCCTTTATTTATGGGATAACCTCCACTAAGGGATAACAACTTAACCATTCAACTGTTAACCAATCAACTACTGATCTTCTAAGACCAGATATTTTATAGGTAATATCGTACGTCAATACTTTCAATGAGATCAGAAAATGTTGGGGTACTTTTCAATAAGCGTGATTGCAGGTGGTTACAAAGTAACCGTACCTCTATAAGAGTAGTCTTTTCTTTAGGGTTGTTACATTCCTAAGATAATAATGCATGTGCAGTATTGTATGCAAAAACTCCATGAAATTAGTGTTTATGATGCACCAACATTTCATTACAAAGTTACATTCAGACGATACCTCATAGTTACTGGTCTGCTTGTAAAAATTGTCCAAATTTCGTTGGTATATATGAAAACAATCTGAAATTTTCTCAGTTTTATATACATTTAATGCGCAGCCTAAATTTAATTTAATGGCTAATTCGTTGCTGGTAACACTTCTATTTAATGTTTTTTTTTATAATTGACGCCTGACTTCTGGCATAAAAGAAATATAACTGCTATAATACTCAATAAAATCAACTGTTTTATCTTCGCTTCACTCCGCGTTATATATTTCGTCACTTGGCTCCATTCTGTAAATATCTAAATTAGTAGCTAAGTGTTGCATTATAATCTTTATTCTTGATGGTACCTTGCATCTGCGTGGTATATTTTCAAAATAATTTTTTGATAGAATTATCCGACACATTGTACCATTTCTTCTGCGATATATTTGACAGTTTATTATTGCTTTTTTGCTACACTTGCTGTACGTAGATGTTCTATATTAAGGCCCAGACTTTGCGGTATCCATATCATTGTAATATATCATTCTCTCCATGTTCCAACTGTTGAGGTCATTACATAATTTTTGATAGACCATATGGTATGCTTATTATCGTGCTGTTCTAGAATGCAATTACTCGAAACAAGTGGATCTTTCGATAACATATTCTAAAGGTATTATACGTTTTCTGACTGTAATGTAAGCTTTCCCGACCGTTGGCGTTGTCTACAATAGAAATATGTTGTGGTACGAGATTTTGAAATTTCACTGATCATATTATAAGCTGTTTTCAGAACTTATCTAAGGACTATAGATAACTTTTGAAGGCAGTGAAATCGTGATAAGTGAAACCTGAAGTGTTTCACTGCAATCATGTTAATACCCCAAAAGATATTTGCACGTTACTGTCAATCCTTACATTTACAATTTCACCTATACTTTTTAGTACAAGCCCGAACTGTGAGTGTTAGGTACCATTTCCTTACTTCATTGCAGGTTACAAATGCAATTGTTCCGATTTTTATTCAACATACTGTGGACTTTTTGTACTAAGCAATTAATTCATACTAATCCAGCGTTTATAAATTCCTTATCAGTACATACCTTTGGCTACATAAATTATAAACGCTATCTGAATGGAAAGTCACTGAACAATAATACGACGCAGATAATAAAGACCCGATACAATTGAATAATTGTAGGAGACTACTGCTCGGGGACGAAAAAATATATAAAATATTGCTACAGTCGAATCTTCCTATGTCGACACTCCAGTAACTCGAATTTCTTTAGTTGGACGTTTTAATAACTTGCTGTAATTTGAACTCTCCTTAAATCGGACAATTTACAGCTACAAATATAAGTTCGACTGTATTACCACACTTTGTTCGAAAAATCTAAACATATATTTCGACAACTAAGTTCTTATCTTCACTGGATTCGTGTTGGGTCTGAATTTTAATGGAAAATTCTTTATTCATTGAAGGTGACAAGTTAGGTACCTACATCAATATGAAGGTTGTCAAACAAAGTAAGATTTGAATTATTTAATTTTTTATTTTTAAAAGTAGTCATAAATGTTAGTTTTGTTTCGAGTGTGGAGCAAATATTTTACGATTAAAAGCTTGGTTGTATAAGATTTGTGTAAATGATGGCCCTTGAATTTAATTTTAATTATTTTTCGTTTAGAAATGCTTTTTAATAATCTTCATAGGTTCTTCGCCGATACTTGCTTACTGAAGTATTATTAAATTTCTTTGAAAATTTGAGACAATTAACCTTAGTCAGTTATTTAAAATCCGACAAAAAAAAATACCCCTTTCGTGGTGACTTTTCCTGATTCTATTCGATATGTAATTTTGAAGTTTTTAACAAGCATCTCTCTATTATGTATAATATTTCACAACAAATCGACATCCTTTTAGAAGTTTGAGAATTTCTGTTTAAGATTTCACAGCTTCACAAAATGATATCAAATTGTGCACAACTGTCTTTTTAAATTTTCTATCTTCGCACAAAACTCACTCGTACAGCCAGTACGCAAAATCCCCCAATCAAAGTATTAATCACAATCATATTATTATTTACAACTTACTGCATTGATAGATGATTTTCCTCCACATAATTTTTACATGGAACTGAAAGTAGCAAAATCGTGCAGATACTACAAACGGGCATTATTTTGAACTAAGTTGCTGTATGCCACTGAGTTTGGTAATTTCAGTGCACAGCAAAATGGAAATCCTCAACTAAACAAAGAACGTTCCCAACTCTCACTGGAAATTAGTATCAAAATGGAATGTTCCAAAGAAAATAATACAGAATATACAGATTTATTATCTCAAATCAATTCCTCGATATAGCATTGCATATCTTCGGATAGTAACCGAAATACATGTACGTCCAAAGAAACAATGAAGGTGAAATGATGATGGGGAAATTGCGCGCCAATTTTTACCTGTCGTATACCCCAGGATTTCGTAGCTTACAAAAGTGTCTTCAAAATAGAATTTTTTCAATTTACACGTATGTAATATACGGAGATTCGATTTAGATTTTAGATGACACTTCTTTCAGTTATACGGTATCATTAAATTAAAGAAACTAGTCACTAAAAATCGTGTACGTACTTCAAAAGGTAAGAAATTATTTTCACAGCCTAGATACCAAACATCTGGCGGTATAGATGGAATTTCTAGGATGTTTGGGAGAAATTTTCCAAATATTTAGACTTCATGCCGGAAAGCGCATAAAATCATTAAATTATAATATAGAAGCGTAAATATCCGCAAGATTTAATACATGGGCGTGTAGGATTTAATTAAATATTCCACAGAATATACATATGTATGTAGGTATACCATCTCGAAGTAACTTCATTAGTGATACATTCATTCTTATCTTCTTCGTGGCAGATAAAAACTAATCGTATGATATGCGAAAATATTTACGTTTCTCTATCAGAACCAAACAAACTATTGCGAAAAATAAGATACACTCACCAATAAATTTCTTTAACAAAGTACTCCAAAACTATCCGCTCAAACTTGCTGGTTTCTGGGTGTCCTCCAAATGATTCATGCACAACGATAAATAAAAAAAAGCACACCAGCCAATCCAGAAAATAAAGGTACACCAATTAATGAAATCTTAAAGTCCATTCAAATTGAAGTCGAAGAATGGTGGAAAATATTTGTAGGTTTAAACCACTAATAATGCACAATTTTTCGATGAACGCGTCTGGCTATAACGTTAAATATACACCTAATGAACTCTTGCTTAGAGAATAGAACACTGACTGAACGACTGTTACTGTGCCTACTTGCTTGCCTCTGTCACAGAAACTAACGAGGTAGGAACGTGCTATGAACCGCGAGGCGAAGCACACACATCAAGCCTTCCTCGATCGTTCGTATTTCAACGTGCTACGAGTTGTAAAATGCTGCTGCATTTGTATGGACGACCTAAACGCAGGGTCGGATCAGAGACATTAGGATTTAATATGTCCTTGAAAAACTTTTGTAAAGTTTGTGAGCATGAATATGTAATTTATTATGTGGAGAAACAGAACAGAATTGGTATGTAACTATGAACCTTCAATTTTTCTTTTTTTATCGAATTATTAAATTAAATCAATTGCCATTTTTTTTCGATTTTAAAGAAAACATGTTTAGAAAGATGGGACGATTAAATATATGTTTAGAATTGACCGTTAAAAAAATTAGATAATCAAATAAAGTATACGTCATGTTGAGGAAATATCACGTGTCTACTGCGTATTGATCATCAGAATTACATCGCAAAAGCCTTTGAATTAAAAGATCAGCACAAGAAAATCTAACATGTTTCTTTAAAAATTAATTACAATCTTGGACGTTTGGGGAGATATTTATGTGAAGAGAAAATGCTCACAATCTTCCAATCAGTACAAACATTGGAGAAGTATATTCGGTTGTAAAAAACCAATGGAACGCCAGGACATAGAGTTGCTCAATTTGCAACAACTATCTGAAACGGTTGTACTAGAATAAAATAACATTGCGCTATACGAATACAGATGGCGTCATACTACACACTGAAACTGAGAACGTGTAATACAGTCGTTTCCGATAGTTGTAGTACTCTTGGCGCAAGTTAAGCAACTCTAGTTTTCAACGCAAGCAAGCACACTTTTATCCTAAAATATTTTTACGTTCCTTCTGTTCATTTAACCCTAGATTACTATACACTCGTCGAAAGGACGAAGACTGTTCTTATATTTCTGTTTTCTTTTGTCTTTTCACACGTAATACTCTGATTTGCTATGTAACTTTAATCTGCTTTTGTTGTGTGTGGTCACGCGTTACTGTTCGATGCTGAAAAGTATTTTTTTATTATTAAAGTCTTGGAACTCGCTTCGTCGCTTCGACGAAGTTTACCATTTATGTAAGTATTTTTCGTGTGCGATGTATTGTTTGTTTTATAAAACTTTTTGTAGCAAATATTCAATATGACATCTGAACGTCTTGTGGACCATGAAAAATTGTTAAACAATTTTGAAACTGAGAGTGAAGGGAGTCAATTGGATGAGATTCCACTTTCATTTCAGAAGAAATATACAAAGTATATTGGAATCTGAAATTCCAGAACCATCAGAAACATAGAACTTGCAATAAAAGAAGCAATTATAAGCTTCGTCCATATATTGTCGAATGACAAAAAGTACCTACAATTTCTGCAAAAAGAAGCGTATGTGACCAGGATATAATTGAAACTTGCATCTCATGTGCAAATTTATTGCCAAATTAACTACTTTGTTAGTTTTTAAGTTGTTTCAAACTTATTTAAAGAAAGAAACTTAGTTGAAGAAAATAATTGAAAAAAAGTTGCATTTAACTTCATTTTATAACAATACCTGTTAAGCGAAGCCAAATTTTGTGTTAATTTTTATTTCTTAAAAAAATAAACTAAGTAAAGCCAAAAATTTAAGAAAATATCTGTCATTTTTAGGGAAACGGTTTAAAAACCAAAATGAATTTGTATTCATTAAGAAAATATGCATAATTTCTTGCAAAGTAATTTTGGTATTCGTCGATTCGACCAATAAAGGGGTACATTTAAGTATACCAATCTAGGGTTAAAGGGATTCAATGATAAGTAATAAAAAATTGAAATAAAATTTAAATACTTGGCTGCGCAACGTGATTAAATATCAGATTTCTGTCGACATTACGAACAAAATGGGAATCGTTTAGATTCGAAGGCTTCCAGAGATTATCTCTGAAATCTTCAAAATCTTTTGACAAATGTAAAAAAGACTTCTCCAAAATTTTACAATCTGTATCAACCTTTATCTATCCAACTATTTATGTACTTCAATTAAAATACGTCATGTAGGTGATGTCTGGAAAGCACACCTATAGTGTTCAACCTTCCTATACTCACGTCAAAATGAAAGACGTATAATATACTGTATAAATCGGTCTCACAGACCGTATGCGTGAGTATAGGAAGGTTAAGAAATATTTCACTCGTCCTTAGCGTAAGATTCTCCAATTCAACAAAGTCGATTTCACTTGCCAAATGGTACACGCCAATCTCAAAATGGTGCCAAACTAAGAACTTTAAAAATACTACATTGTTTTATAATCTCGAAAGGAAATAAATGATAGTGATCTAGAACGGTTACGAAGAGAATTAGACTCGGACGCAAAGCCGGTCCTGTCTATTCCTTACCGTACTAAAACGGGTTTCAGAAAAGGCGGGAAACGGCCGTACCGCCTCTGCCGTGGCCGCTCATGACCATGAGAACGTCGCGTCGTAAAAATATGACCGCAGCGAGGTTAGATTTTCCGGTATATTCTCTCGGCGCTGCCGCTTTTTTTTTCTCCTATTTATTATAGCCGTTGTTACTGTAGGATAGTGAACCGGCGGAGAACAGAACGGAAAGCGAAAGACGTACATTCGGATTGTATAGTTTATCCTTGGTCGAATGGGCATGGATAAAACTATGTATAAAACAAACATAGCACATAGATTAAATATACTCGGATGTAATAACAATCCGATTACACAATGTTTGTTAACGGTCAGGAAAGATAAGGTTGACGCACAGTCAATATCGCGACGGATTTTGCAAGGGAGATGAACTAGGTCACTTTGATTGGTACCGTGGTAGAAACTTAAACTCTTAAAAGGAAATGAATACATATTCTTAAAAGGAAATGAATACTTGTATTCCTAAACGATGATGTATTCGGGCACTTCATAAATTGAAATACAGTTACTCACATAAGTATTCATATCCCAAGCATTATTTTATGGTAAATATTTTCCGCTTTTTCTTGTTAAAGAATTCTCTTTATATTTATTAATTGCTTTTTTATAATGAATGCAACGTTTGCAGTGAAAATCAAGAAAAAAAAAATAAAAGCTTAATTTACAAAAATAAAACATTTTTGAACATAAACTAAAATTCTGTCTCTCAAAAGTATTCATACCAATTTGTATTTTAACTATTTAATAAGATTGATGTTTGTACATGTGAGAGGGATTCGATATGAATTCTCTCACAATGCACGTATTACGCATTTTTTACAGTTATTTTTTCTACAGAAGTGGACAACTTGCGTTGCCACAGCCTCCTGCAGTAGCAAGAGAAGATCAAAATTTTGTAATTTGCATTTCTCCCACGGCGGGTAGCCGAAGAGCGCGACTGCAGTTACTGCAGAAGGCTGTGGCAACGCAAGTTGTCCACTTCTGTAGAAAAAATAACTGTAAAAATGCGTAATATGTGCATTGTGAGAGAATTCATATCGAATCCCTCTCACATGTACAAACATCAATATTCAGACCATATATGCATAAAATTTGTATACGAAATTACAGCTCTTGCAAAGCCGTACTGACGAGCGGTATAACCGCGAAACGTACGTCTACGGATGGCAAGAGAAGATCAAAATTTTGTAATTTGCATTTCTCCCACGGCGGGTAGCCGAAGAGCGCGACTGCAGTTACTGCAGGAGGCTGTGGCAACGCAAGTTGTCCACTTCTGTAGAAAAAATAACTGTAAAAAATGCGTAATACGTGCATTGTGAGAGAATTCATATCGAATCCCTCTCACATGTACAAACATCAATGTTCAGACCATATATACATAAAATTTGTATACGAAATTACAGCTCTTGCAAAGCCGTACTGACGAGCGGTATAACCGCGAAACGTACGTCTACGGATGGCAAGAGAAGATCAAAATTTTGTAATTTACTATTTAATAAGTAAATATTGGGCACTTAATATTTGGTTGGTCCTCCGTCAGATATCAAAATTGCCTTAAGACGTCGTGGCATGCTTTGCAGCAATGGTTCAGTAACACAATCAAGATTATCCCATATCTCCTGTATTTAACTCTTGAGATTTTCTTTATTTTGTACCTCGAACTTTTGCAGCTGTCGTTTAATTTCAGCCCACAGGTGTTCTATGGGGTTAGTATCTGGACTTTGGGGTGGTGTTGCTAAATAATAGCGGTGTTAAAAGTGATCCAGTGCTTAACAATATATGCAGAAAGTTTTGGATCATTGTCTTGTTGGAAATAAAAGTTGACCTAGTTTGGTTGCCCTTTCAAGCAGATTTTCGTGTAAAGTTCTCAAATACTTAAATTTATCCATTACTCCGTCTGGTTTCTTAAATAAAGTTCTGTATTTCTTTATCGCCACACATTACCTCTACCATCGGACCGAAAAATATTGAATTTACTCTCATCCGAGAATATGACATGTTCCCAATAAGGTTCGTCCTTCTTTAAATATTCCTTTGCGAAATTTAGTCGTTTGTGTCGGTTCTTCTTATTAATCCATGGTTCATTTCTATCTTCTCGACCATGAAATCCGTGATTTCTTATCATTCTTCTGCACGCTTCTGCACTAAAATGTTTACCATAGTTACTACTAATGATTTATCTCAATTTTGTGGCACTAAGATTCACGAACTAACGCGTTTTCTTTTCTAGGTGTTAAAATTTTCGGTCGACCAATCCGAGGTTCATTAATATTTTGAGTTCTATATTTTTTAATAATTGATTGTACAGTAGCTTTAGATCGATTAATTCATTTTGCTATTTCCATGTAAGATGTTCCTTCACTTTGCCATTTTATCACTAATTCACATTCACGAACATTTCCGTATTCTTTCGCCCCATTTCGCCAATAAGTACTAATGTGCCGGACTTATCACGTATAAACCTACCACGGTACTAACTACCTCACAAACAACGAAAATAATAGTTTGAGCTAGGGTCTTCCCCGAGTTAACAGCCATAAAGTAAAGTACAGATGACGTAGGAATACTTTTGTGGCCTTAATATTTAACAAAATGTTGGTAAGTGAAATATATCTGTATTTGTTAACGTTGCTGTAAAAAATCTTTTTATAGCAAAGAAAACACTATATATAGGTATAATGTTAAAGATAATTCTTCAAGTGTAAAAGGGGTAGATACCATTTGACATGCAATAATACGTGGGGTACGAATACTTATGTGAGTAACTGTATATGTACATACACTACCGCTCAAATGTATTTGGATCTTAAGTATTTATAGACATTTATTCTGTGATGATTTTAAAATTTCTTTAATTGATATTCCAAGTCTGTCTATAAAAAAACTGTAGCTGTGCTCCTAAAATTTATGGACTTTCTGGGAATAAGGGTGTATAAGTACCAAAATAAGTCCAAAAATCATGTACCGCTTTCCTGTAGGGTTTCCCGAAGTAGATCACCTAATCTCGTTTTATCATTATTATTATCAGAAAACGATACTGCACTTTAGTTAGAAATGCGTTGAATTTTTAGTTCATCTTTAGCTTTTTGGGAAGAAAACATTATTTATAAGAAGAAGCGCTTACAATGGGCTAAACGACGCAAAAAACTGAACCCTTGAAGAATGGAACAAAGTTTTGTGGAGGGACGAGTCTAAATTTGTAGTTTTTGGATCGAGATGAAGAGCTTTTGTGCGTAGGTCAGCAGGAGAACGCACAGCTGATCAATGTCTTATTGCTATAAAGCTTTGCCACATAGCTTTATGTAGTAAAGCTATGTTCTTCAAGAGGGAAATATGAACAAAAAGTTACGTTTGAACCCAAAGTGCATCAGAAATGAGGAATCTGCAGATGGATTGGTGGAAGTGCTAGTTGTCGAAAATTATAGATTTCTTCCTATTTTACGTCTTACCAGTGTTGTTTTCGAGTTTGTTTTGTTTCACAGTCAAAATTAACAAAAAATACGTTCAATTGATAGAAGTGTATCATATTTCTTTAAAAAAAAGCGCAAGCGATTCTTACGATAGTGAGAAACATTTCAAATTGTCAGGATAAAAAATTAAGGGGATAACCCCATTGCATATTTAAATTAATATTGCACTTTCTCGATTATTGTCTTGCTTTACTACAAAGCTTTCTATTAGTACAATTAATAAGCCATCATGAAGATGAATTGGTTTTAAAGTATAATCATTTATTAAACTGACCATTATATCAGTGAGATAATAATAATAATAATATATTATCTTCTTGTTGATTAGCTACACATCAGAACAGAATGAAATTTAGATGACGAGCAAACCTAGGTATAAGCTAGATACGTACGTAGCTTTCTCTGCTAATTAACCTTCCTATACTCACGTCAAAATATGAAACACCTATGCTGTACTATATAAGTCGGTCTCACAGAGCGCATGCGTGAGTATAGGAAGGTTAATGGTTACATAGGTCACCATAGCATTACTCATACCGTCTTGTGAATATTTCCACATTAAAAGGGGATTGATGATTCTAAAGAGATAACCACCATTGCCTATAGTGATAAGTAATAATAAGCCCAGTCTAATTAGCCATACACACCAACCAGGATAAACAAATCGGAATCTAATAAGACCGTAATCTATACGAATGAAAAGAACGAAGATGTATTCTATATTCTATACGCCTTAAGATTGCAACAGACGGATAAGCAAATAGACAGACAAACAATTCGAAATGCGTACCCAATAGATCCACCAAAATGCAAAGCATTCCGAAATGGAACCACCTGATCTGGTCATCTGCAACCAATTGTCATATTTCTTCTTCCTAAGTGGCTCTCTGCCTATAAGCGCTGGTCTCTTGGTTCGTTAGAAACTCACAAATCCATCAAAATCGGGGATTTCCGAAAGTTTCAGGATTGCTCTAGGAGATTCCAACCAAAAGATATAATAGGTCTCATACTTCTGAGTAAGACGTCGTCTCAGGTAGTTGAGGAATCACCCTTCATTGTAAAGATGACTAATTACAAGTAGGTCTTGAAGAAAATCCAAAATGTCAACAATAGTGATCGACGACAATCATCTTCTTATTTTCTTTTCTTATCCTCTATATGTGTTGGAGTGAGTCAGTATTGTGCTAACAATCGAAAGAAGTATTAGACGATGTCATGCTAAACGTTATTTTAGAGAATGCATGCTGTAGAATTAAGAACGGGGATAATGGTATACAAAGAAAATCAATACTAACCGAAAAATCAGAGAAGTAATAGGAGCAGAAGACACTCACTTCCAATAGGATAATGCTTAGCCACATGTCAAAAACTCTCTGCAGCTAACACCACGGAAATGTAGACTCGAGAATCAATTTAGCACACGATTCTTCAGAGATAGATCCACAGGTTCTTCAAATTAACGTAATGATAGAAGAATGATGGATAATTTCATGGTGTTGTATATAGAGCGAATGCACAACGTGGAAATCAAATAATAATCTGAATAGGTGCATCAAGACACAATGAGTTCAGTTTAGGACGAATTACCGATTCTCAGATCATGAGCTAGAGAATTAAAGTTAGTGTGCTCAGCAATTATGTTTCAGCCACCTATTCTTACCCCAGGAAATCAATCTCAGGGATTCATTGTACAGACTGAGTGCATCTAGAACCTTGCCCTAATATTAATAGGGCGGAATCGAACGCACAACTACCGAATGTATAATTCAATGGCGCGCCAACCACTTACTATACAGAGTGTAATGTGAAAATTATTTCTGGAATAAATGCAGCAACTTCAACGACACCTGTATCATAGTTCCACGCCAAGAAAACAAAAGGGACAATAAGATTGATCCGTTGAAGAAATTGCTGAGAATTTAGAAATGTATGATGAATTCACATAGTGTAAATTTGATAAATAAGTTGGCACAAATTAGAACGGTAGAACCTTCCCAGGATTTTTTAACCTTCCTATACTCACGTCAAAATGAAAGACGTATACTATACTATATAAATCGGTTTCACAGACCGTATGTGTGAGTATAGGAAGGTTAAAAAAGCAGTTAAGAAAGTTACAAATGACAACCAAATTAATTTTTGGACTACTGACAAAACTTCCGATAAAACTCAAAGGAAAATTAGTTGCAGCGTTGAAAAAGAACGTGCCACAGGAGTTTGGATCGCACATTTTCTTACTTTATAATATTGCCAAAACTTTAAACGACATCCTGACTATTATTCATAAAAATTTACAAATATCATTATATTCGTTATACAATTATAAAATGACGCAGATTATTCTTGAACTAAATAATTACAGCAATTATTACACTAACTTAGCAAACAGTTATAATTATAACTCAACGATAACTCAGCAAATTTTAAATGTTGGAAGTTCAGGTATATCCATTCTGTTTGGAACATTCAAAAATTTCCGGGAAAATTCATATATTGTAACTGTAGTTACGGACATTTTTTGTTGGGATGTTATTTCAAACAGTACAGCTGTAAAATAATAATTTTTGGATCATCTCAAATCGAATTAAATACGAGACGTGTTTTCCATCCAACTAACTCTACGCATTTTCAAGTCTACAAAACGCGGTTGCAGAGATCGCAGATTTAATCTTATCGCCAATAAACGACACCGGATTTCCGCGATATAAAACACAAATTATCAAAAAACCTGAGCCGTCGTCTTAGTTAGTATGTATTACAAGTAAAATGACTCAACAGCTTGAATCATCTTGAATATTTCAAGCGAGCGTTCTATCCTCTACGAAAACAATCGTGATATAACGTGATATTTACGCACAATTTAAAAATATAATGTCGCATTACTTTCCACAAGGAACAACGCGTCCTCACATCTTTTGGCATGGACTGTCGTACGTTGAACCGAAACTTTTCGCAAGGCCACAATTAATTACTGGACACGGCACTTTCTTCGAAATTGTTAACTAATTGCAAGAACTCCCTTGATATTGCGGTAAAAATAACAATTAGATTAGCGACTAAACTAGTTGTAACGAACGTTGACCCAGAGAATGTGTACGAAATGATATAAGAACATGCAATAACCATGTTCTAAGAAAAACCCGTTATTTGAAGGAAATTATTTCTTGCGAAAACGAGTACGTTATAACTGTAATAATAAGTACCTGGTGGACCGAGCCTTGATCGGAGTTCCCTACATTTTTTGAATAATTTTGAATTTTAATTAATTTATATTGTATATTTCAAGTATATATAGTAGCACATATATATTAAAAGTTTCTAAGGTTAAAAGTATGAGAACTTACATGTTGTTGTTAGTTTTCGTAGATATTTCTCTTTTATTGACATACTAGTTTCAGCGCCATCTATGGTTTAGTAGTAAAGTTTTAATTACTTATACTTCCGCTTGTGGCTTGGCTGCATGATGTTAAAAGTTGCTAACCCACGTTTAGGCCGAAATTGGTGAAAACCTGGACAAAATAGATTGAGTCGAGACCGGGACCATGCTAAATCGGTTTTTCGTCCGCAAAAACTCGCATATACTAAATTGTAACAAAATCTTGAGAGTAATTTTCTATAACACATTTTATGTACCGCAGAAATAGGTAAAAGCGGGACAAAAAAATTGTTGGCACCGGGACCATGCTAGATCAATGTTGTGTTCTCGAAAATCCCCATACTAAATTGCATAAAAATTGCTAAAGTCATTTTGGATAACCAATTTCACATACCGCAATACCACAAATGTGTGTAAACCGGGTCAAAATGGAAATTCCCAGGATCAGGACCATGCCAGATCGATTTCTCGTCCCCGAGAACCCACAGGTACTAAATTTCATCAAAATCGTTAGAGCCGTTTTCGAGAAACCAATTCTATATATGTATATATACAAGAATCGCTCGTTTAAGTATATTAGATAATAATAATAATAATAATAATAATAACAATAATAATAATCATAATAATCATAATAATCATAATAATCATAATAATCATAATAATAATAATAATAATAATAATAATAATAATCATAATAATAATAATCATAATAATAATAATCATAATAATCATAATCATAATGATAATAATCATAATAATAATAATCATAATAATAACAAACATATACATATTTCACAAAAACGCATACACTTTGCGGGATACATAAGATATCTGACAAGCACTGTGGGCTTTCAACGAAAGTATCGCGTCGGAATGTGTGTTCCTTTGTTCGGGTCCTTTACACGGCTACGTCGTCATATAACAAGAAAATTTTAGAGCAGATACAGCCGTATGTGTCACACAACTGAAATAAACACAAAACAAAGGAGAGCAATCGTACGTTCAAGGGAGTTAACCGTTTGAAGACGAAGATTGACATGAGATTCACGGCACAAAGCGGAAAATATTAAATATTAAAATTTGAAACACGATCCAAGAATAAAACCGAATACCTCAAAGGAGCTCTGAAAGTAATAATCAATTCGGGGGAGGGGGGGAGGGGAGATTTAGAACGGAATACAAAATCGTATCTTCGCTATACTCTGTAATAAAATTGTAGCACAGAACAGTAACATTGAAGTTAATTTTTTACTTCTCATATCGGTAACTTAGAGAAGGAAATAAAACATCTGCCAAGATTTAATTTGGATGAACAAAAGAATGCGCTTCATTAACCTTTTTCTACATAATCCAGGTACACCACTTCAATGGTACAATGGTACAAATCGCCTTTAACGAAAACAAACACATTTAGCAAGTAAAACGTATTGAAATGCTGAACTTTTACTCGCTGAAGCTTATTAAATGTATTATTGTTTGTAAGGGGGTTTTTTGAATTTTATTTGGTCAACTTTACATATCTTCAGAAGTTCGTTGCAATTACTGATTTCGTAAATTCAAACACTTACCATTCCAAAGTTATTCCAATTTCTTCTTCAAAATAATTTTGAAAAAGAACACGGCGGATGCACAGTATTACTTCTATTCTTCGTAATTTTGCGATATGGCAGGGAAAATTTAATAATGAAGAGAGATCGGGTTACACGAAATACGTGTTTATCCAGTTCTCTAACTTCTGTTTCGTTAAAATTCTTAGGGATGAATCGTATGCTACGAAGAACCGTTGTAAAGGAGAGGAAAGAGCAAATACGATGAAGATATTCGTTTTCATATTTACCTTTCCGCAGTCGTTCGTTTTCGGCATAAAATCAGATATAGAAACGACTATGTACGTACATGAAAAAGATACATCGCTTCGACTTATTTCTCTCCGAACTATTTTAAAACTACGAGTTATTTCAAATATATCAGACAAGCATTAATATTGTAGCAAGAGCATTTAGCATCCCACAATTCGAAGCTGTTGAAACAATAACTAAAATTAATATCCAGCCGAGAGAATCGATAAATCTAAAATTCCGCACTCAGATTTTGTTGTAACGTTCAGAAATAGATTCGGCCAGACGATAAAAAAGTAAGAAACGGTGCATCCTTATGTATCGCAATCGCCACCGTTACTAACGACAAGCAATATATAATATTTCATCTATTTTGGGGAGGGCTTTTGCCAAGAAAATAAACCTAATTTAAAGTCGACGGAAATTGGCCGAATTAACATTCTTCGTTGTCTGATGTTGATGGAAGATCCGCATGTTGTAGCCGCGGAAAATTGGGAGTCGTCGGGCGTACGGTGCCAACGCGAGTTTTAATAACTTTATAACTGTTACGCGGAACGGAGATTTCGTCCATTCCGGAGGGAGATATTTTTCGAGCCCAATTTATGCGAATGTTTTGGTCATGTTTGAAATTATACGTACGACTGTAATTTTGGGTAGGTACGAAAAGAACAAATAATATTTCCGAGTACGGAATAATTAGCCGGAATTATTGTGGTAAATAGAATAAAATGCTTATACATATCAAGCATAAACAGCCAAAAGGGATATGAAAAAATGCCAGTGTCATCAATAAAAGCGAATAATGTACCTACTAACTAAGCACAATAAAGACAATGAATCTAAGATTAGAGACGTTGACAAGCTACTTGAAGCAGAGAAATATTTTAAGAAGTCATCCGATTCTGAACACCATCTCTCCTCAGATTTTACGCAAAACTATACAAAATCTGCAGAGAAAGATATCAACAATAAAAGAGAGTCAAACGGAAGAAGAAACAAATACTGGGGAGTCAATAGGTCAATAAATAAAACTAAATACAACATCTTGGATGTTATTGGATTATGAGCTGTTTCCAAAAGAAATAATTTTAATCACTGATGCTACTGATTGTGGAAGAAAAGAAAAAGAATTTGGAAGATCTATAGTGACCTGCGATAGTAAGAAGCATCACCTCAAGATTTCCTGAACAAACTTATATCAATACGTAAGAAAGGAAAACAAACGTGTGAAGGTTATCATGTAATAAGCTGATCAATATACTTCAAATTATTTCCAAGACCACGAACTACCTGAAATATTGTATTCAGAAACATTGGCGAGAAACGACGGAGGCAAAAATGGTAAAGAGAGTAAGAAGATTAAAATAAAGTAGATAGATAAGACGCGCAATTGGTGGTTGGTATGGTACATAAGATTCACTTTTATTATTATGCTACCTTTCTACATTTTCGATCATCCGAAAATTGATAAAAGTCGATAAGAATTGCATCCTTTTTTTCTTTCCTCTTCACCCCTTACTTCGTTTAACGATATTACTATTATGTTTCCAGTGGATCCTTGCACTCACGTCATTATCTAACAGTACTAGCAGAGACAAATACCACATATCCGTCGCATCAAACTTCTATATGTTAGACGCAGACTACCTATAAAGCATTTCTGTTGTAAGTTAGGAAGTAATAATAATAATAGTGGCTTGAGGAAGGCGGTTGCGCCGCCTCCTCTGTGAAGCTTTCTAGATCCATTGGCCGGGGTGGATGAATCCCCACTTCTTAGGGTTCCGACTTGCCTGCTGATATTTCGCCACAGACTTCTGTCCGCCGTCTTCCGCTGCCAGCTCTTTATTCCAGCCCGTTTTAGGTCCTCTTTCACTTCCTGTAGCGATCTTGATCTTGGTCTTCCTCCTCCTTTTCTACCACCTGGCTCCCATTGTAATACACAGAATATCGTCCAGGATTCTCCCGCTCTCTATACATGACCTATCCATTTCACCCTTCGTCCTTTGATTCTATTCACTATATCCATACCCTCCATTTCCCGTGCTATTTCATGATTCATTCTTACTCGTTTTCATCAATCTTCACTGGTCCTAGTATTTTTCTTTCAGCTTTTCTTCATCTTTTCTGGACATGCTCATGGTTTCTACTGCGTATAGTACGGTTGGTCTTATTATTGTCTTATAGAGGTTCATTTTTGTCTTTTTTGTTAGGATTTTGGTTTTTAGTAAGTTTTGGCGTAGAAAGCCCTATTTAGTGACATTATTTTTCCTTTAATTTCGGTCTCCGTATCTCCACTAGCAGATATCCTCACACCTAAATATTTAAATTCCTCAAGTGCTTCGAAATTGTCATTACCTATTTTGACATATTTCCTTTCCAGTTACTTTCCAAATCTCATTATTTTTGTCTTATTTCCATTTAAACGTAGTCCCATATTTTTTCCTTCTGTAACAATGATTTCCATCATGTTTTCCATTATTGCCCTGTTTTTGGTTATAATTGCCACATCATATGCATTTGCCACTATCTGACCTCCTCTAGTTGTAAGTGTTCCTTTGTTTATCTTCGCTAACACGTGTTCCAACGCCAGATTGAAAAACGTGGCCGACAGTGCATCCCCTTGTCTGACACCTTTGTTAATTATGAACTCTTCTGTTTCTCCAAATTGTGTTTTTATGCTAACTGCAGTTCTTTTCATCGTCAACGATGGCGATGACGAAGTTAGGAAGTATGTTTCAATAATTTGCAGGATTTATGACAATATTTTTGCGTTCTAACAGCTGTTTAGTATTATAACCTATGTGGCTTAAAAATTCCGTTTGGTTTTCATCATCAATTAAATACAAGAAAATGAAAAATTGGAAAATTATTTACAATATTCTACGTTGAATAATATTTTAATACTTAAACAAGATTTCTGAACACTTAACGTGTAAGTAATTGTTTAATACAAAATCTTCTTGTAATGCGAACATAGTACGCGTTTTGACCAAAAATAATTTACTTGATTCATACAGACAAAATCGAACACGTGAGTATAAAGATCCACTAGAAACATAGTGTTTCCCTCTATCATTGCCTAATACAAAAAAAAAAAAAACAATAATAAGGTCGATTAATAAGAACTAAAAAACAACGAATAAACTAAAAACAAATTGATTGATTACCAAACGAAAAAAGTTCTAAGCATAATCTTACCCCAAATCACTAATTCTGACCCTCCTGCTTGGATGTTACAACTTAGCTTTGATAAAAGAGTGGATGACGTGGTATCATTAAGTAGTGTAAACCGGACTGATGCCCTCACTTCGAATTTTAATGTCGCGTCTTGCACGTAAGTAAAAGACCGGTTTACACCGCTTAATGATAACACGTCATCCAGTCTTTTATTAAACCTTAGTTATGACATGAAGATTGCATGAAGTTTTTATTTTACATGTTAGATTTATAATTTATTACGCATTCGTATTCAAATGGAAAGATTCAGACATTGCAAATTCTGCACCTCAACCTACTAAGGCAGTTTTCTATTGCATTCAGAGATAAGTAGACGCATAACGTTTATTTAAGTATCAGGCTTTAAGGATGGTGAGATTCTGGATGCTCTCCACGTATAATAAAAGGAGAAAAAACATCTATGCAACTTTATTTAAGCGACTTTTATATCCAAAGAACGCAATACTAAAAGTAGACGCAAATGATGCGAGGCATGCTTTTTAAGTAAGTACCGTTCTGATCTAAATTTACAACAATTATTAATTATCAACAATTTAATTTTTAGAAGAAAACCCCTTCCTTAATCTACTGTTATATATAGGTACATAATTTTCAGCAATATTTAAGGCACTTATCATATCGTACAACCAACTTCTGAATTCAATCCTCATAGGAATCTACCACCTGATTTTCCAACCATTGAAGCACGACCGGTTGGAAAATCAGGCGGCGGATTTCTATGAGAATGAAATTCAGAAATTGGTTCTACGATAAGTACCTTAATATTGCTGGAAATTATGTTGAAAAGTAGATTAAGGCACAGGCTTTCTTATAGAAATAAAATTGTTGAAAAACATTGCACGCCTGTTCGGTTTAGATCAAAACGGTAGGTACTTACTTCAAAAACTGTATGCTAAAATCATTTTTACATAACGTCCATTAGGCACAAATTGATATAATTATAATAATAACACAAATAATAATAGTACTTGTCTGTCTCGCATTTATTTGATGGTCAACTAATGATGAAGAACTATGGAATAATACGAGCGATACCAAATCGTATATCCGTGTATTCCCAATTACGCACATGCATTATTAGTTTGGAAGACCTCGTATCTTGAAGGTTACAGTGACGGAATGACGACAACAAAAAATTGCGAATACTTCTTTTTATGTATGCGACGTAATCACCAGTTAATTTAGCACTTACGCCTAATAACATAACTATGTTCGGTGTATTTTTAAAAAGAACCTTTAATTAGGGAAAATATAATTGATTAAATAAAAACATTAGTATTCAAAGTCATGTGTTTTGCAAATGAAACCGTAACAGCACAAAAAATACTCAGAATACGTGTTACAGTGTAAATCATCGTTCGTAAAATTTCATTCTGTTTTATTAAACCTTCTGCAACGTATTTCAAAATCCTACATTTTTAGATATTTCTTTTTGGAAAGCACTGTAGTTTCGATTTCGTTTTGAATACTTTTACAAGAACTGTACATTTCGTATCGCTTTAGTACCTTTTTCGCTTATTTTCCTATCTTTTTCTCTGCGACCTTCACCCTTTTAACGAACTCTTTAAACGTTCACTTATCATCGAATAGCGTCGAGGTATAGATAATCGTCCGTGTTAAAGTTGAAAGCAATTCCTTCCTGAAGTTTACTGTTATCGCTTACCGGTAATTGTCTGTTAATTACGCGGGTGAGTTTACCGTTTTGACACGAGATTGTCAATGTAATTAGTTTTTCGCCCAATTCTTTTTTTTTTTTTTTTTGGGCCGACGAATCAACGAAAACACTTTATTTCCTTCTTCCAGGAGGTTTTATTTGGAACAGCGTTTCACCCTTAAGGAACGACCGCTGAACGCTTAGTGTGCGCAAATACCCATTATGCCCGCGAACGCCATAAATTTTGTTGACTAGTCTTCGTTGAAACCAATATAAATATACATCTCCCCTTTTATTCCATATATTACTGTAGAGTTTAAATTTCATTCATATTTATCTCCTTATATCGTACTTTCCCACATTTTCTCTAAAAATTAATGTAAAATTAGAGTTGCGTTAAACGTCATTTCACTGTAAGTATTTTCTTAGGAAAGTTTTGTCGTGTGTAATTTATTATCACTTCCTAATCGCGTAGGATTTATTACTTTTATTATTATTTGTAAATTCTCTTTTGTACATTTCTAAATTTTTATTCACCAACTTCTTTCAATATTTTAAATCTCTTGTCCATTTTAATAAACGTTTAGTTTTCTAAATTAAATCATTTTCGTTTCATTTATTATTCTCTTTTGTGCGTTTAACCCCTTCCTTCTGGCCCAGCCGACGAGGGGCAGAACCACTCTAGGGACGGGAAATGTAAGTACGGGTGTCGGAAAGTTGTTAAGACCGTCGCGTTTAACCTGGTTCTTGTGCCAGCGTTTAACTTCTGTTTAGTGCAGGTAAACGATCCGTTCAAATCTCATTTATTGCTTCAGTAATTACATTCATTACCTTGTGTGAATTCTCTACTCGGTTCGGGAAAGCACTATTTTTCAAGTAGCCGAATAACAAGAAATCTAATGGTGCTAAATCCGGGGAATGCGCTGGTCAGCTTTCCTCCACTTATTACCCTAAGCAATTGTAGCATCAGCTGTACGTGTAGTACGTGTACCCATCTTGTTGGAAACATTCACGTTGATACTCATCATCGTGTAGATTTGTTAGAAACGGTTCTAAAATATAGTCACGAGTCACGACAACGCGCAGTATATAAGGTGGCATCAAAATATATTGGCCCTAGGATTCGTCTGCGTGACATTACCACCTACACACCAATTTTAATTGGATGCAAACCTCTCTCAGCAAATACCTGAGGATTTTCTGTTGATTGTGTAGGAAAATTCTGGCCGTTAATATAACTGTAAAGGTGGATCCATGCCGCATTAGAATAGAATGTCAAGTCTAAATCTTCATTTTTATGTAAATTTTGAAGAAACTTTTAACAGTTAGTATTTAGATTCATGATCTTGAGAATATAATTGCTGACGTACACTCACTGCAATGCAGTGCGGCAACTTCCAGATGATATAGCTATGAATTATATTATTCATACTCACTCAAAACATATAATCTAATTCGTATGTAGCGAATTGTGCATAATAATTTTCCAATGGATATTAGGGCTAAATCACTCAATTCGATATATACTCAACCACGCAGCTTGTTTCTACAATCCTGCTTGTTAATTTTTTTCCCATACCTGATACACGTTTCGTAATTAGCTAGCTCATTACGATATTCGGTATAAAACTGGTCTATGTATGGGCTGAGTATATCCATATTTAGCCTGTACAACACAAACGGGGCATCAGATGAAAAGCGCCTTATTCAGTGATAACCGACGTCTTTTCAACCAGGAACGAGAGCAGAAATATCTTCAAACGGTTTTGTTTTATTTAAATAAGAGAAACGAAAAACAAAAACAATTTAAACGGTAAAATCTAATTAGCAACAGACAAAATTGACAGAACAAGAGAAAGGGCACGATTGGAAACGTTGGAAAACAAAAATATTCGTAGTTGGTGTTTTAGTGTGGTAAACTCGGGAAACAGTGTGTTTCTGGATTGACTTCATTATAGGTATAATTGATCAGAAATTTTTTAATATCGTTTTGATGTATTGTGTTGCAACCCTGCTTGGTCTGAAACGGACTTCAACCGCATTTCTACTTTTTAAAAATAAAGGCCGTCATGACAATTGAGAAAAACATTTTCTGTTGAAGTAAAGTAGCATTTCGATTAATAGTACGGCAAAATGTTATTCAGAAAGGTTGTTCAAAATATGAAATTATGACTCTAAGCAAAATGCCACAAATATCGGATCACTGCAGGCAAAACATATTCAAATTTTTACATGTTAAATTCATGAAATATTAGTTGTAAAAATTCACGACAACGACCTTCAAAAATAGAACATCAAAATTCACAATGACCTTCAAAAATAGAACATCAACATTCACGACAATGACCTTGAAAAATAGAACATCAAAATTCACGCTAATGACATCCAAAAATAGAACATCATCTCAATCTGAAATATTGCATGCAATTATGTATTATGTAGGAATACACGGTGGCAATAGATGGTCAAGTTCAAATTTTCTCAATAAATTCAGGCAAAATACATTTAATTGTGATCGTGTGTTAGTGCATTTAATCAATATTTGTTTTGTATTCTTGTATTGTAACTACAGTTTTTTTAATCAGCTTTTTGACGAAAAGATGTTAGGACGATATGACCCAATACATTTGCAGCGAGATCGCCTGATTTGACATCTTTCAATTTTTATTTATGGGGTATCAAAATATCAAAACGATATTCAAAAATTTTTGATCAATTATACCTTCTACTGAAGTCAAACCGATGACACTGTATGTATATGATTTAGCTGGATTAGTCACCAAGTGAAAACAAATTAAAAAATCAGGACTTCAGGCATAAGCCAATGGAATAATTAAACATTGATTTTGCGAAAATTTCTGATCACTTTATGATACATCATCCTTTAAAACAGACACCACAACAGCATAATCGTGGGAGTTATTCAAGCAATATAAAAACTGTGAAGACAGAACACGAGCCTAAACCAAAGGAAGAATTTTATAAAAAGAATCTACCGGGAAGACATGAAGTTGATATCAATAACTGTCATAAGGGTAAGTACGGTAGCAATTCTTAAATTTTCAATCATATTCCGGATTCTGCACCGCTATAAATCTAGTTAAGATGCTTTTAGATATAATTAAAAGTTCATATATCAATCAATTCAACGCACTATATACATATTTCTTTCACAAAACAAATGTGAAAAAATAGACAGACCAAACCAGTAAACACGTTGAAAGAGAATAGATACGTTATATTTTAAACTAATATAGTTTTTGGCAACAGAATAGGGAAACCGAAACGTAACTGTCGCGAATAATCGTCGGCAAAAATCATAAAAAGTTACATTTGCCGGCACTCGTAGAGTTGCATCTATCTTCAAATTATATAAAATTAGTATTATATCATTTAACAGTAAAATGAGTTTGGACCTAATTGCATATTGTAAAGTGCATACATTGTGTAAATATTAATTATCCTACGTGCATGTACAAATTTTAATGCAGTCTTAAGAGATTATTTCGATGGAGCACAATCATAAATCATATCACTATTTAGTATTAAATCTGTGTTATTTTAATAATTCAATTGCAATTAAATTTTAATGCAATTATATTTACATATATCGAAAGTATTGTTTTTATCTGAACAGCATAAAACATAAAGCCTGTAAATGATGCAATTATTCCAATAAAGTATCACATGTTCGTGTAGGGCAATACAATCATCACGTACTAATTTATTTAATCCGTAGTACGTATCATCGTTAATCTTTTCCAACTTGTCAGGGTAACATTTATTACCGAATCGCAAAAATTTTAATTGCGATTTGTGATGACTGCAATAAATTTTGAATATTGCCTATCAGTGTCTCGTATAGTTTCGCTGAGAGTAAAATAAATGTAAATCTGTAAGTGCCCGGATAAGATAAACATGGTGCTCCTGCCTGCAATTTGATGTTTTTCAAGCGAAAAATTTAACAAAAAGAGAAAAAAGGGACGAGTCGTGGGACACCCGATAAGAACGAAGCTTTTACGCATTTGATGCTTACTTGAGTAAAAGGTAAAATTCTATAATTGAATAAACAATGTATAAAGAAAAAGCATTTCATTTCGAAACCGATGGTAAATAAGTTGAAGTTGAATTTGAAGTAAATTCGAGTCCGAATAATAAGAGCGCCATCTGATGAGAGGGAGGCGCAAACGTGTGTGTGAGTGTGCGAAGGCGAAAGAACTAATGAAAGAAGAACGATAGAAGAAAAGCGTCTCACTTTTTCCCAGTTAACTCTCGCCGCAGAACCTCACTAAAAGAGCTTTGCCCTAAAAGAAATGGTGGCAGTCAAATATAATTTAAGTGTTAACTGTTAGTGGAAGATAAATTTATAGAACTAATTAAAGTTTTAATATTTGGAGGGAGGGAGCGGGGGATAACAAAGACTAAACACATTATGTGTGAAATACAATTTTGTCGTTCTGAAAGGAATATCCCAATGCCAACTGCCACGACAGAAAATACCTTTTTCGTGATCGTACCTCATATGCTCCATTCTATACTATTTCAGAATCGGGTCGTAATTGGTATAATAGGTGACATATTTGAAACGAACGCAGTCTTTACCCCAATGTTAAATTATAGGCACAAAGCAGAATGACGAGGAAGCCTGAAACTTATATTACAAACAAGTGCGACGTTATTATTTGACCCTGCTAAAAATAGGCTCACTTTTCACCGACAATTAATCTTGATCTTGGATTAAATTAAATGGAACGGGTCATTCAGAACGATACCGTATTCGCGGTTTGATATCAAAAAAAAAAAAAAGGTATCGAGCTATATAAATCTGCAGTACGATATCATTTTCATTCCGCGACGGCCGAACAGTGGTAATTGTGCGTTACTTCCATTGCCTAAAGAAGGAAAAATGATATTCACGCTCGATTCGACACGTAGAATATCTAATTACAAACTCGAGCATGTACCACGAACACAAGCCGGTTATACAATTACGTCCGTTCAGAATCCGGAGTATCGTACACGCAAACATAGCTCCTTTTGCACATACGTGTTTATACAATTTGCGTATATGTATGTATTATGTATTCGGTCGTTGGTACTTTAATGTGGCTCAGAATGCTGCTCCGCTAATGCAGAGTCTCTATGAGAAGCCTAGGGTATTAATATTGCAGTCTGCGGCCTGTTTCGCCTAAATATATGTGTGCGGATGCTTGAATGTATGTATGTATGTGTATGTTCGGTCTGAGCGAAAATTATTACCGTCTGAACTAACATGTGCCGCCAAAACGTACATATACGCGTTCCAGGAAGCGTTGATAGACAATTATCGTACATCACCAAATGTCATGCTGGCCGAACCTCTACAAATAAACCAATTAGAAGTGAAACGCGAATGGATCTCAAAACTTATATGTATAAATGAAAATATATTCAAAGAGTTTAGCATTTGTACCGGTCAGAAAGGAATGGTAGTAGTTTAATTTATGTCAGCGTACCCCACCATATACAGAAAGGACTATCGTATTTCAACGTCGATCACAAAGAAATTGGAAACTAGGTAAACCATTAAAACCAGTTAAATTTCATAAATCCAGAAATCTGCTTCAGTTTGGCTTTTGACAATATGCGATTAGGTATAGAGCAAATACATTGGCTCCCACAAAAATGATCAAATACTGGAAGACAAAAAGCACTGGTCTGATACATTTTCAGGTAAGCATCAGAAAAGCATTACCCTCCACCCTAAAAATTGTATTTCCATGACCGGCATTTCTACATAAGTTACTAAAACAAACAAGCAAATTTTGGCTTTTTACGGTAGTGTACTTAGGCCCTTACTCCACTCAACACACGCAGCTGACTACCACATTCGACCAATAGTAGCGACAGTGTAGCAAGGCAAATCAAACAAAGTCGGTGCAAATTACATTGAACAACAGTAAAAGAAATTGTCTACCAACTGCTGTAAGCGAAACAATCACTGCCACAACGTAATGGAGCCAAACACCTGGAAATGCAGGTCAGGAAATGATATTTTCAGTAACCGTAAGCAGGTCACCATGAAATTAAGAACAGTCTATTAGTTAATAGATAGGAAATTCTAATTTTGTGCAAGTAACAAAATGCTCTATAAAACTATGCCAAAACTCATAAGCACATGATATCCAGTTATGAAGCTTTGACAAAAATTCAAAAACTCGAAGATTTCAATCCCAAATGTTTCAAATCATGTTATTGTTCTTGATCCACAAATCTACAAAATCAAGGCCGTAAAGCTTGGCACTAAAAACTTTCATGTATCTATATATTTCGTGACCTTTTATACTTATCTTATATGATAGATCTCTACCACTAATAGGTCAATAAAACAAGGCTGGTTTGAACGATAGTTATATTTTCAGAACGTTTACAAACGTTTTCGGAACACCTTCGTCAGTGAAAACATAACTAGATAAATATATAAACAAACTTTTGTTTTTTATTTGGGACTATCAAAAATAACTAATGACTAGGATTTCTTGATATAGAGGATGTGTAACCAACTTTTATATATATATATATATATAAATTATAAAAACTAAATTAATGTGTACATGCAAATTAAGTAAACCCTTATATCAAAAAATCTTTGTCGATACCTTAACAATTCTGTTCAAGGACTAGGGAAAACCAAATTTAAAAACCTAGCCAAAGGTTTCCTTCTTAAGAAATGCAAATGTCATTTTAACAAATTGCTATATACATTACTTAAATTTTGAATATCGGTCCTGAAATTAATAGTTTTAGTGTCTTTCTGTATATTTATCATTTCATATATTAGTCTTTTTTATAATTATTCTCTGTTTTTAATATAATTGTGTTTTCAAAATCAAAGTAATGCCCAAGATCTTTGTAATGCTTTGTTACAGCGGTCATTGCACCAAAATCATTATTTAAAGAATACTTATGGCTATACAAACTTTTCTTTAAATATTGTTTCGTCTGACCGATGTAACAACCATCACAGTCTTTACAGCTTATTTTATAAACTACATTACTCCGATTTTGTTTAATTATTTTAGATTTAGTATTAGTAAAAAGAGATCTGTTACTATAATTTGGAATGAAAGTAATGTTTATGTTGTTTTTATTAAATTCTTTTTTATTTTTCGCTTAAACCTTTTTTATAAGGAATAGCGTTATAACATTTATTGTTATTATTTTTAATTCCTCTATTATATAATTTGTTAATTCTATTTTTTATTATTTTTTCATAAAAACTATTTGGATAATTATTTTTAGGATTTTTAAGAGATTTCTTTAACTTTGTTTAAATTCTTTATTTTGTTCTGAAAATATAACTATCGTTCAAACCAGCCTTGTTTTATTGACCTATTAGTGGTAGAGATCTATCATATAAGATAAGTTATTTCAAAGGACAAGCCAAACATATTTGCGTCTGGACTGGTGAAAATAAATGGCAGAACGTGGATTCAAAAGAAATATTCCGAAATATTTACAATTAGTGAACTAAAGGACCTCTTAAACTGAGCAGTGTGATGGCGGTGCGTGCCAATTAAATCTATCCTTCTAATATTAATGTTATGGACGTTTGTTCTAAACTTTATCTTCTACAGTAGATATGGTGGTATGCCGTATAAAATAATTTTGTGCACAAAGCAGGCAGAATGCAAATTACCTACGACTGTACATATTTAGCCATACAAGCTCTAACATTTTACGGGAAATTCGGCGCCCTCTTCTAATGCCAAAGATAAAACGTAAGCAGAAATTCTGCGCCACCTGAATCGGTTTAACATCCACACTATCCAAACAAGGACCATACACACAGTCACAAAAATTAATATGTGATAGGACGAGAGCATTAAGAACTTGTTTACGCGGGAAAATCATTTTTAAAAGGCAATAAGCACGCCTTATTAAATTATCAGTATTAATTTTTGAATCTTTTCATCCATAAACAAACCCAAATTTTTTTATACATTTATGTGGATAGTACCTTGCTATAATTTTATAGGAATCAACTGTTGAAAGGTATCCTGTAGTTTGATTTAAATCAAATTATTTGGTAATTACACATTGTAAATTACAACAGTATGCACATAACTACATATGTATGTAGTAATGAAGCGATGACGAGTGCACTCGTCAATCACAGAGTAAATGTTGCAGTTAAAATATTGAATTAAAAAACAGTTTTATCTAATAGAATTAATAACACAATTACTTATAAAAGTTTGAAGTTTAATTTAATGTTTCGAAATGATCTTCAGCGAAGCGAGGTACGAGGGGTGCTTTTTATGTTTTTACAAGCAACCACTTAGTGGCGTTGCGGAGATGTGTTACAATTTTTGTAAAATTTGACATTGGTTATTGTGAAAACATCGGTAGCTTAAAAATTAACCGAGTACTTTATTTACAGTAAATGCTTTAAAGAAACAATTCTGTGAAAGAATGGATATTTCTCATGAAGATTTTCGTTGGACAATTTTTAGGGTTTCAGTAAAACCCTAACTCAATAGCAATGCATGGAATCGCTTCCTTCAACTTTCGGTGATGAAGTATCATCAGAAAAGACTATTTACCATTGGTTTGCAGAATTTCGTAATGGTCAATCAGTAATGAATTGCTTGAATGTCGACCAAAATAAGTCGGTATTCTGAAGAGCATGGATGATTGGATGGATGATGTGGAAAAGACCTGTTCCCGATGGATTCCGCATAATTTGACCAAAGCCCAAGAAAGGCTCGTGTTAATTGGTGCCAGAAAATGCTCAAAAATGCGACCGAGGAACTGCCAAATCCATGTACAACATCCCGCGAGGCGATGAAACTTGGATATACAGATCCATATGAATCGGAAACTATTCGGTTGTTCCAAGATGAACTGAATCCCACAGAAGTTGTTCGTTCACAAAGCATTTCCAAGAAAATAATCGCTTGTTTCTTCGATGGTATTGATCGTATTACAACCAATTCTCTCAAGGATCGAACAACGGTTAATGATGATTGGTCTATAGCAATTTCTTTGCCAGAACTCATCAACGAAAACAGAAAACAAAAACCGACAGAGTTCGCATCATTCTACATCATGATAATGCTAGCTCTTATTTGGAGGAGGAAAACATCGAATTTCTCATTGTCCATATTCACCTGATTTATCGCCTAACAACTTCTTTCTGTTCCAGAATGTCAAACAGAAAATGCGTGGAGCACCCCAAGAAGTTGTCACAACCCTCAAAAACCATGTTTCTTTCTTTGAGATACCAACTTCAGACTGGAGAAAATGTATCGAGAATTGGTTTGAACGCATGCAAAACTCTATGCATCTTAAAAGGAAATTATTTTGAAAAGCAATAAAAACAGTTTGTTCCAAAAGAAATGTTTCTTTCCTCGGCGCTCCTCGTACAATACGTAACGACATTTCGGAAGTCAAACACCAGTATCCCGATTTTTTTAAATTTTATTTTTGGAACAATTTACAAAATTATGATCTTCTCTTGCCATCCGTAGACGTACGTTTCGCGGCTATACCGCTCGTCAATACGGCTTTGCAAGAGCTGTAATTTCGTATACAAATTTTATGTATATATAGTCTGAACATTGATGTTTGTACATGTACAAACATCAATTTTGGAACAATGTGAATATCTGCGTGTAGGATTACTTTTTGACGATGTGCTTGCTACATAATCTGGAAAATGTGTTCCGATTTATGTTTTATAACATTTTGAACACCTTGGAATATACGAATATATTTTAGTTTTCACAAAAATTACTATATAAATAGGCAATGATAACTATTTTTTTACGTACGATAACTATACTCGTAACGGGAAAAAAACTGATTAATACGAGGGCATTGTCAAATTCAAGAACTTTCTAGTTTGCGTTTTTTTTTACGAAATGTACCTATCTATATCCACAGCCGCAGTTTACTTCAATTCTTCGAAAATAGGAACTAAACCTATGCAGATTCAATACAGACGTAAGTTTACACAATTCTTGCAAAACTTTCAGGGCCAAAAAGAAAATATCAAAGGACGAAATATTTGAATAACTGAGCACAGACGCGAAAACCGTAAATCCAAACATTTGTCATACGCAATAATACCTAAAAATTGCCAACTTTATAATTAGAAAATGATGAATGAATTACACAAAACGATGCATAACCGAGCACGTAGAAGCTACCGATGTACTACAATGTACGTATGAAACTAGCAAGTTCGTGCGCTTGCAAAAATGCGTGATTTATTTCGAAATACGTGCCCGACTCGAAAATTCAGTTTAAATTTGAACAGAGTAATAGGGATATTTATTAGGCCCATTAGACGTGAACTGGGAATATATTTCATAGGCGAAAGAAAAATCTTTTGTTATGTGAAGGAATAAGTATTTGTGTCTGAACGCACGTGTGTTAATTTATTCTCTTGTTTCTTTCTTGTTAAATAAGAATGAAACGATGGCAATAAATTTACGGATAGTTCTCAGATGCAGAGTATATTTACGTTGTCAGTTACATCAGTTTCGTTCTACTGGTCATCCGATTCACCTGGTAGGATTTTCGCAATTCTAATGAGAATTGTTGCAAAATAACAGAGCTATTTTTAACATACGGATTGGTAAGAAGGTGTTGAAGCAGAATATTTTGTTATTTTTGTGAAACGTAGAATTTGAATCGACATTTCTTTCATTTTCTTTTCATCGTAACAAACACTATCTCTGTCAAATGATGTTGGCATCCGGCTAAAATATTAATTCATTGCAAAGTATTCGCATTAAAAAAACAGATTCCCAGTTATACCAAACAAATGATATCTATCTAAAAATACCTCGCCAAACAACCGTAATAATCACATCTCTCTGTACAAAACGATGTCTGTAACGTAATCGAACTCCTTGCTCATTACTTCCTCGCCGTTGCGGTTTGACATCGTCTCTCCGCACTAATTTCTGCAATTTCCAATATTCCCATCGCCGTTCCATTGAGATATTGAGATATCGGTGTCGTCAGAATCGATAGATAGTTCTACTGGGTTGACCACGAGCAATAAAGGAAGCGAAATGGAGAACCGCCATACCGCGAAGAGAATTCAGACCCGAGGAAAGGGTCGACAGACTAGATCTTAAGTTTTAATGAGCATAATGAAGTTAGCGAGATAAGCCGTCTTCTTGTCCAATTCCCCTTTGATGAAGGAAATCTGTTCGTTTTGTGGAGCTGGACGTGAAATGAAATTGGTTATGAAACGCTTCTGACAAACTAAGATAGAGAAAATTATACTTGCTGGAATTGCTATGTGAAGGAAGCGAATGAAAAATCAAGAATCTTACAAATAAAACGTGTTTCGTTAATTATTAGTAGTCTGAGGGAAACTACTGTTCTTCTTGCATCTTTGATCAAGAAGGAATATGATGAATGGAGCGACATATCACCGGAAGCATATGCCAGGTACATACGCACGTACGTATTCCATTTTTTTCCATTTTACATTTTCGGTGTTATATCGTCAATACCTTCCCTAGTTGAAGCGTTTGTATAGCCTCTACTAATCTCCTCATGTATTTGTTCTATTTCTTCAATTGTATTAGTCTAACGATAATATTCACATAATTAAAAACATCATGGAACGTAAAATTGAGACAAGGGAGGAAATCTACTTCAATTTCATAGAATTGCGAGCAGCCTTCGATACAGTAGATAGAGGGAGTATAGATATTTGTCTAGAGAAACTAGAGGTTCCAAGAAAAATGCGCCAAATAATCAATAGTCTATACTGTCAGGTTAGGGGGATAGCACAAGTGAATGGAAAGAGATCAGCAGATTTTGAAATGCAAGTGGGAATAAAACAAGGAGACAGCTTAAGTCCATTAATATTTATTATAGTAATGCACAGAATCCTGCAAAATACGAGGAAAGGCACCGAAACTGTGAAGACACTGACAGGATATAACAGACTGGAACCTGTAGCTGTGGATGCATTACTGTACGCCGGTGCTCTGGTACTAATAGCTGACAGTTATGTGAAAATGGAAAAATTAACAAAAATATGGACAGAAGAAATAGAAAAGATGAAGATGGAAATAAACGAAGAAAAAAGCAAACTAATGGTGATAAATAATAAAGAGCCAACCAGTAATCCAATAATTAAAATAAACGATAAACAAGAAGAAATTGTCGACGCATACGAATATTTAGGTACTATTATATCGAAGGATGGAAAAATTGATCTAGAATAGCGAAAAGAGGACGCAAAGCCACAAACATGTACTACGCTCTGAATCAAACCATCTTTGGAAAAAAAGAAATAGGACCCAAGATCAAACAGATAGTATACAATGCAGTAGTAGCCCCCACAATAATGTACGCAAGTGAGTCCTGGACAATACAGCAAAAACACGAAAGCAAAATAACAGCTATGGAAATGAAATTTTTTAGAAAGATCGTGGGGAAAACAAAAATGGACAGAAGGAATATGATAAATCAAGAAGATATACTAAAAAAATTGAAAAATGTCAACTGAATTGGTACGGCCACATAATTAGAATGGAACAAAAGAGTTTAACAAAGAAAATAATAGAAGCCAAAAATAACAGGAGAAGAAAAAAGGGAAGACGAAGGAAAAATGGATTGATAGAGTAAACGAATTAGGACGAAAGCAAGGGGAGACCATAGAAGAAATGAGGAAAATGAGTACAGACCGGACACGATGGAAAGAATGGTCGTAAGATCCAGAAATCCGACGCTGAAAGGCATAAGGATTGACGAGAAGAAGAAGAAGAAGTATTAGTCTTCCCTTGTATATCGATTGTATTTGTTTCAGACTTTGTCAGTTCCTTAGAGTATCATCTTATTTTTTCATTATTTGTTTTTCCTCGGTAATTATATTTACATCATATTTTTTTCTTAGTTGTTTGAGATCCCCGTAAAATAGTTATTTATAGTTGCTTATTTTAAAGATATTGGAACCGGAAGTCGAATTAGGAAGATTCTGATGCAGAAATATATATTACAAATCCGACAGGATAGTTGCATTCTAATTTAACGCCCAAGACTGCAAAACGTCAAAAGTTCTCTTTAATCTACCGTGCAGCAAGTTAAACGGGTTTCATTTCCAGCCCCATCCATCCTCCATAAAAATATATTTCACGAGACTAAAGTTTGTTCTATTACATGAGAATCAGTACAAATTCACATTACCCGTTACAGAACCTTCTTTCACGCTTGAAGCCATTAAGATTGCCATTTCTGCATATAATAAAATGATAACATCACCGCAAAGGCAAAGTTTAGCAATATTTCAAGCGGCGGCCAAAAAGTCTACAGGACATCAATAGACTTTTACCTGTACAGAGGAAAGTCCATAATTCTCGAGAATGAATAAAATTGAATAAATTTGTAGCGTTGTGGGAAATTTATTCCTTTGTAATGCATTCCTGCGTAGGAAGGAGTTAACGAGAGGTTGGAAAAACATTGTTGCGGGAATATGCGCAATAATAACGAATAAGGGAACTGCTGCTGCGTTCTCGACAAACAAAGAGAAATACGGTACACCGAAAGTCGAAGGAGTCGAGGTTTTACTTCTGAAAGGGAAAGAAAAATCGCATTGTTCTCAGGACGATGAATTATAAGTAAATAAAAAATAATCCTCGAAATTGTAAAAATTGGCCCAACATAGAGTAGGAAGATATTTTCGAAAAGCAATTTGCTAATTGCTGTTTAAATGAACGGTAAAACGATCATTAGGGACAATCATAACAGACAAAAGCACGTAAAAGCAAGAACTAGGTATTACAAAATAAACACTTGGCTCCCTACAACGTATAAACGGATTAAGTACTTCTTGCGATGACTTGGGTCTTATGCAGAAGGCCCAAGTTAAAAGTTCTCTTTTTTGACAGTATTAAGCTGGCTTAACAAAAATCTATGTAAGTTCATTTGCATCAGCATGCTTTCTACTCAACCGCAAAATTATTTGACCACGGTTGTTAACTTGGAAGCTTTTTGCTTTTGTTTGCTTATTCTTTGTTCTTTTCTCTTCTCCCCCGTTTTATACTTTGATAGATTTTATTTTTAATCTTTCATAGTACATTTGTATTGCATACAAGACGAAGAAAAATTAAATAGTATAAAATCGTCGCATCATAGAAACGGTGAAAAATCCGATTTACAGGACTTCCGTTTGTCATGATATAGTTTCAATCCGTGATCACTTTTTCTTGCGAGTACTCGAATCACCTTTCCGCGGGCATTCGCATTTATAAGAAAGCAAAAAAAGATAACTAGAATCGCAGTACTAAGTTTATAAAGCATATAATTGTGAATCGCTAAACCGACAAAGAAAGCCCTTCCTTTAAAATGGGACACAATTAAAGAAAAGTTTAAACGAAAAACTAATAATCGAGATAATAGAAAACAGAGAGAACCAATTATAATAGGCATTGGTAAAAACGCGAAATTTTCACTTCTGTAAAGTTGCAGCAGTTGCACGTTTCCAACATTCCTTATAAACTGTTCTAGGCACTTACCATATAATCATTTTAACGTCTTGCATGAGAGACTCGTTCGTAGAAATTGTTTTCTCCCATTATCGGTACAAAGAAGAGATTCCACTAGTTCGAAGAAAAGATTCCATTCTTATTTTAGAAAGAAATTGATTACGTTTTCTTACCCGCTGCGTTAACAGAACTAATAGAGCAAAGGCGAGCAAACCGCATTTTCTAAATAAAAATTGAAAGAGCTTTACAACGCAACGAGAAGGGAAGTAAATTCCTAATTATTTCATTACCTCGATAATCGCAACATCCGCTTATATACGAATAAACAAGGTAATTATAAATTAATAATAAAAAGCGTAATTGGCGTGAAATTAGAGAAGGAAACACACCTCCGTGCGTTTAACGAATGGATTAACAACGGGGAGATAAAGCACTTACTACACTGTAATTTCTAAATTAAAAAAAAAAAACGAGAAATTTATCTGGATCGTACAATGTATCACCGGCGTCGAAACGAGAACAAACTTTTCACGGGTAGGGCGAAATATTTTAAACAGTCATAAATCTCGCGGCGGCTACATCGAATAAAAAAGAATAAAAATCGGGGGCCGCCCACCATTAATCTATCATGTTTGAATGCATAACACCGCAAATCTTTTACGACGTGTTAGGCGGTCGTGTGTGGCGAAATCGTTGAAAATTGAGATGCCCGACCGTCTTAACTCGAAGAGTGAAAATAGATGTGGAGTTCCACATTTTATGATCGGGAATTGAATACTTTTTACGAGGGGAACACGGCGTTAAAACGGTTTTGGTTACTCTGGACAAGGATCTACAGATGAGATGATTTAAAGTCTAATTTCTGTTCTTTCTTTCTTTCAAATGTAAATATACGCATTTTGACATGCATTGTTCGTAGAATATTCTAGCAACTATTTCGAACCTCTAAAACCAAAAAAAAAAAAAAAAAATCAACAAACAAATATGCTATTTGATCCAATTTACTTCCAAGTTCCAAACCAATATGTACCGATAACACAGGTCGACATTGAAAAAGTTTTCTTAAAAGTAATAGGTGATTCTTAAGCATTTTCATGCGCTAGAACCGGGAAAAAATAGTGAAAAATTCCATCACGTCAGGATTTCCCACAATTGTTTCCTCCTAGCAGGAGCTCGCAATGGTTATACCAGCTCCCCACCCATCTCATGCAAAAAAGCATTATACGAATAGCTGTTTTTTTTTTTTTTTTTTCAAAACAAATCACCGATTTTTGTTCGTGTTGTGTATAAACTCATAGAAAAATAAAATTAAAAAATAATCACGTAAGGTCAGATATAAGGAAGCTTATGAAAAATGATGATTTTGAAACAAAAATGGAAGAACTAGAACGGGAGGCTTGGAACAGTTTTAAAGATGTTGTCGACAACTTTCTAGGCAACAGAAAAAGCGAAAACTTCAAGAATATTGTAAAAAAATATGTTGCTGAAATTCGAAGTATTGGGCTGCTCAATGAGCTTAAGAGTACATTTCCTGCATTCTCACGTAGACTTTTTCCCAGAAAATCTTGGAGCAGTTAGTGAAGAACAAGGGGAAAGGTTCCATCAGGATACAAAAGAAATGGAAAGACGATATCAGGGTCGATGGAATGTAAATATGATGGCCGACTACTGCTGGTTGCTGCATAGGGAAGAGACGGGAAACCACAATAGGAAAAGTTCAACAAGAAGCTTTACTCAAACGAAAAGACGATTTAACGATGAATAAATATATTCTAAACCATGTACATACATTTTCTATTATAAAATTTTAAAGCAAACCGTTTTAAATGAAAAATGTGCATTTTAACTGTTTTATTGAACATTTGACCCCATTTTGTGGAAAATGTTTACATGATGGGAGAAAACTGAGCTCACATTCGGGTTTAGCATGCCAAAAACATAAGAATCGGTTGGAATGGTTAAAAAAGTTTTAAAATGCAGACCTGTGTAATTATATACCTTGTTTAAGCTTCTAACATGAACATATATGTATGCTCACAATTTGACGCAATTCGTGATTGTTTGGTTTACTAACATATAACATTCACATAAACAAGTCAAAATGTTATGCAATTCTAATTAAATGGCAAAATCAGAATAACCCAAACTGTAATGAATCACAAATTTCATTCTAACATCTTAATTTAATACACAACATATTTACATGTTCTTTGATTTAACGTATTAGACTAAAACGCCCCTGGCAAAATAAAATCAAATACGAGATTGATCCAAGTCAATTGTCGCAACCAATAGAGAGAGGAAAGACACGCTAATAAATGGGGACGAACTTCAATGAATACAGAAGAATATCAAAGCAAATGTAAATGCACTCACCTCAAATTAAATCGGAAGATATCGCCAAGTCCTTCTTCCCACAGGCTCTTGGCTGATCTGAAATAAATATTTAGATCAGTCTGATTACACGATAAAAACGATAAAAATCAACGCGGTTTAGATAGGGTTCAAATGAACGTGGTTCTATTCTACTAGTTTCTATTCTCTACCAATATAAATAAATAGAAATCGACAAGGAATCTCTGCACTCGTCTTAATTGGATTTAGTTTTGAGGAATACGGCCATTTTATCCGAAATGAACTTGAATAAATATATTCGCTTTGGTCTAATTATTCCTATTCACTTCCGTTTCTAAACTGTTCATACAATGTAGGAGGATAGGTTAACTATTGAGAATATTTGCTCTGTTTCGTAGCGTAATGATTTCAGCGAATAGTTCACACTTACATAAGAAAACGAGGTCTCCATTCTACTTTGTAAGAGGTGCCTTCTTTTATTTTGCAATTTCACACCTCCGAATCTGTATTTAGAACAAGACATGCAAGACTAGGTTTCATTCGTCAGAATATGTTAATGGCCAGAATTATCTTACTTGCTCAACAGAAAAAAAAAAAAATTTTATGTCAGAGTACCGGTTTGCATCCAATAAAGATTGGTGTATGAGTAGCTGATTCTCATAGACGCATAATATTTCTTCAGGAAACAACATATTACAAAATTTTATCCACGATGATCAATGACAATGAATAAGCTATTTTCAACAAGAAGCAACACTAAACCACTTCGAAGAACTCTTTAACAATAGACTGATTCGCAATGGAATTTGGCCATCACATTCCCCCGGTCTTACGTCAGATGATTTTTTCTTTATTTGGATTTTTAAAAAGAACAATATTACAAAAAGGTTGCATAACTTGGACCAAATGATAACCAATAACTGTTGAAATATACAATATTAACGTGGATATAATAGACTCTGTTCTTTGACAACCTCAAGTGTCGAGTGAATTTATGCTTGGATAATGAGGGTAGGCACTTTGTACATTTGTTATAATTTTGAACTAATTATTCGCATCTTGTAATGTAAAACCTTCTTAATACTTTATCTCTCAACATATTCTGGAACTTGTCTTTAAAGTTTGAAGCTAGAGTGAATTTCTGTAGGTCTAATAGCACATGCTTCGAATATTGTACTGGCCATTTGTTGAATGTTTTTAATTCACATGTAATAAAGGATATGCACTTCCTGTGCTGGTCTAATTAACGTTTGCTCAAATTAACACTAATGAACCTTCAAAAGATATGAAAATAATCTCGGCAATCAATAATGTCTCATTTTTCTAAATAACCACATATTAAAGTAATTTCTATGTTTCTCGTGACCTTTCTTAATGAAAATCTATACATACACTTTGCCAAGATCAACAATAATTTTGATTATGGTGCCGCAATTTTAATGAAATATCAATAAGTTGTATTACCGAAAAAGGTTAATACAAAAAAGGTACTGCCAAAGTAAATTTGAAACCAATTAATTTCTTTTTGCTTTACACAATGTCGGTTGTATTTATGTTACAGTTTTAATAAAACAGTAATCAATGGAACTGGCTTGTGTCCCTGTTGAAAAACGTAATAACTAATTCAAAACAATTTAAAATTTTCCACGGCGTATGAATTAAAAATGAACAATGATACGGTTGCAAATGGAATATAATAAACCTGCGATATCATTTATTTACTACGCTTTTAAGTTAACAACTAACAATGGCAATTTGAGTTGTAACAACCAGAATAGCCACTTTCATTGAAAATATCTCTTTGCTTTGTAATTTAACAAAGTACTCACTAGGATTAGTGTTATTTAAATATAGAGGTAATTACTAGTGTTTGTTAAAAAGATGACGTGTTATCATTAAAAAGTGCAAATCGTTCGGTAACCAATGTTCGTTTTCTTTTTCAAAAGGTGCTGAAGACAAGAATTTCAGAGTTTGTACAAGGGCGTAGAAGTCGGAATCTACTTTCGGAATTCGACAGACGCTATCCAAAGCGCAAATTAACAACTGTTATTAAAAAATTATTTTTCGTATCGTTGTTAATTTTTTCAGGGTATTGAAGGCAAAAATTTCAGAGTTTGTACATGGCGGTAGAAGTCGGAATCTTATTTACCGAATCGTAACCGAATTTTATTATTCAATGATAACTTATCGATGACAACTTATCATTGAATTGCGTCAGCCCGATTTACACTGCTTAATGATAACACGTCATCTACCTTTTAACAAACTCAAGTAATAACTCTCACGAAATGACGATTAAGTAATACATATAGAGATACGAAATTAAAACAACGTTCATTTTGTCTGAATCAAAAATAGATAACTCGTTTCTAGAGTTAATTCAAAACGTGACTAAACAAACTGAAAAATATACGATCAGAATTCTTCCTCTTCTGCTTTGCTAGGATTCTAATTTTGTTTTTCGTTTTTGCCTTTGAGTGACTTAAAACGCATCTCAAAACATTTCTTTGCATATAAATTCCAGTAAAATATAAATATAATATTAAAATCGCTTTTCACGTGGGCCTGCGATGCGGACCATGCAACAAAGACGTCTTGTCAGCGCGGGACTTAAAGCGCAAGTTGCATGATTAGGATTGATAATGCAATAATTTAAGTGAATAGTCAACATCTTTTTTATATTAAAAACTGTAGAAAAGAGAAGGACCAACACTGTTTCAGAAGTTTATTATCATATAGGAGTTGATAGAAGTGATTAACATCGTTTATAAGATCCGTCTATTGTAAGTAAATTTCGGAGGTTTGCCAAAATAGACCTCACGTCCCTTAAGATCAAATATGTTTTTAATTTAATTTCGACTGAGACCAATTTGAGAACGTTTTACAGCAGTTTTGTTAATCACTTAAGTCGGCCAGTGTATCAGATAAAGTCAGACTTCTAATTTAAAAAAGAAAACATTTTTCTCGCTATGGTTATTGCGAAGTGTTCAATATACAGTACGATCAATTCACCAGGGAAAATAAACATTTCAACTGTCTCCAAGATCAAAGCGCAAAAAAACAGTTTCTAAACCGATATGGCCGTGTATTTCCTTTATTATATTATATAGGTGTGTGAAGTTGGCACCGCAAAATTGGAAAAAACCTTGGACATGATATACATGTTTGACCATTTTTGGACCATGTTAGACCAGAAAATAGTTTTATTTGACCACCCTTCAGTATCGAGAAAAAAATTTCTTCGAAATATTTTATCATCGATTATTGATGTTTGAAAAAAAAAAAGAGTTTTTCTCGATACTGGTGATACTGGTCAAACAAATCTATTTTGTGGTCAAACATGGTCCAAAAATGGTCAAACAAATATGTCATTTACAAGGATTTTTTCTATTTTGCGGTGCCAACTTCATAGACCTATATTATTTAAAATAGAATCGCCTAAGCCACATCAAAACACCTTAATAAAATTATAAGAGAAAAACAAAAACGTTACGTTCATATTTCTCAATGTGAACACATCTTCGACAACCCAAACAAAATTCGATAAAGGCTCAACAAGTTAAACTAATAGAAGGGAAAATTTCACTTTCTACGGTTATTGTAAAATCGATCCATATGGACTCGTATCAATTTTATGTGTTACTATTTATGAGATATGAGAACAGCTAATATATATTTCGATTCAAAAAGAAAATCCAAATCAATATTCTTTCTTACATGACCTCGCAATTACCAAATTCTTTCCTACAATATTTCCACCCCTTCACGACGAAGAATGGAGAACGTATACGTATATAATCTTGGTTTAAAACAAATTCATTAATTCAGACTGGTCAAACAGAAAAGGTTTGAAGATAGTCTTCAATTTTAGGCGTCGGTTTCTATCTTCTCAATTTAATCAAAAAAAAATTCTATTGACAATTCCTAAACCACAGTTTTGAGAACAAAATTACAAACTACGTAGATGGAACTTAAGAGATGGATCATATCAAAAATCAAATTACTACTAGACGATTTGAACTCAAGATAAAATATGAACTGTTCAGAATTTCCAACAAAAGCAAAAACTAATAAACTTAAGTGCTTGTGCAAATATTAAAGACAAACAAAAATAATAACTACTGTCAAGAGTAAATTCTGTATGAAAGTAAGAATGCAACTGCTCCAAAAATCCTAAATATACCAAAAAGTGTCTCTGTTTAAATCTAAATACCTCCACTTGCCACCAAAGGCGGCCCTCTGAAGAGGAAACTGGTGAAGATCTGGAAGCGTTGTTTCGTTGAGAACGCAAAGCGTTGTCGACGCTTCCAAAGGCGACCAAGAACTGACCAGCGGTCACCATACTATCAACTTATCAGTCGTAGATCTCCCCAGAACAGAACCCATTGGTCTGAGTGTCCGACGTGCAACAATACGTGGCAACAATTGATTGTACTGCTAGTAGCTATGGTGATCATTTTTGTTAAATACAAACAAAAACCGCGGCGAAGAAAACGGTGGGGTCGGTATGGTCGCAGGCGGTTATCTTCCACATGCACCGTCGACAATGAGGCCGCAACTATATACATTTTAAACCACGCCGACTACGGAATACCCGTCTTCCTTTTTTAATGATGAAACGTCCTCCACGTCAGTCACGATAGATGCATTTGACAGTTGACAATTACAGTCGCAGTAAGTGGTAAGGGGGTGGAAGAAAAACGGACGAATGTACCAATTTAAAGCAACAATCGCGTGACGAATAAAAGATACCTGCACCGCCCTGTGCGGGACTATTTAATAAAGGAAAAGTTTCTTAAGTAGAATTAGATAGGAAGGGGTATACGTTAAAATCGAAAAATATCATATTCCGTTGAGGGGTTATTTTCGACCAAAATTTTGCTCGTCTTGCTTAAACTTTTAAACCTTTAATTTTGTTCCCAACTTAGGCGATAACTGAATAACCAATGAATGATAACCTTTGCGGCCCTATGAGACAGCGTTCCATAAGAATAGGTTCACAATTAAGAGCAGAGGAATTGAATTGCATTTACACTACAGAGTCCCAGTTTGGCAACAGTTTTTATCCTCTAACCTAAAATTAACTAAATGCATTATAGCAACTAAATATGTTACATGATAGTATAAAAAATGTACAGATGTTCAAATGTTTAGCTTTCAAGTCATTCCAGGAGTTCTCACGTATTCAACAACTTATCAATAATGCAAATCTGTAGGGATAGGCAGAATATCCTAAATCGCTTCAGTATGATAGAAATGGCAAAATTAGCTTGGTATATTAAGGTTGTTCGTTACTTATTTTTTACTTTTCTTTTCTTACGTTTTCTACATTGCGACACGTTTCATGTTGCAAAACAAAGGGTTCATCAAGATTTATATGTTTCTATCCCATTTAGTTTTTTAAAAAGTCAATAGGAACACGAAATTTGACGTATTTTTGACCAAACTTACAGACAAACGAGTGAACGAAAGAATTTTACGAAAATTGAAAGATGTATGCGAGAACTGGAGCATACCAACCTCAGATTTTTCTAAGATAACTTCTTTACTTTTCACTAGGAAAATCTTCATTTCTACGATCGGAATGCCCTAGGTATTAAGAATGTCCGCATATATACACGATAAAAATAAATATTGTTTTAAGTTAGGGTGAAGGAAAACTCGAAAGTAATTTTGCACCACTCCTCCGCTGATTCCTCCTATGAATTAGTATTCAAACAAGAATGATCATTTCTTATGCTTTTACTAGGCCGCAAACGTAACTGTTTGTGGTTAGTATCATGAAAGAGATAGAAATAATTACAATGTCATATCTCAAATTATTTAGTAACTGGCACCTCATTATGTTAATGTATATTTACAAATCTAAGTTCAATCTGCCGAGTTTTTATTGAAGTTTCTGGAACGAGTTCCGACGACTACGAAACCGACCGAAATCAAAAAGTGGACGATAGGACAACATGACAACCATTTGTGGCGGGAAATCAGACAAAATTACTTGATTGCATCCAACCTTGGAGCAGTCATCAAAAGAATAGATTGCACCCATTGCCACAACTTACCCAAGAGGTTGTTTTACAAGAAGGGTGATCTACGGACTTTAATGAAAGAATAGCTAAAGAAAAATACGAAGCACTATATAGCATAAAAACTGAAAGGTGCGGATTCTTTATTGATATGCAAAACCCATTCTTGGGTGCATCACCTGATGCATTAATAGGTGAAAAAGGAGTCTCGGAAGTAAAGTGCTTGCTTTCGATAGAGAGAAAACTGCTTTCCAATAATCAAGAAAGAATACAAATTATACTAACTGTTCAAAACTACAGTTAAATTATTACGATTTCGTAAACGATTGTCATGTAGAACGCATGTACAGAAATGAGAAGATGTGGAAAAATGTCGTTTTGTCCAAGCTTAAAATTTGGATGGAAACTGCATTTTACCCGAGATCATTGATCCAAGGTTGTCCAGAGGAATAAAAATTAAGAATGAAGATAAGATTGAAAAAGTTTCATCGAAATAATTCGAACTGGCAAAAACGTACATACCCGAATTAATTCGACCCGCGGAGTGTGAGTTATCACATGAAAACGAATAACGAAAAATAATCGTATAATATAAATAAAAATCTACATAAATCTCACAAAAATATCCTCACTGGGGCATATTCGGCAACTTCCAAATGTCTCAGTGAGGATATGTTTGTGAGAGTTATATTTCTACTTTTTCTTTGTAATTATAACTCTCTCCATGCTCTTGGAACTATTTTTCTATCATAATAAAAATATTATTGAACACTCACGATGTCCTTTTCTTCTACGTGCAATTTGCGCTATAACCTATTGTAAATGTTGACAAGAACGTCAAATTTCGTGTTATTGACTTTTTCTTTAAAAAAATGAAATGAGATAGCAACAAATAAATAAGGGTTCATCCTTTGTTTCACAACACGAAATATGTCGCAATGTAGAAGAACTAAAAAAGATAAAGCTATTTATGCGTTATTACTAAGGTTTTACAAAAGAATGGGTGACATATTATATTTAAGCAGTGTAAACCGGACTGACGCTCTTACTTCTCCGAATTTTAATGATGCGCCTTGCACGTAAATGGAGACAAACACCGGTTTACACTATTTAATATGATAACACGTCTTCCACTCTTTTGTCAAACCTTAGTTATTACCTATCGCTGATAAAATCAAAGTAGATAAAAACCATCAAATGAAGTTCGTTCTTTTCAAAAGTTCTCTTTAAAGATAATTTCGAATCGACTGGTTATTTAGAGAAAATTGGTCATCCTGAACGTTCGGCTGTAGGTAAAAACGACTTGTATTGCACCAATAGAAAAAGGGTAGACGGTATTCTAAATATTAAACGTAAAACTGAACTACCACCTTGACCCTACGAAGTACTCAACAACCTTAAGGAGAACTACAATGTAAATTGCATATTTGAATATTGTTTTGTTCCAGCTAATAGCAAGATTGGTCAAAAATTGTTGGAGATGGTGGCCATCTAGTGAACGAAATAGGCGTCTCGACAAATCGAACATATGGCGAGGAATGTAAGGTGACTAGTCTTAATGTCAATCTACTTTAGAAAATATCCGAAAACTTTTCTCCGATGGTAAGCTTACTTTTTCAGAGCTTTAGAAAAGATACAACAGATATTTATGCTTTCGTGCGACGTCAAACAAACTTTCTTGTATCAGCTATTTGCTGAAGTATAGCGATTCGAAGTAGGTTACTGAAGTTATTATGATCGTGCAAAACTATAATCAACGATAATTACTAGCCGTACTTATGAGGTACTAACGCCATTGCGGTTCTCTAAGAAAAAGTGGCATTTGAGGCTATTGCTGTTTCTACATACATATTAGTATCTGTTTTGCAAATTTTTGCTACCACAATTACATTATATTCATACCAAACCATAAATCGAGTGTAAATTAAATTTCGATCATATTTTGAAGGATTAATATTATTTGATGAAAAGCATGTCTGCGTATGCCTGAAACATACATATTCATTACAGCACGGATTTGTAATAAGTACGTGATATTTACAAGTTTAATTAACGAAAGCATACAGTTAACTTTAACATTTATCAAGAATCGATAATACAAAAAGCGGTTAAATATTTTTGAACAAACAACGTCGATGAAAAAGCTACTCGACAAATAGGGCCGCATAATTGTAAAATTCCGTGCAGCATTCCATCACTGAAAGGTACACGCATACGAGCTCACATATGTATGTAATGAATAACACAATGTCCATCCATTCGACGTTCAAATAGTTTTTATTATTGGCAGCTGATCGATACGGCCAAGGGTACCTTCGTGTTGAAATTAATAATTAAACCCGAGGAAGCAGAAATAACTTCGTGGCAACCTTTATCGATGGATGCATTGAAAAATTATTAAACAAAAGCGAACTCGCCCGCGACTGCACGGATGGGGTTCAATCTTTACCGCGATCTCCAATTAGATGGCCGATGTATTTTGGATGATGCAATCTTGAGAAAGAGGCGGTCGAAATCGAAAATTGGAAATTTCAGGTGAATACAGACGAACATCGTTCCAACTTGAACGTTAGACGTGACGAGTTAAGGAGTTTACAATGTTAATTTATTTACCCCAAATGCTGGGTAAGTGGTTCCCTGAAGACGGTTTATGTTAAAGGTCAAAGAAAATCAATGTCTTCCGATTTAAAAATGTCAAACCATCCTCAATCTTTCCATTTAAAAATGTCAAATTATGTAGCTAATGCTAAGACACTGACCCACGCAGGTTTTTTAAACGATCCAAGTGTTGATTTTTATAAACTTATTTTTTATATCATAAAAGAGAGAAGAGACAATCAAAAATATTTAAAAATTAAGTAAATACATATACATACATATATATCTAATGTGGAATTTATAAAAAATATTTCCAAGTGGACATTGGCGTTAATAAGCAATTTCTTCTCAAATTATTGTGTTCTAAATATAAATATTTTTATTGTTTTCTTTAATGAACTTTGTAAAATCTACCAATAGAAATATTGAAAACGAATTGACTGCCAAATGCGTTAAACTAACGAATACGTAGTATAAATCTAATATTAAGAAACTATCTGAAAATAAACAACAGATTTCTCATTAAATTACCTCAACCTAATTGTCACCTGGTGCAGTAATTGATGGTATCACAAAATTGATATCAATTTTTTCAACGTCGACCTTTATTTTTTGGTCATCACTTGCAAAAGTAAAAGTTGTAAAACAAAAAGGAAAATATGTTAAAAACAATATTAAATTAATTAATTGAATATTACACTCGCCATACAAATTTATTATATTTTGCTAAGCATAATAGAGCTTTAGACGAAAAATCACCGATTTATTCCTGCACTAAAATATTCAATAATTTGCCAAATGAACTTCAAAAAATAGAAAATATATAAAAATTTAAAGTTGAATGAAAAAATTTCTACTGGCCAAATGTTACTATTCATTCGATGAGTATCTAGACGAAAGATTTTTAAATTCACATTATTCTTTTTATTATCTTGTTAATTCGTATTTTGATTTGTTCTTTTTTTTTCTGACGTAACCCATGCTAAATTTTAGCCGATGGACCCATATAAATTATTATTATTTAAAGACAATATATGTAGATATGTATTTTTTAAATATTTTCTTAAATGTTATTATGAAGGTATAAAATTAAATGTTTCAAAAAATAATATATTGCATTAATATTGAAATTGGCATTACAGTTCAATGATTCTTCATTCTCTTATCTTTCCTTTTTATATCGTTTTCCTTTTCCTTGAATTCTATGCTTATATCATTGACTCCATTTAGACATGTAATATGGTGTCGTAACTGCTACAGTTCAGTAACCCACATTTGAATGAAGTGCCATATTCTATAATACTGCGGTGTTATCACGTTTGGAAATTGCCCAAAAATCTTGTCTCTTTTTTAGTTATTTCTCCTAATACAAACAAATTATACATGTTTAGGAAAACGAAGGAAGTTCATGGGATATTCGTTCATAACTCCTTCAAATTTTATCAAAATCTGTGTGTTAATTCCATCGTGATAAACGATAAAGTGGGTCAAAATCACAGATTCCCATAAGACCCCATGTTAAGTGCTTAGAAATGAAATGATTAATATCTTCTTTCAAAGTCAACCAAAAATAACAAAAATTTAACTGGGTTATTTTGGGAAAGATTTTGACATTTCTGCAAATTTTTCTAATTTTCTGTTTGTTGATTGACTTACCGAGGATACTCCCTTAATTAATCGTCAAATCCATTTTTACTTAGAAAAAGGTAGTTTTTAACCATCCTCCCTCCCCCTTTTCGAGTGACGCCCCTGATTTTGTGACCCACGAGCTAGTACTAAAAAAATGAACAAAATTTGTCCCGCTTCTCATAAACAAGATCATTTTCAAACACATAAAATTCTACATGGCAACTACCATTCAAAAAGAATTAATCAGACCTAATACGCTTGTATATTGTTTAGCACCAAAAGATTATTATTTATTCCAATTGCAAGCAGACTTTTTATTATAAGATAACAGCTTGAAATAATGTTAATTTCAACCTCAAAACCGCAATAATCGACCCAAAGATATATCTCAGCCAGCAGATGTATAAACTAATAATCTACTCGACCTATGTTTAAAAAAGAGCCAAAGTAGTTTATCACAGCCCTCATAAAACCACTAATAACCATCCAAGCTAGTTGCCCTTTGGATTTAATAAAAACAATTGTGAATAATTCGTTTCCCACAACCATCAAAAAAGCCAGTCCGTAAATAATCATAATATCGAACGACAGCAGTTGTTCTTGATTCGCTCCTATTTCATTATACCAAATAATAAGGTAAGTACCTCCACTTAGTTTATTAATTCGTAATCAACGAGCCACATTGTACGTTTCCCTCGGCTTTCCGCGTTTCATAACTTATTAATCCGCAGCCGGTGGAAATGCGGAGAAAACAAAGAATCCCGTGCACGTAGCTCTCACGAAATTACACGTGTTCTTTCGTTATATGCAAACGTAAGTACACGATTCGATAATGACACGTTTTCGATATTCAGCGTTGCAGCTTGTGCAATTCTCGCATACATTTCTAACTCTTCGTCGCCGTAATAATTACGCGTCCGCGATCAGCTAGGATGCAGGTAGGACGATGTTGGAAGCAAGTTTCGGATAGGATAATGATCGATGAAGGACAATTAGGGAGAAAGGACGAACTGGATCAATAACTAGCCATTGTAATGTGTATACGATCGGTCCTGAATTACATGGGAATCAGGCGTATGCGTTCCGCGTGTCTCGATGACCGACTTGATAATATTACGTCGCGTTGTGTGTATGTGTGTATGGCTGTTTTCCAATTGGAGTATATTAAAATTTCATCATGAGATATCTATCGGTTGGATGTAAATTTTTTATTCGGTTGGGATTACCGTATAATTGTGGGTTAATTTTACAGCAGTCGAAACAATTAAAGCTCTATTTTCGATCATCCTAATATGTATGATGTTTTTTTAGGGTGTATCCGTTCCCATTATTTCCAAACTGACATATTTTGTTGGTACACTTTCAGAAAACTTCACTTCACAATTTCTATGCACTACAAACCTTCACCTTTTGCAATAGAATAACTTTTCATACTAAAAATAATGGTCAAATTCCTAAACAGTTCTTACTAGGATGTTAATCCCTTCTCTGCAAACATACCCAGTAGCATAACAAGGGACCGGTACAAAAACTGTTCCACAGTTTTCTTCCATATTTCGCGTTTTTTTAATCCAAAATGTATATAGTTTAATTCTCCAAACAAATCCCTTCATTTTTGTTTCAACTATAAAACGAGAGCAAGTAAATAAGGACCACTAACACGACATCAACGATGTTCCATACTTCTTTTCAAGAAACTGAAAACTTTGAGGAAAATCAAAATGGTCGGAAGTACGACTTATTACACATCAAATTAAAGCTCTTTTCGAGCAGAAGGGAGATAAAATAATTTCGGGTACGAGAGACAGTTTGTTTAGGAAATATTCAATGAACAAGTGAAAAGTGGTTCTTGACGACTCGCTTTGGTACACTTTAACACCCAAACGGAGCGAATTTCACGAGTTTTGACATCAAAGTCGTATTCTACACCTTCGAAAATATTTGTACACAGAATTTCGTCTAATTTAGAACGTATTAATTTTTTCTGAAATTTCAAAGGGGTACCCCTTGAGATTTTGGAGAAAATCGAAATGGTCGGAAGTACGACTTATTACACATCAAATTAAAGCTCTTTTCGTGCAGATTAAGCATAAAATAATTTTGGGTACGAGACATGGTGGATTGAGGAAATATTCGATGAGAAAGCGAGAAGTGGTTCTGGACGAATCGCTATGGTACGCTCTAACACCCAAGCGAAGCAAATTTCACGAGTTTGAATGTCAAAGTCGTAGTCTACACCTTCGAAAACATTTGTAAACAGAATTTCGTCTAATTTAGAACATATTAATTTTTTCTGAAATTTCAAAGGGATACCCCTTGAGATTTTGGAGAAAATCGAAATGGTCGGAAGTACGACTTATTACACATCAAATTAAAGCTCTTTTCGTGCAGATTAAGCATAAAATAATTTTGGGTACGAGACATGGTTGATTGAGGAAATATTCGATGAGAAAGTGAGAAGTGGTTCTGGACGAATCGCTATGGTACGCTCTAACACCCAAGCGAAGCAAATTTCACGAGTTTGAATGTCAAAGTCGTAGTCTACACCTTCGAAAACATTTGTAAACAGAATTTCGTCTAATTTAGAACATATTAATTTTTTCTGAAATTTCAAAGGGATACCCCTTGAGATTTTGGAGAAAATCGAAATGGTCGGAAGTACGACTTATTACACATCAAATTAAAGCTCTTTTCGTGCAGATTAAGCATAAAATAATTTTGGGTACGAGACATGGTTGATTGAGGAAATATTCGATGAGAAAGTGAGAAGTGGTTCTGGACGAATCGCTATGGTACGCTCTAACACCCAAGCGAAGCAAATTTCACGAGTTTGGACGACAAAGTCGTAGTCTACACCTTCGAAAACATTTGTAAACAGAATTTCGTCTAATTTAGAACATATTAATTTTTCTGAAATTTCAAAGGGATACCCCTTGAGATTTTGGAGAAAATCGAAATGGTCGGAAGTATGACTTATTACACATCAAATTAAAGCTCTTTTCGTGCAGATTAGAGCATAAAATAATTTTGGGTACGAGACATGGTTGATTTAGGAAATATTCGATGAGAAAGTGAGAAGTGGTTCTGGACGAATCGCTATGGTACGCTTTAACACCCAAGCGAAGCAAATTTCACGAGTTTTGACTGTCAAAGTCGTATTCTACACCTTCGAAAATATTTGTACACAGAATTTCGTCTAATTTAGAACATATTAATTTTTCTCGAAATTTCCAAAAGGGATACCCCTTGAGATTTTGGAGAAAATCGAAATGGTCGGAAGTACGACTTATTACACATCAAATTGAAGCTCTTTTCGTGCAGATTAAGGATAAAATAATTTTGCGTACGAGACATGGTTGATTGAGGAAATATTCGATGAGAAAGCGAGAAGTGATTCTGGACGAATCGCTATGGTACGCTCTAACACCCAAGCGAAGCAAATTTCACGAGTTTGAATGTCAAAGTCGTAGTCGACACCTTCGAAAACATTTGTACACAGAATTTCGTCTAATTTAGAACATATTAATTTTTCTGAAATTTCCAAAGCGGATACCCCTTGAGATTTTGGAGAAAATCGAAATGGTCGGAAGTACGACTTATTACACATCAAATTAAAGCTCTTTTCGTGCAGATTAAGGATAAAATAATTTTGGGTACGAGACATGGTTGATTGAGGAAATATTCGATGAGAAAGCGAGAAGTGGTTCTGGACGAATCGCTATGGTACGCTCTAACACCCAAGCGAAGCAAATTTCACGAGTTTGGACGTCAAAGTCGTAGTCGACACCTTCGAAAACATTTGTACACAGAATTTCGTCTAATTTAGAACATATTAATTTTTCTGAATTTCCAAAGCGGTACCCCTTGAGATTTTGGAGAAAATCGAAGTGGTCGGAAATATGACTTATTACACATCAAATTAAAGCTTTTTTCGAGCAGAAGAGAGATAAAATAATTTCGGGTACGAGAAACGGTTTATTGAGGAAATATTCAATGAACAAGTGAAAGGTGGTTCTTGACGGCTTGCTCTGGTACGCTTTAACACCCAAACGGAGCGAATTTCACGAGTTTTGACATCAAAGTCGTATTCTACAACTTCGAAAACATTTGTACACAGAATTTCGTCTAATTTAGAACATATTAATTTTTTCTGAATTTCCAAAGCGGTACCCCTTGAGATTTTGGAGAAAATCGAAATGGTCGGAAGTACGATTTGTTACACATCAAATTAAAGCCCTTTTCGTGCAGAGTAGAGATAAAATAATTTCGGGTACGAGAGACGGTTTATTGAGGAAATATTCAATGAACAAGTGAAAGGTGGTTCTTGACGGCTTGCTCTGGTACGCTTTAACACCCAAACGGAGCGAATTTCACGAGTTTTGACATCAAAGTCGTATTCTACAACTTCGAAAACATTTGTACACAGAATTTCGTCTAATTTAGAACATATTAATTTTTTCTGAATTTCCAAAGCGGTACCCCTTGAGATTTTGGAGAAAATCGAAATGGTCGGAAGTACGATTTGTTACACATCAAATTAAAGCCCTTTTCGTGCAGAGTAGAGATAAAATAATTTCGGGTACGAGAGACGATTTATTGAGGAAATATTCAATGACAAAGTGAAAAGTGGTTCTTGAGCGGATCGCTCTGGTACGCTCTAACACCCAAACGAAGCAAATTTCACGAGTTTTGACGTCAAAGTCGTATGACATTGATGCAAAAATTAAGCTTTCTTTTAACAAAAGTTGGAAACCTCCAATAATATAATAATAGTAACCTAACATATTCCTCGAAATTAGCTTGATTATTTTAAAAGTTATAAAGAGTTTTTTCTCTAACGCAACACAATTGAAACAAAAACCCGGAATATCTTCCCGCGTCCACGTAAAGTGCGGCTCTAAACGCCCCAACGCAAATGTGTTAATAGCTTTTTAAAATCGAACTACAAAGAAAATTTTATGTTTCGAGGGAATTCCGAACTAATTTCACTTTGAAATACATACCGATATTACTCAGGACGTGTGCTATTACACGTTTCGCTTGTTTATTTTAAACTTGTGTTTATATATATAAAAAAAAGAACTCGAAAATCATTGCTCAACGAACTGATTAGAGCTTGGCCTATTTTACTTTGTACTAGTTATGAGCGTAGTAAATGTGTCAGCGAACAATTTCTTTTTTATTTCGACCATCTAAATGTCAGCATAACAAAAATTCATAGGAACAAACATATATCACAAATCTTTTGTAAGAAGTCTAAAAGTTCTACATATTACAGATAAATAGATCGAATTATAAATAGAAAAATATTTTGACAATACTCATGTGTTTTAGTCGGTTCTTTCGATAATACAGTATGGACACAATGGACGATAAACCGTTGGAAATAACGCTTTCCCATTCGCTTATCGCAAAACAGGTTAGATTTGCAATCGCATGTGCGCACAATTTGGAACTAATGCTGTAGGATTTATTAAACTTCATATATCGAAGTTTATAATTGATTTAAAACGATTTTTCATCTCTTTCACTTCTATACTGTTTCCTTGAATTTACAAATCAAATTAATTATAAGCGTATTAGTGCAATATCCATCCAACTATTAACTATTATATTTTTCAGAAACCCTCTACACAAACCAAACAATAATTTTATAATAATTGACATATAACCGTGATCGGTTTCTATCTAATGGACTTTCGTAGTTCTAACTAATTTAAGAGTTCCCACATCTTTGGTATCTGATGGGGATAGTGGATATAAAGAATGTGCTTTATCGAAACAGTTTCCGGAGAAGTAATCGAGTTAGTACCAGTCAACATTATACGTCAAACAAGCAAAGTTCTAAAACAAACACTTTTAACCTTTTTAGAAAATTAAATAATAAATTCAACATTCTTCTTATTAAAGTAAGCCAGGGAATACAAGTCCTTAATGAAAACTACACTCCTTCTTGCCGCGTATCTAATATTTGTTGAAAACTTCAAATACTCTCAAGAAAGGAAACTGGATGGGATATGATATTAGTGTCAAGTTGTCTAATTTCATTTATGAAATAAGATACCAAGAAAATATAAAGGTTTGAATTTTCTTTTGAATAAATAGTGGAACTATCTCGTAACTAATTCAGTGTTTTAAGCAGAAGAATTAGTAGATCAAATGTTCACTAGATATATGTAAAGAAATTATTTCATTTGACATTCGAAAAATTCAATTCAGAAGTAAAATATGTATTATTAAATAGATTCTTTCCATTGGCTATTTGAGAAGCGTCGCCTAAAACTGTGTTACTTTTAACTCGGCGAAAAAGTCTTCAAAAATCTAATTACTACGTGTCTATTATACGAGTTCAAACTCTGTCCTAACACGATAGAAAATTGTCGGAAATTTTAGTATTTCCAGAGAATACGGTAACTGCCAGAACTGCGCCAAACTTTATAAGAAATTTGCTTCCGGGGATGAAACTCCGAAAGACGTCACAACGTCCTAGTTCGCCATATCATAACTGTCATATTCTTGGTAAACACGTTTTAAACGAGTAACATCAACAGCAATACAACGTTTTAAAAGTTAACACGAAACGTATTAATTTGTGTTTTTCAGTCAAAAGACTAATATCATGCTAACATGGCCAATAAATCTTTTGCAATTTGTATTGGAACAAATTGTTTACTTTTTTTTTCCTGCCTTGTTCCTCCAGGTATTAAACTGCTTTCTTGAGACGTCTGTCTTCCAATGGCAATATTTTATTGCTAATTATATTCAGATAATTTCTGAAAGATATACAGAGTGACCAATTGTAAATGTCCACCATGTGACCTGAAATTTATAGTTGGCAACGCTGATATGTTGGTAGTAGTAAGATTTCCCAAATTAAAAGAACACATAACCTATACAAAATTAATCTCAATATGCGCTCGTAATGTCTCTAGTTTGTATACCAATTCGAAAATGCGTCGTAACAATGAAAGCAGCTGACTGAGTGGTAACAGCATCTATTCAAATGTTAGCAAAGGTTAGCGGTAATGCGTTAGCACGCATTACTGCCAAAACCAAGAAACGACAGGATCATATTTAGGGTCTCTAGTATTGCCAACTTTGGACACTTGATGTTGTTCACTCTGTACAATGAGTGGTTAAAGTATGGAATAATTTTAGGAAAAGAGAAAAAAAGTTTTGTTGGAAGAAATCCTTGAACAGGTCGATTTTATTTGATAAAAGCACACAGTTTTGCATGACGGTTGATTCTCAACCATCAGTTGTTTTTGAGTAATGATGTCAATTTTTCTTAAATAGCAAACTGTACAAGAAGAATTTCTACATAGACAGGAAGTGAGTGGATGACAGTTCGAAGAGTTTCCTTAAAATTGTATGTGCTTAGCAAAGGATTTTCTTTTATTTTGAAATAACAATAAAATTTGCGTTCTCTAACATTCAATAGTCATTTACTCCAAGCATTTCTTATGTAAGTCGACAACGTTCTTAGACTGTCAGTACGGCAAAGAAAAAATCTCTTAAATTTAAAAATTAAGACGTCATTACTCAGAAACAGCCGATGGAGGAAAATCGACTGTCATGCAAAAATGTGTATTTTGATCAAATAAAATCGATCTCTTCAAGCATTTCTTCCAACAAAATTTTATTTCGTTTTTACCGAATTTATTCCATAATTTTAAGCCCGCGCTGTATAATATCTTTCAAAAGCATTCTCATTAGACGACATCCGTCTAAAAGAAGTCAGTTTAAAATCGCAAAAAGGCGGTGATCAATATTTGAAGAAAACAAGTACAAGAAAAGGAAAAACATATTTTGCTTCAATACAAATTGCAAAAGATTCATGGTATAACATACTGGATTTAATCAGGTTTGTGAAGTTGGCACCGCAAAATAGAGAAAATCCTTGGAAACGATATATTTGTTTGACCAAGTTTGACTACAAAATAGTTTTGTTTAACCATCCTTCACCCTTGGTAGTCAAAACCGTGTAAATAATCATTTGACCATGTTTGACCACTCAATGAATTTTTAGTTAAGAGTAACAGACCACGGCGGGCTAGCCGAGTGCGCGATTATAGCTACTACAGAAACAAGTTGTTGTTGACAAAACAAGTTGTCTACTTCTGTAGAATCGAAATAGCTGCAAAAATGCGCAATTAGTACATTATGGCCGAATTTCGTAATTGAACTCTCATATGTACGAACATCTAACAAGAGTAACAGAAGTTATTTATTAATCGGAAAAGGTTATTCAATGTAGATATTCAGGGGTTTAAGGTCAAAACCGTACAGAAAATCGGTTGACCATCGCTTGAACTTTCATTATGGCATAACAGAAATTATTTATATACCACAATTATTTCGCAAAGTTAGCAAAGATATTTTTCAGTGCAACAATTATTATTTGTTAATAAAAATCTCTTAACCAAAGAGATATTAAAGAATCGACACGCAACTTACAAACGTTAAAATTATACTGTTCAGACTTGAATCTCTTGGTACAAAATTGGAAGACTTCTCGATTTGTACATCTTTTAAAAGTGAACAACTGTCAAAAAAATTTTGGAAATTAATTTTTTCTCGATAATGAAGGGTGGTCTAACAAAACTATTTTGTGGTCAAACATGGTCAAACAAATATGTTATATCCAAGGATTCTTTTCAATTTTGCCAACTTCGCAGACCTAATTTATTCCATACTTTAAACGCGCATTGTATATTTAACTAGCTACTGGAGTAGGTATTACATCAATCGTGAATATTGAGGAAACCATTTATTCTGATGCCAATCTCAAGAAGTGAAAGATCAATTATTAACCAAACAAGTCGCGACAGTGAACAAAAGGAAAATTTCTACTTTTACGAGATAAGGCTCACATATGTACAAAACAAAATTCTCGAATTGAGATGGTTAATTCTGTCACATCCAAGCAACTTTAGAAAGTTTTTATGAAAACAGGGATGAATTTTCATGTATGCAAAATTCATGAATTACCAAATTATTGAGAAAATGTTATGTAGTATGAAACACTCGTCTTACTGAGTGAAACGTTTCCACTTCAGCATTTACCTTTTGATTTTGAAAAATCTATCCACAAGTAAGAGACTGACTTCAAATTCGCACTAGAAATCGCAGGTATTTTACTGAAATCAGTACGAATGACGATGCTGCGGTCTCGTTGACAGCAAACAATGATGTGATATGAGGTTGATGATACAATGTAGTCCCTACAATCATTGTAAAGTCACAAGTAAATATTTTTAATGTTCATGCACATATACAGATACTGTCGAAATAGAATCTAAATTTGCATATGGACTTTCTTGCAAACTTTCACAACCAGAAAGAGAAACAATCTATTAACATGTTCAATATTTTGTGCAAAACACTTCCATCTAGTTCTAGTGCATCATCCACCAGCGACCTTTTGTTATCTCGTCGTCTATTCCGATACTATTTAAATTTGAAATTCATTCATCAAACAAACTAAGTACTATACAAAGACGAAAATAGAAAAGAAAAAACAGGGATAGGTACTCCGACAACAAGGAAAACCCAAGCAAATACTCGTTCTACTTGCCACCACACCTCTCCACACTGCCTCCACCCTCTTCGACTTTACCCTCCAAAGGAGCGAGTTTAAAGTCGAAGCGTGCCATTGGAAAACGTCCACGAATATACATTCGTCTTCCGTCCTGTTTTCAGTTCTCGTTTCCGAGTCCGGGGAGCGTGTGATGACCTCCCTTTCCCCACCCGATACATTTACACCAGCGGATGTATGTATATGTATATGTATGTACGTATGTAACGATTTATTATTCACAGGAAACATATTATGCGAATTCCGTAAGCATAAAAGCGCGCGTGCGTTCGATTAAAAGTTAAACAGACTTTCGTCGGATTCGTTACGAGAGCTCGAAGCAAGGAAATGAAATTATTCAAATGAAGAACAAAAATGAAAATATGAGTTCTCTTCTGTATAGAAGCTGACAAGTATGTGCGATCACGGAAAAAGCAATTTAGTTAGGTAAATGTACACCGAACTAAATTGACGTAATCAACGTAAACTAACGCTATAAAATTCAAAAACTAACACGATGATGAATAGATGAAGTTCAGACTGTGACAACAATATATCTATTGTAAACCGTCCCAGAATAATATTCCGGCCTATGCCGTCAAGTCCGAAGGGATCCAATAAAGCCGATGTAAAAGCACTTGAAGTTGCGATATTCAAACCGAATCTATCTTATTGTTAGCTGATAATGCCTCACTCTCTGTTATGATGACAGACCAGCAGACGGCAAAAACAGGACAAGATTTCTTTACTCCTATAATGGGTAAACGAAACATTGCTTTAAGGTCGAGATATGTAACTTGTGCTTTCTTCGAACCGCACAGCCTGATAAGTCATTCTTATTTCATATCCTCCCTTGTAAATCCCATAAAAGTAACTTTTGTAATCATACATTTGCAAACTTTCTGGTTTAGATTCTCTCAATTTATCATTCTCAAGACTTCTACATACACTTGAGTACCTATATTCCCTACTCTCTCAAGATTTTGGAGCTTTCACCATCATCCAAGCTTTAGAAGGTGTTCCTGCATGAGCTCTTCTCATCATAGTAGCAATAGGGGAAGTACAAAACGAACTCTAAAACAGGGATCAAGTGGATGAAGCACACCCCCAACAGTATTCAATACCCTTAGATACCTCTGAGTTCCTAATCTCTTTTCAGCATTTGTTGACGTATTTGACAGTATGTTTGCACACGATTGAACATCTCTCTAAGAAGTCTCAAGTAAATGACCAGGTGTGACTTCTTTGAGAAACCTTCATGGCGTTATTGGTCCACTCTTTTTCCGGAGCCTTAATTTTCTTTCTCATATGTCTACGCCCAAAGTATGCATTCACTTGAACACGAACTTTAGCTATAGGTGTGTCACAACTCTGTCGAGGTTTTTGAAGCGTTTAGAAGCATCCAATCCTGTGCTGTTAAATAAGGCTTGCTCACCACACTAGCAGTAGGAACGAGGGCACGCTGGAGCGGCGCAATACTAAGAAATTGTGGGGGTGTGCTTCATACAGTTTATGAAGCACACTCCCACAATACCAATACGAATAGGTACGTTTCAGTTTCCAATTCTTTTCTTGCTTTTGTTTAACAACATTTAACAATACTTTTGTATGTGATTAGACACATCAATAAAGTAAATAAACAGGTGTAGCACCCTCTCAAAACCTTCTCTCTTGTTTGTCATTCTTCTCATGAGCCTTGATTGGTCATTATCATATCATTTGTTCTAATTTCAGGCATGTTCTTTGCAATTTCAGCTCACCTTTGAAGTTCTAACCGTATTTTGGTACCTTTTTTGTTCTTTATAATCTGGGCGCCTACCATATAATTTACAACGATTTTCATTGCAATCTGTGGCATAGTATATTACTGTGGAATCGTCTACTCCGATATAACACGATGTTGAAAAAGTGCTACTGAACTACTAACGGAGCACCAAACTGATAACCTTTTCCATAGGTCTATGATTTTGAGGCTTTGACTAAAGATATGCCCTACGTGTGTAATGTGGTGAACACTGATGTCAAAGTCATCGAGGACGAAAGCTAAAAGGTCTAGCAAGAGCGAGGACCAAGCTCCAGAAAACTGCAAAAATGGGGAGGAGAGGGGGATACTGCCCCCTCTCCCGAAGATTTATATCCCGAAGTTATACATATGCTACACTAAAAGTCTAGGAATTCGGAGCACACTGTAGATTACAGTTATGTTATAGATATCCGATAGGTCAACTTAATTGAAAGGCACATACTATCTGAGTATTAGGACATGAGAGAATACTTGACAATAAATTAGTCTAACGAAAGAAGTCAGAAGAAAACCGTTCATTGGTATAGCCACAGAAATTCTGTCAGATTTGAGAGACGGGACGAGAAACTTTTGGTACGGGATAGCGAGTAGGAAAGGCTGACCTACTCCAACGACTTTATTTTGAAACTTACGTAACTCGAGCAAGAAGCTGATGAATATCCTAAGATGATCGTAGTTTCTTCTAAAGCTTGAAAAATTCTTACACACTCAAAGTATTAGATAGATACTTTCTGGAATAGGGTATACGCATGATTTTTATTTCTAATTTAATTAGATACTTATTATATATATATATATATATATATATATATATATATATATATAATACATTATTTCTGGTATAAAATAATTAATGAAAAATGTTATTTTAAATTCGGGGTAAAATAAGTGTGACGTATTTATTTACATTTCGATGTTTTCTGTTTCCATGGTTACTTACTTACAGTTAGTCTGACAGTTAAAAACGATTCTCTTTGACATATAGCACTAACCTGTAAATTTCATATACCAGTTACATGTTAATAATATGAGAATTAATATGAAATAACAGTATGTCTATGAAATTATTACATATTTAACTAATTTTACTTACAATTCAGCTCTAACTTTTCTAATTTCGGCGGCGTTGAAACAAACGTTTGAGCGAATGAATTCCATCAACATAAATAGGTCAATATTCAGTAAATTATCACTTTGCGCCTTTACAAATGCGTTCCCGGTCATTTCAGCCATTCTAAAGAATCAAGTGAGAACTTAAGTACGTGCTAAACTATTTCAAATCAATATGATAATAATATATATATTCTTTACGAAAACTTGTGTTTTTAATATGACTGACAATGAAGTAATGCTTGCAAATAAATATATTGACGTCACCGGACTCGCCAAACATACTAGTCAGGAAACGGATGTTGGTTGGAGACATTCGAATAATTTGAATTTTAATCAAGAGATCTAGAATGTCTTAAATAAATGTTATTATATAGCAACTAGACACCTAGTCATATAATTGTTGCAATAAAAATATATTTCGGTGTAAAGCTCAGACTTGCGCATATCCTATTATTTCATAATGACTCGTCGCTATCTGATCTTCACAGAGGTCGCTTTTTCGAATGCCTTAAAAAATTACATTCCGAAAAGTCTAACCGGTGCACACTGTCATAAATTTGTATCTTACTAATTCTTTTGTTAAAATTTAATTTACAATCGCTGTCTAATACAACCACTAATTTAGCAATTACTAATTATTTTCCATATCGAGAAGTTCAGTTGTTCCAAAATGTCCTCAAGAGATTAGAATAAACGGTGGTTGTCGTGCGTGGCAATGACGAAAGCGGGGAGGGAGGGGGTTCTACTACGTATAGCATGTATCTTGCCGTTTCATTATTGACGAGGGAACAACCGCAAGGTGTCTCTAAACTCGCGTGACCTGATGAACAATACGCATCAATGATGTATCGAATAACCATCTTTTGTCCAGAAGCTGATGTATTTTCTAATAAATTAAAACTCAAGAAAAATGCGAGTAGACCGTCGATTCACGCAAAGGGAATTCTTTCTTTACTGCAACCTATGTACAGTTCCCCTTTTTTACTTTAGTAATCTTGATCGATAATACGAATAATTTTACGACATAAACTGAACAAAATTAAAAGAACGAATAAGAATTAAGTTAATCGCGAACTAGCTATACCGTACTGATGAGTCCTCATAAGGATGAAACTAGTCACTAAAGCTTACTCCCGAGTGATCTTTTTAAATTATTTTTTCATTCTAAAGCCCTTTAGCCCGTTTTCAGACTTTTGGCCGCTTTTCGAATTTTCTGGCCCACTGTGTGCCCTAATAAAATTTCAAGCGATGGTCAAAAGTGGTCAGACGATTGTCCGTACGGCTTTGACCTTAAATCCTTGAATATCTACATTGAATAACCTTTTTCAATAAATAAATAATTTCTGTTACTCTTAATTAAAAATTTATGAGGTGGTAAAATATAATCAAATGATTATCTAAATAGTTTTTGCTACCAATCTGAAAATATACATTTTGCCGAACAATTGTTATGAATAATGTTTATTGAAGTTTATCAAAATTCTAAGCAATGGTCAAACGATTTGCTACACGCAAGGGATATTTTATTATCGATTACTGATTTTGGAAAAAACTTTTCCTTGATAATAAAGGATGGTCAAACAAATATGTCATTTCCAAGGATTTTTTTGTTTTGCCGTGCCAACTTCACAGACATTTGTATATGCCATATATCTTTCAATCTGCTTACACTCCACATGTAACCATTGTAATAGCATAGTTTCCTTTGTGTACGCCATTTTGTGCATAAGCAAGTTAGTATACTCATTGCCCACCTAATCTGCGATACTATACGTTCCTTAATTGACGCGCGTGGTACAGAATTACACCCCTGCGGTCAGTAGGTTGATTACACGGCGGCATCCGGTCTACGCCAATAATTTTATTTGAGGAGGAACTGGCTATCGATCGCGCGTGTGTGTCCAAATAAACCCGAACTAGACGTAATTTGGTTTGTTTGTGACAGTCGCGTCGGTTTCGACGCTCGATGTCATATATTGTTAGTGCTCCGAGACGATGATCCACGTTTTTCTTTTTTGGGGTAATTTTTGCTGTTTTGTCTCCGTCGAAATACACACAGACTAATCTAAATATATACATATATGCATCGAAAAATTGCACTTACGTAAGAACTATTTTCGTCCACGAAACGCTCGATAACGTAAATACCCGATATTGGAAACATTGGGCTAATGTGAACACAAAATTCGCAGTATAGGATTATACGCAACGCTCGATAACGTAAAAAGTATTGTAAGTTCGATAGTTCGATAACGTAAACAGCACGCAATTTCCGATCGTCTACGAATAACGTCAAGCGTTACAAATGCGTCACAAGTTACCTATGACAAGCCCAGTTTGATCAATCCCCGAGTTATCCAATTATGCAAGGGAGTCCCCGATTTATGTAGCATATATCCATATTTGAACTTAATTGTATACGTTCCCGAGATAACTCGTTGCTATAGCACACACAGATGTGTTTAGTTGCGTATACATACAACCGCAGTTTTGATTTTGTAAAAGTAGTCTTAATCACAACTTTGTTGGCTGAGGTTCGTTCTTTATTACACGATTATAAAACGCCATTTTGATTTATTGTTATGCTTAGTGTTTACAAAAGGTTGTTCGAATATTTTTGTATTTTATTTATTAAAGGCGTATTAAAAGCTTCTTTTAACAATTTGCTTGTTAATAACCACCTTCGCTAATGTAAACATTTCGATAATGTGAAACACCCTTGGTCTGAATTACATAGTTCACGTTATCGAGCGTCGGCTGTAATTTCAAGAGCACGCTCAAACACACGCAGAAGATGAACGGCCAGGTTATTTCAAACCATTCAATTAGTGCCGATCCAAAAATGGTCAGTGAAAATACATATAAGCCGGGCCTCCAGGCACAATTTCATACGATAATTACCTCGAGATCTTTTCATCATTTAGAAGACAAATTTCGCGATTCCAAACGTAAATCCTTTACAACCCTCCTTTAATTAGAACAGTTTTGATCTTTCTACTGAATACGACTCGTCTATTCAGTTGACAATTACTTTGCTCTACTCCTTCCTATTTCTAGATCGTTCTGCCTCGAGCTAGGTCCCTTTATTATTCGCTGCCACCTGTTCAAGTCTATCTTCCGACATTTATACAAGCAAAGCTTTACAGTATCAAATGAATATGCTAATACGAAATTGAATTCGTGTACCGACGCGCTAGATCCACCAAAGGGATGCTAGTTCCTTTGAGTTTGTTTGAAGAATATTTTCGGGAAATCATGATTTTAAATGAAATATTTTCGCCAAGAATAATACGGAAAACTTCCACCTTATCAGATTAATTCGACATACTTTTCCGCGAGATATCGATTGATTACGTTTCGTGTTCGTGTTAGAATTAAACGAATGCAATTGTCAATTGTAATTGCATAATGTTTGTTGTTCCTGGTGTCACGATAGAGATACTAGTTTTACCGTCTTCGCGTCAATTCCCATGTATTTACATTAGATTTGCGTCCTGCTCAATTTCTCTAGATTCCGAGGAGATGTGTGAAGATTAGATAAAACAACCGACTAACAATAAAAGCTACACTATAATTACCTGCGTGCATCGATCTAAGAAAATAGTGTAGATGTAGTAATTTTTCCACAGTTTCACAATCAGATAATCATTAGCTAAAAAATGTTTGATGGTTATCGTCATATTCTCGGCGACCATCATCCACATAAAATAAAAAACCAAAGACCTGAGAACAGGCCGCTGTGGAAATACTGCATTGGAAGGTTAGCCTATTTGAGCGAAAACTATCGTATAAAATTTAAGTAGGATACAACCTGACTAATTCCCGGTTTCACCAACATTAAATAAGTAATTTTTCACAGAATAACATTATCCTTCGAATAAAATTACTATTATCAATTTTATGTTTCAAAACGACGAATAGTACTATTCGTTGCTTAAAACTCCTAATAAGCTAAATGGCCAAATACTTAGGGTTTTTTATTGTTGTATAGTATAGTTCATTTTAATTATTATTTCCCAATTAATAATTGACCTCTTATATGATAACGCTATATACATTGGATAACAGGTGTGTGTAATAAATATTAAAAGCGTTTTTATGTACATATTTATACTTTGGCCGTTATTATAGCCACGTTTGTGTTATCTAACACCTTATGAAAACCGTGAAGTTCTAATACCTGTATTAGAAGATACTGGATATGCTTTACAATGAAAATGACAACATGGGTTTTGAAGAAATGTTATAAAACCTTTTTATTTGCAAGACCAAATTTATTTTAATACATATAATAATAAAATATCATATTTTATGACCTTCAGGGTCAGGTCATTGGAAATGGAAATACCTGTATTTTTTAACTTATAAACTTTCTTAAATATCTTATCTAACAAAGAATTAAATAAATCTGACAATTACAGGGTGAGAATTGCTGTTACGACCAATCCGGTAAACATAATTTATGTCATTTAATGCGATATCGTAATCCAGTACACTATTAAATTGATGCAAAACTAAATTTAATAATTCCTCTCGCTTTTCATCGTTAGAAAGAGGTAGACCAAAAATTACAATGTCGTTACCACGAGTAGATTTTTCAAGATACCGAACTCGCTGTTTTAATTTATAGTTCTCCTGTTCGAGTTGACCAATTCTGGTATTAGCCTCACACAATTCACTTTTGAGACTATTAATTTGCTCAGTTACCGGAGCTGTAATTACTTCTGCCTGTTCTTTGATAATTTTGGATAAAAGAATGTGCAGTTTCTTATTAGTGCATTGCAATTAAGTAGCGTACATACTAGTGATGGGAAAACCCGTTCTTTTAAAAGAACAGTTCCAATCGTTCTCGTTATTTTGAAATAACGGTTCCAATATAACAGGTCATCGTCGTTTCGTACTCGACAGTTCTATTTAATAACGCATCATAAAATCAATAAAATATGTCATGCGTACATCGCCTTTGGCGGCCTTTGCTTGATTTGATATATAATTTGGTTTTCCCCGACGTTATACTTTCCCATCACTAGTTCTAACATCTTGGTGATCCCCCGAGTTATATGATTGTGTATTGATGATGTAACTGTATCCTACGTACATTAACTTTCTCGTTAGAAGTTCCTATACAGTTTTCTTTTCTCACGATTCAACGCTACTTTATACACATGGTGTAAACTAAATATAACAAAAACATTTAAATCCGTTTTCATTGTGGACACATCCGTTTGTTACAATCCGTAGCTGATCCATCGAACAACAGCTATATAGTTAGGAAATAGGAACAATTATCAAGTAATCACAATTCATTCATCCGGAAGTTTCCCAGGCAAAATAATCATCATGAAGAAATATTTAATAGGAGAGAAGTCGATGATGCGAAATTTCTTCTTCAATCGCGTACGCTGGAGACCGCCTGAAAGGAACCGTTCTTTGCCCAGCGAGACAGAACAGTTGCAACCGTTCTGGATCGAGAACGGTTCTAAAATAACAGATAGTTCAATAACGACCCATCACTAGTACATACTAAGGGAATTTCTTAATTGAATTCTCATATGTACAAATACCAAACGTGCGGAAATAAAAACTACTTCTAACAAAGTCGCACTGATGAGCTATATAACCGCGAAACGCGTCGGCGAATGGTGAAAGTAGTTTTCTAATTACACTTACAACGAATGATTATTAATTAATTTAAATTAAATTAAATGTTTTTGATCCCACCCTTTTGATATGATACGTCTACATAAGTCAGATGCCAACAGAAATATTATAGAAATACAAGAAAAATAATGTTGTTGCAGCAACTCTAGTAGCAGGATTATGACTTAAAGAGGCTTAATTACACTCAAAAGCCCCTTATTCGTTGAATAATTAACTGAAGTTGAAAACACGTTATTGAAATAGGAATTTAGTTCACTGGAGAATACATTTTATTCATGGAATAACTATTTGTACATTTATTCAGTGTTGGTAAAGCCGGACATAATAGAAATAAGTTCATGATTAGCTAGATGGATTCAACAGGGGATAGAATAGATAACAAAAAGTTTAGTTTTTTCATAGATTTGGAAAAAGTGTGGGAAAAGTGGTAGTAAAAATAGAAAATCTAATTAATTATCTTAACGCATTAACACCAAAAAATGGTTGATTTTTTAACTCGATTTTCGAACTTCATTTGTGTTTATAAGGAGGAAAGAAATAAATAAAACTAATACTTTCGAATATTTTCGGGTGTGATGATTAAATGTGCTGGATTTTAGAGGAAAAGTTTTTTAAAAATTGTACGTTTTCATCTTTTATGATTTCCTTTTCACGTGAAATTTTTTTTTTCATTCATACTAATAACATTTCTATTCCAAAACTTATTGTTTAGTATTCTAGAATCCGTATAAATTAGAGACGGTGGACTAGGTAAAATTTCTGAATTTCTTTGATTAATGTTTAACGGCCTATTTTTATGTTGAACCCTATATTCTAACACATTTTTTAATTTTTTTTTACATTTCTAAAAACAGATAGTACATTCAAAAGCCGACTTCACGTTTCATAAGAAAAATTTAAATTAGGGATCAAAACTAAAAAACGAAAAGTGAAACAAAATCCAAGTCGATATTTAAATTCTACATAAAAAGTGTCTTAAGAAAATGTGAAAAGAAATTATGTATCTACTACAACAAAAAAGTTATTACAAGAGAAAGGAATTTGACATTTTTCGTTTTTTCACCACAAATCCTAAAATACAAGAAAACTTGAAAATTGAAAAATATTGTATAATTTCATTAAATCTTAGGAAAAATTTGTCTAATTTGACCAGACTTGTATCTTTTACAATAAGCGAGGTCCCCATGTTGGAAATGTTATCTGGGACACGTTGTATATATACACTTGTGTATCGTGACCTATTTACTAACGTCTTGGTATATACGAGATATACGAAAACGGTATTAGTTAACGTTCTGAAAATATAGCTGTTGATTTCCAATTTGTTGTTTGGGCCTAAAAGTGGTAGAGATTATTACAAAGATAAGTATTATCTATCCCATGCTTAGTCAATATTACGAATAACTATTACAATAAGCCATTATTTTGAAATAGAAGTGTCATTAGTATTATGAAAACAAATTCCTGTTAAACTTCGTACAATTTTGTGCACCGAAGTTTCCCTTCTTTTGCGCAATTTCAACGCGAACGAAATAAAAATAAATAATAAAAGTTGATAATGTCGATTTTTTTATTTTTCCTTTAACCTTCCTATACTCACGTCAAAATGAAAGACATATACTATACTATATAAATCGGTCTCACAGACCGTATGCGTGAGTATAGGAAGGTTAAATGGCAGAGGCATCTCAACTCTGAGCCGGGATTCCGAAAAAGCACACCCAAAGAACACACACACGGAAACATTACCTTTGAAAAATCAACAATCTTCGACGTTAACGAGTTAAAGAACCAATAAGAGCTCGTGCAAGGCCTATAAAACATATCTCTTAGAAACATTAGTAACTGAAAAATTGATCTCATAAGTCAACTATCGCTTACTATGAAATTTTCAGCGAGCCATCGATAAAATCGAAACGGGCAACGGAAAAACCACGTAAGAATCGTCAATACCGGACGTTGGTTTTAAGTGCCTCCCCGCCCCTTCATCAGTCCGCCCACGGATATAACATTCTTAGCGATCGACCACCTCATCCCTCTTCGCCGTTCCGTCCCGGCAAGCCAGAACCAATAATCATTTTAGCCGTAAATAAATGATGAACCATATGCATTAAATATGTATTGGACACGCGGGGCATGTCACTAAGGCCGCGGCTTGCCGGGCCGCCTTCGAGGTAGCAGTTGTGATGACAGAAGTGGTTGCCGAGCAACCCGCCGACGTAGAATTCGTTGGAGAGGACGCCCGTTCGGGACACGCGATCGCGTCGTCAGACAGAGCGTCGTTCGCGATTAGGATCATAGCGATCGGAATCGGATGGCGTCCGGAAGGACGATATGAACAAATAATAGCAAGCAGGAAGGGAGGAAGGGGCAGTAAATACGCGAAAGCGAAGTAAAAAGAATGTCGCTCGAAGCAAACATGGATTAACAATTAACCCATTCAGTTTGTCTCGCAAACGAAGGATAAGTGGTTTTGTGCCCTAATTCCAGTATAAAATTGTATCAATTTCAGTTCTGTCTATAAGCAGAAGAATCTTCTAATAACACCAATGTTAAGATAATGTTAAGATACTTATCCTCATTTAGAATAATCTATGTTTACGTCGATAAAAAGATTAATATATTTTTAACGGATGGTATACGTGCATTGCTGAGGAGTCTATTGACTATTTCTCGACATCTATATAGAACAATGTTTCTGGTGTTTCTGGGGGTCCGCAGTGGCACTAGAAGTGGTCCGCGAAATTTTGAACTGGAAACTACGACTCAAGGTTATGATGTTATGAATATAGTAAGTCCCTATTTTGTGAAACGGGGCATTATGTGGCAAAAGCTCGCTGAAGTTTGTTCGGACGGCGTTCCTGCTATGCTAGGCTCACGCTCTGGTCTTGAAGCTTTAAGGTAGGTGTCTAGTCTAGAACGTTCGGTAAATCAAAAAAAATTTATTCCATTTCTCAGGTTCAAGTTTTATGGTGTCCAGAATCACCTCCTACAATTTTGTGACGAAATTCGTAATAAAAAAACAAAGTTATAGCGGTATGTGTAGGGACAAGTCGGAAGTCCACAGCTGGGAAGCGCCGAGTGCCTGCTTCGAATCCTAACTCCCGGTTTCGTTTGTTAATGTACACACCCCGTCTTCGCAAAGTTAACCAATAAAGATTTTCTTACCCGTTGTTTGGGAAACAACACGCAAAATAACGAGTGCCACAATAAAACGCTTTGGGCTATCGTGCCCAAACACACGTTTGTAGGCAAGGAAGTTGTTGAATTGGGCGTTCACATTTCTTCTGCTATCTTCAATGAAGGTCGCACGACACTCCTTAAACTGATGGAGACCATGGACCGCACAATAGGGTATGCTTCGTATGATTGTGCATTTGGAACGCTGATAAAGCGAGTAAGGCGAGGACGAAGGAAGGCGCCGCTTGGCGAAAAACAAGGCAAATAAATGGAAGAAGCTAAACAGGACTCTGGAGTACTTTTATACGGTCCAGGGATAGCTGATTGAGCCATTGTAAGTAAGTGCAGAGATAGGTCGATTTTCGTACAATGTTTTTCAAATAGCCGCCATTTTTTTCTATTAACGATTTTTGGCAAACGGTGCTGAATTACCGCGTGGCACACCTTCCCCTTTGAAATGCCATTTCCTATTTTTGTTTTAGACGCGCCAATAATCCGGAGATTGTTTGTGCGGCATGGGAACACATTTTTTTGAGTACTCGACTTTGGCGTCCTCTGAAAAAATGACAAAAAACGCTGGACGATGTAAACAATTTTTTGCTCTATTCTATAAGGATAACATTATGTCCTCGAAAAAGCTTCATTGTTATATCTAATAAAGAAGCTGAGGAAAGTTTTGTGTTTCGGTCTCTAGACTAGACACCTCCCAAAAGAATGCATCAGCTGTAACATCTCATTGCATTATTCAGCGCCGAAACTTTTCCCAAATGCTCTGCTAAAAGGATGAAAATTGCTATCAAAGTTATGAACTATATTAAAATTAGTACACTCAATTCATGCGTTTTTTTAATATGCTCTAATATGGACTCTGAACACGAAACCTTGATTTTCCACACTGAAGTTCGCTGGCTTTCGAAAGGGAATATGTTGGCGATGCTGTACGAACTCAAAGAAGAAGTTAGAATAGTCTTGCATAATAAGGAAAAAAGGGAGTTCTTGGATCAGTTCTATGACAGATTTCAAATAAATTTGGCTTATTTAGTACATTTTTTGTACAGCCAAAATAAATTAAATCTTCAATTGCAAGGCTCGGAAAATATTAAATTAGAAGGTGGAGGAAACATATTCGCACATCAAGACAAACTTGTTTCTAAAATCGACCTTTGGTTGAATGAAATTAAAGACAACTTCCACCCTTTTGAAACATTAAAGCCAAATATTGCAGTGCAGTGTAATGCATTGAGAGAAGATATCAAATAAACAATTCTAATCCACCTGTAACACTTAAATAACGAATTCATTATTATTCATTATTTCTCTGATTGTGAAGAAAATTGTATTGGGGGGATTAAGCCGCAATCCTATCACTGTCAAAATATCCGAGGTGCTCGATGAAATTCAAGAAGCAGTAAGTGAGTTAAAATACAACAGCAATCGCAACGATTTGGTCGAACAGACGGTTTCTGGAGCCAAAATGCAGTTTCTTATCCTAAAATCCAAGAAACTGCTTTGCGTTACCTTCCAGAGATTCTCGGCACTGTTGACGAATCAAAATAAAAACAGAAATCGCTTTGATTCTAAAGCTTACATGCGTTTGGTCTTCAGCAGCACTGAAGCAAAATTCAGCAGTTGGCGAAGAACACGCAGACATAAAAATTACATTAAAGGTGTAAGTTTTAATGCAACTTTTCTGTTTTTTGTGTACCAACTATACTATACTGCCAAATACTTGGCTGGTCAATAGCAAGACAAAAAAGGTGCTAAATGGTCCCTTATAATGAAAAGGTTCAGAACCCCTGATATAGAATTTCAAAACATGCGCATTCATATACTATATAACAATGCTGGCGTAACCCCAAGAACTAACTACAATGAAATTTTGAATTTGAAGTCTGTTTCTCCTAATTGTGTATATGCACGAAGTAAAATAGCTAATTTCTATGCATGTGCCTTCGATGAAAGTTTACTGTTTAATCAAAATACGTAACACTAGGCACGCCTAATTGAAACGAATTATTTCTTAACGAAAAGGGGAAACATTAGTTTTAATTTGGAACAAACAAAAATATATAAGCTTTTATGTACCTTTCAGATGAAGGCAAGAAGAAAAGAATAAAACAAGGAGACAGCCTAAGTCCACTACTATTTATAATCATAGAGGACAAAATAATAAAACGAATGAGGCAAAAGGGAGAAAGGCTCAAAACTGTTATAGGATAGAAAAACCTTACACCGATGAAAGTAAGTGACCTCCTCCACGCATACTGTGCTAACAATATCAAACTCCCAAAAGCAAGATGCAAAAACTGCTGAACTTCGGGACAGAGGAAATAGAAAACATGAGAATGGAAGTAAATACTAAGAAAACAAAATTAATGGTATAATCAACAAAAAACGAACACATGAACAATTGGAGAGCCAGATTAAATGTAAACAAAAAGTAATAGCACAAGTATCGACCTACGAATATCTTGGTAGCGTAGTGACGAACGATGTAAGATTGGATGCGGAAATAGCAAATAAAGAAAACAAACTTACAAAACTTTACTATTCACTCAACAAGATAATATTCGGACACAAAGAAATAGCTAGGAAAATAAAGTGGCTGATCCACAACGCAATAGGATATACGTATGATTTCTATTTATAATTTAATTAAATACTTGAACATTAGTAATTACTCAAATCATTATAAATTCTATATAAAATACACTATTTCCGGTATACAATTATTAATGAAAAATGTTATTTTGAATTTCCACCAAAACAAGTGTGACGCATGAGTATTTATTTTACATTTCGATGTTTTGTTACCATGGTTACTTACGGTTACTCTGACAATGAGAGTTAGTAGTTTTTTTGACCTACAGCACTAACCTATAAATTTCATATTCCAATTACATGTTAATAATATGGAAATTCATATGAAATAACAGTATCTCTATTAAATTATTAAATATTCAACTAGTTTCACTTCTGATATAGCTTTAACTCTTCTAATTTCGGCGGCGTTGAAATAATCGAAACAGGCCAGTAGGAGTAACCGAACTGGACAGAATAAGAAACAATGAAATTAGAAAACCAGTAAACCAAAAACCAACACTAAAAAGATCAAAACAAAGCAATAAAACTGGTAGGAGCATGTGGTGAGGATGAACCTGGATAGACTAGCAAACAAAATTTTTGATATCGGAGGATCTAGAAAAAGAATAAAAGAAAAATCTAGAAGGGAATGAATGGACCAGATCGAAGACTATGGGAAAGAAAAAGGGAAAAGCCCTGAAGACCTAAAAAGACTAGCAGGAGACGGGGTAGGGTGGAAAAAATGGACAAGACAATATCCGAAGCCCCTATCCGTGGCTTGAAAGGGCAATAAGGATCTAATAAACAAGAAGATTCCCCTTTAAATAGTTAGATATTATTAGGTAATCTGTTAGATATCCATACAGTGACTTTTCATTTTACCCTCCACATTTAAATATAGTAAGAGTTTTGGACCTCTCAGCTCCAACCCGTGCATTCCGGTAGTAATGTATAAATATGTATTATCATTATTTATTTAGTTTTTCCAATACTTTATGTTCTTATTACATAATAAAAATCATTTGGTTTAGGTTTTTTTGTATCTGCTATCTGTAATCTGTAAGTTGTTGTTGCTAAATATAGCCATAATATAAAAAAATGCATTAACTTTATCAATTGAATAAGACAAGTAGATATAGGGACTGTCAGGCTCAATTGTGAGAAACCGTCATTGCCATATTGTACATACAAAGTGTCTTATTCCAATGTTTATAGGCTCAAAATCCCTAAAGGTATAGCGGAAGCAGGGATCAAACGAATTACGTCATTCTGTTGACGATAATGCACTTTTATTATGACGTAATTCGTTTGATGCCTACTTTCCGCTATAGATATCAATAACTCCACACCACATATTTATCTATTAATCTCTAATTAATAATTTAGTACAACATTGCTAAATGGAATGACGGACTAACAGATATTATTATGAAGAAAGAGTATTCTTTGGTAGAATTGCTCTTTCTGATGTGTTTAAGCACAAAATTCTCATTACAAAAATCGTGTAACAGAAATTAAGGATAATTATTACAAATGCAAATAAGCTTATTTGTTTTTGTAACAGAAACATTCCGTTGTAGTTTACACTGTCTTTGAAGCACTTTAGTTAAAAAGATCGTAGTAAAAGTTTTTAAGACGAAAACTGCAAGCTCTTCTCCAGCATATAATCCGTGGACAAACGATTGCTCATTATCAACACGTCTTAAATCCTCAAATACCACCCTTCAAGTTTAAAAGATCGCATCAGATCAATCCCGTAAATATTGAAATCAAACGGACTTATACCTTGTTTGAAAAATAGAAAGACGAATTTCTGAATACACCACTTTAATAGTAAATTCTGATTGGTCGAAAGCAGCACCAAATTACACTGCACCCATCCTGCTATAATCGTATCGTATACATAATTCTGTCAAATGTTTTGACATTTGCTTATTACCGCTTGTTATTGTGGTGTTTATTATATTTTTCTGTGCTCTTTTATAGTGTGTAATTTGGGCTTTGAGTTTGTTCAGAAATTCGTCTCTCTATTTCTGAGACAAGGTATAGTTATGTGAAAATTGATAACTAATTGATTGACGTCCATTCAATGATTGAATGTTTAAGCGTTGAACATTTCACAAAGAATTGAAAATAATGTTAATATCTGTGTACATTGCATTAATATGAATTTTAATCGGCGTCATAAGCAATTGCCTACCTTTGAATGTTAGCATTCGAAAACAATCTTCCAAATAATTCTTTAATCAACTCAAATCAACTTTGTGAACACCCCGATTTTTGTGATTTTGACAAGAATTTTTACAACAATACAATGCAATACAATTTTTACAAAGTTCCCCAGGATCAAGAATGAGCTACATGATCAACAGTTCCAGTTTCAAGAAGCAGTCGATTCCTTCAAAATGATAATTTGAATTTTCCAAATGACACAACTGGCTTCAATTTGGTTTGAACGAATAGAAAAGTAGGTATTATCGTTCAGTCTATGTGGAGGATACTTTGAAAAACAATTTAGATAGCACTTTTAGTCAACCTACTTTCTATGTATTATGCCTATATGCAGCATTAAAAAGACAGCCCTTCTAATACTTTCTAAAGTATCAATAATCCAGGGAAAAACTAATGATATAACATGGACATAGGTATAACATACTGCAGGGAAATTTTTAAAGATTCTAAAACAATTGGGAATAACTTCTAATGAAATGGACTTAAATATTCAACAACCTATTCATTTGACTACCGACAAATGATAAAGCCATCACCTTTCGTGTAATTTATGAGAAACATAACTTTAACTATTATATATTTTTTCCAAAGTAGACGACGGTGTTAGAATAACTACTAAAGTAGAACGAACGGACATAAAAACAACATTACCCACGTATTAAGCTAATGTAATTGGAAATTAGAAGCTATGAATAATAAGTTATGTATACTCCACGAGGTTGCTGGGGTAACTAAATTCCAAATCGATATATTTTCCAACCGTTATTCAGTATCTAAATTTATAGTTATCGTTATAGTTATTACTTATTTAAAATCAAACTATTGTAAATACTTTTCCATGTAACGGCTAAATTATTTAAAATTGCACGGGACCATGCCGTTAACATAACCTAGAATTCGATCTTGGCCGAATCGATTTGTATCGAACGCGTTCATATGGAAAAATTTAACTTATATTCTATTTAATACAGATTCATCGATTAGCGTCAATTTGGTCGTATTTTTACAGATTAACGCGAGAAAATGTAACTACGCGATGCCGTTTGAAAAAGGTACTGGTTGGAAATGCGTCATTATCGGACGATCGCCTACCAACTTAATAAGATTAAAATCGAACGTTACAAGCGTATTTCACCCATTTTCTTACAGCAAAATCCATATTACAATGTCAACTGATAGCATGGTGATAATTAAAATAGCGTTACGTCACGGCCTGGACGAAATATCATCCAAGCCCAGGCTAGAAAACGAATACATCGCGTAGCGCAATTGATAAAAATGCCAGTTTTAAATGCATGCACGACTTCAACAACCCTCGCGAACATGAATAATTAATAACCGGCATAAACAATGAACATCGTTTTTTGGGGAATTCTAAGTAAACATTGAGAGATTCGCTGGTCGACAACCTTCCCATAATTTAGTAAACACATTATGTAATAAAACTTACCTAAAAATCGAGGATCCTCTGTAAACGAACAAAAACAAGCGGAAAAACAGCAACAAACTACAATGGCGGTAGCTTGGTTGGAATATTAAACTAGTGCTAAGGCGCAGACGCAATTGAAATCGGAAAGCACAGTGACTACCATCTAGGGACTGGTAGAGACATTTAAATTGGTAGCCGTAAGTTGGGTTGTTATCGTGAATACGTCAAGCTTTGAGAAATTCTTCTAATTGTAAGATGGATAAGAGTATGGACAAACATTTTCTTTTAAAATGTTTACAATTTTATAAGAGGGTCCTGGAAAAGGGTAAGCATGGAGGTATTTATTTAATTTTTATATCTAACTTCTAAACAAAACGCGACATTTCTATCGGCATGTGCGCGCTATACGGATAAGAATGAAGAAACTCTGGACACTTGGAGTTTGTTAAAATAGTTGGATGACGTGCTTTCATTAAGTAGTGTAAATCGGACTGACGCCGTCCCCCTTTGGAATTTTATTATTCAATGATGACTTATCATTGAATAATTAAATTCGGAGGAGTGACAGCGTCAGTCCGATTTACACTACTTAATGATACACGTCATCCAGAATTTTAACAAACTCTACTTATACTACGTTTGCACCCCAAAAATCTTACAATTAGCCACATTGAATCATCGACATCTTACTTATGTATAGGTGCGGTATAAAATAAATGCCTCCCTAAACAAAGATGGCGGAGAAAATTTGCCACATATCTATTACAGAATTACGCGGGAGAAATGATCGCATTTGAAAAAAGAACTACGTACGTTTTAAAGAAAAGGAAAGTAAATAATTCAAATGATTAACGAGTATATATACATTTATTTATTTATAACGTACTGCAGGCAGTGGGGTAGTGTAGTGGGGGCGGCACTTTTAGGGGGCTGCAATATTTCGCAATAAATAATACTATCTTGTAAAAATTTGAACCATTTCATTCCATAGTTTTGTCGCATCTGCGATTCGGACTGATTGAAATCAGCACGGAATTTTTCATTACTTATTCTCTGACAAACTAATTGTTCTTGCTGAAGAGTTCTTTAGAATTACTGTATAGCCATATTTTAGTCTTTTAACCCGGCGTCATGGGGGTGGAAATTAGTTACACGGACGTAGGAGTTGGGTCATAATTACCCACTTATTACACTCAAGGTATTTCGTTTTAGTTATGAAAACAATATAAATTTTGATTGTATCTAACTTTATTAAGGAAATAAAACATTACTTTATTAATAAAAACATATTTATTTTTATTTTTTAAGGAAAAAGCATTTCACACTAAACAAATTAACAAAAGTAGCTTCCTCTAGCTTAAATACATATAACAAACACTTCTTTCTTTTATCAGTATTTCACTTTTATGAACTTAACCAATTAATATTTAGAAAACAGTAACCAAAAGTTGATTGGAAGTAGTTATTAACAACTAAAAATGGTATTAGATACGGAAAATACATGGAATACACATGGCGCAAAATAGCTACATTGATTACGGGGATGGATCATATTTATTTTTTTAACTTTCAGCACATATGACTCGAAGTGCGATCGCCGTCCGACTGATTTCAAATTAAAAACGTTTAGAAAATTTCAATATCTCCGTACCTGAAGAGAGCGGCATCGTCGCACGTGCAGTTATAAAACCACAAACAATTCAAAAAGTGGCGCATAATTTTGACCCATCCCCGGGTTAAATTGAAATACCTAATAAAGCGGGCAGCGAAATTTTCCTCCGTCCTCGCTACGTCACTGACTACAAGCCTTGGACGAAAATGTGTATTCCAATTAAGCATGTGTATTCTAATTACATTTCGTATTTACTTTCCACGTATTCTTGTACTAAGTTCCTCCATTTTTTCTCTCTCTCGCTTCGGCTCTCCAGCTTTCACCCCTTATATATATATGTATATCCTCCAGCACCGCGTTCCCCCACCTCTATCTCGATCTTCTTCTCCTCGTACCTATGAGGGTGGTTTGAAAAATTTCCGACCCTAACGTGAAGATGACAGCACGCCGCAATAAAAGCTAGGGAATGTGGTTGCGCATCAATTTACAGGTTCTCGCCAAAATTGCAGCCATTTTGAACGCGCAGTTGTTTGACAATGATTTGGGTGAGTCGATGTGAGTTTTTCTTTTTCTGAAAATAGAAAAAATCGAGTATCGAGCCATCATCAAATATTTTTTATTTTTGAAAGACAATACGTCTTCGCAAATTAAAGATGAGTTGAACGCTGTACACGAGGGCTCTGCACCATCATTTACCATCGTGGCCGTACCAGCTTGGCAAACGATGAGCGCTCGGAGCATCAAAAAACTGTAACCACCGACGATAACATCGCTATAGTTCATCAAATGGTGCTAAACGACCGTCGAATTAAATTAAGACAGATAGGAGAGGTTACGAATATGTCCGAAGAACGTGTTTGTCACATATGAAATCAAGATTTAGGCATGAGAAAGCTGTCCGCCAAAAACCAAAGCGGTGTTCAAAAGAATATTTCCAACGCTTTGTTGGCCATTACTCCAGGAGCATACTACGCATCATTACTTGACAAGCTGAAGACAGAAATTAGAAAAAAACAGCCACATTTGCAGAAAAAGAAATGTTTCATCAAGACAATGCGCCGTCCCACACTGGTTGCCATGAAGAAAATTCACGAATTATAGCTTAACCACCCTTCTTACTCATCAGATCTAGCCCCAAGCGAGTTCTTTTTGTTCTCCAATCTAAAAATTGCGCTCGGAGGATTTTCGTCAAATGAGGAGACCTCACCTCACCTTCGTTAATAATTATTTTCCAGATAAAGACGCCGAGTAGTATTTAAACGGATTGAAGAGATGGGAGCATCGCTGGGAGAAGTGTGTACACTTACAACGAGACTATGTAAAAAAATAAAAATAAATTTTAGGAAAAATGTCTTGTTACTTTGTTAGGGCGGAAACTTTTCAGACTACCCTCGTATTAGTGTTTTTTTGTTGGTAGCCCCTACGATTTTAAATATGATATTGCTAAGATCTGCGACCCTTAAAATAATTTGAATACGATTAATTTTGGTATACTGGTTCAAAATCTTTTTGATATAAATATTTCCGAGCAAACTATTTAAACTGTAATTTTAATATAACATTTTTAAATGCAAAATCTATAACAAGCAACTATATATAACACAAATTTTGACGTATCAAAATTTCTTGTTCCAACTTCAATCCGGACAGTTTATTTCGACGGCCAGAACAAGCCTAGCCAGCAATTGAGAACATTCTCTCAACGGATTAATATTATAGTGGCAATATTTTTATTGGCATTCGAAACGTACATTATTCGTAAATATTATCATTTAATACAACTTAAGAGGTATACCAAACTTGAAAAATGAGGGACACAAAAACCATTCTGTAGCCTATAGTAACAATACAAAAATCAGTTTAGAATTTTTTGTTTTTGTTTTTACTATCTGGTACACCCTTTTCAGCTCAAAAACATTAGTGCGAAAAAACCATACGGTTAAAGTTTGGTAAAAGAGGTGAATCAAAATCGACAAAATTTAGCACGTGTAAACTGATTTAAGGTTTTTCTCAGCTGAAGGAACTTTTTAGTTTGTATCCATCATTTTCCCCTTTAAAGATGTATGACAGACTTGAAAATTTTGGAGAAAGATAAAATACACTACTTAAAAATTACTTGTTGAGATATCAAACGGTATCGAATGCATACATGGGCAGCTAGAAAATTAAAGAAATAACCTTCGAGCCTCAAACTGAAATTTAACAGAAAAATTTACAATAACTCCTAAAATTTGGTTATTTTAGCCTAAAGTGCACTTCATCTATTGTAGAATACACTAAAATAAACTGACCACACCCGCAGGCCACAAATTGCTATAAGAGACCTCGGCAGTGTTGCCAGGTCGAAAAATCAATGACACTAGATTTCAGCACTAAATGACGAAGAGTGCATTAAAATCGACGAAAAAATGACCAAAAAATGGTAGTGGAGACTAGTGAGTGAGATGAAATTTTTGATTTGTAATCGATTCTTTAAGTTAATATCTAGTATATGACTAAGTTTCATGTCGATAACTCGAATATTAAACAAAAAATATTTACATTAAACGTCAAAAAATAATAAAACAAGATGTATGTGTAGAAATTATTCTCAATAAGACTAAAATCCAAATATTTTTAGGACGCAATCTGCTGGCCCTATGTAATCAATATTTGTACGTGCTGAAAATAGAACAGAATCAATTACTTCACAAACTTGCTACCGCTAAAGAAAGGATCAATTTGCTTGAAACAGAGTGCAAGGTAAAAACCAGAAATGTTTAAAATCTCAACGTACTAATGAATTTAAGGTTCGACAACCGCGAGTCTTGTTCGGTGGAAAAGCAGTCTATATACCGCGAACAAGACACGCATTTGTCAAAAAAGGCGATAGACCTATACGAATTTGATATATGTGATGGAGCAAATGTAAGAAAAGCCGTGTAGGTCTATCGCCTTCTTTCGACAAGCGCGGGTCTTGTTCGTTGTATATAGACTGTTCTCTCAGCGAACGAGACGCGCGTTTGTCGAAGTCTACTAATTACTAGTTTTTCAGATAGTTCATATGAAACGATGCCTACAGAAAATTAGAACATGCAAGCTGGAATTCGTGGAAACTAAAGTCAAGGAGAAAATAGACAAATTCCAAAAATATTTCGTAAACAATTCAAGTATGTTACATTTTCGTTTATAAGTATTTAAAAAAACAGATTCTAGTACCATAAATAAGTGAAACAGATAGATAATCCTTATGAGAGAATTGACGACGGTCAATCGTTAGACCTTAGTCTAGGCTCTACACAACCATCCAGATTTTACATAAATGCATTAGATGATCTGTTTCACTAATCTGTGCTAGTACATTAGTTTTTCAAGGTAATGTAATGCCTAAAACTAAACATTTATAGAATCAGCTATTAAAAACTCGATAGTTCTGGGAATAAAAAAATACAAAATTTTAATTTTATAATCTAAGTGCTGTTATAGTACAAGTTGATCTTTTACAGATATTTACATATTTTTAGGTATGGTGATGGATGGGTTTAAGGATGAAGAACCAAATAGATTATTTATCCTTGAAGAGAAGAAACGGGTTCTATTGGAACAGATAGCTAAGAATAAAGCCGAACTTGATAAGAGAGCAAATAACAAAATACAAAATTCTAAATAAAAAATATGTATATAAAGATATAATGAATTATACTGAAAACTTCTCTAACTCTTCTTTATTTTCCCTAAGCAGTTTTCGTTTCTCCATGATTTCTTGCCTTAAACACTCATTTTCTTTATACAACGCTTCTAATTTCTGTTTTAGACATAACTTTCGCAATGATAGGCCCCATTCTTCTTTTGCACTCATATCTACATTTCCTGTAATGGGTCTCCTGAAATAATAAAATTTAAATTTGATATTTGTGCGTATATGTACACATGGCAAAGTTCTAACAAAAATTAAGTAATGAAAAAGCGTAACTTAATAGGGGGACCGACAGGGAGTTTCCCCGAGTCCATTACTTTCTAATGCGGTAATGAATGAAGTTATAAACACAACGATACAAAAATGTCATAGGAAATAGAGAAGGGGAACGACAGAAATAAAAATTATATGTCATACCGGCGACACGACTTTAATCGCGAAAGTGATTTGTGTGCTCTTTGAATCATTACTTTTAATTAATACATAATCAGAAAATGTAGTATCTTGTGATATATATAGCCCTTACTATTTATCCATGATTCACACACAACTTTTAAGAAATCTGGAATATTCCCGAATTTCCGCCCCACAAATTCTATCTCGGATTGAGAACTAAAAATTATACAAGCATATTTGTTCACCATCAATTTCCATTATTTTTTGATGGAATTAACATCACTAGAACAGATATAAGGTCAATAGGGGTAGCACACTGCTATTTTTATGCAAAAAGAAGGTAATTGTTATGAAATAGATTAGGTAGAATCAAACGCAATCCTAAGGAATTCAGTTTGATATATTAATTGAGAAAGAAAGATGCAAAAGCAAAGCACTTTTTAGACATCCATGTAAAAATGGAGCGAATTTTTAAAAAATCTTTAAACAAAGTTTCAATCCAGATCTACCAGTGTATTAATTTTTTATTGCTACTATAATTACTAGCGCATATTCACGCCTATAAATTCGTATCAGATAAAATGATGTGGGCAATTTAGTAAGAAAAAGAAATTATTTAGAAGGGTATCACAAACTTACGATACACTCATGATTATACCAAGACAGAACTGATATCTTCAAGATGACAGAAATTTATTGCAGTATCTTTTATGATTATTTTAATTCATATTTATTAGAATTCTGTAACACAGTTAATACCTAATAAAATGGGAATCGATTAAGTTGTGTTGGGTCTCACAGACATACCTCATTCAATATATATGTAGCTAAATAAACATTTTACTGGCACCAAGTAAACGTTATTGTTAAAAAATGGAATTTATCAACCTATCTGCTTAAACATATTTACCTTTCCCATAATCCAAGGAATCTTATCTACTCTTTTAATGAAAGGGGACCTTATTCTTAAGCAAAACTCGGATACAGATTATCACTGTGCATGTGTGATCCATATTTCAAATTACATTACATGCTTTGTAACATAACGACAGATTAGGGTGAATTTCATATTAGATACACCTTTTGGTCCGATATAAAATATACTTACCAAGCAACAGTATTATCAGGGGCATCCTTAGCTAAGTTATCGAGATATCCCATTTTCTCTGCAATTTTCCATTGATCAAAACTATATTTAATGGAATCGAGAATAGTTTCAGTTATTAAACTCTGAAAATGTTCATGAGTCTCCTTTTTCTTTTGCATGGGGACGATCTCGTTAAATCTCTCATAACTGAAATGAGAACCGCTTATAACTTAGTAAGTCAACAAAATGCTTCCGAAGATATTCGACGTCGTCGTCGTAGAAAAAGCAGGTCAGGCCGGGACTGGTGCAATATGATGGAAAATAAAACATATTAGTACCTTGTCACGGCCTAACCAAACGTTTTCTGTGTGGCTGCTGACCGGAGAAACGTCGCCGGAATAACGAAAACAAATATCCGTTATATAGAATTTAACAAAGCTAGGGCATTGACACTTGCGACTTACCTGACACCGGACGAAATAGCCTTTGCCGTGCCCTGCAATAATTTCAGACACTCGTCCGACCGTTTTTCTGATATCTCCTCGATTTCTTCGCTCATTTTTCTCGTACTTTAGGCACACGTCGTATTTATTCATAGTGCAACCATGTTTTTCCGGCTATAAAATTAACGCGTTCGTTTTTTTAAATATATAAACTCACGCTTGCGCATTGATTTGGATGAATTTATCTAAGAAAGTAAATGGAATATCAATTCAAATTGTTTGCCTAAACAAATATAAACTGGTTGACATTTGCTTCAAGCGCCACTCTACGTAAGATGGCGCTGTCCCTTCTGATGGCGATTCTGCTACTTCCGTTGAAGAAAAATCCACCAGATTTACAGTATAAACTGCTGAAGTTTAAAATAATTTGGAGAAATCTTGCAGTTGCAGATAGAATAAAACTGACGTACATTTTACTGATGGTCTGTGTCAAATTTAAATGTAAAATATAAAATAGACGAAAGGAATATGTCGATGATCTTTTAAATCGGAAAGAAGAGAATGAAGCTGAAAAATAATTAAAACTAAGTAAAATAATTGGTGGTGCGTATTCAATTAATGCCATCTCTCGACCTCGTGCAAAATATTTCATAATCTCCTAAAATTCCACCTAAGATCTGTAGTCCACAGATGGCACCGCAATCGCAAAGACCACTAATTTGTAGGATACAAATCTTAAAAAGTAAATATTCTTTTAAATAAAATTATTAACATCCAAAAAGTGAGAGAGATAACTAAAGACTTCGCTTTATAATTAATCCAGAGTAAGTATGTCATATATTCTGGGAAAAAACGTTTCAAACAGTGTAGATATCAAAGAAAGCTGTCAATATCAAAGAGATACTTTGAAAATGTATATTTGGCGCATGTTTCCTCAGTAATATGAGATATTGTAATCTCGTTTTATTTAGGGCGTCCAACACACATTAAAACACAATTCTAAATACCCAAACAATTTATTCCTCCATCTTTACTTACCTACCACCTACCGTCTCTCTCCCTCCGCGCGCTATCCCTTTCTTATCCTAATAACACAAAAAGTAACTACTTGTCCTTATTCAGAATGGCCAACCTCCGTCAATATCTTATAATATTTCAAATTGATAATAATTAAAGATCAAAAGATCAATAAACGTAACGAATAAATCAAATAAATCATAGATTCCAAATATGTACATTCACTTTTCGCTAAAGTTTGTTAAAAAGTAAATATTTTTTAAATTTCGCGTACAGGTTAAGTTTGTAGTTCCGGCAATAGTGGACATACTCGCAAATTTCTAAGCACAATCCATGCGATTACGTTCACTATTGTCGGAACTGCCAACCTAAACTATCCGCGAAGTTTAAAAAATGTTTACTGGGTGAAGTAGTGTAAATCGGCCTGACGCTGCCACACCTTTGAATTTTATTATTCAATGATAACTTATCATTCATTCATCACATATAAGTACACCAATTATGTCGGTATTATGGATTTCATTTTTCTACAATTGGTGAAATCCAGTGTCGTAGTATAGAATCACGAGGTGGCATATTTGTATGAATAATGAGCTTTGTGACTAAGGTTATGTTTTTGTGGACTCGTTAATAGATACCCCCGTAAATATTACTTTAACTTCGCGGATAGTTGAAGTAGTGGTAGTTCCGGCAATAGTGAACATATTCGCCTGCATTGTGCTTAAAAATTGGCGAGTATGTCAACTATTGCCCGAAATACCAACTTAAACTGTCCGCGAAATTTAAAAATGTTTACTCCGACACATATAAGGAGCGCTTTATTAAATGAAAATAACATTTATGAGTATAAATAAGTTTATTTATCAAAATTGTTGAGAATGTTCTCCATTAGCTTGTAAACACATTATTCGTCGTATTGTCTTTTCAAATACTTACCAAGCAAAATTTCATGCCTTATCGCTTGTTGAAGATCATCCGCTAGGAACTTCATGTCAATACTAGGGCCGGTGGGGGATTCCTTACGCCCTTTTATCTTCAGGTGTAGGCTGCTTCGATCACGCAGCCTGGGTAGAGATGAGGTTGGTTAGCGAAGAGCTAACTGGGGAAGATGACTTTTCACCTGTAACACATACGAGGATTTCAGACTGAAAAATAGCCGTTTATCAGTCGTTTAGAGGACGATGATGGTCGTCGAGGGACCTGTGGGAATTGCCTTAGTCCAGATCGATGACATCTGCAAGGCGACGGACCTTCTTTTTGGGAGGGGGTCGATCTTGGGGATCGACGACCATCTGAACGCAGAGATTTTGGCTGGCGCGGGCTCTTTCCCACGCGGACTTCAGGAGTTTCGTCAGAAATTCACGTAGAGTCGGAACGTTCAGTTCTCGATGAATCTGAACGTTCCTTATGAAGTAGGGGGCGTCAACGATGAGGCGGAGAGTTCGGTTTTGGAGTGCTTCCAAACCTTTGATGTTAGTCTCACTCGCTGTTAACCAGGCCATAGCGCCGTAGGTTAAAAGCGGTCGAAGCGTCGTCTTGTATAAGAGCAACTTGCTCCCTAGGTGAAGGGGACTCCTTCGCCCTATGAGGGGCAGAAGCAAGTTGCGGGCCTTGATGAAGCGATTTCGGATTTCGTCAGTTTGTTTTTGGAATGTGAGCATTCGGTCGAATATGACACCGAGGTATTTCACTTCGGAGCTCCAGGGGAGCTCGGAGTTTCCTACCTTAATCGGCTGACCGGGGTTTGCGCGATCGTGCGAGAATCTAACTGCCACACACTTAGATTCATTTACCTTCAGACCCCAGCGAGAGGTCCAACTCAGAAAACCGTCAGTAGCGCTTTGGAGGCGTTTCCTGAACAGCGCCTGCTTCCTGCAGCCTGTGTAGATGACGTGTAGTGTCGTCTGCATAGATTGCAATCTCGGTGCTGGGCTCTCGGGGAGATCCGACATGTAAATGGAAAACAGTTGCGGGCCTAGAAGTGATCCCTGGGGAACGCCGGCGTGGATTTGTCTGACGCTGGACTTCACGGAATGGGATTTGGTGCAGAAGGATCTGTCGGCTAAATAGGACCTGATGAGTTTGACCATGGGGGGTTGATTCCTGAAACGATCATCTTGTAGATCAGCCCGTTATGCCAGACTGTGTCAAAGGCATTCTTTAAGTCGAAGAAAACTGCACCTACGGGTACTCGCCTTTCGAGTCCGTTTCGGATGTATTCCGAGAACCGCAATAGTTGTAGGTCGGTGGACAGTCCGGCTCGGAAGCCGAACTGTTCATCTTGGATGACATCGTCTGAAGATCATCCAAATTTTGCAACGGGCTTTATATAGTGACCGATCGAACATTCAGGTTCGGTTTCGGCCAAAAATAAGCCGAAACTTCGGCCGCACCGAAAACTCAGTGTCCGTGAATTGTCGAGTTCGTGTTCGTTGTCGTCAGGGTCAGCAAGTTAATATTACATAAATAAATATGTTCTTTTCTTACATACCGTAATTGTTGTTTTTTTATTTCATTTGGCACAAATGAACTATATAACATGTAAAACAGACATTAGATTTCAGCATACAATTGAAATTTTAACATGTCTAAATAAATTTCGGTTTCGGTTTTGGCTGAAACTGTAATACTTTGTTGATGTTGTACAGTTTCTTCTTATAATTTAATATTCTCAGTGACTGTCAGTATAACTCCAATCTTCTCATGCAACTTCTCATCTCTAACATGCTTGAACCGTCACTATTGGTTCAATTTTCATTATCTGCTGTGAAATCACATACGTACAATACATGACATATGTGATTTCACAGTAGATAATGAAAAATGGAGCCGTTGTATTTATTACTACTTTTATTACTTCTTTAGTACCAATACTAAACATATGCACCTCTTTTCTGTAATTAGAGGTTAAAAAAACCGTAACGCTTACATAAGTCAGTTTCTTCTTTTCCTTCTTGGTCCATCATATTTTTGAGAACGTCAAAAATTAGTTATTTTCACAACGTCTAAAGTTTGACACTTTGGTTCGCAAATTTTTAAAATGACAATAAATTATTCCTGTGCAAATGATATTTCTCGATCGAGGTTAGTACATTTTTCATTTTAAAGAACATTTTTGCACACTTTCAATTAGAAAAAGCTGACCTGAACAGAATAACGTTTTGTACTTTTATACTTTTATTGTAGACTGCCTTTCGGTGTTCCTTTAGAGGATATTTTTCCTTGTAACGACATCCATCCTTATTTAAAGGTACGTTTACATACGTCTTCTAAAGATTCTTTTTTTCGACCATAACTTGAAGGGTTCCGTTGCAGGTAATATTTACGAAAGCATACCAAGATATTAAGTTAAATGGGTATCCCATAAAGCAGGTATTGACGTAAGTATGTCGTTTAACATTCTACGTGTACATTATTGAATAGATTAGATCTTTTATGTGTTTGAATTTTAACAAAATTTTCGTTGTACTATATTCATTTTGAAATTCTTTACTTTTCCACTGGTTATTCGAAAATCGGGGACAAATTTAAAATATTAATTATTGTTTAATTCAATCCGTTTTGGGATTTAATTGTAATTTGTTCTTCGCCCTTTTGTACTTGCTCCTCTATGTCGATATGAGCGCTTGTGCTGGGTAGCTAAAGAATTACTCATGAATCTCATGGTACAAATATATTTCAATCATGGAACTACTGTTTTAAAGAACAAAATCAATAACATATTATCTGATATCAGTATTTTGCACATGTATGTCAAACTCGTTTTTATAAGGAAGAGTACCGAAAATGTCTGGCTTAGCTTAGTTTTAGTTCAATTTTATGAGACTGTAACGGATGCGTGGCCTCACTGCAACATAAAAATAAGAGAACAATAAATAAGAAATACAAACTATCAACGCATTTAGGAATAACAATACCAAACAATTTAAAACTGACTTACATATAAGTATTAACTCACAGAAGCAAATACAAAAACAATATTAGGGTTACTCAAAATCAAAAAAATCCTTCCGAAAAATATGCGAAATCCGTATATCACGCAATGTTCAGAGCAAAAAGCAACTACCTACTTGATAAACTTTTGGGCGGACAATAAATAAAAAAATAGAAGAAAATACAAAGACAACAGAATAAAATTCTAGACACTATTCTGTTTCAACCAAAGAACTCCTATAAAAGAAGTACGAGGTAAGCGCCATAAATTCTCGGCCTGATATAGACAAAAAAAAAACTTGGTAAAATATATAACAATTTCCATTTTTGAATAGAATCTCCCCTAACTTCAAATACATTTCCTACAACGATCATATGTAAAGTTTTTCTCTCAAAATCTTTTATTACAGCTGCTTGCAACTCACTATCGTCCTTAAAGTGATTTCCCCTAAGATCCTTTTTTAAATTAGAAAATGATTAATAATCACTCGAAGGCATGTCCGGACTATACGGTGGATGTTCCAATTCCTGAAAGCCGCATTCGCGGATGGCAGCTTGTGAAATGGCGGCAGTATGAGCGAGGGCATTGTCTTGCAATAATCGAACAACTTTGGTCAATTTTCCTGTTTTCGTTAATTGCGACATTCTCATACAGTAATTACGTTGTCTGAATGCCTATTGTTGGCTATTGCAACTATGACGCAATGGAATTGGAAACACGCTTGACCTGTACCAACCAAGAATTTATGGCGCCTACCTCGTATATAAACTTACACAACTAACGGATATACGGATGCTATATAAAATAGATCATAAAATAATCAAAACCAACACAACACTATAAACCAATAAATCCACATCCACAACACTAGAGGATAATCACACATTAGATCAGAGAAATGCAAAAACAAAAGGTATTCACAAACACTGTCAACAGAAAAAAGATAAAGCAATACAATCAAATGAAACCTAGAAACTATGCCAACTTTAAAGAAACCATAAAATTAATAGGAATACTAAGGAACAACATTATAAGCACACACATATATACATATATAGATACAAAAAGAAATCAAGAGGAATCGTTGTATATATAGGGTGCAACTGTGTAAACGGTTAAAAAGTTGTCCAAATGTAGATAATTAAAATATATTCAATATTTGCTTAAAAAACGCAGGGCCCCAAACGTACCGTTCGCAAGATATTTATAATTACAGTTTTGAGTACGGCCCTGTTATGCAATTGTAGCGAGTTTCCAATACGAGTAACTATCGGATCATTGATCCAGTAAGCATAATAGCAGCAAACATTTACGAATAAGCAGTCTACTTCAAATTTTTCGTACATTTTAAACTGTTACGCTCCGCCGCGACCGGGTGTTGAACGCCGAACTTTCGCACTGTGAAGCAGAAGTTTCACCACTCAGCCACTGAGAGAGTTAATATGTAATATAAAAATGTACGGGCCCAAAATCTTATTAAAATTAAGCACACGCGTTTCGTGTGATTTGCCATTGTTGTTGCTGATTGCATTAACTATACCATACCAGCTTTACCATATTAATAAATTAACCATTTTCACAGTTACACCCTGTATATACATACTCATCGTGCGTAAAAATTTGCTATAAAAATTCTTTTACTCACTAATTTAAGAAAAAGTTACAGCTTGTTATTTTTTAACCCGTTGTTAGTTGCTTTCATCCACGTAATGAAGCTGAGACTGAAGTTAGAGACGCGACTGAAACCGTTTCTAGACTGAGGTTCTAGCCCAAACCAGAGCACATGTGGTAAAAAATTGCGTTGGATTTAATGAGTATGGCGAATTACCATACATACTAATTCCAAGACTTCCAAATTTGTGACCACATGTGCCTTGGTTGGCGTTGGAGTCGCGATCTGGACGCTGCGTAAGAAAAGGATAACAGCATAAGTATTTTCAATGTAAAGTAGGTGTTCTATATTTTCTCTTTTTCTAGGAAATTGCAAGGAAATACCGGACAACGATTAGCCTTTAAAGAAATCGTTGTAGCATGTAAACCTATGCCATCTGCGATTCCGCCAGGTATCCTTTTATGGGTACTTAGACATTTTATCGGTTTACTCCCTTTACCTCTGCTACCTAATTATAGTAATGGACAACGTTTTAGTTGGGATCGACTGGCACAGTTTTGTAAACGATGTTTCACGAAATATACACCAGTCGAAGTTAACAACAGACTGTTGATTAATAAATTGGCCAAGTAAGTATTTCATTCCCTAAACTTACCATTTCTTCCAATATTGATATGTAATGATCATTTCTAATTCCAGAGATCTTTCGCGCTTATCTCCTGTAAACGTTTTACTGCTGAATGTGCTGATTAATTTTATCAGAGCTTTAGCACTTGACGAACAACGATGCAAGACGGGTCTCAACGCAGTAACAATAATTTATTTGGTGCGGTATTTTATTTCTTGTATTTTTGTTAGACCATATAATCCCGGTTCGGATTCCAAGGTTGTTTGAGTTGCAATTTATAAAAGTGTATTGTAAAACTCGTTTTCAGCGTGATAAGCAGTATTTTCCGTTGCTACTTTATTTGATTCTGAAGTGGCCGGCAATTAGGGAATGTTTAGGAGATGAACCTAATGGATCAATCAAGGCGAAATTACCTTTTCATCCCTATTGTTATCCCGAATCTATAGTTACTAAAGTTACTTGCACCCAAACGGATTTTCAACTCAACGATGGTTTGGAAGTCATCCCCGAGGACGAGCGCTTCAAATCAGTTTCCCAAGACAGTAACTTGGAGGAGAAGTATTTAGACGCAATTTCTGATACAGCTTCAGAAAATGAATGCATTTTTCTACGTGACACAGGTTGCCAAACTGAAAACTTTCAAGACGAATGCAAAAATGTCGGTTATTTTTCACATGCCAACAATATGCATTGTTGTTGTTCATACGGTAGTAATTACGAGTCAAGCTTGAACGGAAATGAATCCCTTAACAAATATTGCCAGACTACTTTTAATGATGGAGAATTACTTCGGGAAGTTAAAAGTAAATCCGACGTTAGTACATCCACAGACCGAGTTTTACCATCAAAATCTACTCAATGCGAACTTCGTCGAGTCTCAACGAAAAGTTTAATACCAAAACGACATGTTAGCACCGATACTGACGATTTTCCCTACTACAGTTGGGTAACACCATCTCGGTCACCTAAAAGCACCCTTAATCGCACGTTTATTTCTGACAACCAGTACATTTACGATGATTACACTGGTTCCACTTTAAACCTGTTAGGTAATACTGTAGAAACGAGCTCCGTTCATGAAGGTAATGATGTATTAGGAAGAATTGCAAAAATCGGCTGGACATACACCCCACCCGTGAGTGCGGGTCCAACATCTCCCCTTGTATCTCCGAAGACTACGTCGACAACTGCTCTCAAACAAATTTATACTTTATGCTACAACGATAAAGAACATACAAGTACCGAAGATAAAGAGAATTGCTCGTCTCGTGAAAGTTTAAAATCTAAACAGAGTATAGGCAACGTGTCTTCTCCAAAAAGTAAGAAAAGCTTTACCGTTGCGAATATAAAAAGTAAATTGGATTTCCTTAAAATTTTTACCGGTAAAAAGAATAAATTGGAAAGTTCTTGTAGTTTCGAGGAGATTACCAACGTAAAATATAAGAAAATGAATTCTACGAGGTCCACCATGTTTTAATGGATGCATTTATTGTATTGTTTTACATTTCGCTGCTTTGTATAGATGTATCTATATGCTTTTAATAAAGTGATTTCTTATGACTAGAGACCGGATTATATGTTCGAGCTTTGACTAAAATATGTAACATATGTCTTAAATATGAGCAAAATATGTTGAAAATATTCCTAAAATGTCTAGAATATATAAAATATGTTTCAAAATATTATTATTATTATTATTATTATTATATTATATTAATTTTTGATTTTTATTCTTAGAAACCGTAAAAAAATCATTTTTGCTCGTCGGTATTGAACATGATACTTCATTTGGAAGTTTAAAAGCAATTAACAATTTCTTAAAAAAATGGAGAAACATAAATTTCTTGGAGAAAGCATTAATCCATATTTAAGCAATATTTATTTTATTACGTTTAATGGAACATCGGTAATCGCACGATGTAAATTTCGCAGAAAATCGTCTACTATATTTCTTGTAAAAATAACACAGTTTCCAAATATGTTGAATAATTTTAAATATATTCGAAATATGTGGAAAATAGACAAAATATTCTAAATATGTAACATTAAATTAGTGCTAAAGGCTTTTATTTACCCTAACTTGTGTAGATCTCAAAGCGTTCATTTGTATCGTTGATACTTATCGATATGCAAAAATATGTGATCCAGTCTCTGCTTATGACTATACTTTTATCGCCTTCTTTGAATAAAAAAGGCACTGGTAAAAAGTAACACTTTTAATATTTTAAAACAATAATATAAAATAATTATTCTATCTTGAATTTATAAGAATAGAACAATCTATTTCGACGCATATATAAATTACAAATTGTTAATTATTAACATCAACGATTTCATCACTAAAACGATTCCTATCTATCTATCTATGTCCTACACATTCACAGACTTATGCGCGACGTTCTCGGTATTTTCGGGCTTCCTCTCCTGCTTTTCCGACCCGCTTTGCCAACCCGAGTCCATAGTACCGTCACTGTGGCAAGCTTGACCCTGCATTTCCTCGTCTTCGCAACTGTTCGCTTCGCCGTACAACAATCCAACCGGATTACCGCCCAAATTTTGGATCAACGTAGAAATATTGGTTCCTATATTCCTCCTGGGCGATTGATTCAAATTCAAAGACTTTGGAGGGATGCTCTTCGGGCTGAAATTGCCCTGATTGAAATTATTTTTGTTATAACCGGGGGAATGTAGTTCTGGCCGAAATTATTTAAGCCAGAAATAGTATTAGCTAAGTTGCACGTATTACCCTCGTTAAAGCTATGTCTAATATTTTCTTGTATCACTTCGTATTGTGCGTCCGGTGCGAGGAATTCTTCCACATTAGGATTACCGAATGTTTTTCGGTTTTTTTGGTCGGCTTTATCTGGAAAATACCCCATGCAACATTCAGATTTCGGGAAACCGGGCGACATCGGTGATATGGTGTCGTCGGTCGTTTCAGTCATGGGCGTTTGTACACTGCTGCACAAACTATTTTGGGAGACATCTTTGGACAGACCGCAAGATTCTCCAATTTCCGGCATCGTCAGCTCATCAGTATCCGGTAGAGGAAACGGTAATCGACTTCTCGTCGACATTTGCCGTTTCCCCAACCGATGAGCCAAATAGTCTTCGTCCTCTGTCACGCCGGAGGAACAATTTTCTTGAAAATTTTGCATCATTTGCTTGTTGTTGGTTTCTTTCTCGTTGGCATTTTGTTTATGTGCGCATTGCAAAGAAATCAACCTTGGATTTTGCGTATCCAAAGCTTCGTCGTACAGGGAAGAATCTTGACCGTCGTTTCTAACGGATATATTACAACAGCTGCTCACATCTGCAAAATACACTTCGGATTCCGTCGGCTCCGTTTTCTGCGGACTCTCCTGTTTTTGGAAAGCAGCATTTTCTACACCTTGCAATCTAGGTAAAAAGCGCGGTTGCCCGTCCTTCGCGATTTTATTCTGTTCTTGTAAATTGGGTTCGTGATATTTGTGCTCGTCCTCGTGCTTGGATTCTTCTGGAAAACTTTGCGGGTTTTGATTGAAGACGTTTTTTACATTGGTCCTACAATTAGGCGTTTGCGCCACAGATTTCACGGAAGAGATGTCAACGCGTTTCTTCATTTTCCTAATGGGAAGGGTATGGGAGACTCGGTCACCACAACTGGAAGTATCGGTGCTCTCACTGTTATCATTAGTTTGATGGACTTCCGTTTCTACGGTGTTCTCGTAATTATCCTTGTTGGGATACTGGCGACTTCTTCGAAACGGAAATTCTTGCTGGTTCCTAAATTGATTTTCTTCGTTCATTTGACAGTGAGTCTCGTGGGCGTGGACGTGATGATGTACGTGATGATATCTGTAAAAGGAACATGATTACTTTCTTAGTACTATCAGAGTTATCAATACTACCTCGCAGGAGATTGCAACTGTCTCCTAGCCGGTGAGTTGGGATTTGAGTACGGAGGGGCGGTCCCCAGACGTAAACACCGCCCACTGGACGATTATCCAAGACGCTATAGGAACCTGTTGATGACACTGGTAGCGTTGAGTCGCCCCCAGAACGGTTGCTAAATCCATATTGGCTGTCCGCACTACTCATTCCTTCTTGATATGACATAGAATTATTGTCTCTGTTGGAAATGCATATGAGTATCAGAGTAACGTATCAATTGATTTTTTAGTGTGGGCATCACCTTCTTGGATCGGGATTCGGTTGGGACGAGTTACCTCGATTCCAAGGTAATCTCCTCCAATTCCAACCGGTCGCCGTTCTTTCACGATTTTCTACGCTTGGTTGCGATGCTTCTTCCCCAGGATTAGGCGAGTAAAAATTACCAACTCTGCCAGGCACCCAAAATCTAAGGGCGAATATTTTTCCAAAGTAAAAGATTAATAGTCGACGAAAAATAATTAAAAGAAAACGAGAAAAGGGTTACCTTTGTAAAGCATAGATTAAAAACTCAAGTTCAAAGAAAAAGTGATATGAGGGATTAGCTGAATTTCTTGAGAATAAGAAAATATAGTAGACTGTGAAAAGCAATCACACAGTGTTTATTTAGAGCAACTTTTTATCTGTCATTTGACGTTTAGTTGTTGAAGTTACGTTCGTTATAATCAGAGACCGGATTATATGTTTTTTGCATCTCGATAACTATCAATGGTACAATTCAACGCTTTAAGATTAACACTAATTTAATTTTATTTACCTTACAAATTCCTGTAGATCTTAAAGCGTTCAATTGTACAGTTGATACTTATAGATACGCAAAGAATATATAATCCGGTCTCTGGTTATAACTCAGTTATTTATTTGTTTATAGTACAATAAAATGTAATTAACCAAAGAGCACTTTTGAATCATAATTTGCTGTGATTTTAAAAACGATTCAAGCGCTTATGAGTACAACGAGAGTTGAGGTTCGGTTTTTAGTGAACAACCATCTTCCTTGACTACAATTTACCGATGGTATAAAGAATTTGACCGGAAATGGAATTCTGCTCAGCATCAAAAAGGAGCAGGGCGTCTTCCTACGACTGTTAACGACAAAAACTAGGCTGCTGTTAAAAAAATGATTGAAGAGGACAATGAAGTCGCAATGATGCGGTAATAGAGCATCAACTCAAGATTGGATCGTCAGCTGTTAAAACAATCATACACGATCACTTGCATTTAAAAAGATGGTAAGTCATTTTGTGCCGCATCACTTTTCTGACTCCCAAAAATCGGAGCGAGCGAGAATTTGCCATGAAAATTGAAATTTATTAAATAATGGCGGGGCTCAAATTGTTTCCGAAATAGTGACAGGCGACCAAACTGATATTCCCTTTTTCGATTTTCCTACCCGTCAAGAGAGTTGTGTATGGATTCACAAAGATGGGGGAAACTCCTACAATGGGTAAGAAGTAGCGAGCTATGAAAAAGGTTACGTATGCGGTATGGTTCAAAAGTACGGGCTTAGCAAATGCAATTAAGCTAGATGAACAAAAGATAGTTACAGCTAAGTGGTACACCGAAAAATGTTTGCCTGAAGTTTTCAATAGAATTCCAGACAAGGGAATTATGCTACTAATTATGTACTATGCATACGGCAGTTTCAACTAACCAGTTTTTGGCTGAGAAAAATATAAAAGTAACAGAATATCCGCCGTACTCACCCACTTCAGCAATGTGTCACTTTTGGCTATCTTTTGGGGCTTAAACGAAATTTGTGGGGTAGAAGGTTTTCGCCCGAAGAAGAAATTGATATCGCAGTTGAAGCTTATTTTAAAACTACACCCAAAGAAGATTGGTTGGGAGCTTTTAGACAGTGGAAAGAAAGAATGGTCAAGCGCATTATTGCTGAAGGGAATTAGTTTGAACATATTTCAAATAAAATCCTATTCATAAATATTAACCGGGATTTCTATTTTCAATAATTCCAGCTTATCCCTCGTACATAGAACAAACGAAAGGTCGAAATCTTACCTATTCGTGGAATGCGATTCCCACGGATACAAATGATGCCCGGCAGGTATGGATGGATATCTGCATTCTTCGCAGCAACTGCAGTATGTTGCTGGTGGCATCGGTGGTCCTCTCATGGATTCGTGAGTACTGGAAGGTGCTCCTGATTGTTGCTGGTAAAACGATCTACAACGCAGTTCTAATTGTTCCCAATACATTTTCTTCCTTTCATGACTACGGTTCGAAACAACGGATCGATTATCTAGATATTCCCCACTGCATAATAGGGTGGCTTACCTTAAAAGTTGATACACCAGCATGCACGAAAATATACAAACTAAAATTCCGCTAACGGACAGGCCGAACATGGCCCTCAGGCAAGAATATAGGGCACCGTGGATTACTTCGCAGTCGGGGGTGGAATCGAATACGAAACGTACACCTAAATCGAAGAAATGGTTGTTTAGAGGTCAATACACATTTCAAATGTATTCAAGATAGACAAACATAGTTTACAATATACAGTAAGATGGATATGAGTGGTCATCTCTGCTTGACGGCCAACTACTTGTCTACAACGCTCATCGAACTGAGATAGAAATAAATTGAAGGAATACTTCTCCAAAAATAATTATAATGCTGAATTACCAATCATCTTATTAAGGAACAATGTCGAATGCAAAAGAATTTAGTTAGTCTCTTCTTGCCGGTTTAAAAATGTATATATATAATAAGCGCACATGCGTCGAAAATATTAAAACAAAACACGGCTTTCATCACCACCGGCTCGCTTTGACTATTATCTGCTATTGTCTCTTTGAATAAAGTGAAAATAATTCTTGTTTGTTTTTCCAGATTATTTTGAAAAGATTTCTGAATTATAATTTCTTACTACTTTAAGTTAACATCTGCATTTATTACATTCAGTTGAAGGAAACCAATTACGAAATTCAAGTTTACGGTTTTATTATTTTCTGGTACTCCGTTTCAAAATATTTCTTGCTGATTCTATTGTGACATCATTCGACTCTAGTTTCCAACGTGATTTTCTATGACTTCTAGAATATTCTGTTTGAAATATTCTGCATATCGTCCTATACTTCGTATAACGTGAAAATAATTGATTTGTTTGTTTTTCCAGATTATTTTGAAAACATTTCTGAAATATTTTTCTTAGTACTTTAAATTAACATCTACGTTTATCATATTCAGTTAAAGGAAAACAATTTCGAAATTCAAGTTTATGGTCAAAGTCGTATTCTACACCTTAGAAAACATCTATACACAGAAATTCGTCTAATTAGAAGATATTAATTTTTTCTGAAATTTCAAAGGGGAAATTTCCAAGAAAATCGAAATGGCCGAAAGTACGACTTATTACACATCAAATCAAAACTATTCTAGTGCAGATTAGGGTTAAAATAATTTCGGGTACGAGAGGCGGTTCATTGAGCAACAATTCAACGAGAAAGCGAAAAGGACGAATCGCTCTGGTACGCTCTAACATACAAACGAAGTTTTGAGGTTTTGAGGTCAAAGTCGTATTCTACACCTTCGAAAACATCTGTACACAGAATTTCGTCTAATTTAGAACATATTAATTTTTCTGAAATTTCAAAGGGGTACCCCTTGAGATTTTGAAGAAAATCGAAATGGTCGGAAGTACGACTTCTTACACATCAAATTAAAGCTCTTCGCGTGCAGATTAGGGATAAAATAATTTCGGATACGAGACACTGTTCATTGAGAAAATATTCAATGAGAAAGCGAAAAGTAGTTCTGGACGAATCGCTCTGGTACGCTCTAACCCCCAAACGAAGCATATTTCACGAGTTTTGACGTCAAAGCCGTATTCTACACCTTCGAGAACATCTGTACACAGAATTTCGTCTAATTTAGAACATATTCATTTTTTCTGAAATTTCAAAGGGGTACCCCTTGAGATTTTGAAGAAAATCGAAATGGTCGGAAGTACGACTTATTACACATCAAATTAAAGCTTTTGTAGGACAGATTAGGGATAAAATAATTTCGGGTACGAGAGACGGTTCATTGAGGAAGTACTCAATGAGAAAGCGAAAAGTGGTTCTGGATGAATCGCTCTGGTATGCTCTAACACCCAAACGAAGTAGTTTTCACGAGTTTTGACGTGAAAGTCGTATTCTATACCTTCGAAAACATCTGTACACAGAATTTCGTCTAATTTAGAACATGTTAATTTTTTTCTGAAATTTCCCTTGAAATTTTGAAGAGAATTTTCAAATGGTCGGAAGTACGACTTATTACACATCAAATTAAAGCTCTTCTAGTGTAGATTAGGGATAAAATAATTTCGGGTAGGAAAGACGGTTCATTATTTTTATAACAAAAATATTTATCATTTCTTTTTGCCCTATCCCAACCGCATTCCATTCTCAAATTCACTATTAACTCATTATACACTATTAATTAATGTTAGTGCATAAAGGATGGTGTTTAGTCAGTCGGCCACACAATTACTTTTCTTTCTTCTCTTCACGTAATATGTATTTTACATTTTGGCGAGCAACCTGGCATAATTTATTGAATTAAAAAATAAGTGGTTATCTTGCAACGTTTGGGTTTCTTGTTTAATATCCAAACCGTAAATTGAATCCTTACAATAACGAATGACAAATTGAGCAGTTAAGTTTAATTATTCCTTCAAGTGAATTAATATAATACACAAAACCTATTATCTTCATTTCCGGTTCTGTAGGTGCGACGTCAAGCGTAAATCGCGATAGACCTTCTAATATCGCTAACACCGTTAATGGAACCCCAGTTATTCAATGGAATGATTTTAATTCCGTTTACGGCTTACGAGTGCTTTGGGAACCAAACAGCGCCTTTATCTCTAGAATGCCAAACGTTACCTTCGTCAGTGGAGGCGTGCGCTTCGATTAACACCGAATAACAGGTACAGGTCCTGGTCTTTTGTGTGTAGACGCATTCTCTGAGCGTTTGCAAGCGATTCATGTGGATCACGGTGGTCGTTATCGTTACTAGTACGCACATCAAAGCACAGACCAAACAACACAAACCACAGACTTTAATCTGAAAACAAAAAGGGGAACGATTACGAGAAATTTCGGCTTTTTGTGCATATAGAACACGCGCATATTTGTGGATTTACGAGTTTTCAATTTTAACAACCTTCCCTGCAACATCCTCTTGTATACGCGATTCTGGCTAGGTAGTAATCGATTGAAGCCCGTAAAACAAACTCGAACGGGATAAATTTAGAAATAATGATTGGATGAATTATTGAAATGAAGCGAAGGTTGCGTTTTTGGATATGTTCGATGATATCAGAAATGCAATTTCCAGAATAGAACATTTTTCTTTTAACAATTTTTACGTAGTAATTTAGTGCATGTAATATACGTTGTGATTTTGTTTTTTTTTATCGCTTATGGTTCTTTTATGACATCAACACCCTTACTTTGTGAAGAGAAGATATTATTGACAGTGCAAAATTGATAGTATTTTGGTGTTCTCAACCCTTTAAACCCTAAGTTCCTTGTCTTATTAGCACAGTGACTATGAGCCTATGACGCGCAAAACTATTTACCCATTAGATTAAGATTCTAGATGCAAAAAGTCGGTATCCCGACTGATACTGATCCCGACTTTACCGGCTTATAGCAACTAGACAATTACATCAATTAAGTGAGTTTGATAAAATTATCTATTCTGTGACAATGGCAAGGATAATTTGAAGCAAGGACTGAAAGAACAATATGACCCACGAGATAACTGTGACATATCGCATTCCATTAAATGCTTAATTGATCGAAAAAAATATGCTACTCATCAGTCATATCAGCACATTTCCATTCTTATTAATTTTTAATAAACAAAGGCTTTGTACATCCTTTTAGGATTGTTTTCTATTATATCCATGCTTTGCCTGGTCCTGAAGGAAACCTACTGGACTCATAAACAGTGTTCTTCTATTGAACAGCATTTCTGAACAATTATGAATTTGATCTGTAAAAAGTGACCTAAAGATTAAATACTAGTATCTAGAACATCGCCGACTAAACCGGCCAAAAAATTTTTCGATAGTTAGTACTCAGTAGATGTGTTATAAATGCTAATAATCAACAAAAACTAGCGCTAGAAATATAGGAAGAAGAACATTTATAAGAAGCGGGGTAGTGATCGAATGCACCAGAAACGCCAATAAGAAAAAGTTTAAAAAGAACATGTAATTAAAGAGGCTTTTGGATGATCGGATTGGTTAGTTATATTTTCTAGTAACGTTGTCGTTTCCACTTTTTAAGAAAAAAACAGGTACAGGTCGGAAACATACACGAGGTACAGCCAAAAAACACGGACTCGCTTCTAATCATTTTTATCTTTGTCTTTTATCTTTCTAGCTATAAAATCTGATCTAAACCGGTCTTCCTGATACTAGCTTTAAAGTTTACTGTAAACCTACCATCTACATTCGAGTTCTGACGGCAGTTTTTCACTTATTATCTGTGATATGGCCTATTCTAAAACCTTACAGTCTTTACAGTGGACTTTAATCTTTAATCTTGCAATATCCGCCCCACAGACGTGCTCTTGACATTCGACTCACTTTTGATCTTCCACTCACCACTTCTGGTAAGTGCCCTTTGTATTGCTCATCACTGACATAAACATTTCTAGAATTTTCTCTGTGAGAAATAATCAGTTCCTTCTGGAAGTGAATTTTCAAATTGGAGACTAATTGGTAAGTTGAAGAATGTTAACAACACAAACACAAACTGTAAAATTTACAGTTAGTGTTTTCACTGACACTCAAACAACGCATTCAAAGACCATATTGGAGGAGAAAACGCCAATAATGATGGATAACATGGAGCAACATGGGTGCCAGTAAAAAATTTTGATTCAATTTGAAGATGCACGATGATAAAAGCTGAAAGGACTTGCTAAAGAGAGAAATCGTGCTGTTGTAGAGTGATATGTACACCACTCCGTAGGATCAGTGGTTTGGGGTTTATGTCCTAGGGTAGTCAATCATAGTTGGCAACAGTAGCAATTTTGCCAATACCTCTTATATTGCATACCTAATACTTAATTTCAAGATAACAGCTGTACAAAAATATCATGGACAGCAACGAACTTATTTCAAGAATCTGGAAGTGAAGGTATGACGAATGAAGCCCTGACGTACCAAGGGACATCCAGGGCCATGCGCAGCGCGCGGTTTTGAACGATTTGAAGCTTTTCATGTGACAGTTCGCCGCAGTTGCCCAAGCCGCAAGACCCGTAATTCATGGCAAGTCTGACGATTGCCTTGTAGAGTTGAATATTGCGTGTAGGTTCCAACTTACTTCGGCGATTCATCATCCCGTACATGACCGCAGACATCTGTCGTGCGCGATTGATCGCGGACCGCACATGCGAGCCCCACGTTAGCCGGGTGTCCATTATGACTCCAGAATACTTGACCTCGGAACGCCATGGGACGTCCCCCTGGACGTGTTACCCGGCGGGTCTATCGGATGGTGAAATCGGGTTGGAACGGCTAACTCAGCTCGCCCCCGGCAACAATATCAACTATCCACGAGATGGGCGGCAGCGGCAATTGCAATATGGAAGCAATATTTTGTCACGACCACCTTTATGTTCCAACTTCAAGCCAATCGAATCTGCGTGGGATGTGCTCAGAAAACGCCGACTAATTTGAGTTCCCCATTAAAACGAAATTTTCTTGGTACAAATTACCCGACGAGAATGTTAGTTATTTCATTTCTAGAAGCCTAGACATCTTTGTAATTATAGTTGAACTGAAAGTAGTCAAACATATTTCTAATGATATGTTCTTTGTCTTATTATTGTTATTATTATTTTGAATCTTCTTCTCATATTGCATCGAGGGTCTAGGGCAGGTATGGGGAACATCCGGCCCGCGGGCCACATGCGGCCCTCGAGTAAGGTTTGTCCGGCCCGCTACTGAATTCTTTCGTTGCATATTAGCACGGCCCGTCTAAACTTAATTCATAATGAATCATAAGGATACTACAAAAATGTATATTTTTCAAGATTACTCACAGCATAAAACTTCTACAAAAAAGGTTGCCCATGCCCTGGTCTAGGGTATCGGAGATTATTAGAATTACAAAAATTTAATTAACGTGTTGTTGCATTTCTGATCTCATCATTCATTTACACGTACTATAAAAGTAATACTTACTAAATAGCTATATCTGTTTTTTCTCCTAGCTAAACTAATAACACAGAGTCCCGTTAAGATAAGCTGAAAAATCGCCAGGTTTAAACACTCCTTCCTTAAACTAGAACTTAAAAATCCTTCTTACCATGGTGGCAGGCACGAATGTTGGTATAGTTTCGAAATAACCTAACGTGGAAGTATATGACCTTAACAGGAAATACACCGCCAAGAAGAGAGCTCCTAAGATGGCGGCCGTTCCTCCGCAAATGCAGCACCAGAAGACGTATTTTTAATTCCACTGTTGCTTGACGACGCTGAAATAAAAAGAAAGCAGAAAAGCCGTTATAAATTGATGGGAATTTGAAAACGTGACCACTCGCGTTTACAAATTGTTCCACATAGCGGTGGTTTCATAAATTCTTGTTCTTTTTTTTTAAATTGAAAACACGAGGGTACTATTGTATTAGTTCGATGCAGATTTGCGTGTGTTGGGCATATTACTGCAATGGCGCGTTTGAATAGAAAATGTTGAGCAATTCAAATTCAATTTACCTATTTTGCTGATATCAAGTCGTGTATTTTCAGTGTAAAAGTGAGTTATTGCGCAACAAAAATGTTCGTTCCGTTATGAACTTGTTAACATGTACTACACATACTCTTATTGACCCTACTTTCGTATTAGCAACTATTTATTTGATGATTTTTAAAAAGTTTCTGTCTACCGTCCCGAGGGTTTCATATTTCAAATACGTTGGATAAGAACATAATAAATTAGATAACCAATCGATGTTTATTAAATTCAATTTGCTCTCCACTATAAGTCATTCATCATGATAAAATTGCAACAGAATATGCATTCATTTACACTAGGCTCCGGTGAAATTTATTGACGATTTTAAAGAATGAGGGGTGACAGTAATTGTCGTCCTGTAACACGCTTAATGGTTCATACCGTTCATAGCACGCAGATGATCATGTTTGTCATAAAAATTAGAATTCAATTTGCTTTCGACTTTTTTGTCATTCTCCAATTGTAAAATAATAGGAAGGCCCAGCTAAAACTTCATTACGATTTTGTTAAAACGGAAGTTCGTTTACAGTGAACGTTTAAAAAAGTAATTTTGTGAAAGAATGGAAATTTCAGGTGTAGGTTTTTGTTGGATGATTCTTTTCGATTTTAATAAAGGCTTAAATTAACCACCATCAGAAAAGACTGTTTACAATTGGTTTGCAGAATTTCGTAATGGTCTTGCGTCCGTCAGTGATTAATTGCTTGAAGGTCGATCAAAATCGGTTGGTACTCCAAACAGCAGCGATGCTGTGAGCAACGTGATTGAAGAAAATCTGCATGTGACTTATTGGTGAGATAGAGGCATTCTTAGGCGTATCGAAGACTGCAATGCATTCGATTCTGCATGAGCATTTAGCTGTGAAAAAGACCTGTTTCTGATGGATTTCTCATAATTTGATCGCATCTCGAAAGAAGGCGCGTGTTAATTGGTAAAAGGAAATGCCCAAAAAATTCGCAAGAGAAACTGCAAAAGCCGTATACAAAATCGTAACGGGTGACAAAACTTGGATATAATCGCATGAAACGGAAACTAAGGAACAATCCATCGTTCGAGTGTTACTTGATCAACTGAATTTCATATAAAAGTTGTTCGTTCACGAAGGAATTCCAAGAAAATGATCGCTCGTTTCTTCGGTTGCACTGGGCATGTCGCAACCGTTCCTTTAGAGGGTCGAGCAACTAAGCTAATGCTGAACGGTATACGACAATTTGTTGGCCAGAAATCATGGACGAAAACAGGAAAAAAGTGGTAAACTTTGCATCATTCTGGATCGTAATAATGCCAGCTCTTACACAGCACGTCAAGCAATTGATGATTTGGAGGAGAAAATCATCGAATTAATGTCTCATTGCCCGTATTCATCTCATTTATCGCCTAACGATTTCTTTCTGTCCAAATGTCAAACAAAAAATGCATCTAAAGGAGCTGTCAAAGACCTCAAAAAAGTTTTGGAGATACCAACTTCAAAGTGACAAAAATGTCTGGAGAATTCGTTTGAACGCATGCAAAAGTGTATAAATGTGAAAGGCGAATGTTTGGAACAGCAATAAAACAGTTTGTTTCAAAAGAATTTTTTCCTAGGTTTGGGAACAACTTAAAAGATGTCCCTCTCATAAGGCTAATCAGTAAATCGAAGAGTCTGTATACACGTAACGCGTTTATTCGTGGGACTCTATCCCAAAAAATTTAGCCGAATTTATAATAATCTGAAATTAATGATTCTTGCTTCTTGGGAAAGGAAAGTGTTTAGCATCCAAAATGATAAAGAAACATTCATCATGCAGATGCTATCTCTTCAAATACGTCTCTGTTCTTGATACATATTTTTCTAAAGAAAGATTTTCATGGCCATATGCAGTACAATATGACAATTTTCTACACGAAACGTGTGAAGTTACTGTTCGATTCAAACATTCTTAACCTTCCTATACTCACGTCAAAATGAAAGACGTATACTATACTATATAAGTTGGTCTCACAGACCGAATGCGCGAGTATAGGAAGGTTAAAAAATGTGGTACATATCTTCAGAATTACAATATTTGTATACAATACCACTGTCAGAGAAGCAAAAATGAAAATAAACACAACGGAAATGACGTTTCTGAGAAAAATTGAAAATAAGAAAAGGACGGACAGAATAAGGAACGAAATAATTAAATAAAACCTACGAACAGAGACAATAAACAGAAAAATTATGCCCCTGTAAAAGGTAAATAAACCACTTGAAATACTTATTGTTTTTGTCAAGAATATCGTATAACAAATTATAGATACATTGCAATACTCCACTCTCCAACGCAAATGAGTATTTCCATCCAAAATTTTCTGAAAATTAAGAGAAGGAAGTTTAATTGGCTTTCCCCCGAATCATTTCAAGGCTTTTCATTGAAGTTTTCAGCAAATTAATAAGAATTTCGTGGGTAATTTTTATTTTTATTTCACACCATTTCACTGTAATTTTCAGGAAATTATTTTTCTTCGTCTCTTGCCCATACTGCCGTTAATTTCGATTTAAAAATTTCTCCAATCCCTGAGTGATTTAGGGGCGTTAATATTTTGATTCTTGCCGACCACAATTGTGGGAGTGCAAAATGAAATAACTTTCCCAATATTAGCATCGTTACTATACAGGTTATCTGTCGACTGATATACGTGCAAAGAAAATGATTGAAAGCAAAGCTGTGAAAATGTACACCCAATTTCTATGGGAACAGCTTCCAAATATTTCAGCTTCCAGTTTTACCCATAATATTTGAAGCTTATAATCACCATAAATCACTAGTTAAAAGAGAGGACTTTGTAGAGCTTTAGAAAAACGAATCCTATTTGTCAGTTCTTTTGAACGAAAACCTTGCAAATATAAACTTAATGTTAGTAAAACACGTTAAAGTCCAAAAAGTTCCAATAAAAATGTCATGATCATTATTGTAGATGTATAGAAGCAAACCAATCGTAGGGTTGACGCAGACAATAGAGAACGGTATATAAAGCATAATGGTCAAGTACCTACTGTAACGCCTAGTCTATGACTAATGATAAAAGAATGAACACACATTAAGTCCAAAAGATTTAAGTTTTGACAGGACAAATTCAGTTTTCTATTCTTGATACTTGGGAGAGTAAATAACAGACGATGCATAGTCGAATCTTAGCGATTTAAACTTCAGGTCGAAGACTAAACCTAGCATCAAATCTAACTAGTGCACAGAAGATTCGTGGAAGGATAGTTATTAAGAGAAGAGAAGTTTGGAGAAATGAACCCAATTTTCCTCTCCTCTGTCAGGGAGAACAAGCTTGTAGTCGAAGGTAATAGAAAAGGTCAGTTCCAAGTTACAGTCAAAAGTTCATATCATAAATTTTTCGCTAATGTAGTAAGTTTACCGGACAAAACTTGTTATCATTCGGTACCTGTGGAAGGAGGAATCTAATTTTCTCAAGAGTTTTCAAAGTATGATAGAACATTGAACGCTTGCTACGGTCATACCGATTCTACCTTGTGTCAAGCCAAACTGGCATTTCTCTTTAGTAATGTTTGCCATTTGTTACAATGGAGCTTGATGCCATGGAACGACATTGACAAATAGTAAAAATTATTATAATAAAACAATTAATCTGTGCCTGAAACTTCTAGGACCTTTCGATCTTTTTATGGTCGACATAATAGCCCTTTTGAGCAGTTTATTTGTCAGGTTAAAGCAAAGTTTGAGCCGCAATGTACTCTACAAGATATCTCAACACCCTTCATGCAAAGAATATTACGTGGTGCTGAAAATATTAATTAAAGGACGACTTAGACGGTCTGGTCACGTGTGTAGGATGACGAGCAAGAGACTAACTAAACCAGCGTTCGAAACGAGAGTACGCGGAAAAAATAAAAGGGGAAGACCAAGAACGAGATGGATTGACGGAAACAGGAAAGAATCGGAGAGAAGGGGAATGCCATGGGAAGACATACGGAAACCTACACAGGACTGGAAACGATGAAGGATGCAAGGCTCAACCCGTCCAGCCTTACACCTGAAAGTAAAAAAGGCTCAGGACTAAGTATGTGTATACAAAACTTTTTTTTAACAATGATTGGATATACATACACTTTGTCTATTTTAACTTTTTACCTACGTCATTGTTTTGTTGTAGGAGTAAAGACGATCTATTCACTTGACTACCATTCTCGAATGCTGCCGGTGAACAAAGAAGCACGATTTACGCTTGTCTCAGATACAAAGATCTATGGACAAAAATTGATGACGCAGGTAAAAAGTCTAAATAGACAAAGTGTATGCATGTATTTTCAAATATGATCAATCACGAAAAGTAAAAATACAAGCGTCAGATATTATAGGATAAACGCGTTAAATTAAAAAAAAAAAAGGAAATGAAATATTTAGATTGTTATGAAATGGAGTAGTAAAAATTGTTAGGGACCGGAAACTATGGACTGTGCGCGCCCCCAATGAGCCACCAGAGAAAAGGAGCGTCCGTGACGTTATAAGCGCAGACTTAACAAATTAATTCTCAAAACAAGGTCGAAAAAAGGCAATAACAACGCAGGGTGTGTATTTCATTATAAATGATACTGCGTGGTTATAAAACATTTTTAGATTGATGTTTGTTTCTTTGTTAGGGGTAAAACCACTTATTATGAACTTAATTTCCGTATTATTTATTTTGATAGCGCTTTGTTATAGGCTTTTTGACGTATTATTTCAAATGACCATCGATTAATTATATCGGTTTCAGTCTTATATTGCATTTGGTGTCATATGTCTAACTTTCCGTCCGTTTTTATCATTGTACGGATGACAAATAGAGTGTAGTGGTATTTGACATGTGTTAGTTGTGCACTATAGAAGCTGACAATGAGACTCCCCATCCTAAACTGAATTCCTTAAAAAATTCTGAGTGGCGCAATTTTAACTTAACAGAAAAAGCGCCAAAATGATTCTGCAGCAATTAGAAGATTGATTTGGCGATATGGTCAACTGAAAATTTGGGGACGTTTAGTGCACTTCTACTGAACAAATTGTCAGGAATATCGCTTATTATGATGTCCGAAATGATACGATTCAGCTATATTTTGAAGGGGTTATAGCTTGATTTTTTCCAAATCTTCTTTTTCAAACATCAATAATCGATGATAAAATATCCTTCGTATGTAGCAAATTGTTTGACCACGTTCGACCACTACTTAGAATTTTGATAACGTTCAATAAACATTATTTATTCATAAAACTTGTTTGGCCAGTAAGTTGTTTTTTTTTTCAGAATTAAAGTTGATACTGAGCGGAGCACTGTTTGATCACCTCATGAATTTTTATCCTCATGAACGCTTGAAAAACATTTCAAGCGGTGGTCAAACGTAGTCAAACGAGTTTCTGTACAGTATCGACCTTCGGACTTAAAATATCTACTTGGTTGAACAATTGTTAGGAATACATGATTTTTGTACATCGGAATAAAAATGCATGATGTGGTAGGAATCTAATCATCCTAGTTCTTCTAGTCATTTTTTATTAGTCGATAGTTCAATCAGGCACAAGATTTCGTGATATTGATGGAACTACTTAAAATACAAAATAAAATAAAGAAAATATAACATGTATACCAATGGAATTTATAGAACACACATACAACACATAATGACAACAAAAGTAATCAACAAGCAGCTATTTCGCGCACGAAAGATACTCAGCTGTATTATGAAACCTTTTATTGTGTAAGTAGTTCTTCAATTGAATCCTAAACTGTTTTGATGATACGTTATCTTTTATGGTCAAACAGTGTTCCGCCCAGTATCAACTTTAATTCTGAATTACTCTACGCTTTTGACCTTAAACCCTTGAATATCTACATTGAATAACCTTTTTCAATAAATAAATAATTTCTGTTACTCTTAACTTACAAAATTTTGATCTTCTCTTGCGATCCGTAGACGTACGTTTCGCGGTTATACCACTCGTCAGTACGGCTTTGCAAGAGCTGTACTTTCGTATACAAATTTTATGTATATATCGTCTGAACATTGATGTTTGTACGTGCATTGTGAGAGAATTCATATCGAATCCCTCTCACATGTACAAACATCAACGTTACTCTTAACTAAAAATTCATGAGGTGGTCAAATATGGTCAAATAATTATTTAAACGGTTTGGACTACCAATCTGAAAATATCCATTTTACCAAAATAAATAATGTTTATTGAACTTTATTAAAATTTAAGCAGTGGTCAAACGTGGTCTAACGATTTGCTACACGCGAGGGATATTTTATCATCGATTTTTGATGTTTGCAAAAAATTTTTTCTCGATAATGAAGGGTGGTCACACAATGTTCAAACAAATTTGTCATTTTCAAGGATTTGCTTCTATTTTGCGATGCCAACTTCACAGACCTGGAGAATTCGCTGATTGAATCTAACGGATACTATACTATATACTAAAAGTTCCTTTGATGCCATATCTTAAAAGAACTATTTTTACATTAGTTGATAAATGGCCCTACCTTAAAAAACCGAAACAGTTTGGTATTATTGATTTCTGTGGTCCTCTATTTAACCAGGATTTGTAAAAGCTTGGGACAATACATACAAAAGAAGGAAAAATATTTTCAACTGCGACAATCAAAATAATAATTTAATGAAAACTATTCAGATGAACATTTCTAACGACCTATTAACTTAAGTAAGTTATTACTAAGGTTCGATAAAAGAGTGGATGACGTGTTATCATTAAGTGGTGTAAACTGGACTGACGCCCTTACTTCTCCGAATTTTAATGTCACGCGTCTTGCACATAAGTGGAGACAAAGATAGATGTGACAATGTCATATATGACATGCCGCACAGACCACTGAGCTTTGGCTATTAGACAGCTTTTTAAGAAAGTCGTGAAGAAGCTTATCAAGCACAAATTACATATGTCAATTACTGTGGGAGAGGACCGTAGGATGGAACCATCTTTTTGCTTACATCTTTCGTTATGAAAAGAGCTACACATCTGAGGAAGAATGTACTTAATGAGCTACAGATGGAATGTAGCGTACTTCTGAATCGTATTGAAGACGAAAGTATAACTTACGGCAGGCAGAAGCAATGAGTACAACGTAACTGCAAACTTCAGGAGTAACAACGTGTTAGACTCTCGGTGGGGATCTTAATATCACTTTGCCTACACTGAGGACGCCTTTAAGCTGAGGGCGAAAATTCTGCGGCAGCAATAAACGATATTAGCAAAATTTAGGTCTTTTCACCTTGACCTCCCCGAGAGTCTAACACGTTGTTACTCCTGAAGTTTGAACTATAATTTACGGTTACTGTTCGTGATTAATAGAGCATAATTCCATCCCCCAAAAATTATAGGCGTATGTAATTTGTTGCTGCACAACTTTCTTGAAGGGATGTGTAATAAGGTGTCTAATTTAGTAGGTTGTTAGAGAAAGTTTTCAAAATATTATCCCTTCAATTATGATTTCTCTTGCAAGCAACACATTGTGTGGGGTTTGCGTTGCAATAAAAGCCAATGATGCTGTTCTTGATTGTCGATTTTTATTCTTTGATTTATATGTGATACATCTTTTTGCAAATCACATAAAGTAACATACTCATATCTTCGAAAATCGTCTAAAATTTGTCTTCTATTCTATAGGCGATTGAATTTAAGATTGCAGCGCCATTGCGGCTACAAATGTAACCAGTTATAGACACATTGCGTTATTGTTTACAATACAAAATTTACTTGTTGCGATAGTTTTATTTGAGTTTTTCTGTTTATATTGTGTTGTAAGGTGTGATAAAGACGAGTAAAAGGCAATTTTTTAATTCTAGTGCATTTAATAAGATAGGATATTCTTCCATAATTTTTAATTAAGGTATGTAATGTGTTGAAATAATTAATATACGTAATAAGTGTTTCGAAAATATGAATAAAATTATCAGATGCAAATGACGACTAGGCTAAGTATTGTAGAGTACATGAGATACCTTGATGGCACTAAGTGCTCTAAATGTGTATATGAAGGGGAGGAAGTTTTGAATGCTGACCATGTCATCTTCTGTGGAAAATTAAATTCGATAGATTGTGAAACGTAACATAAAATAAATGGTGTGTTAACTCTAACACTAGATGGAAATTTTAAAATTAGCAACATGTTTTCTTCATGTAAAGCAGGAAATAGTGGTAGATGCAAACATATTCCTGCAGTTCTTATTAAATGTACAAGGTAATTGTAATTAATATAAATATTTCTGTGATAAATCCACCTTCCGCGTTTATATTTCAGAGAAGATCTTCGAAACATGGAAGTTGTGTCTCAGACAGATTTGAAATGTGTTTGGTCAACCCAAAAAGTCAAATCAGAGAAAAATATAAATCGGTTCCTCATTCTGCTGCTTCGCTGTCCTCTTCTGTACGTGCATTTTCTACATTGCTACAATCATCTGTAGCTTCACCTTTTTTCTCCCAAATTGCCCTTCGTTCAATTATCCGTTTCGCCCTATTAAAAGGACCTGATACACTACTATCCACTAGAAGCGGTAACTTTTGTGATGGTACTGCATTCCTCTTTAATATTTTTCTTTTAACACTGTATTTCTCTGCAAATAAATAATTTGTTGAAACTTGTTAAAAAAGTCTGTATATTTAATATACTACTATTACATTTATTTTCCTTACTTACCTCTATATGAATTTAGTAACTGGTTTTCCAATTTTTAATTTTAAACGCTCTGATTTTTGCTTATCAATCAAAGCTTTGGTTTGGGATTTATTCTAAATCTAAATGCGTTGTTTGTCAGCCTCTGGGAACAAATGTAAAGTTAATTCTGGACTCCTTTTCGCCCAGGATGTAGAATGTGGTACAGAACAATATCGATTCATATTAAAAACTTATTAAAACGTTGAAATCTTTGTAGGAATACACAATAAATACAATACATCCAAGCGACAATGTCACGGCAATGTGTCTATAATTAGTTAGTAGATTTGTCACCAGAGAGCGTATCGCTTATGTTCAATCGCGAATAGCTTAGTGTGAAGTTCATATTTGTAATTTGATGCCTTCTAACGCTTGACTTTGGATGAAAAGCTATTTGTACGTAGGTATAGCGTTTGTTTTCATTTCATAATTAAAAATGAAAACTAGTTTTATTTAGATTACATGGCTGTGTGTATTTATTTTTGATTATTAATCACGAAGATGTGTCACCAAGAACCAACGGCTACATCAGTAGATAGATTAAAACAGCCAGCAGCATCAGTAGACAGTGTTTTCATTTGATGGTATTAAGGAATTAAATTTTGGGGATAGTGAAAATTACTCCTTTTTCCTTTTTCAAAATTCGGCTGGTCGAGAAAAAAAAAACAGTTTTTTTGGCCCTTACATTTGACCCTTTCCTACCATCTTTTCTTTTTTTTTTCAGTACTTTTTGCTTCTTCCTAGCTCAACCCTAGATTCATAAACTTCCTTGGTAGATACGTTGTTCATAAACATCCGCCTCTCTTTGACTTCTTGGTGACTATAAGGTGCAATAAATAATAATACTAATTAATAAACGATCTAAAAAGATACTTAGAAGTTGAACTTTCTATCTCTTTCACTCTACAAGTTTACATGTTTTGGGCGGTCTATGAAACGAATGTTTATGAATCTAGGGTTAATAGAGTAAATGCTTCAACAATTGGTACTCGTTAAACTTAATTATGGTATCCTTCTAACGAACTTAAGCGACTTATACCCATCAAAAGCCTCAATCTCACCAACATTAGACAAAAGAAAGCTTTCCTGCTTGAATACTTCTTCTCGTTTGTTACTTCTGCAAAGAGAATGTATTGAGAAACAGTTTCGAATATGTGTTGGGTTGTTGCGATAACCAAGTAATTTTTTTAAATAAAGCAAAATACAATAGTTTACAGTAAGTTGTGAGATTGCGCAATCCAAGGTAAACCTACTCACTTAATTAAGTCAATTTTATAAATGATAATTTCTACCGCAAAAGTGCATATGTACTGTTTGGGCAAATGGGTGCCTTGTTTTTCTGTATGGTTGATAACTGAATTCAACTACGTCGTGTAAACAGTCACGACCATCTCTTACGTTGTAGAAAATTGTATCAAATATTAACTTACTTTGTTGGAATTGCCGGCGTGCAGTTTGAAGTGCTACAAGAACTAAATACTTTTACTTTTATTGTTCTAAAACCCTGTTATTTGTTAAAATTACTAAACCATGCATTAACATGTAGAAATAAGGTTAGTGTTTTTCGAAAATCTTTCTTAACCTTCCTATACTCACGTCAAAATGAAAGACGTATACTATACTATATAAATCGGTCCCACCGACCGTATGCGTGAGTATAGGAAGGTTAAACTAACTTGCAACGTTCGTAATATGCATAATATACTAACCGTGGTTCGCCGTGTGCGCCGGCAAAGGTTGTATTGGATGTGGCACGTGGTATTGGACCACTTGCATAACAGGATAACCATGCATTTTCGCTAAAAGACATTCAATACTTTCACGTAATAAAAGAGGGGAAAAACTTCAACAATAAACAATAACGGCGGCGACAAATCCAAAGACTTATTCTTATTGCACTTGCACTTTTATTTTTTGGTGTTTCGGTATTATTGCCTGTATTGTCCGATATAATAAGACATTCCATATTGTTACATTTTTATTGTACGTATGCGGTTATAAAATTTAGATTCGGGATAATGCACTTTTTCTTATATCTCGATTTTTATCTCACGAAGCGATCGTCACTGGATGTTAGACTTCCTTGTTGCGATTTACATTTTTGAGGTCCTTTATTGATATTCAAAGAACCGAACGTCGCAATCCATACCATCAAAGACGGATCTCCGATGAACGTCTGCCACATCGCCGGAGATTTAACTCACTGACTTTTCGTCACCCGCAAGACTTGTCTCGAAACACGCGGACAGGGAAATCACCCCCACTTCGAGGGTAGAGCCGAGGGAAAACGCGCGATTTTCCATCGCCGCCGAAAGCCGACCCTCCTCGCGTCGCTGCGTTCTCTTATTAAAAAGTGTAAACAAGTTCGTCGGAAAAAATGGAAAAGCCGACCAACCGGGGATTTGAAAGGGAAACGCCGATCCAAAAAAGAACGTAAATGTACGGACGACTGAGATAAGTTTTGTTTCGACTGAATTGTCTTGGATATGTGGATGTGTGTACTTTTCTGTGTACGTGCCGCACTGGTTGGATGAACGAGGAGATTGTACGTTGTTATACAATCCTAGAGTTAAAGCGTCGCTATGGCGACGCCGAAACGTCTTCTTTCTCTCTAATAGTCAATATTCCTCCCTCGCGCTCCGCCCTTCGCAGCCAGTGGCGTAATTGTCGACGATGAAGGGATGATAAAATAATATAACAACATCGCGATATATCACAAATAGAAAACTTCATATGAAGAATGAAAGTGACAAGAGTTCAATGAAAAAAATCTTAGGTTGTAGTTTATTACAAGATACCTCAGGGATGAAATTTATCCCCACTTTATTTCAACTTTACTACATGATTCTTGAAAAATTGTTTTAGTAACTTAAAACTTGTTAAATTTCTCAAAAGAAGGTCAAATACAATTAAATTACGTTGTATATTTTTCGGTGCTCCAAAGAAGATTAGTATTTTGTGGACCTAAAATAGGAGATCGAAAACGGAAAAATGAGAAAGCCGTAATCAAATAGATCGCAGATCTGAACAGTATAGCATGATTAGAAACAATAACAAACTCAGGATAGAAAAATGAACGTAAGAACAAGGAAGTGAATGAAGATGCGATTTTTGGAAATAATGTATCAATTACCTTTTTACTGGGATGTAGTAGTTGATGAGTTGAAAGGTAAATTGAAAAGTAAGTGTAATTAAAGCTATTAATGGGACTAGGAGATCGCTTCAACTGAGGTCAGTTTGTAAAACCAAACTATATACACTGTATATATATAGACATATATAACATTTAACATCTTATACAACACTACGACTTCTGGTGCGTTGTAATTTCCATTAGTTTATGGCATAATATAGCATAGTTAGAAATATTGCAACATTTTAACATTAAAACTATTCTCTCAAAAAACAAATCACTTAATAATCGTTTACAATGATTTACAACTATTGAATAAAAGAATTATTTAAGTGGTATTTGTCATAAAAATTTGCCTGGGTATCTCCCAGAACGATTTTACGGTCATTAGTCTATTGTCAGTAAACCCGACTATCAAGTTTACTTGCAAACGTCTCGGGGTATGCACAGAGTGAAAGTGGAAGAGCTTTCGAGTTTTAGAAGTTAAAATGCCTCATGGAAAGTCCATAAGGGTTCAAAAGCGATCTTCCATAATCACATTTCACAAAGTTCTGTTGGACAAATTAATGATAAAATGCGTGCAGCGAGATTTAGTGTGAACAACATTATAAAACGATACTGGGCAATGGAAAGTTTAAACGACTGTTATCGACCAGGTCCGTCTCAAATTGCTACCAATGTGGATGATCACCGAATCGTGTTAATTAGTACAACGAAATCGACAATTAATTGCTCCACAAATAACAGCAGAATTCCATCGCGATCATCAAAATGCTGCATTGGTAAGCACTATCAAACGTCAACTGCGAGACGCAAATTTATTCGGACGAATTACTATTCGGAAACTGCTATTAAGACGAGGCCATCGACTAAAACGACTAAACTGGGCAAACAACATAAAGATCGGACGGTAGAGAACTGGAAAAATATGCTTTGGACCGACGAATCTAAGTTTGAAGTTTTTGGACAAAACAGAAGAATTTACGTTCGAAGGTCGAAGACAGAAAGATTGCTTCCCGAATGTATAGCACCCACTGTAAAACACGGTGCTAGTTCTGTCATGGGATGGGGTTGTTTTTTATACTCAGGGGTAGGAGGTTTGGTACAGATTGAAGGCATCATGAAAAAGAGCACTGTAGAAATATTCTGAAAGACAATGCTGTTGCGTCTGGTAACCGATTGATAGGAGATCATTTCTTTTTAATGCAGGATAATGATCCTAAATACACAGCATTATTATCTAAGAGTTATTTGAATGCATTGAAAGCAGATAATGTCTCAGAAATAAAGTCGTGGCCTCCGCAGAGTCCCGCTCTTAATCATATTGAGCTCTTGTGGAATGAGGACGATAGAGGGATACGAACAGTAGTTCCAACTACCAAACAACATCTTTCGGACATTTTACAACGAGAGTGGAGCAATTTGCCGGCCAACGCTCAAAACTTGTCGAAAAAATGCCGAGAACTGTTCGGGCAGTCTTGAACGCAAAAGGCGGATTTTTCAATGAGACAAATCTATAGTATCGGGAGATTTTTAATGATTGTCCTGATCCTACACTACTTTCCGGAGTCCTCACCCCAATATTTACTTCCATTTAAACAGCACATTGTGCAGTGTCGTGGTGTCTTTTAGACAAAATATGACTATGCAATTTATCGTACACATCGCCCGTGTAGAAGTTTTGATGTATCGATATCACTACTATAGAATTTCCAATTTTGCGGTTATTTTATGTAAGTAACGGAAAAACCGACAGAGACGTTTAGCCTTGAGAAAGAAACTAGCAAACCCAAAAATTACACATGGTGCACCTATGAAGGATAAATGACAGTAGATATAGGGAAATCCACTAAAAGTTACTAAAAGGCTAACTTCAGATAGAAAAATGGAAGGAAAGATTGATGTCAGAACTGTGGAAAGTAGTGTAGGATCAGGACAATCATTAAAAATCACACGGTATTTTCATTGGATAAATACAATTATTTTCCAACATTTTATGTCAAAACTATATTTTGCTGTATCAAAGAAACTTTGTTTTATTCTTAATTTTGTGCAAGTACAAAGCTTCTGTTACAGTCCCAATTTCCGTGAACGGAAGTGTACATTTAGAAGAAAATCTTGGAAAAAGAGGATGAAACTTAGAAAAAATAAACATAGCTTTCGGAATGTCTCTAGTAATTAATTAATTAGTCAATTAGAATATGGGCACATTCTCCATAATTGTGGAAATAGAACATCTTTCCCCTCTATCACCTAAAGCTGTCGTCTGGATCAAGAATCTGGAGCTAGTACTGTGATAACTAACTATTTCTACTGTTCTTATTAGTTTACTCATATCATTCAATTTATACTACTACTATTTCTTTATATTATGTCAGAACGCCAACAATTTATTCTGGCGTTATTCTCAATAACAATTATAATTTTAATGTGTTTTATTATATAAAAGAATTTTGTACGTTTCCCTTGAATTTATATTATTTTATTTTGGCATACATTGTTTCTTTGTATTTATTATAACATGTTGACCTGTAATTGATTTAATTTTGGACGATAAAGGTTATTATTATTATTATTATTATTATTATTATTATATTTAGTTCACACTGTTTTATTTCTGTAGCTGCTGGCTTCTATATTCCAAGCCATTCTAGATATCTAAGCACTAACTAAACACTATTTAATCACAATCAGGTTCATATAAAGCACGCTATATATATGCGAAAATTATCAACTTGACAATAATTACAGCAGTAAATACTGACATAGCTGTATTTGGGAACCAATCTACAGTCTGTCCCCGGAGTTACGCACGCATAGGTAAAAATTCCTTGAATTTTTATGTTAAAATCTCATCTTATGAGGTTCGGCCCTGCTTAGATATTTTATATTACAAAAATCGAGTCTGTCTTAAAAATAAATTAAATAAAATTATAAGCGGTAGTAAAGTGCATTATTTATAGTAAGTACCACAGAATATTATTAAAAAAAAAGTTGTTTGTAACAGAAAACTGAATAGGGATACAAAGTCAAAGGACTATGTTTACTATGATATTTTATTAATTTATTTTTTTGTTTAATAAAAACGAAAGTAAACCGATGATGTTGACATTTTTTTTCAATATCTTCAACACGGAAGGTATTGACTTAAGAAATTAAATATCAAAGTGGGCGGAGGTGGAATTTTGTATTATTACTCAGTTCATTTACGAACAATTTTTCTTAGTACTATTTTGTCGTATCTGCTACAAAAACGTACTTTATTAGCACTTAGATTTCTTTTTAATTTCCAGGACGTACTTGATTATTTTTTAATAAAACATGGCACCAATCAGTTCACACCCGGACAGGACTGAAACGCACAAACTGAACTTTCAAGTCAGAAATTTAAAGAATGTTTTACTGATAGATACGTCGATCGGGGATACACTGTATATGAAGAAAGTGTTTCAAAATATATGTGGTAGCATGAGAGGAACCAAAAGCCAAGGTAAACATTAAAACACTATAAAACAACAGCAAAGTTAATAACTTTCGCTGCTTGTCTTGTGTAAAGGTCTTGTGGTAAAAGGGGAGCATCGCCGTCATGCTGCTGACATCCTTGTCCATTTTATGTACAAAAACAATATCTGACGGTATAATATAAAATATATAAAATTAAAACTAAACCTCTGAAACCTAATACAATGTTTCAGGTACAAACCACAGTCGATGAAAGTGCGTCTATGAAGAATTATATAAATCCAGACTCACGTAAGAAGTAGAACAATATATGTATGTCTCAAATTTCAAATATATACATAAACAAATCTAAAACTTCAACTAAACCTGCTTATCAGACAAATCCAAAATTATAGCTCGTTGAAATTCCATATAAATCTTAATTATATGTGCAAAGCCCGATATGTTGTTTCTTTCGATCAAAGGTGTGTTTCCTAACTCACTGCAACGAAGTTCAATGGCTTACTAGCTAGTTTATTTCATCAGTTAGGTGTCCTCGATGAAACCTACCACTTTGCTAATGAGAATCTTTTATGGATGCAGAACCCGAAATCCAAAATGTTTAAGTCTAGGCTCTAACATTCAATTGGAATATGTGTGTGGGGGTTTTTTTTCCGCACATAAGTCTGCAGCTAAATTCTTCTACTACTGCTATGGTGTGGATGTGTTTGTTAAGCCGGAAGGCCCTTCCCAATTTGGTTCCTTCTTCTTCTGTCATCTAAAGATTCCGAAATAAAAGAGACAGGACTATCCTAATCCCGGTTCGATTCTCCAGAGTTCTACATAGTGTTCCTTTAGTAAACTCCTCGTCTCAGTTCTGATTGTTTTCATAAACACGTTGCAAATACGTGATAACCACGTTGTCTCGCAATAAAATAGTAACGCTTAACCCTTCGTATACACACCTCCGGAAAATCCCGGGCCATACACACGGGGTTCAAGGGACCCCATCGATTTTTGAATGTTTATTATAAGAAAACTATTCATCCGATTTGAATGAAACAACCCGAAAACGTAGGTCAGATTATCTAGAATGCGATAGGATTACAATAAAAATTTGAACAGAAATAAAAGGTTCTCAAAAATGCACGGAAATGAGAGAAGTCGTGAAAAACGCGTTGTTTATTCAAAAATCATAACTTCGTTATTTTTATAGATAATTAAATGGAACTTCCACGAAAATACTGTTAACATATTGTATTTTTATGAAAAAAGTAGTGCGAAATGAGTCCTTCAAAAAAGGGAAACTGACCGCATTGGCTGTTACATGTTTCATATTGAAACCTGTTGATTGAGACAGTTGGCGTTGGGGTTCACTGGATCCCTAGTGTATACGAAGGGTTAATTTACTGCACCCGTGCCTTTACAAAGTGTAGAAAAGATTCTTAATTTTAAGGGTCTCATTTTAATATCATTTACTACGGTTACAACCATTGTTAGCACAATACTTAGACCAGGACTCATTTCTTGGAAGCCAGATCTTCTCTGTGGATCATGCAATGTGTCCAGACACACTGCGGAGAGTTTTCGTGCTTTATACTTTCGAATCTTGCAGACATTAAATATGTGCATATAAGATAGATGTAGCTGTAATGCAAACAAATTTGCGATTCTTTAAATATAAGAAGGGCTTCAAGAGACTGAATGAAATAGATAAAACGAGCTGGATTCTTTTTTTCTTCCTTCGTTGTGGATGTTAAATTTGCACATTACGTTAGTTTTCGTATCAGTAAATATTTTTGTCCAAAGATTGCTCTTTTACATAATCGTACTTGCCAGTCCGTACGTAATTATTTTAATTATTAATTAATTAATTTCTGTTACTGTTAACTAAAAATTTGTTAGGTGGTCAAACATGGTCAAATGATTATCTAAACGGTTTTGACTATCAATCTGAAAATATACATCTTGCCAAACAATTTTTATGAATAAATAATGTTTATTGAACTTTATCAACATTCGAAGCAGTGTTCAAGCGTAGTCAAACGATTTGCTACAGGCGAGGGATATTTTATCATCGATTATTGATGCTTGAAAAAATATGTCATTTTCAAGGAAGCCTTTCTATTTTGTGGCGCTAACTTTACTGACCTCACACAGACGCCTTGTATATCGGCCGTCATCAACTCATTCTTTAATGATTCACCTTTACTTCCATGATAGGTATCTAAAAAATTTCTCTTGTAATTTCCCTTGCTTCAATGAATGTAGTTAATTATTATCAGTAACACTCCTTTATAATTGTGAGCAAAACTATTGTTCTGACAAGCGCCACTTCCATTAATACGGTTGTTCTTATCCAAAATCACACTCGTCTATAGTATAAATTGTGCTTACAAATTCTACTCTACAATCATATCCACGCCACTGGCTACAACTATATACGTATGTACTACAAAATCCACCCCTCATCCACTCACAACCTTTTCGACGACGTAGATACTCACGCGATAGGACCGAGAGGAGAAAGGAGAGAGTGTGGTGAAAGGCAGACGACGACGGCGACGACAACAACAACAACAACATATCCTCCAATTAATATTAATACTGTGTAATTAAATATTAAAGGGTTGCTTTAATTAAAAGTTTGTCGTCGGTGCTGAGACGCGGTAAAGGGTTGGGCGAATTCGGAGGCGGAATCCGAGAGGGGTTGAACGTTAATTAATACATGAAATCCGTAATTCGAAACGTGTTCCTACTAGCGCGCCGATGGCACAAAATTCGCGTAAATTTGTTATATGGGAGTTGGGGGTTTGGGGATGATGTACTGAATACGTACGTATGGAACATATGAGCGTATGAAAATAATAATCGCGCCAAATTTTACATCGATTTCGTTCTAATTAACGTAATTAGAACAAATCGTTCCAGCTTTAGGGTAACTAATTGTTTCTGTTGTCCATTTGGAAAGTAGTTTTATAATTTTTAAGCAATTAGGCAATTAATTTTTTACTTTTTCGAAAATTATGTATTTCTGATCGACGTATGAAAATAATATCTAAGTGGGAAGTACTAATACAAGTTTCCCCAACATTAAATCAAACACGTGGGAATATTCTCCGAATTAAAATAGGCGAAACATTTGTGGTTACAAAAATGAAGAAAGCCATGCCGAATGGGCAATATGTGAAGAATAAACTATTCGAACTGGGCAGATTGACAATTTTTCAAATCCTGCCTTTTACCCTAATCTTGACGCCGAGACTTACTTCCATTTATTCGTGAATAATTATAAATACTGTAGATCTTATACCTAGTTCTTCAAGAAAATGAACTGAGGAATCTAGACAGAGGAAGAAGAAAGCATCATAAACCAATGAATAGGACAGTAGGGGACAAAAACCCAAAACTAAAAAGATGAAGTAATCAAAACTCAATGAAGCTACAAGGACAAGGTCCAAAAACAAAAACAGTTGTTAAACCCATCGAGATATAAGACTAACCATTCTAGACACCAATGTAAATAACATATCACTCATTAAGTTCGTAGGATGAGAAATAAAACAACAACTTTTAGGCAAAATTCGACTACTCATTAGCATAGTCTCCGTCAAGAATGACGCTTCTCTAACATTTCCATGCCTTTTTTCTAGAACAGTTTATCTTTGGCCTCAAAATACCTTTCAGTTTCGGCCTCTTTATTGAGGCCAAATCTCTTTCCTTGGAGCATTCATTTTAGGTCTGCAAACAAGTAGTACTCGCTGGTACCAAGATCAAGAGAATACGGTGAACGGGGAAGCAATTCAAAGTGCAATTCGTGCAATTTCGCCATTCTAGCGATGGACTTATCATTGTGTGCATTGTCTTGGTGAAGGGGAATTTTTCTGTCTCATCATTTGGGGTCGTTTTTTCTCAATTTCTACCTTCAATCACACCCATATCGCCATACAATATTCACCATTGATGGTTCTTCCTTTCTCCATGTAATCGATGAATAAAATACAATGCGCATCCCAAAATACGGAGACCAAAACCTTACCAGCTGACCTTTGCGTTTTTGATCGCTTTGGACGGTTTTCATCCTTTGCTGTCCACTCAGCTAATTGCCGATTTGACTCTGGAGTATAGTGATGGATCCATGCTTCATCCATTGTCATATACCGCATGAAAAAATCCTTATCGATTGATGTATTAAAGGTTTATGTTACAAAAGATATCAGGAGGCCGTAGTGATTGAATCAATCGCGAATATAGAACCTATAAGTACCTAGTCCGAATTTTTTAACGAACTTTGCCTATAAATTCATGAAAAATACGTGTAATTTATGATAGTGTGCTGCAGGCTTTGCAACCTGCATTAACAAGGAACTCATAATACTAAAGTTATCTTCACGGTTCGACAAACGAGTGCATGATAAGTTATCATTGAGTAGTGTAAACCGGACTGACGTTGTCAGCCCACCGCTGGTCCCCACTTACGTGCAAAGCGCGACATTAAAATTCGGAGGAGCGGCAGCGTAATTCCGGTTTACATAACTTATCACGCACTCGTTTCTCGAACCTTAGTTATCATATGCGTCTGGTGAGTTAATATTCAATTTACCATGTAAACTCTTAAGTCACTGCAAATATTTAATATTTTTTTAGTAGGTTGTATTACTTTCTAGGAAAATAACGACGTTGATAGGCATGCATTATGCAACGTAATGACCATATTACACTAATCCATTCATCAATAATGAAATAAAATCCTGCTGTTTACATTATCTTTATCCATATAAATATCTTTAATGATCTAACATTTCTAAAAAAATATTTTCTCCACGTTATCGATAAAAATTAAGTATTACAAAGGTCAATCGATTTCTCCACTGTTTCTTAACCTTCACATTTAAGCGAAGAAATTATGATCGATAAATTTTCTATCATAATTAAATCATGAAATATACTCGTCATATAATTCATAAATTTGCCATAAATCTGGGGATCGATTGGTCCGGCTGTAAAAATGAGCTTGCTTATTGCCTGTCACACCTTAGATTCCCATCAGTTTTTATTGTGAATACTTCTTGAAAGTATTGAAACATTGTAAATGCATGAACGAATTTAATTCTAATAAAAAGACGTTTCATGATTGTCATATCTCGCATAATTCTATTAATTTGTTGTTGTTTTATGACGAGAAGCCTCTCATAGCATTATAATGCAGGTATTGTATTAACATTATTTACGTGTTTTATATCGACGAACTTTATTGCCGCAAGCTTTCATTGAAATCAAGCGATTGGCTCCAATTTATCTACTAATAAAATAGTTTGTATCAATTCAATCTGTTACGTTCGTGTCCATCGAGTTAAGGGTATGCAATGCTTTTTGTTTGATTAGAATTTTATTGAAACGGTTGTAATGTTTCCGCATTAGCTAAATACAAAGTTCTCTTCTTTGCGAAACATTAATTCCTTTCAGAAAAGGTTGTCTCCGTGTAAACTACTCTATTAACTACTGTACCGCAATCTAGTAATTGAAATTCTATAACTAAACCAAGATCTATAATCCGACGACATAGAATCTATTTAGATAGTCAAAAGAGGCACGCTGTCGATATTTAAAAATTTATATTTTTGCATTATAGAGTGGATGTATGCAAGCAACTGTTAAAACATTGCTGCAAAAGTTTCTCAATTTGTGTTAATAAACAATGGGTTTCTGGTGATGTCAGTCGACGTAAAGTTTATCGAACTGGGTTGGAACTTTCGGAGTCGAAGATTATTAATATCCCTATATTTTCAAAAGATGAGGAAACTCTGAAATTATAAAAACGATCAAATTCAATCAATTCAACAAAGGCATTAAAAGCACTGTTTCACCGAAATTTACAGTGTAATACGTATGTACGACCACATTGAAGATCTACTATAGAGAACCTGGCTGGACTAGTCAGTTTCCACATAATTAACATTTGTATATTAGGCAGGTGAGATAACCCGTCACCTCAGAAGCAAAAAAGGAAATTCGGAACGATCAATCATCTTCGTTATTTTCAAAGTCATTATTTTGGGCATACAAATACAGACAAATGGCAAATAGAAAAATAAAAAATCTACATAACTCTCACAAAAAATATCTTCACTGTGGCTTATTCGGCAAGTTTCAAGGAAAGTTGTGTAAAGGACTGCACAAGTGCTATACCGTACTGAAGAGTCCTAATAAGGACGAAACCGGTCTACGGCTGCAATCTGCGATAAATAAAGCCTAATCCTCTTTGTTGATAATTATTGGTATATGCAATGTAGATTGCTGTGCAGTGCTTTGCACAACTTTCGTTGAAAGTTGCCGAATAAGCCTCAGTGAGGATATTTCTGTGAGAGCTTTTATTTTTCTACTTTTAATTTGTAATTGTAACTCTCTCCACGCTTTAGGAACCAGTTTCTAATATACAGACAATATTAAGCAATCTACGAGTGATGCTCTTAATTATTTTCTTCACTTCCGATTTTGCAACAAATTAACTTGAATGAAATACGTGTATATTTCTTCATTCTCTAATGCAGAATTGAAAACTGTCTTGAGACATATGAACATAAAAATTTTTCTTTCAATATAAAATTAATAAAAAATTAAATTAAAACTCTTCATTTGAAATCAAAATCCATTTGAACACACAGAGATAATCTCAATTTGAATAGTTAAATAGTTCGAAAAACGAAAATCAAAAGTATTCATCACTGTCCAACTATCCAACTTATAAAATTAGTCAGTCTATGGTAAGTAATGCTGTGGTGTTAACTAATTCGATGAATTTCGTCTTCGTATGAATCCCTTTTTATTTTAATTTTCCTAACTTCAAAGCGGAAACCATTCCCAGTAATTATTATAGCTCAAACTTAGACTTTCTTTCTATTCAAAAGTATTCCGATTTTGTATGAAGAATTTAATCTTTTACTAACTTTCTATTGATCAAAAAATCTTTATGTACATACGCCTAAACGCAGTTTTCAATCAACATCATGAAATATACGGGGTGTTGCATTTGAAAAACTTAACCTCAGTTAATTTCCTGCAAAACCAGAATTGCAAGAAAATTCAAAACTTTACTAGTAAATTACATGTATATATATATATTTCGTGACCTTTTATACTTATCTTATATGATAGATCTCTACCACTAATAGTTCAATAAAACAAGGCTGGTTTGAACGATAGTTATATTTTCAGAACGTTTACAAACGTTTTCGGAACACCTTCGTCAGTGAAAATATAACTAGATAAATATATAAACAAACTTTTGTTTTTTTATTTGGGACTATCAACAAAATAACTAATGACTAGGATTTCTTGATATAGAGGATGTGTAACCAACTTTTATATATATATAAATTATAAAAACTAAATTAATGTGTAAACATACATGCAAATTAAGTAAAACCTTATATCAAAAAATCTTTGTCGAAACCTTAACAATTCTGTTCAAGGACTAGGGAAAACCAAATTTAAAAACCTAGCCAAAGGTTTCCTTCTTAACCTTCCTATACTCACGCATACGGTCTGTGAGACCGATTTATATAGTATAGTATACGTCTTTCATTTTGACGTGAGTATAGGAAGGTTAAGAAATGCAAATGTCATTTTAACAAATTGCTATATACATTACTTAAATTTTGAATATCGGTCCTGAAATTAATAGTTTTAGTGTCTTTCTGTATATTTATCATTTCATATATTAGTCTCTTTTTATAATTATTCCCTGTTTTTAATATAATTGTGTTTTCAAAATCAAAGTAATGCCCAAGATCTTTGTAATGCTTTGTTACAGCGGTCATTGCACCGAAATCATTATTTAAAGAATACTTATGGCTATACAACCTTTTCTTTAAATATTGTTTCGTCTGACCGATGTAACAACCATCACAGTCTTTACAGTTTATTTTATAAACTGCATTACTCTGATTTTGTTTAATTATTTTAGATTTAGTATTAGTAAAAAGAGATCTGTTACTATAATTTGGAATGAAAGTAATGTTTATGTTGTTTTTATTAAATTCTTTTTTATTTTTTCGCTTAAACCTTTTTTATAAGGAATAGCGTTATAACATTTATTATTATTATTTTTAATTCCTCTATTATATAATTTGTTAATTCTATTTTTTATTATTTTTTCATAAAAACTATTTGGATAATTATTTTTATCTAAGATTTCTTTAACTTTGTTTAAATTCTTTTCCCTAAATTCGGGATTAGCTAATCTAACCGCTTGATCAACTAAACCGGTAACTACATTAATTTTATGTAATTTTGATGTTTCTGAAAAATAATTTAAATGTCTTCCTGTATTGGTAGACTTTATATGCCAATTTGTTTTCACAATGCCGTTATTATGCATGACTGTCACGTTCAGGAAATTCAATGAGTTAGATTGATGATTAGATTCTCTCTCATATGTAAATTTTAATCTATTATGATAACTATTAAATGAATCTAATATCTCATCAATACTATCCTTTCTTACGGAACAAAAACAGTCATCCACATAACGTCTGTAAAAACTTACACTAGAATTTAGTTTTGCCAAACAAGTTTGCTCTAGGTCCTCCATTACCAGGTTTGCGATAACTGCTGATAATGGAGAACCCATTGCAGTACCGAAAATTTGTTTATAAATTTTATTTTGATATTTAAAATAAGTAGAATTTAAACAAAGTTTCGAAGCTGCAATGAATTCCTCCTTTGGAAGATCTGTAAAATCTTTTATGGAATTCCATTTTTTATCTAAAATTTTTAGTGCTAAATCCACAGGAATATTAGTAAATAAAGAAACAACATCTAAACTGATTAATTCGTAATTATTAGGAATTGTTTGATTTCTAACCGAATCTACAAATTCCCATGAATTTTTCACATTATATGTAGTTTTACCTACAATATTGCTTAAAATTTTAGATAAAAATTTGGAAAGATTGTAAGTGGGGGAATTAATGCAATTTACGATTGGACGTAAAGGAATATTATCTTTATGTATTTTAGGAATACCGGATATTCTTGGAGATATAGAATTTAGAATTTTTAAATGGTTACTTAAATCTTTAGAAATATATTTTTTAAAAACCAACTATTTATTAGTTTATTTATTTCATTTTGTAATTTATTATCAGACCCAACAAATAAATTACAAAATGACGAAGGAGTTCCGAAAACGTTTGTAAACGTTCTGAAAATATAACTATCGTTCAAACCAGCCTTGTTTTATTGACCTATTAGTGGTAGAGATCTATCATATAAGACTAGTAAATTACCTAATATTGACTGTATATGCGTGCCAATTGGCTTTGAAACTAACGAAGATTATTGACCGTTCTGGGACTTTATACTCATCCTCTATACAAAGCGTTTAATTAGATCGGAAGTATCGGATACTACGCAACACTTAATTTAAAAAAGAAAATAACGTGGTAGTACAGAAGGAAAAATGGGCTAAAAAAGGACAGAGAATTTATTATTATAGGTGATTATTTTTCGAATTCTCCATCTTGTCTGTTATACCACAGTGGGATCATCGCGCCGTTATTTTATGAACTCAAAATTTTAATACTATATAGCCATAAATACTTCTGGAGGTAATAACATAAATGATTAATCAATGAATTGAAGAATTGGATTTTCGGTGAGTGTAGAGCTGATTGAAACTAATGCAGAAAAGGAACAACAGAAAAATATCCAAGACAATACAAAAGACTCACAGTGTCATTGCCGATGTAGATATCAATGGATAGTTGCAATAGTTTAAACTAAATATTCCAAAATTCGTCTCAATGTTGTTTGCAGCCTCTTTCACCAAAATACATCCACATTCGAAGTTCGTTTTATCGTTTTTTCATTTTATGAGAGTAACATTGTTGACAACACGATCGATCTATTGTTCGTAAAATCTTAAATATAGACGATATGTCACTTTTCAAGGGGAATATGCAGCAGTTCCATTATGGTGGAAGAACCTGTAGTCAAGAGAGCAAATTTTGATATTAATGAAAGCCCATTTTGTAGGAAGATACGGAAGATGATTCAATAAGACAACAGGACAATAACAGAGCGTTGATAATACATTTAGAGAGAAAAATGTGTTTGTACCAAGAAGACTCGATGATAAGCCCATTAGTATATAAAATCAGTCCTAACATACGGATTCGAAAGTTGGATCTTATTAGGAGGACACAACGAAGACACATGCTGCAGAAATATATACTTCAGAAAAGAAGGGGAATGAGAACGATTAATAAAAAAAATTAAAAAGTTGAAGTTAAACTAAAGCTTATATTAAAAGATATTGAAGACGAAAACTTGCATGATATATATTTATTTAACGCAAAAATTATCGGAATTATGGGAAACCGCCCCAGACGGAACGAATAAAGGGAAAAGATTTCAAAAAACATCGGAGGGAGACAATCGTTCCTTTGGAAGTCATCCAGGGAGAAAAGAGAATGGAGAAAGGTCGTACAGAAAAGAAAGACTTCTAAGGGTGTTTCCGGTTCCTTGGGTATTCGAATTTGGTTTAAACTTCCTGTCATTGAATTCAATAAGTAAGTATGTCCTGTGTCAAAAACTACATACCACGTGATAATGGTCCATAATTTGAATTAATTTCAAAGTACAACGACTAGCCATAAAGTTATAATACTTTTGCGTTGTCCAATATTTTTTACTGAAAGCCACTTATATAATCTCTTTCAGATCTTTCCATCAAGTTACTGCTTTATAACGTTATTCAACGTATTTATGGTAAACGTAAGAAACATAGACAGGGGCTATACAAATGATTTTCAATAGAAAGATTGGAGGAGATAAATAAGACTTAATGAAGACCTATAAATTCATACTCGTCGAGATTAATTGGCAGAACTGGCTAGAACAACCCGATGGTAGTATATCTCGCGCCACTAGACCCAGGTGCTGGTACTTCAACGGCCGCCATGAGAAGATCCTACTGAAGAGAACCCACGACTTTGAGAATTTTAAAGACCTGGAAAAGGAAATGTTGATACTATCTATCACACTGATCTAATGGGTTGCATATTACGATTTTGCAGGTCGGGAAGACATAGGGACCCATGGAGAAGTATTGATAAGACATGTTAGCAATAAAGTTGAACGGTAAATGAGGACGGATTAAGTGAAGTAAGTTTCTACAGCCACTTCTAAAGTTTAGTCGGACCATCGATAAGAGTTATGGTGATTGTTTGTTTTAATATCCTACAGGAACGTATCGAATCTGTCGTTGAAGTGCTTAGAAGCTTATCGTATAGTTTTGTATATGGCACACAAACGCGTGTGGAAAAATTTCTTTGGTCTCCATTTTCAGGCGTCGAAGAAATATGTTTATTGAGAACTGCTTCAGTTTCACAACGTTTGTTAAAGATACGAGGTACTCTTAAATATAGTACTTTGCAATTAGAAAATGGCCTATGATATTCTTTACGAGAACCAAGACCATTGAAATTGCTAAGCCGACTAACAAATATTTCCCAACAAAAACATTTTATTCGTCATGTGAAAAAGTAAGGATATCTTCAAATACGTAGCGAAAGAGGTAATAAGAAACACCATTAGCAAAGTATTTTTGGAAGCTCCCCGAAAGGCACATCTTGTTCGCAATATTTTAAATCTTCAGCGATGATACCTACGGTTATTTCTACTGCCATTTTATCCATTCGTACCGAAAAGATTTATGACTTACTTTGATCTAATCTGCCACTTACGTCTTCTATCACCTTTTATGGTCAATACACTACAATAGAAAATTGCATCCATTAAGTATTATTGTTAGTTAGTTATTGTTATTGTTATTTATATCTCATATTTCGGTGCCGATTCTATCATCTGCAAGTACCAATGATAGAATTCGTAAAAGTAAAGACATCAGTCCGGTTTACACTACTTGATGATAACACATCATCCACTCTTTTATCAAACCTTCGTAATATCTCAAATAAGATAGTTGTTCCCCTAGTCATACCGATTTGGATATCTCTAAATAGGTATTGCTGAAACTAAGTTGCCATCCTCAATAAGGAAAGTTGGAGGTAAAAAAGCATCATTCGAAAACTTTGGCTCTCTAGATGGCGCTTATAGTGAGATGGCGATGTACGTTTCATTTAGAACTATGTTAAAGTTTATCTTATATGATAGAGATCTACCACTAATAGGTCAATAAAACAAGGCTGGTTTGAGCGATAGTTATATTTTCAGAACGTTTACAAACGTTTTCGGAACACCTTCGTCAGTGAAAATATAACTAGATCTAGATAAGTATAAAAGGTCACGAAATATATATATGTATATATATGTTAAAGTTTATGACTAACAGTTTATTTTCATTGTTTTCTCCTCCTGAAAATGACAACTTGTCGAAGTACGTAATTGGAGCTATCTAAATTGGTGTGGTAAGGGTGGGAACTATAGAAGTTTTCAAGTTTACTCTTAAAACACGCGCATTCCCACTTTTCTCAGGTCATTTTTGGAAAGATCAAAATAACAACACTTATACCACAAATAACCACTCGTCATGTATTTATCAATTAAAATTCCTACCCTCTCTCGGTGAAATCCTCGACGATAACGTCCCGTGCTCGTCAAATCTAGGTCTAGGTGGTGGTCTCGGAGGTAAAGCCGGCGGCAAAGGCGAAACTTCTATCCTATCGTCCGCCTCCAATTTCCTAGAACTTTGAACTATGTTTTGTTCGTGAACTTCCACATTACTATCACTAGTCTCCTGTAAATGGCAATTGCACTTTGGTTTCACGACTTTCGGCGCATGACCCGACTTCGGCGACGCGTGAACATGGACGTGGACCGCTTGACTGATGGGATGAATGTGACTGGTGGCCGTCGGAGGCACGTGACTTAAATTTATGACGTTATGATGATGACTGGATGTTAAGCAGTGGCTATGGGAGCCTTCTGTCTTTGGATTTTCTATGTTGGGCTTCTCCGTACAGGGACATGTGTGAGCGTGGGTCAGCAACGCGTGGTCGCTGGATTCGCTGCCTTGATAAGCGTGGTCCGATGTTTTTTGGATATCCGGAGACGGCGATGACATGCTGGTGGAATTGCTTCGCTTGCGTCGGTATGCTACATTTTCAAATTAGTTGTTGAGGTTCCTCCTTCGCAACATCTGAAAATGAACAAATTGGTGTTAGACAGTAATAATAGCAATTGTAGAAGACTTGACGGGGCGTATAGGTAACTATCCAAGACTTGGCGCATCAGAGAGGAATATTACTATGATCATTAGCATTAAATTTTTTGGTACATAATGTATTTTTCTGATTTAACAATACATTAAGTTTCTTCGTTTTTCAAATATTTACATTTTAAACGGTAAAATAAAGAAACTTCCATCACAGGACGTAGTCTGCCGACCCCCGGTTTACCATCTAGTAATTGGCTTCATTTTAGAGCCCTAATAGCGGAAACTCAATCGAATCTGGTAATAAATGTTCTCACTACTACCGTTCGGATTTTTAGTGTGTTGGGGCAAGATCGTATAATATTCTAATTGACTATTCCGCCATCAAAGAAGAAGAGTTTTACGACGCACAAAGTCGTCATTAAACGGATTGCTTCTTTCCGTGTGTGAGAACAAATACGGAGCACTTTTATTGAATTATTTTGAGAATTCGAAGCGCCATTATATCTCGGTGCACGATTACGGCTTTGTTAGATGAAATAAAAATCGTTAACCCTGCGGTGAACCAGTTTTTGAACCTGGGAAACGAGGCAGGTCCTCAACAGAAACAGGTAGTAACTAAATTATAAAAAAGCCGCTACTAGAAACGCAATACTTTTTAAATGCTAGAGCATATTTCATATAATAATAATAATAACAATGATAATAATAATAATAATAATAATAATAATAGTGTTTATTATCCAACGATTAAACCAATAATAGGACAAATTAACAATAGATACACACATACGTATACTATACAACAAACAAGTTAAACTGGCTCAATTACGAAATCCAAAAAAAGAGAAAAAAACAATTAAGTAAATTCATTAATTCTATCAAAAAAATGTCATTGTATAGTGCATCAGCAGAGTGGTACATATGTAGATGCGAACGGAGAGCCATGCATCAGCAAGTTAGTCCTGGATAGAGGTAAAGTAAAAGTAGGAGAGGAACGAGCCGATATCCGGGGAACCAGGAAATTGATAGAGGAAAGTAAATCAGAGGAATCAATGAGGCCATGTACGATTTTCCACAAAAATCTAGCTTCCTGGGCTTCACGACGTCTTGCCAAGGGCTTCACATCATGTCTTCTTAGTAGAACTCCATAGTCAATGCCGCGTTCAGGATATACGCCATCCCTTTTAAAAGATAAATATTTTAAAAAGCGTCGTTGCACATTTTCAATAGATAGTTGGATATGAAGAAGTAGGTAGACCAAACTGCTGAAGCGTATTGTAATTCGTTAACGACAAAGCTAAGGAACAAGGTTTTGAGCAACGAAGTACTATTGAAAAATTTACAGGTTCGTAACACATAACCCAATTTCCTAGATGCAGAAACACGAATATGGTTCATGTGAGGCGCAAAATTGAGGCGAGAGTCAAATAAAACGCCTAGGTCCATTACACTATCAACAGAATCTAGGACGGAATAGCTTGACTCCATGGAATTAACCTTTGTAGTAAGGGAAACAGAACAGCATTTCCTTATATTTAATTTCAGTTTATTTACTGAATACCAACGTACAATAATACTTAAATTTTGCTGTAAAAGAATCACATCGTTCCATGTCTTAACAGAATAATAGATTTTGATGCCATTCGCATAGGCAAGAAAGGAAACAGATAAAGATATTAACAAGTAACAATTATAAGTTAATTATGCGATAATTAATCAATTTTAATTGATTTTTAATAAAAATATAAAAGAAAGTTATTAACTGTGTAGTAGAAGTGTAATGAATAAAATTTATTTTTGTATAGGCCTCCTTAGCTCAGTGGTAGAGCACTGGTCTCGTAAACCAGGGGTCGTGAGTTCAAACCTCACAGGAGGCACGTACTTTTTATCGTTGCAAATCTTTCTAATATCATAAATATTTTTAGTCTTGATATCACTGAATACGTAAAAGCATTTTTAATTCTAAATAGCATGGGCAAAGTAGTGGAAATTTAAAAAATTATGAGTTCCTAAAGTTTCAAGTATAGAACATTCTACGATTTTTCCATTAACTCAAAGAAATTGGTTTTAACCAACTAAGTACAACCACCAATTCAATCTAAATATCCCGAAAAGCACTTCTGATAATCATCTGGAAAGGAAAGCATTTGGTACACGTGTTTTGTGGCTAACGCTTGCTGCATGAAACAGACATTATTCATTTCGTTTCTTTGTCTTTTGACTACTGGCGAGCGGTCCATAGTCTCCTGTATTTTCTACTCTTCCCTAACTACATACATCCTTCCATTTGGTTCTGCCACTTGTTCTCCGTTTTTAATCCATTACAAAGTTTCAAGATCTCCATTCTGAGATTCTTGCAGTATAATCGTACCATTTGGCACGTTGAACTACAGATTTCTGGATAATCTATAGTCTTTCCTAGTATACATTTTTTATTCGTTTTTCTTCTTTTGCAGTTTCCCTCATATTCTAATATTTTATCTCACATATTTCAAACAAACTTTTGTGAATAGTTTGTACATGCTACTCATCCAGAGTCAATGTTCCAATTATTCCTTCGGAAGCTCTTACGATTTTCATTGATACTTTCCTTGGACGTACCATAATCCTCCGACTTGCTGCTGTTTTACACCCCATATCAATTCTTTTAACAAGGCGGTGAACATTTACAGAAGATTGTGGTATAAATGTATCAATAAGTAAAATAAAGATAACTCTTAACTGCCTTCTCCAGCCGAAGAAAGTATTGAATATTGATGTAATTTGGCTTGGTGTTTCATTGGTATTTTATGTGTGGCTCGTGAATTCTACACATCACAGCTTAGCTGTCAAAACATATATCTGGCTTGTTTTCGAAATAATGTATAATACATAGTAGAAATGCAATATGTATGCCGTGAAAGATTCGAAAGTGCGTTCGACGTGCGCATATTATTCAATGTGCGTCATCAAAGCGCCATTTTGAAATATTTACTGCTGTTGCTACGCCGTGTTAGTATTGTTTGCTGAAGATATTTGGGTTAATTTATATTATTATTTATTATCCATCTTTTGGGACATTTAATAAATCAGTGAACATCGTGCCCAATATTTCCTTCAAATACAACTTGTTTAACAATATCTCGCATATAGTGTAGTGTAAAAATTATCATGTGGACTTTAAGTGATGACGCCATGTATATATTTTTTTAATGGAACACTGTGTATATTTTCAATTTCTTACATTACTCTTGAGTTGAGTTCTTGAGTTGTTTTGATTATTTTTCTTTCTTTCTTAGCCCATATTATCCCAACGTCCCAATTTAGTCGTAAAGCACCTTCTTTTTATAGTTATAATGGTCGTTTATTCTGACTAATAACGTTAACTAGACACCATTTCACATGACGTACCACATAAAGTTGTGTCCTATGCGCAGTAGTTAATTTGTTATATTCCGTGCAGTTTACCGAATTTTGTCCAGCATGAGTTCCAGAAAGGGGTAAGTAATTACCAAAGAACAATTTTCTTTACAATTTAGTTGATATTATTTTTTTATAATTGAATATCTAGACTATTAGCTTAAGCTTTGAAAACAATTTATTTCTTTTTTTTTTTAGAAGTAAAATGTAGTTTTTATATAATGCCCCATTTAAGGTGAGCCCTGAAATACAAGCCAGCGAGAAGAATTTTTCTAGGCACTCATAAAAACAAGTTCTAATTAAATTTTAACGAGTTTTAACGATCTCTTTTCCTTTTCTTTTTTTTTTTTTTTTTGAAGATTAAGCCTCCACCAAATCATATCACTTCTGGAAGATGATAGCCCTATTATATCCGCAGATACATTTATTTATCACACCACCAGATGAAAGGGGTATAAATGATGAAGACAGCGGTGGTGAGGAGTCAGGAGACATTAGCGATCTTGCTCGTGGCTAATTATTGGCCGAAGCTGAAGTACGATGCCAGGTACCATCAACTGAAGGAGTTTTGGAGACAGTAGAATGGATTCTGTTCATAGCGGGTTAAGATGAGAAGAAAACAATCATATTTTTCATCCGAGGAACCAGTTACCAAGAAAGCTAAAATTGTTACCAAAAGGAAGTGGAAATCAGAGGACATATCTTCAAATCCTGAGAGACACTCATATGTACCAAATTTTTTGTTGGATACAGATAATCCTCTGGAATCCTTTGAGATGTTTTTTGACAATGAGGTTTACGAATTATTAGGCTCTAGCACGGAAAATAATGCCATAGCCAAAGGACACGTTCATTTCCGAATTGCAGCTGAAGAAGTGAAGAATTTATTGGAATTTAACTTCTGTATTGATACTCATCACTCAGGAGTAGCATCATGCACAAGTCGTAATCGATTTGAGGAGATTCTTCGATATTTTCATGCTTGCGATAATAACCATCTTTCTTCTGATGACAAATTTGCTAAAATAAGACCTCTCTGGGACAAGATGAATGAAAGGCGGCTAAAGTATTTTTCTGGCGATAATTTTTCTATCCACGGATGAGACTGTGGTACCATATTTCGGCAAGGATGGAACTAAGCAACATATACATGGAAAGCCAATACGTTTTGGGTTATAAGATTTGGCGAGTATGCACTCGTTTGGGAGAGCCATACCAAGGAGCTAAAACAGGTAACCCAAACCCAGCTTTAAGCGTAGATGGCTCGATTGTCACTAGTTTAATATCCAAATTGCCTGATGGAGAACAATATAGTTTCTTTATGGATAATTTTTTTACATCTTTACGTCTGCTTGATAAAATTAAGCAAATGGGCCATAACGCTACCGGAACTCTTCGAGATAATGGACTTGGAGGAGCACCTCTAAAGGATGTAAAGGAAATGAAGAAAACTGCAAGTGGTTCTTACCATCAAGTTACGGGCGTCAATTCTTCATATTACTTTGGTCCGTTACAATGATAACAACATTGTAACTATAGCTTCAACAGGAAACGGTGTTTAGCCACTTGGAACAACAGGCGGATAGACGTCGATCAACCCCATTGCTATCAAACGTATAACAAGTTCATGGGTGGTGCAGATAGGCTTGATCAAAATGTTGAAAAATATATAATTGCTATAAAGCTGAAGAGGAGGTATTGGCAAATGATGATGTTCCCAATAAATGTGTGCGTTAATAACGCGTTTGAGTTGTACTGCCTTCCACCATCGGGACAAGCTAAAGATTCTCACGATTTTTATCTTTTACAAGATATATGGTTCAAACTTATTTAATGCTTGACAGAACATCTTCAGTCTCGAAACGAAATGAGACTAAATTGCCAATGACTATCAGGAAGAAACTATCCGATTCGATGAGACTAAATGAAAAGGGACATCATGTTATTAGAAATGAGACTCAAATTAGATACCGCCAGTGCCATAAAAATAGAAAATTTAGATGATGCAAGTGTGAAGTTGGATTGCACCAACATTGTTCTCAAGTATTTCATACCTCTAAATAACTATTTTGATACGTATTATTTCTCTCCTTTATTACTTTAAAATACTACTAAGCTTGTTATTTTTGTCAATATGTAAAAAAGTGGCTTCTGTATTCATTTATTTAGCAATAAAAGAAACTGTAAACAAAACACACGTTGGTTATTTCTCTATACAAAACCCGTAGGCATATTGTATTTTGCAGTTGGCAGTTGTATTTTCGGGAAATTCTGGGACGGATGCTGCAAACGCTGGTAGTGCTATTGCTGAGAACATGTCCTCGTGGTCTGAGAATAATGGCTTGATTGTGAACCCATCCAAAACATCAGTAGTAACCTTCACAACTTCAAGGCAGTCATCTGATGGGTCGTTGTTGGTACGCTTAAATTCTAAATCGGTACCAACCGTGTCCAATACAAGATTCTTGGGTTGTGAGCTTGATAGTCTCTTGTCGTGGGATCAACAAGCAGCCGGTCTATGTTCGAATTTATCGTCACTCGTTTACGCAGTCAACAAATTAAAGAATTGTATTAGCTCGCAAGCACTATTAATGTTTCACCATGCACACATAGCATCGAGGTTGAGGTATGGGATTATATTTTGGGGGCAATCATCTCAGTTTTCACGTTGTTTCGTACTCCAGAAGAGAATAATAAGAGCAATGTTTTCTTTGAGACGTACCGACTCATGTGGGACGGCGTTTGTGGGTCACAACATTGTCATTGCCATCCTTATTCTTATATGAGTGTGCTATTTATGCTCGAAAGTACAGCTCAGATTTTGTGCGAAATGAAGAAATAAACGCCTACTGTACTAGAAATATGGACGACTATTGTGTGCCGGCCCATAGATTATCGCTCTACGAGAAGAGTCCTATACTCGACTCGCCGAACAAATGCAGTAGTAAATTATGGCAACAATGTGTGTTTAATAGGTCACATAACCAATAACGTTTGTAATTGGTCGATCAGGGTGGCCGCTTACAATAGAATAAAAATCGAGTTCATATTGCATTTGGAATATTAGATTTTATTAGCTTTCTTTGTAAATGATCCATTATCTATTATATTTCATAAACCAGTGTTTCTGAAGACTATTTATCGATCGTTCTAGTGCACCAATAATACATTATTGTTTTGTAGGTTATACATTATTTCTTGCTATATTATCGTATATACTTACATTATGGAAAACTCACCTCCTAAGAAGAGAGTTTCAAAACATTTTACGGTAGAAGATAAACATAAGGTTTTGAATATATTTAAAACATTTCAAGAAGAGCCTAGCACTTCTAAAATTGTTAGTGTTGAAATGACAGCCAAAGCAGAAGGTATCTTTCCAAAAACGATAACCAAATCATAGTAACTATTATAGTATCTTTTACAGGAATTATTGAACGCAGTGTTTACAATATTGTGAAAGAATATAACACTAATCACGAATTACAACCACCAAAAAATATCAGAAAAAGGGCTGTTTTAGATATGGTGGATGATGAAATGAAAAATGCTATATGAAGAATTGTACATTCATTCTTTTTTAAAAATGAACCTCCAACAGTTCAAAAAGTTCTCACAGTGATAAATGAAAGAGATGACATTCCTAATTTCAAAATTACGACTCTCAGATCATTATTAAAGGAACTAAACTTTCGGTACAAATATTTATTACTTTAAATTCTATATACTAATCATAAGATAATTATGTTTGTAGTTATAATAAGCGAGCTCGAAATAGTATTTTAAAAGAAAAAGATGACATTATTACCTGGAGACGGAAATACCTTCGTGAAATTAAGAAATATCGTGAAAATGGTACCCCGATATATTACTTGGATGAAACTTGGGTAAATGCTGGACATACTGTAAATAAAGTATGGACAGATATGTCTGTTGTCACTGCAAGACAAGCATTTATAGAAGATTTAAGTACAGGTCTTAAAAATCCTTCAGGCAAAGGCAAAAGATTTATAATTGCACACATTGGCTTGGATGAAGGATTTGTAGAAAATGGTTTACTCCTCTTTGAATCAAAGAGAACAGGAGATTATCATGAAGACATGAACGTAGATAGGTTTGAAGAGTGGATGAGATGTATTCTCCCCAATTTAAAAAAAAATTGCGTTATAATTTTTGACAATGCTCCGTACCATAGTCGTAAATTGAATAAGCCACCTACAACTAATAGTCGCAAATTAGAAATGCAAAACTGGATGAGGGAAAATAGTATTGCATATGAAGAAAACATGGTAAAAGCAGAATTGTTAACTTTAATTAAAGAACATTTATCTGGCCCTCCGAAATATGCTGTTAATGAATTAATGGAAAACACTAATAGAAAGGTACTTAGACTCCCCCTTATCACTGCGAATTAAACTCGATTGAACTAATATGGGCACAAGTGAAGGGATATGTTGCGAGACATAACACCACATTTAAATTGGCAGACGTGAAAGAATTATTTCAACGAGGTATTGACAATATTTCTGTTGAAAATTGGCAAAATGCTATTAAACATGTTATTCAAACAGAGAAGGAAATGTGGTAACTTGACAATCTCATAGATATACACATAGAGCCGTTAATCATTACAATTAATGATGATTAGTCTACATCATCTAATAGCGAAGAAGATACATGTTAAGAACGTTTTAGTGTGTCATAATTAATTCCTTTACTGTATTACATTTTTATAATATGTATTAAAATTAATAATTATTGATAATACCTATTTGTACAGTGAGTTAATTTTTGAGGATACTGTTTCTTATATAAATACGTACCTTATATGATAGAGATCTACCACTAATAGGTCAATAAAACAAGGCTGGTTTGAGCGATAGTTATATTTTCAGAACGTTTACAAACGTTTTCGGAACACCTTCGTCAGTGAAAATATAACTAGATAAATATATAAACAAACTTTTGTTTTTTATTTGGGACTATCAACAAAATAACTAGTGACTAGGATTTCTTGATATAGAGGATGTATAACCAACTTTTATATATATATAAATTATAAAAACTAAATTAATGTGTAAACATACATGCAAATTAAGTAAAACCTTATATCAAAAAATCATAAACAAAACATTACAAAGATCTTGGGCATTACTTTGATTTTGAAAACACAATTATATTAAAAACAGAGAATAATTATAAAAAAAGACTAATATATGAAATGATAAATATACAGAAAGACACTAAAACTATTAATTTCAGGACCGATATTCAAAATTTAAGTAATGTATATAGCAATTTGTTAAAATGACATTTGCATTTCTTAAGAAGGAAACCTTTGGCTAGGTTTTTGAATTTGGTTTTCCCTAGTCCTTGAACAGAATTGTTAAGGTTTCGACAAAGATTTTTTGATATAAGGTTTTACTTAATTTGCATGTATGTTTACACATTAATTTAGTTTTTATAATTTATATATATGTATATAAAAGTTGGTTATACATCCTCTATATCAAGAAATCCTAGTCACTAGTTATTTTGTTGATAGTCCCAAATAAAAAACAAAAGTTTGTTTATATATTTATCTAGTTATATTTTCACTGACGAAGGTGTTCCGAAAACGTTTGTAAACGTTCTGAAAATATAACTATCGCTCAAACCAGCCTTGTTCTATTGACCTATTAGTGGTAGATCTCTATCATATAAGATAAGTATAAAAGGTCACGAAATATATATATATATATATACATTTAATAAATACGTACCAAAAAAAAAATATTAATTATTTGTTTCCTTATTTTGTATTTATATATTACATAGATCTTCTTAAAACCATTGTGTATTTTTTATTTACTATATATAATTCTACATATTGGAGATGCATAATTTAATTCAACAAAACATACTTGAAGAAATAAGAAAATTATTTTAGTACTTATTTTGCAATTTTTATTTATGTCAAATACAAAATGAGGTTATTATTTTGATATGTTTACATGTGATTTATGCTGTGTGAGTCGGACATTTGCATTGCAAGGTTGCCATAACTTGCTACTGCATCTGTTCGGCGAGTCGAGTATAGATATGTTTGCATCAAGGTTTTTAATAAGCTTCCGGTTGATATAAAAAGCTTGGATTTCAATAAATATAAGAGAACATTAAAAAAGTATTTCACTGAGACGTGCTATTATAATATCGCCGAATTCTTTAACTGATCGGATCTTCTATTCGGTCTCTCATATTTTGGTGTCTCATGTCTGCACACATTTGCTTATATGTGATATATATTTATGTGTATTGTTTCATTTGAGTGTATTATATATATTTTTCTTTGATTGTTATATATATATAGGTCATATATTTTTGTTCGTATAATGTACATATATTGACCTTTTGACGAAGCCCATATCTGTTTGGATTTCATAGCAAATAAAAACAAATAAATAAATAAAAATAAATATTATCTAAAATGCAATCAGCAAACAAAATAATAAAAGACAATGTATATTTTTGCTCGTTTTGACGGCTGTTTATCATAAATTGATAAAAAAATATTTGATTATTACGATTTAACCATCTTGGGAAAATATGGGTCAGTTTTGGGACAATTTTTATTTCTTGACCCTGTGTTATCTATTACTACAGTATTTAAGTTATTTCCATCGTTTGTAGGTACTGGGTGCCTCTTGTAAGGTGTTGTTTATATTTTGTTGGAAGGCACTTTTGTTTTGAGGGAGAAAAGTGATAGTTAACGGAAAAGAAAACAAATTTGTCCTCAGTGTATTGTTACGTATGCACGTGAGATGTATCCATCGATTTAATTAGATACTTAAATCAATAAATATTCGACCAAAGATTTTGTAATACCTTTCCATCTGCTTATTTACTCCAGATACGTCTTTCATTTTCAAATGGAAGCGAGTCTTTACTTTATCTGATTTGAAAGGTTTAATGTAGGCCTCAATCTCCCAACACCGATAATACAAGTTTTGCTTCGAATTAACAAAGCGCTTGCTGATCATTGCATCACGACTGGTCACCCTTATCTCTCCTTCATCTATAATGAAGTGTATGTATAATTAGGTAGTACATTGTCACAAACACTATGTAGATTTTTACGTAAGTAAACAAATGAAGTAAAAGAGAACATTACACAACTCCTCAATCGGATAGTTATTATATTACGTTGAATGCAAATTAGCCAATTATACATCCAGCGTATAATAAACCAATTACGCACATTCTAATAGACAGCTTTTCCTCGTTCTTTTTCGCATAAATAAACCGTTTTTTTTTTCAGCTCGTTATATAACTCATACGTTACGTCCGGAAGGCGATAGTTACATACGGAACCGTTTTTTTTTCCATGTTCCCTTTCAATTTGTCATGCGAAGAATACATATTCACAAAAGTGATAAACCCACCCACATACCGTGGATGTGTGGGTCGTCGACGTATATTCGGTTCTTCTTCTTCTTTGTTTCGTTCAGATTTTTCCAATTCAAAGTAACATTTCGGTTGATTTATCGTTACCGTTAGCGACAAACAACGGACCTCAAGCTCCGTACAGTTTACCGAACTTGATTTTGAGCAGTAGAAATATGTGGGAAGATGTTAGAGGGAAAATAGTTTGGATATTTGGATTGTTCGTGTATACGTGAAAGAAACGCCGCTAGTATTGACCGAAATACCTTCTTTTGATGTTTGGGGAAGATCTATTTAGTTGTAATCCGTTAAGAAAAAAAAATACATCGAGCGTGAAACACGTGAAAAGGGAATGGTAGTTCTATTTTTAACGAAATACTTATTTCTATGGGCATTGAGCGATGCATTTGAAATGAATAATGTAGAATATTGACTACCTGCAAAACGTATCTTGTTTCTAGTGAGGAAATGTTTGTTGTCAAAGAAAGCTTTCAAGGATCAAAGTTGTAAAGAAAATATCTCCCCTATTGCTCGTAGTTTGTATATTTATTGGAACTTTCTCCAGTTCAAGAATGAAATAAAACTACATATACGATAAAGTCGTTCTAAATACCATCTACATCAGTTAATTATTACGATTTCCGGTTTACGAAGGACACGCAGCAAAAATTATACCAGTTTCAATCCTCCACTTTCAACTTTATTTTATAGTCTTTTTTATATTAACCTTCCTATATTCACGTCAAAATGAAAGACATATACTATACTATATAAAACGGTCTCACAGACCGTATGCGTGAGTATAGGAAGGTTAATCGTATATGTTACGGTTTTCATACCGTCGTCGTCTGTCGAGCTCTTGAAATCCTTATAAACCCAGATTTGGCACGTTTGGCAAAAGCTCGAAATTCCTTCATATACATATACGCACTTCTTGCTGTTGGCAACGTGAGTCGTCGGGAGTTCGTAATACTACTAATTACATGTTTAATTCATAAATTGTAAGGTTTAGTACGTACCCGTAATCCACGACGAGACAAAGTTCACTTAATTATTTTAATAAATATTCATAAATGTAAATGAACAATTCCGCTCCGATGCGTGTTAGTGTACCATAAGCGTGATATGTACGAAGGTGCGTATAGCCAATAACATACATATACTCACTGATGGTGATAATGTTATAATTTAAGGTTTGGAGCTCGCGCCTAGATAACGAATGTGCGTGCAAATTGTAATGGCACCACGTCAATTATTTCATTTCTCTATAATCCAACGAGATGAATTTTGAGCAGTAGCAATGGCTAAAAAATGTAGGAGCAGAAGATGTAGGTGTCTTTAGATTTTATCCGATTAAAAAATTTCTAACGACGACGTTTCATATAATATCCTACACGCCTGTCTGTCAGCTTTCGTGTTAGTTGCCGTAATAAATGGAACCAGTTTGACGTTTATTAGTGCAGAAGTTTATGGGATTAAATTTAAATAAGTTAGAATATATTAGCTGCAATACCGATGAGAAATCGAATAATAATATTGTCTATGACTTTTCTTAGAATACAGACACAAGAGATATAGACTAGTTTCAAATTTTGTTGCCTAATAACTAATTTAACCTTCCTATACTCACGTCAAAATGAAAGACGTATACTATACTATATAAATCGGTCTCACAGACCGTATGCGTGAGTATAGGAAGGTTAAAGAAGTTCACATTATAGGGCGAGAGTTACAAAGTTGTAGTTCGATTTAAAATTATCTTATTAATCATAATGTGTGGTTCAAAATTTCATTCAAAATCTTTAAAATTTTATTTTGTATTGTTAAGTGGCTTTTGCTACGGTGTCTTCTCTACAACTGGATAGAGGAAGAAATAAGTGAGTACTGGTCGGAGGAACGTCCGAAGAGTTTGGTGGTTGTATAAAGGGTTTCATCGAAATTCTATAAGTTTGTTCTGTTGATCCTTATTCCTGTAGGAAATTCTGGTACAGCGTAGAAAAGCTTTCGTCATATTCACTGTTATGAGGATCATTTTCTTAACGAACGTATTAAGCCCTTTGACGCAAATAATTGTGGAACCACCTTCCCAAACGCATATCACGATTTTTGCAAACGTATTTGTCATGGAAGTTTACAGTATGTGATAATTTGAATATAATCAAATTTGAAACGAGTCATATTTATTTTCATCCTATTCAGAAAGATCAGTTTTACCTAAATACCATAATAATCATTTCTCTTATTAAAATGCTTCCCTACAAGAAAAACTAACTTTCTCCATATTGATTCTCTAAGGTGGATTGTTCTCTAGCCAAGTTATCACACGATCTTTATGATCGCAAATTCGACAATAGTTCTCCAAACGCAGAGTAAAACTTTATGGAAGTTATGAAGAGTGTGATAATTTCAAGAGAACAGGGTCAGAGCCCTCAAGCACGGAAAAATTTATACGTCCCTTATCAACACGTACTAATCTATTTCCAAGCCAAGCCGAACATAACGGTCATATATAAAAGGATTTTTAGATCCAAAAAGCTCTTTTAGCGGGCGGGAAAAAGTGAGACGCTTGAAATCGTCAGATAGACGTTTTTCTCTCTTTCTTATTTCATTAGGTACTTTCTCTCAAACACATACACACATACTCATCGCAGAAGCAACTCAAAACAAATACATCAACTGATTTTTACCAAGCAAACTATCAAAGCAAATACCGCCTTGAAAGTTTGCGGTATTCAGGAATTTTTCCACTGAAGGTGACAAATTCGTTGTCGAAATACATGGATTTTTCCCAAACTAGGGTCCCGTGAAGTTGGTAACCGAATTTGTGAAAATATAATAATTCATCGGAGTTCCTGGTGGATATGAATTAGTTCTAGAGTAGGAAAATTTCAAGTTCAAGTTCTGCAAAATTGCTCGAAACAATGGAAAATATCGAAAATTAATGTAGCAACAAATATCTAATTTTCAACTTTACAAAAAAGTGTATATAAAAAGAAAGTGCATATACATATATATATATATACATATATATATACATATATATATATATATATATATATATATATATATATATATATACAGGCTGACATAGAATAAACTGCAATGCATAGCACCACGCGATAGAGGACCAAAAATAATAAGAAAATTCCTATACAGTAACGTCCGATTACTTTTTGTTTTCACGTTACAGGCTGTTGAGGTTTTTTAATAAGTGTCAAAAACTTATGGTGAATGTCAAATTAATATTACAATAATTTGTTTAAAGTTTGTCGTGCTCCTGATGTCCTTCGTATTTAGTTCACTTATTTGTGGTTTTTAAAAGTTGCTTTCAAATAGGGTTCGTTATACTTTTCCAGAATACAAGGACATGATTATGTGCTACGGCGAAGTTCAATCAAATAGTTCCGAAGCGCAACGTATCTATCGACAGAAATATCCATTAAGACAAATTCCCAATGTTAGAACATTTATTGACGTGTATAGGCGTTTGGGAGAAGATGGTTGCTTTAGAAAAGCAAAAGTTGATGCAGGGGCTCACAGAACTCGTCGTACTGTTGCAAACGAAGAAGCTATATTGCAAATAGTTGAAAATAATCCGAAAACAAGCACCAGAAGAATAAGTACAGCTGTAAAACATGTTAACCGTGAGTCAGTTAGGCAAGTCCTCAAACAACAACTTCTTCACGCATTTCATTGTCAAAAAAGTCATCACCTATTGAAACAGGATTTTTTACCGCGTGTACGATTTTGCGAGTGGTTGCAAAATAAAGGGCAAACTTTTCTGGCATCAATTTTGTTTACCGATGAAACTGGTTTTAGTCGGGATGGTGTTTTGAACATGCATAATATGCATTATTGGACCGATGAAAACCCTCATCATACCGTAATACGGAATCACCAGTATGGGTTTTCCATTAATGTGTGGGCGGGTATAATCGATAATTATCTAATTGGTCCAGTTCGATTGCCCAGACGATTGACAGGCGAACTCTACCAAAATTTTTTGGAAAATGAACTGAACACTTTATTAGAAGATTAGATATTATAAGAAGAATGTACTACATGCATGACGCTGCGCCAGCTCACTATTCTCGAACAGCAAGGAAATTTCTTCAAAGAAGATTTGGAAATAGGTGGATTGGTCGTGGGGCTCGTAGTCCCGATCTTAATCCCCTCGATTTTTCATTTTGGGGGTTTATGATAAGTGAAGTGTATGCCGTAGAAATAAATACTGAAGAGCGATTATGGAACAGAATTGTGGAGTCTACTGATACATTTCGTACTAATCCGAACATATTTCAAAGATGCCGTCAATCATTAATACGAAGACTGGAAATGTGTATTCAAGAACAAGGTCACCAAATTGAACACCTTATCTAGAGCTAAATACCTTACATTTTTAACGTTGTTTTATTAAATAAAAGCCATTAATAAAAACTTAAAAGCCTGTAGCTTGAAAACAAAAAGCGATCGGACATTAGTGTTTAGTAGCTTTTTTATTATTTTTTGGTCCTCTATCATGTAGGGCTATGCATTGCGGTTTATTCTATGTCATCCTCTATATATATATATATATATATATATATAGACGAGCTCTATTTCCTTGAATATCTTTTCAATTTTCAAAATTTTTTTGTAAAGTTGAAAATTCGAAATCCGAAACAACCTAATTACCACTTTTACTTATTAAACCGCTAAATCTTTCAGATCACGGTTGATTAATGTCTTAAATTCAGAGGTGGATTATTTCCTTTTCTTTGGAATTTTCTTTCTTCTGCCTTTATAAGCTCCTATGGGTTTTCACGGCTATTTTCAATTACCACCACTACTACTTTTTCCTGTCTGCATCCTCTTTCCTTAGGGAACTGAAAAACAAGAAACATGGACGAGATTCGTTGCTTTCATCATCTTTCACCACATACCACCATCTTCTCCTTAGCCTTCTTCTTTTTATTGCCGCAAATAGTTTCCAGTTTGTATTTTTTATCATTTAGATACAAGGTCTTCTCATGATATAACCTATCCATCACTATATTTCCTTCCTCCACTAACTCACATTCTATTTCCTCGTATTTTCTTCCCCTTTTTTCCGCATCAGTTATATATACATTCGAATCGAAGATTGTACGCATTATTTGTATTTCCTAAATTCTTAAGTCTTCTTGCTTTCTTCGGATTATCTTTTTGTGTCTTATAAATCTTGATTTTTGTAGTTTTTGATAACTTGTTGTTTTGTTGTGCATGTAATCCAAGCCAGGAATTCACGCGCTGGCGTATTTTCAGCCGCAGCTACTGCCAAATGCTTGGTTTCCCTCTTGCATTCTCTCTCTAACTGTCTGTTTCTGATTTTCCTATTCTTATCCCAAGATAATTGAATGCGGATATTTTCTCAAATCCGTCGTTTTCTATCTGCAGTGAGTCCCGGGTTCACACCCCTACCTTAGTTATTCCCATACATTTTCTTTTTTCTTACTACTTTCTTATACTTTATACATCAGTAATTTTGCTCCTAGTTTGCTTTCTCGTGCTATCTTGCAGTTGGGTGCCTTTCTTATTTTCTTTAAATTTCCATTTTATCCGTTCTTCTTCCGTTGCCTATGTCCTCTTGGGCCATCCCTGTCTAACTGGTTCTTCTTCGTTGTTCAAGGTTTTGCTAAAGCATTCTTTCTAGATCTGTCCGATTCCTCGACGATTATACTCTATATTCCCATTCTCGTTCTTTATTAGTCTTGCCTTACATTGCGGTTTATAGTTGAATCTTTTTGTGTTCATGTAGAATTCCTCTCAGTTTATGTTCTTGTCTATCGTGCTCGAGGTCTTCTAAGTTTTCATTCAGCCAGTTTTCTTCGATATTACTTTTGCACTATGTATTTCTGGCTTCTGTATAGTCCTTTCTCGTATGGCCGTCCTTTTTATTCGGTGCTGCATTCTTCTTGATCCTAACCTTATCGCATTCTTTATCATATCAATCTTTATGGTCGACTATATTTTTCCTTTCCAAGTACTGCATCCGTTATACTTGATTAATGATTTTCTTAATTTCCTTCCGCCTTCTACTTCCGTTTTTACTTCCGTGCGGTGTGTGTAATGATTTGGTTATTTCATGTTCGCATTTATATCTGATTTCCTCCTTGTTTAGTGCCCTAATGTCCCATTCTGTTATATATATTTTTTGTAATGCTCGTGTTGTATTCCCTTTTGTTTGTCGGGTCTTACCACCTCTTCCTTCTTCAATTTTCCATTCCATTTTTTTTTTCCAATTTCTTTTTTGTTGTTTTTTCCATATCTATTCATCTCTATTCAGTGCGACTTTGTTGTGCCCAATTCTTGTTACATTTCTGTTTTTGAATTTTTGAATTTGCTTAATTCTCCTTTTTGTTTGGTAATATCATTGCCCCGTTGTCCTTTTCGTCTGTTCTTATGTATTAAATGGCGTCTCTCTTCTGTTTTGCTAAATTCTACTAAACAAAAAGAAAGACGGACGTGATCAATCTTTCCGATCGACATTTATCCCGAACCCGAATTGCTTTTTAATGATCTCAATTTTGCGATTGCACTTACGAAGATATGAAAGAAGGAGATCCTCGCCCAGGTGGAAAATGCCATCAGTAATGTACAAGACTACAATATTGAATAATACCAAACTATTAAGTAGAAACATCAGAAAGGTAGAAGGGAAGGCACTGAAAGAAAAGTTTACAGGCGGATAAATGCAGTCTAAACATAGTTTTGTTAAGGACGAGTGTGCTCTTCCTCTTGCACTGTAGTTGTGAGGTTCTGAAATCGTTCCCTCGTTAGAATTTGAAATAAGCCACATTTTCTACTTGATAAAACTAAAATGTTTCCCAAATGATGTATAATATACACACTTTGGTATCTGTCATTGTCTGCAAACACAACGTCTCAAAAAAATGGAATAAATCGTTGAAGATGAGTAATTTCCGTCGAAGATTTAGTGAAAAATTGTATACCTTAATCAAAGAGCTTCACTCAAATCGATATTTCGAAGTTGAAAACTTTTTCTTGTTACTTGTCCATTATAATAAATTGCACAATCGCTAATTAATCATCTAGCGGTTATAATCTAGTTGATTAATATTTATGGTGAACGGATGTAGAACTAAAATCCAATTTCCTAAACCTACATTAAACCGCCAATATCTGAACAACGATTACCAATATTTTGGCTATTTTAAGCACTGTCTGAACCAATTAACGTTTAATAAATGCAATAAATTATTTCGGAAGATCATTTCCCCAAATCAATATTGGAAATGGCTAAATTTCACTCAACGCTTTCTAAGGGCGACGTCTTCGTTTCGAATATTCATGAAATGAAGCGTACCCCGATCAAAATTTTAATTTTCCTCCCGACAAATTAGTTCGTGAAATTTAATTGCGCGCGTTCCACAATCCGATAAATCCAGAGGTGGCTCGAGCTCGTCCTAATCGATAGGACGATATCCCCCTAAACGAATATTCGCCATCCTTTCCCATTTCCTCCCGCCGCCTTCGTCCCATTCCCAGAACCGTATTTCGTAGCGAATAATTCGAAATACGAAACAAGTGTAGCCGAACGTACAAATTGATTTTAGATGCACCGGTGCCCGCCCGAACCGTTAGGCAAACGACCGTATACTTCGAAGAAACTCCAATAAATCGCTGAATATTAATCGGAAACGATGAGAAACGACCGTCGGAAACGCCTTAAAGGACCCTTAAGAGGAAAATTGGAGGTTATAGGAAAACGTTAAATTGATGGAAATAGGATTTTGTGGTACCGAGGGAAGATATTGTGTCCGATCGTTATAAATAAGCTCTTGGAATTTTTATTGTCTTATATTCTGTATATTTCTTGTTAGGACGGACGTGGGAATGGAATTTTTCTTTTAATTTTAAAAATCTCAAAAGATTCTTTTCAGAATCCACTTTCTGAATAGAATTTGATAGTACAGAGGAGTTCAGAAAATAATTCAATTGTAGGATGTGGTTCATGAATTGTGAAAGTCCCTACCCTAACTGCGTTAAGTCTTAAGTAAACAACACCATGACAAGCAGGGACCGGATCTTATGTTTTTTGAACAACGATAACTATCAACGGTACAATTGATCGCTTTAAGATCTACACGAATTAGGGTAAATAAAAGCGTTTAGCACTTATTTAATTTTACATATTTAGAATATTTTGGCTTCTTTCCACATATTTCCAATACTTTAACATATTTGAAATTATTCGACATATTTCTCCGTTTGAAAATCGTGTTAATTTTTATAAAAATACAGTAGACTATTTTCTGGGAAATTTCTATTGTACGATTACCGATATTTCATTAAATGTAATAAAATAAATATTACTTAAATAGGGATTAATGCTTTTTCCAAGAAATTAATGTTTCTAGATTTTTCTGAGAAATTGTTAATTGCTGTTAAACTTCCAAACGAAATATCATGTTCAATACCGAAGAGCAACGATTATTTTGTTACGGTTTCTAAAAATAAAAATCGGAAATTAAACGAAGAAAGGTGAGATCTGATTGGTTAAAAATAATTAGGTAGGGGGTGTATGCGTTTTAGCATTTATCATTTAAAAATTTTCTTCATTTACAAACACCGAATAAAGTGAAGTGTTACCGAGTCTTATCCAAAAATACCAAAAATGAAAAGCGATTTAGTAGTCACTTGGATCAAGACCGTTCCGGAGTTACCTTTGAACGAAGAAAAAGTATTCTACAAAGCATGCGGTAAAATGGTAAGTTGATAATTTTACAAAATAATTTTATTTTATTTCTTTAATTCGTATTACATGTTTATTTTGCAAATTCTAGTCTGCCATCTTTGTTCATAAAACTATTGTTATTCTTGAAACTGAATCACTCTCGTTACAAGAGCTTCTTCATTTTTTTGGACGAATTTAAGGAAGAACTTCAGAAAATTCCTGGAAAAATAGGACAATTAATAAATAAAAAATCTAATGATATTTTAAAAAGAAATAGCGATTTAAATTTATGGGAACAAGCTAACGAAATTCTCCGCGGCGATTTTGATGTTGAAACCGATTTAAATCCGGAAGTTCTTAATGTTTTAAAAGATGCACCAATCTCATCAGTTGACGTCGAATGAAGTTTTTCAACGTACAAATCGCTACTAACGGATAGGACACTAACTAATGAAAATATTGAAAAACGTTTGATTGTGAATTGCTTTTACAGTAAGGAATGTAATATTTAATGTAAGTGATAGGTTCAATAAAACCTGTTCAAATTTTCTTAGTGTTTGTTTCTTTTCCTTGTTACATCAAAATATATTCGACATTCTGAAAATATTTTTTAAAGCATATTTTACATATTCTAGACATTTTAGGAATATTTTCAACATATCTTGCTCATATTTAAGACATATATAGGTAGATATTTTAGTCAAATCTTGAACATATAATCTGGTCTCTAATGATAAGTTACTGAAACCTTGTAACTCTGTTTTGACGTATCGGAGATTGGACAATCATATTGTACTTCTTTGCACATTACATTTCCTGATTAGAAATTAATCGATCGAACGTGAGTTCTAGCAATAAATTTATTACATTATTTCATTATAATTAGACGCTAGCAACGAGTTGGTTAGATCGATAAGCTCAACATGCACCTGCAGCGTTGTAAATTAGAATAAAATTTCAACTTATATATCGATCAATGTACAAACGTCCTTGCAAGGCACGAGAAAAACAATAACACGGAAAATTTAATTTAGGATTAGAATCGCATGTGCAGTGTCAGTACCGGTACGGTATTCTTCGCGCGTCACATTAACCTTCCTATACTCACGTCAAAATGAAAGACGTATACTATACTATATAAATCGGTCTCACAGACCGTATGCGTGAGTATAGGAAGGTTAAGAGAGACTATGCATCCTAGGCATTTGTGACGAGATGAATAACAATCGACATCGGATAGCAACGAAAGAACATTGACTTTCGATTAACGTCATATAACGAAGCGAAGAGACAATATGTACACAACTGACAATCAACGATTAGTAAATATTGATGGTGTCTATCAATTTACTAACCACCACCATCATGACCATGCTTCAATTACGTATTGACCGTATTCGACAGATGTTGCCTCTATCGACCTAAAACTAACGTTTTTCACTCCCACAGAACGTTTCACCTCGTTATTAGATTGAAGATTCGAGAGCTGTGTGTGTGTTTAGTTAATGAAGCAGTTTGCGCCGACCGAGCTGGTTTGGGCGGTATGAGAAAAAGTCATTGTTTAGAGTTGAATATAGCATTTGCAATGTATCACGGACCTTTTGAATAATAAGCGCGCGGATTATCTGTGTACGGGGGAAAATTTAAATTTCAAAATAATGCAAATGTCCTGCATCCATTTTCTAATGTAAACACGAATTTCATTATCACGTTCAAGTTCTTATCTTTGATTCAACGTTTTAATTCGTCAAGATTTATGGCGTAGGTTGAATAGGCGTGAGAGGTCTACGTGGTTTAAAATTTATAGGTTGCTTAGTGATGGAAATGGTGTAATGTATAACTGCATAACGCGAAGATTCCATAAACATATAGGTAGATAGAGGGTTCGTTAAAAGTATGGAGACGACGATTTATTGTCGTCAATATTTATTTTAGGAAATCATGTTTTAATACAAAACTCTCTGGTACGCTCCAACACCCAAACGGATCAAATTTCACGAGTTTTGACCTTGAAGTCGTATTCTACACCCTGGAAAACACCTGTCCACAGAATTTCGTCTAATTTAGAACATATTATTTCTTTTTCTGAAGTTTCAAAGAGGTACCCCTTGAAATTTCGAAGAAAATCAAGATGGTCGAAGGTACGACTTATTACACAGCAAATTAAAGCTCTTCTCGTGCAGATTAGGGATAAAATAATTTCAGGTACGAGAGACGCTTCATTGAGGAAATATTCAATGAGAAAATGAAAAGTGGTTCTGAGCGAATCGCTCTGGTACGCTCTAACACCCAAACGAAGCAAATTTTACGAGTTATGACGTCAAAGTCGTATTCTACACCTTCGAAAACATCTGTACACAGAATTTCGTCCAAGGTAGAACATATTAATTTTTTTCTGAACTTTCAAAGGGGTACCCCTTGAATTTTGGAAGAAAATGGAAATGGTCGGAAGTACAACTTATTACACATCAAATTAAAGCTCTTCTAGTGCAGATTACGGATAAAATAATTTCGGGTACGAGAAACGGCTCGTTAACGAAATATTCAATGAGAAAGTGATAAGTGGTTCTGGACGAATCGCTCTGGTACGCTCTAACACCCAAATGAAGCAAATTTTACGAGTTATGACGTCAATGTCGTATTCTACGCCTTCGAAAACATCAGTACACAGAATTTCGTCTAATTTAGAACATATTATTTTTTTCTGAATTTTCAAAGGGGTACCCCTTGAAATTTCGAAGAAAATCGAAATGGTCGTAAGTTCGACTTATTACACACCAAATTAAAGCTCTTCTAGTGCGGATTACGGACAAAATAATTTCGGGCATGAGAAACGGCTCGTTGAGGAAATATTCAATGAAAAAGTAAAAAGTGTGTCTGAACGGATCGCTCTGGTACGCTCTAGCGCGCAAACGAAACAAATTTCACGAGTTTTGACGTCAAAGTCGTATTCTACGCCTTCGAAAACATCAGTACACAGAATTTCGTCTAATTTAGAACAAATTATTTTTTTTCTGAATTTTCAAAGGGTACCCCTTGAAATTTCGAAGAAAATCGAAATGGTCGTAAGTTCGACTTATTACACACCAGATTAAAGCTCTTCTCGTGCAGATTACGGACAAAATAATTTCGGGTACGAGAAACGGCTCGTTAACGAAATATTCAATGAGAAATTGATAAGTGGTTCTGGACGAATCGCTCTGGTACGTTCTAGCGTGCAAACGAAACAAATTTCACGAGTTTTGACGTCAAAGTCGTATTCTACGCCTTCGAAAACATCAGTACACAGAATTTCGTCTAATTTAGAACATATTATTTCTTTTTCTGAAGTTTCAAAGAGGTACCCCTTGAAATTTCGAAGAAAATCAAGATGGTCGAAGGTACGACTTATTACACAGCAAATTAAAGCTCTTCTCGTGCAGATTAGGGATAAAATAATTTCAGGTACGAGAGACGCTTCATTGAGGAAATATTCAATGAGAAAATGAAAAGTGGTTCTGAGCGAATCGCTTTGGTAAGCTCTAACACCCAAACGAAGCAAATTTTACGAGTTTTGACGTCAAAGTCGTATTCTACACCTTCGAAAACATCTGTACACAGAATTTCGTCCAAGGTAGAACATATTAATTTTTTCTGCACTTTCAAAGGGGTACCCCTTGTATTTTGGAAGAAAATGGAAATGGTCGGAAGTACAACTTATTACACATCAAATTAAAGCTCTTCTAGTGCAGATTACGGATAAAATAATTTCGGGCATGAGAAACGGCTCGTTGACGAGATATTCAATGAGAAAGTGAAAAGTGGTTCTGGACGAATCGCTCTGGTACGCTCTAGCGCCCAAACGAAACAAATTTCACGAGTTTTGACGTCAAAGTCGTATTCTACGCCTTCGAAGACATCAGTACACAGAATTTCGTCTAATTTAGAACACATTGATTTTCTTTAAAATTTCAAAGGGGTACCCCTTGAAATTTCGAAGAAAATCGAAATGGTCGTAAGTTCGACTTATTACACACCAAATTAAAGCTCTTCTAGTGCAGATTACGGACAAAATAATTTCGGGTGCGAGAAACGGCTCGTTAACGAAATATTCAATGAGAAAGTGATAAGTGGTTCTGGACGAATCGCTCTGGTACGCTCCAACACCCAAACGAAGCAAATTTTATGAGTTTTGACGTCAAAGTCGTATTCTACACCTTCGAAAACATCTGTACACAGAATTTCGTCCAAGGTAGAACATATTAATTTTTTCTGCACTTTCAAAGGGGTACCCCTTGTATTTTGGAAGAAAATGGAAATGGTCGGAAGTACAACTTATTACACATCAAATTAAAGCTCTTCTAGTGCAGATTACGGATAAAATAATTTCGGGCATGAGAAACGGCTCGTTGAGGAAATATTCAATGAGAAAGTAAAAAGTGTGTGAACGGATCGCTCTGGTACGTTCTAGCGTGCAAACGAAACAAATTTCACGAGTTTTGACGTCAAAGTCGTATTCTACGCCTTCGAAAACATCAGTACACAGAATTTCGTCTAATTTAGAACATATTATTTTTTTCTGAATTTTCAAAGGGGTACTCCTTGAAATTTCGAAGAAAATCGAAATGGTCGTAAGTTCGACTTATTACACACCAAATTAAAGCTCTTCTCGTGCAGATTACGGACAAAATAATTTCGGGTACGAGAAACGGCTCGTTAACGAAATATTCAATGAGAAAGTGATAAGTGGTTCTGGACGAATCGCTCTGGTACGCTCTAACACCCAAACGAAACAAATTTCACCAGTTTTGACGCAAAAGTCGTATTCTACACCTTCGAAAACACCTGTACACAGAATTTCGTCTAATTTAGAACATTTTTTTTTCTGAATTTTCAAAGGGGTACCCCTTGAATTTTGGAAGAAAATGGAAATGGTCGTAAGTTCGACTTATTACACATCAAATTAAAGCTCGTCTCGTGCAGATTACGGACAAAATAATTTCGGGTACGAGAAACGGCTCGTTGACGGGATATTCAATGAAAAAGTGAAAAGTGGTTCTGAACGGATCGCTCTAGTACGCTCTAGCGCCCAAATGAAACAAATTTCACGACTTTTGAAGTCACGGTCGTATTCTACACCTTCGAAAACACCTGTAGACAGAATTTCGTCTAATTTAGAACATATTAGTTTTTTTTTCTGAAGTTTCAATATAATAACTTTATTTTCTGTTACAAGGACAAACAATATTTAATCAGATAAAAAATTTTTTCAACTCAAATACAAATGAGAAACCATTTTATAATTTCTTTGAACTGAATATCTTCTGCTTGTTATACATTGTATATAATTCCGTAAATTTCAAAATCCTTGACTTTGAATCACTAACCAGAATAGTATACAATACAAGGATACTATTGACATCAACGACATTACAAGGGAGCACTGTTTACGCATTCATAAAGTTATTTACATTTCAAGTATTCGTCCCTCCGATGGCGATGTCATTCACACGGTAAGTACCGCACTATTCAGTTCTATTGCTTGGTGCTCGGTCGTCGAGAAATGCTGTTAATTGCTCGACAAATTGCCGAGAGAAACACGGATCTATACAGTACACATGGACATCGGTTAATATATTATGAAGAAACTGCAGGTATGTCTATACCGCTTCGAAGCCATTAACGTCTCGGGATTGTTGTGTGAGGTAACTTCCTTAAAATAATATATAATAATAATATATAATGTCGTGTCCAATGTTGTTCTTTGGTAATTAATTTTAATTGCAGATGCAGTAATACATGGAGATTTTAAATACGCGTTTTTCTCTTTGAACATGAACATTTGTCATTTTGCAGATTGTTTTCAAACCACATAGTCCCTGTGTGTTGGATTGCGATCTGTTCGTAAACCAGATACTGGCACACGAATTTTTCAAGTGATTCCCCGTCCAGTTACAGATCGGTATTAGTGTTTACTTTATTCGCAAATCAGTGGAATGAGACTGGTTAAAGTAATACATAACATAAATAAAGTTACCCTTACCACACCCTTCGGGAATAATTCCAGATACCTATTTTGGCAATTGAGTTACCGTCCTGGGAATTAACCCATTAATGCCTGCCCATAGATCGGTTCGTCCTATTTTGACGAAAATTTGAAATATGTACCTGGAGATCCGTAGAAGTTGCTTGGAACGAAAAAAGTTACCTCTTCACACATCTATTTAACCTTCCTATACTCACGCATACGGTCTGTGAGACCGACTTATGTATATAGTGTAGTGTAGTGTAGTGTAGTGTAATCTTTCATTTTGACGTGAGTATAGGAAGGTTAAATACCGAACAAGCTTTGGTTTGATATTTTTTAAATTATTTTTTGAAATGTATTTTCTGCAGTGCTGAGGGGGCGCTTAAAACCACCTAGAATGGGCAGGTGTTGTTCGTTTTTCGCATTGTCCTTTATGTGGCAACACTTTTTCCGAGCATTTTCCGACAAAGAAAAACCTCCTTTTACCCTTTTACCTATATGGAAACTAAAGCTAATAAAGCAAAACATTTTACTGTTTTAATTTTTTCCAGGCTAATTAATCCCTACTACCAAATAAAAATGTAAGTCGCAGCAATATTCGCATCCTGCCGTCTTTTCACATCTTTAATGCGTTCAAAAATTCTGAAAAAATTTATGCTTCTGTTCCAAACATTCATTTTGAAGTAGCAGTCGTAAAATTCTCGTAAATTAAATTGTTGAATATATTTCTTGTTAAATAAATGAACAAATTGGGACAAAAATTTTAACTTACAGTAAAATTGTAACTCACAGAAAAATAAAGATACTGTAATTCAAAAAAATCCCAAATTAAAGGTGAATAGTGTCGCTTTAACCTTCCTATACTCACGCATACGGTCTGTGAGACCGATTTATATAGTATAGTATACGTCTTTCATTTTGACGTGAGTATAGGAAGGTTAACAGGTACAAACCGAAAGTGATTTTGCTCGGACACAAACGACCCCAGTTTACAGACGAAGTGTTAAATTTCCATTAGGCAGGAATGGGTTAAGTGTAACCAGCGTTATCTGGTCAACACCCAAAACAAACCCTGCGCAACGAAACACTCTACAATTTTAAAGCACTGCACAATGAACATCACACGAGTCAATGTCCACACGATCTATACCTTGTATCATTCTATTGGTAAAAACTGCCATCTCTATTTTTGGTGGATTAACAGACCTTCTTTTAGGCACTATATTTCCATAGTTCGTAATACATTCCTTTTGATGTCTTCAGCTGTCCCTGAAAATGTTCCCCTCGCATCCACGTTCCACAGAAATGATAATAGTAACCCCTCAGAGTACATCCTCTTGTTGTGCTCGTGGTAACAGTTTTGATCTTGTAAATACCGAATAATTGAAGATGTCGACGCATTGTCAAAAGCAGGCTTCTTTTGAGGTTTCCGACCAAATGTTTATTATTATACAGTTTTAAGAAATAATATATAATGATTTTTATTTAGAATTTAATTAGATACTTTAACATTGGTAATTACTTGTATCATAATTAATTTTGTATAAAGTACATTATTTATGGTAGAAAATAATGATTGAAAAGTGACATTTTGAATTCCCGGCAAAACAAGTGTGACGTCAGGAATCGGATGACGGCCATGTTGTGACGTAGGAATATCTATTTACATTTATACATTTCGACGTTTTATGATTACCTTGCAGTTATAGTGCGACCAAGTAGATTTGAACCCCGGCAAATATGTGAACTAATTCGCCCTCCCCGTGCCCCACCCAACCGCGTACCTTTACTTTTCACGTTTCGTATCATGTGCTATATTTTAACGAAGAGCATGGTTACGTAAAATAATTCGATCTAAAGAGCTTTCATGGGGGACAAAACCAACAATCTACAAGACGGTGATATGGCCTACCCTCTTATATGGGAGTGAAACATGGACGATGACAAAAAGATATCAAAAAGAATTCGGATATAGGAGAATTTTTGGAGGAAGAAGAATAGATGAACTTTGGAAAAAAGACGAACGAAGAAATATACGGCCTCTTCAACGAACCAACGATAGATGAAATTGTAAAGTCCAGGAGACTACAATGGCTGGGACATTTGGAGAGAATGGATGGCACCAGAATAGCAATAGTCAAAGGAATAGCGTGGAGAAGACCGGAGGACAAGAGAAAATGTGGAGGGAAGCAATTATGGATGATATCAAAGAAAAGAAAATGGAAAACTGGAAAGAAAAGGTAAAAAATCAACAGAAGTGGAAAGAAGAAACGAAACCACCTCCTAGGCGATAGGCATGAAGCCCTTTACATATTTCGACGAAGTTCATCTGTTAATTTCTCCTTAGCATACAGAAACTCTTCATATCAACTTTGTCCAGACTTTCGAAATAAATGTAGGAGCTTGTGGAGTCCTAAATAGCTAATATTTTGGTCAAAATCTCCGAAATATTTTAGTATGTGACAATTTGTTCCAACTTTTTACCTTCTTGTATATATTCTTGCAAGAAGTCTGTAAAGGTGCTTGCATGCTGGCTTAGAACCAATGCACCAAAATTCACAGTGGTAATAAAAGGGATTGTTGTACCTACTTTAGATAATGTAGGTTTTCTCCAATAACAATCCACTGCAGTTGAGGCAGGCTGAGTACTTTTATCGTGAACCCACATTAAAAAAGCAGGAGCATGTTTACACCCTCCTTCAGAAGCAGCACAACCGAAACAGTTCATACTTTCGATAACATTGTTTTTTTCATCTACTACCGTTAATTGATCATAATTTTTTGTCCGTACTTTATGTTCTGGGCATATTTTACAGTTGACTATACATTTACCAACATCTCTTTTCAGTTCGACATAACCAACTGCACTATCAATGTAGTTTTTTGTCATTGATCTATAAATTATACTAATTGAGAATATGTAAATAACACACAAACTGCAAATTAAAATGTTTTTGACATATAGCACTAACCTATACATTTCGTATCCCAATTATATGTTAATAATATGGGGATATGAAATAGCAGTATGTCTCTTCCTATATTATTACATATTTAACTAATTTTACTTATGATTCAGCTTTTACTCCTCGCTTATCTCGGCGGCGTTGAAATTATCGTTTGAGGGAATGTATTTCCTCAACATAAAGAGGCCAATAATGAAATATTTCGAGACCCAAAATTGTAATAACATAAAATGTAGAATAAATCTAATTAGTCTGCAATTTGCGTTTTGCGATTGACATAGTAAAAATTTCCTCACGGATTATTGGCATATGCAAATTGTGCTTACTTTGTAAGCTTTTATACGGATACTTGTTAACTGCCCATTAACGAACCTAATTTTATTGGGTCGTTTATAGAGAATCCTCTACATTTTATTTTACTTTAAGGATGCCAATATTAGGTAAATTATCACTTTCTGCCTTTACAAATTGGTTTTCGGCAATTTCAGCCATTCTAATGTTTCAAATGAGAACTTAAGCACTTGTGAAACTATTCCACATCAATAGTTATTTACGAAAACTTGTGTTTTTGATACAACTAATTGCAGTGTAACACTGAAGTAATGTATGTAAAAAATACAGTGACGTCACTCAACTCGTCGGACACACTCGGAAAGACACGGGTATTGGTCGGAGATATTCTAATAATTCGAATTTTAATTAAGATTTATAAAATATTGCTAGTCTAAATAAATGTTATTATATAACAAATAGGCATGTAATTATATAATTGTTTCAATAAAAATATAATTCCGTGTAAAACTCAATGTTGGGTATACCCTATTATAATAAATACCATAAATACTTTTCAGTAAATTGTAATGTGTAAGGATATAACGAATGAACATCTTTCTCTACCACACACCTACCTGGAATGCTTATTCTCACAGTTAAGTCAATTTTCGAAGTTATTAACCAAAAATTAAATGTTGGGATTAAGTGAAATTGTCTGTTGTAGAAGTGTATAAAAAACCTTGATGATTTTCATTTGATATATAAACTGTAATTTTCTCTTGAATTTTAAGAGTAATATAAAAAAGTATTTTATTCATATTAACTTCATTGAAGCACCTTTCATTTTCTCTTATCCCCAAAATAGGGAGATTGGCGTGGGTAAAAATTCAACATGTCCCTCGTGGAGCCTGGCAATTATTGAACAGGTAGCTCACCGCTGTTAATTCCGCTCTTGTCAAATATTTCAGAAGTAATAGCCAAATAAAAATTTTATAAGGTAATTAATAGAAATACTTGTAGAACGTGTCGTAATCTTGTATTTTTATAACGGGGAACGTTAGGTATTAATTAAAATTTCCTAAAATCTTAATGAAATCGAAATTAATGTCGAATTTCAGGTCATTAACCTAATCGAAATGTAACCTTGATAAATGCTTTTATAACTTATATTAGTAAGATCAAATAACTTCCAAAGAGACAGATTAGACCACGTAGTAGGTACATTGCTAAATTTACTCGTCACAAAGACATATTTGAAATGATTTAACAGTTGTAATGATCCTACCTAAGATTTTTTGTATTGACTATTGATTATAAATCTAAATAGTACCTCCAAATCTCGATAAGATACAATTTTAAATTGAGGAATAATCGGGATTGTAATGAGTTTTGCTTATATTTCTTTTAGGTAATTTCTGGGTCTCCAATCTGTTGTAATTGAAATATTTATTATTTACGTTTTATATCTCTCGGCTATTCTAAATGGTTTGTTTAGTTGTTAGTCTTATTTCACTCGTCAACTGTCAAGCTAAAGATTCCCCTTCTTTTCAGTTCCATTAGTAGTTGATACTCGGTATGCATTACCCAAGGGCGATGATAAACCACCGAGTTTTCATCCCACAAAGGAAACATCGGCGACTACAATTGTGGCAAAACTTACATCCTCCTGGTGAACAATAAGCTTGTTATTGACACAGCAGGCGGTAAAGAAAGTATAATAAGGCACGCATTGATTCGGTATCTACAAAGTATCACCCAATAACATTTACGACCACGAATTATGTCCCCTCGAGGCATCAGTAGAGGTGACTAACAAACGGAATTTGTATGTCTTACGTTTTCTTATTATTATTTTGAGGATCGATTTGAATAGTAGCATAACACAAGAGAAATTGCAATTTTATACTGCGGTGCCTTCAAACAAAAGAAATGATTATCACTAAAGTTTGACAAACGAGTGCACGATAAGTTGTGTAAACCTGAATGACGCCGTCCCTCTTCCGAATTTTAATGTTATGCCTTGCACGTAAGTGAAGACAAGCGGAGGGGGAACAGCATCAGTCCGGTTTACACTACTTAATGATAACTTATCATTAAGGTTTGATAAAAGATTGGATGACGTGTTATCATTAAGTAGTGTAAACCGGACTGGCGCCCTTACTTCCCCAAAGTATAATGTTGCGCCTTGCACGTAAGTGGAGATAAAGACCGGTTTACACTACCTTAATGATAACACGTCATCTACTCTTTTATCAAACCTTACTTATCATGCACTCATTTGTTGAACCTTAATGATTAGTAAGGAGTTTACTTCAGCTTTAAGGTCTTTATTAGACAACTTCAATAAACAGTTGGGCGCTCTTGAAGTGTTAGGCCAACCAATTAATATTTGCGATACTTTTATCACATACATGATGTCCAATAAATTATACTCGACTCGCCGAACAGATGCAGTAGCAAATTATGGCAACCTTGCAATGCAAATGTCCGACTCACACAGCATAAATCCCATGTAAACATATCAAAATAATAACCTCATTTTGTATTTGACATAAATAAAAATTGCAAAATAAGTACTAAAATAATTTTCTTATTTCTTCAAGTATGTTTTGTTGAATTAAATTATGCATCTGCAATATATAGAATTATATATAGTAAATAAAAAATACACAATGGTCTTAAGAAGATCTATGTAATATATAAATACAAAATAAGGAAACAAATAATTAATTTTTTTTTTTTTTTGGTACGTATTTATATAAGAAACAGTATCCTCAAAAATTAACTCACTGTACAAATAGCTATAATCAAAAATAATAAATTTTATACATATTACAAAAATTTAATACAGTAAAGGAATTAATTATGACACACTAAAACGTTCTTAACATGTATCTTCTTCGCTATTAGATGATGTAGACGAATCATCATTAATTGTAATGATTAACGGCTCTATGTGTATATCTATGAGATTGTCAAGTTCTCACATTTCCTTCTCTGTTTGAATAACATGTTTAATAGCATTTTGCCAATTTTCAACAGAAATATTGTCAATACCTCGTTGAAATAATTCTTTCACGTCTGCCAATTTAAATGTGGTGTTATGTCTCGTGTTATGTCTACCCCTTCACTTGTGCCCATATTAGTTCAATCGGGTTTAATTCACAGTGATAAGGGGGAGTCTAAGTACCTTTCTATTAGTGTTTTCTATTAATTCATTAACAGCATATTTCGGAGGGCCAGATAAATGTTCTTTAATTAAAGTTAACAATTTTGCTTTTACCATGTTTTCTTCATATGCAATACTATTTTCCCTCATCCCGTTTTGCATTTCTAATTTGCGACTATTAGTTGTAGGTGGCTTATTCAATTTACGACTATGGTACGGAGCATTGTCAAACATTATAACGCAATTTTTTTAAATTGGGGAGAATACATCTCATCCACTCTTCAAACCTTTCTTCGTTCATGTCTTCATGATAATCTCCTGTTCTCTTTGATTCAAAGAGGAGTAAACCATTTTCTACAAATCCTTCATCCGAGCCAATGTGTGCAATTATAAATCTTTTGCCTTTGCCTGAAGGATTTTTAAGACCTGTACTTAAATCTTCTATAAATGCTTGTCTTGCAGTGACAACAGACATATCTGTCCATACTTTATTTACAGTATGTCCAGCATTTACCCAAGTTTCATCCAAGTAATATATCGGAGTACCATTTTCACGATATTTCTTAATTTCACGAAGGTATTTCCGTCTCCAAGTAATAATGTCATCTTTTTCTTTTAAAATACTATTTCGAGCTCGCTTATTATAACTACAAACATAATTATCTTATGATTAGTATATAGAATTTAAAGTAATAAATATTTGTACCGAAAGTTTAGTTCCTTTAATAATGATCTGAGAGTCGTAATTTTGAAATTAGGAATGTCATCTCTTTCATTTATCACTGTGAGAACTTTTTGAACTGTTGGAGGTTCATTGTTAAAAAAGAATGAATGTACAATTCTTCGTATAGCATTTTTCATTTCATCATCCACCATATCTAAAACAGCCCTTTTTCTATGATATTTTTTTGGTGGTTGTAATTCGTGATTAGTGTTATATTCTTTCACAATATTGTAAACACTGCGTTCAGTAATTCCTGTAAAAGATACTATAATAGTTACTATGATTTGGTTATCGTTTTTGGAAAGATACCTGCTGCTTTGGCTGTCATTTCAACACTAACAATTTTAGAAGTGCTAGGCTCTTCTTGAAATGTTTTAAATATATTCAAAACCTTCTGTTTATCTTCTACCGTAAAATGTTTTGAAACTCTCTTCTTAGGAGGTGAGTTTTCCATAATGTAAATATATATGATAATATAGCAAGAAATAATGTATAACCTACAAAACAATAATGTATTATTGGTGCACTAGAACGATCGATAAATAGTCTTCAGAAACACTGGTTTATGAAATATAATAGATAATGGATCATTTACAAAGAAAGCTAATAAAATCTAATATTCCAAATGCAATATGGACTCGATTTTTATTCTATTGTAAGCGGCCACCCTGATCGACCAATTACAAACGTTATTGGTTATGTGACCTATTAAACACACATTGTTGCCATAATTTACTACTGCATTTGTTCGGCGAGTCGAGTATAGATCCTACCACGCGTAGAGACTGGGAAGAAAGAAATACCAGTCTTGCACCAAATTTACCAACTTTCAACGAATTAAATAAATCGTGAGCGGAAAAATGTAGTTTGTTGGTAACATTTGTTCAGCAAATTCACACGAAAATATTCAACCCTTTTGCAACTGATGGTAAAGTATTAAACTATAAGCTTTGTGCAAGAGGACATTACATAAATCAGTGTTCTAAATTTATAAGTCTCTCTGCTGAGAAAAGGTATTCTGAAGCAAAAGCCAAAAATTTATGCACCAATTGCCTAAGATCTGATCATCTCAATAACCAATTGAAAAGCGTCAGCTGCAAGGAATGTAAAACAAAACATCATACTTCATTACATATAAATAATGAAAGCAATCACGGTGCAAACTCTTTAACAGGATTTAAAAAATGATGAAGATTGATATGTGGAATACTAGCTATGTACAGTCGTCGGCCATTGAATTAGGGCTACTGCGAGAATTTCCGGTTTTTTGAGATCCATTTAGGAATTGTATTGGCAAATACATTTAGTTTATTTCTAAATATTTACAGCCATTACTTGATTTATGATTGTCTCCTAATTTGTCGTTTATTGTTAAATACCTAATCCTCGAGAGTTCCCAATCACCTTGCTTTGTAGATATATCTGAGTTTAGTTTATCTCTGATCCTGTTCGAGTAATAATTAGCTACAGAGGTACTAAATCAAACATTATTATGCATTTTGTTAGTGTTTTGTTTTTGTTTTGCAATTCAAACTTTTTTAAAGTTAATTTCGATACTGGTAAAACAAGTGACGTACTAACCCAGGAAAAACCTGAGTCAGTGTCCTATTGGGGAACAGGAATGCATTCACAACGTAAAACAGCACAGAAAGAAGGTGTTTCTGATCAAACTGTAACGGGCATTGTAAAACTGATCAAAGAAAATATTCCTCGTACTAGTACATCTCGACAAAATTGTAGGAAAAAGAGAAAAACTACAGTCCGCGATGATGGTCCGATTATCAAAACAGCAAAAGAGAACAAACAAATGTCATGTAAGTTGATTCAACGAATCCTGGGAAAGAAGGATTTAAATCCAGCAACACTAACTGGTCGAAGACGTTTGTACGAGATCGGACTAAGGTGTAGGCGTCCGATAAAATAATCCAAATTGACTGATAGGATGAAGAATGCGCGGTACAAATTTGCCAAACTATACAAAGATTACTCCGTAGACGATTGGAAACGGGTATACATCAGCACTAATTGATTTAACCCGCTTTTACGTGATTACTAAAATTGTTGCAAAATTTCAATGTTTCATTGTTTCCATAGCTCATTTTCATGTGAGAAGATTATCATCTGAATATTTCAAAGAAGAATGCACCGTAGAAACGGTGAAATATCCCCTCTCCGTGATGATATGGACATTTATCACAACAGAGTGTCTTTGGGCACTTTACTTGATTGAGGGTACGACGAATCAAAATCAAGATTAAAAAGTCATAGATGAGTGTTTAATGCCTAACATTGATACTTAGGATGGAAGCAAAGGACTGTAATGGGACGCATCTGGAATTTCAGATTTTTTTATTTACCTATTTATTTTTCTTTCTTCGCGTTTAAATCCAAATTTTTATTAATCCTATATCTGTAGCTAGTTATTTAGTCCAATATATGTAATCAATATAATCATAATTTAAGTTGCATTAGTTTAAGTATGTATTCGTATTTTAAGTGTTAGTTGTGTGCACAAATAAGGAAACAATAACATGAACGCAGAAGGTGAGGGGTGCGTTGTATTGGGAGTGTAAGGGCGGAAACGTGATAACGGAGGAATGTGAGAGAAGACGTCACCAATGCAAACAAAGGGCCGTTAGCGGAGCGGCGACGAGTCATCGCTTGCAAGAATAGAAGATAAGAGAGAAGAAAGGGAGTCGCAAGTTGGCAGGAAGATATTCGTCGGCCCGCCACGAAAGAAAATACGTCGCGGCCGAAAATAAGGGAGTCGTTGTGTTCTTTTTTGAAAAATATAGAAGTTTTAATCGGGCGACCGCATATTTAAAAGTTTCTTTTCTCGCTGAAATCGCCGCGAAGGGAGGTTAGCTATCGCGTTCCAGAAGGGCGCGGAAAAGTGCCCCAAAAATAACGGCCAAAGAAGTCCGTCCCCGAGCAGCATCATTCTGCGAGAGCGTCGCCGACTACGAGCACTGCGGCTACCCCACCGACCGGATATTAAGCTAAGTTTAAAACAATAACATAGTGTGCACAAAAAGAACATTCATAAATGGGCCCGTTAGCTTCATTATGTATGTAAATAACTTTTATACTATTGCTGAGTAAATTCAAAGTATATATCAATATATCTACATTGCTTGTATTATTCTTTTATCGACACTGAGGACGATCTAGGGTCCATTTAACGAGAGAAAATATAGTTTGCTCACTCGTCATTTTTTATATCGCAGAATAAAGGTGCTTTGTTCAAATTTGTTTCGAGGAACCTGAATCGTCCTGAGATAAGTGGTTAGCTACCGAGTCATTGTGTTTTTTCACTGAGCAGCTGGTGCAAAATTCCATCACTCCCCTTTTACTGCATTTGAGGTTCGACTGGCGCCCACTATTTATTTTGTATTTTTTGTTGTCGTCATCAGAGCAGGAGTAAAAGAAAAAGGGTTTACGCGTATTTTTTACGTACGCAGATAAGGGGAGTATTGTATAGGCTCTCCTTTATTTAAGCACCGGAGGGGGCAATTACAGGACCATACGTCTTTCTCCACGATAACGATCCATGCCATAGAGCAAAATCTGTAAAAAAATCACCTGACTGAAGGAAATATATAGTTATTAGATTGCCCTGGAAATTTTCCATATATGAATCCTATTATATTAAAATATTTGGAATGCATTACAAAAAAATCAGCATCACGGAAGTGTATCAGAAAGCAGGAACCTTGAAGACGCCTGGTTCTTGCATATTTCTTATATTGGTTATTCACGGACATTTCCTCGGTGTTCCATGGACAAATGACGTCATTGCTTTTAGATATGAAGAATATTATTACCATTGTTGAAGAAAACTGGTTAATAAGTGCTACTTAAACAACTGATTCAATTTTGATTTTTAATGGAATCTCTTCTGTCCCCAAAAATGAGGAAGAGGCTGCATACCAGTCCCTTATACAGTCTAAATAAATTATCAACGCATCGTGTTAAAACCATTAGGTAAAAACGCAATCAAGCAAATGGAAATATCTCTATGGTTCTTCCAGTGGAAATATGCATCTGTACTTTCTGCTTAATGACGTGACGTGTGATATAACGAAGAAAGCGCTGTGCGAATAGGAAGCGAGGTACTGTAAATGGACGAACATTATGACTGCTTTACAACCTTGTATCAGACGTCAACTTTATCTTACTAGCGTGTCAGGATCGCGAAGTCTATCCTTTAGATTTACGCCCTTACGACGTTAACTCCGAAATCAATTTTCTTGATTTATGTACGTGTTTGAATTACGGGACGATAAAAAAGCCATACGTATCGAGATAAGTACGATAAACGCATGGAGATTTGGCGAGAATCGCAAACGATTCTAGGGAAAACATGTAGATCCATCATAAATGTACTTTATGAGTCGAAAGTGCCAGAAACTCTGCACGTTATTAAAAAAAAAGTTAGTACGGAGAAACCGAATCAATAGTTGGTCCATGACCTAAAAAGTACGTTTTGGAAGAAAATATATTTTCGTTCATAATTTATGCGTATTTTATGTTACCAGAACTTTTCTCTTTTCACTGACAAGGGGAGGGCGCGACGTTGGGGTCACGGATTTGGACGCCCTCGTGGGATAAGAAAGTATTTCATAGTAATTGACTACAGACCTTCAAACATGGTGCCAACACTCAACCGTTTTTGAAAAAAACCGGTTTGAATAACAGGCGCAACTGATATACCTGGACCATTGCGGTTGTTTTGAAGAGTGGAGCGTGGCTCGATCGATTGAGCACTAGCCAAGTAATTGTGTGGTTTGGGTTCGATTCCTGGACAGAATATTTTTGTCAATTCTTTTTTTCTTCTTTTGTGCTACATATCTACGCATGTTTATTTTTCGACAACGTTGTTAAAATATCTACACAATCAGTGAATTAAACAAAAAGTTCAGAGAGTGTGCCAGACGAATAAATATTTTGGTCTGTGATTGAAAACAAACAAGAAGAAAGAAATGGAAGACACCGAACCTTCCACCGTCTTCCATATTTTGCGATTTTGAGCGAAGCTCTTTTAGGGAAATTCTGCGGCGAGCGTTAACTGAAAAGTGAGACGCTTGAAATCGTCACTAGACGCTTTCATCGTGTTCTTTCACTAGTTATTTCTCTCTCACACACACATATACTCATCGCAGGAGCAACTATGAAATGCGCCATATTTGCGTATCCCTCCATCAGATGGTGCCCTTATTAATCCGATTCGAATTTACTTCAAATTCAACTTCAACTTATTTACCATCGGTTTCGAAATGAAATACTTTTTCTTTATACATTATCTATTCAATTATAGTATTTTATCTTTTATTCAAATAAGCATCAAATGAGTAAAGAGCTTTGCTCTTGCCGAGTCTCCCACGACACATCTCCTCTTTTTTTTTCTAATCACACACCAAAATATTTATTCGATTGGCACACTCTCTGAACTTCCCGTTACAATTCACTGATTGTGTAGATATTTTAACAACATTGTCGAAGAATTAACATAAGTCGATATGTAGCACAAGAGAAACAAAAATTGAAAAAAAACTTCTGTGCGGGAATCGAACCCAAAACCATACGATTACTTGGCTAAAGCTCAATCGATCGAGCCACGCTCCACTCTTGACAACAAACGCAACGGTCCACGTATATCAATTAAGACTCTTTATTCAAACGTTGAGTATTGGCACCATGTTTGAAGGTCTGTAGTTAATTACTATGAAGTACTTTCTTATCCTAGAAGGGCGTCCAAATCCGTGACCCCAACGTCGCGCCCACCCCTTGTGAGCGTAGTAAACTACTACACATTTATTTATAATATTTCAAAGTATATTCTCTGTTATAGTCAATACATTTTTGCATCCGTTAAGACAAATCTCTAAAACATGTTTTTCCAATCTTCCAGCGTCCACTGCTTCTTCAGACAATGTAGAACGTAAACATCAAAACTTATTATTTACATGTGGAAGCAAAAAGAAATCATTAGGTACCAAGTCTGCAATATATGGAGCATGCTCCATTGTTTTAAAATTTGGGGCACACTAATACTTGAGAGTTATCAAAATGTAAGGTGACCCTACCTTTTGGGCGCTTTTCGTGGAAGAGGGGCGTGGTTGGGTAACTGAAGAGAATGGTACGGTTGCAGTTCCAATGAATTATTTTAAACTGTCGTCAACAAAGTGTTAATATTATAACTTCTATGATCTTCTAACCTCCAGAAGAAAAAAGCAAACAAAATTTTGAATGTCGGAAACTAGGGAACTTACAGTAAAATAATTCAAAATACTAAATCTGGCAATAATCAAAAAGATGAAAAAGACAGGAGACCCAAAACAGTATTTTTGGTGACAGGATCTCCAATAAAACACATCTTATACATTCTAGATCTTAAGTTTCTCCCATTTCGAGCTGATGGTCTTTACCTTCCGCGAGGTATCGAGCACACTGAATTGCTGTCCAGGTTTAACTTGTTTTCTTTGAAAAATAGAAGAGTGATTTCCATGCAAATATCTCATTTCATTCTTAAGCCAACACCTTTTCGCGCAGTTTTTCGGATTGCTTTCAATTTTTTGAAACATTAACTTTTATAAATTTTGGAAATTAAGAATAAAATAGGATATTTGTATGGAGAAAGGAGTACAGTAAAAAAGTGGGGTAAAATGCATGCTTAGTATTTTAAGGAAAGAATTTTTTTCTTTCCTATCGATTATACCAGGCATGGGCAACCCTTTTTTGTAGAAGTTTTATGCTGTGAGTAATCTTGAAAAATATACATATTTGTAGTATCCTTATGATTCATTATGAATTAAGTTTAGACGGGCCGTGCTAATATGCAACGAAAGAATTCAGTAGCGGGCCGGACAAACCTTACTCGAGGGCCGCATGTGGCCCGCGGGCCGGAGGTTGTCCATACCTGGGTTATACAGTTATTGAAAATGCTTGCCTCGAACTAGCGAAACGCGTATCACCGAATTTATTATAAAACAATTGTATGGCGAGGAGTTTGCCGATGTGATATAGTGTCAGTAAATTACACTACAATCCTTGCAATCACCTTCATTCAATAAATTTTATCAAAATACACTTCTCCCAGCGTGGAATTAACTTATTTGAACCATCCTCAAAGAACTTTTTGGGATTCTCTGCAATCCACCTATTTATAGCAAGTTTAATCTCCTTCAAGGTATGAAATCGAAAATCTCGTAGTGTTCTTTTTTCAAATTTGGGAACAGATAAAAATCACTACGAGCCAGATCTGGCGAATAGGGTTGATGCGCAAGCAATTCCGAGCCCAATTCGTTTAACCTTCCTATACTCACGTCAAATATGAAACACCTATACTATACTATATAAGTCGGTCTCACAGACCATATGCGTGAGTATAGGAAGATTAAAACATTCTTCATTTTTCGTGCGGTATGGGGTCTTGCATTCTCCTGTTGCAATAGCTGATGTTTATGCAACCTTTCAGACTGTTTCGTGTAAAGCGCCTGCCGCAATGGACCAGATAAAATATTAGAATAATATTCTGCGCTAATTGAAGTACCTTTCGATAGATACTCCATAAAAATACTGCCCTCGTAATCCCAGAATACAGCAAGCATTGCTTTTCCAATCGACCATGTCCTCTTTTTGATTTTCGCCATTCTTTCGACTGACTTTTGATCTCAGGATTCATATACCATCAGCACTTATTATCGGTTGCCAAAATTAGTCGCCGCAACTTGGTCAAAGCTCTTGAAATTAGCGAAATATGCCAATCCTTGCAAGTCTTTGTTCCGGTTCCTTGGTCCTCAGCAGGTTGAAACCTCATTTTCGACTAAATATTCCTTTAAATCTCACGAACCTATAGCTATTCCTCCACTAACACGAATTTCACTAATAGTAATTCGCCTATCATCTTCCAATGTGTTCTACAAGGCAGCAACGTTTCATTCATTTTGTCCACTGCGCGAATCGTCTTCTAGTTGTGTTTTGTCTGCACTTATACTCGACTCGCCGAACAAATGCAGTAGTAAATTATGGCAACAATGTGTGTTTAATAGGTCACATAACCAATAACATTTGTAATTGGTCGATCAGGTTGGCCGCTTACAATAGAATAAAAATCGAGTCCATATTGCATTTGGAATATTAGATTTTATTAGCTTTCTTTGTAAATGATCCATTATCTATTATATTTCATAAACCAGTGTTTCTGAAGACTATTTATCGATCGTTCTAGTGCACCAATAATACATTATTGTTTTGTAGGTTATACATTATTTCTTGCTATATTATCGTATATACTTACATTATGGAAAACTCACCTCCTAAGAAGAGAGTTTCAAAACATTTTACGGTAGAAGATAAACAGAAGGTTTTGAATATATTTAAAACATTTCAAGAAGAGCCTAGCACTTCTAAAATTGTTAGTGTTGAAATGACAGCCAAAGCAGCAGGTATCTTTCCAAAAACAACCAAATCATAGTAACTATTATAGTATCTTTTACAGGAATTAGTGAACGCAGTGTTTACAATATTGTGAAAGAATATAACACTAATCACGAATTACAACCACCAAAAAATATCATAGAAAAAGGGCTGTTTTATATGTGATGTTTTTATATGGTGGATGATGAAATGAAAAATGCTATACGAAGAATTGTACATTCATTCTTTTTTAAAAATGAACCTCCAACAGTTCAAAAGTTCTCAGTGATAAATGAAAGAGATGACATTCCTAATTTCAAAATTACGACTCTCAGATCATTATTAAAGGAACTAAACTTTCGGTACAAATATTTATTACTTTAAATTCTATATACTAATCATAAGATAATTATGTTTGTAGTTATAATAAGCGAGCTCGAAATAGTATTTTAAAAGAAAAAGATGACATTATTACCTGGAGACGGAAATACCTTCGTGAAATTAAGAAATATCGTGAAAATGGTACCCCGATATATTACTTGGATGAAACTTGGGTAAATGCTGGACATACTGTAAATAAAGTATGGACAGATATGTCTGTTGTCACTGCAAGACAAGCATTTATAGAAGATTTAAGTACAGGTCTTAAAAATCCTTCAGGCAAAGGCAAAAGATTTATAATTGCACACATTGGCTCGGATGAAGGATTTGTAGAAAATGGTTTACTCCTCTTTGAATCAAAGAGAACAGAAGATTATCATGAAGACATGAACGCAGAAAGGTTTGAAGAGTGGATGAGATGTATTCTCCCCAATTTAAAAGAAAATTGTAGTATTGCATATGAAGAAAACATGGTAAAAGCAGAATTGTTAACTCTAATTAAAGAACATTTATCTGGCCCTCCGAAATATGCTGTTAATGAATTAATAGAAAACACTAATAGAAAGGTACTTAGACTCCCCCTTATCACTGTGAATTAAACCCGATTGAACTAATATGGGCACAAGTGAAGGGGTATGTTGCGAGACATAACACCACATTTAAATTGGCAGACGTGAAAGAATTATTTCAACGAGGCATTGACAATATTTCTGTTGAAAATTGGCAAAATGCTATTAAACATGTTATTCAAACAGAGAAGGAAATGTGGGAACTTGACAATCTCATAGATATACACATAGAGTCGTTAATCATTACAATTATTGATGATTCGTCTACATCATCTAATAGCTAAGAAGATACATGTTAAGAACGTTTTAGTGTGTCATAACTAATTCGTTTACTGTATTACATTTTTGTAATATGTATAAAATTTATTATTTTTGATAATACCTATTTGTACAGTGAGTTAATTTTTGAGGATACTGTTTCTTATATAAATACGTACCAAAAAAATATTAATTATTTGTTTCCTTATTTTGTATTTATATATTACATAGATCTTAAAACCATTGTGTATTTTTTATTTACTATATATAATTCTATATATTGGAGAAGAATTTTCTAAGGATGCACACCTTATGTGAACAGTAAAGCACAGTTTCTCATAATTGAAAAAATAGCCATACGGAAATACATATCTGTCAGTCAACTAGCTGAAGTATATACTTTTATTTATTTATTTATTTCATAATACACATAACGTGAAAATCGTCAAAAAATATATAAACTTGAAATATACAATGTAAAACAGATTAAAATGATTAAAATAAAGAATACATACACACAACTTGAAACATATTAGAATCAAAATATTTCACTAAAGAACTCCTTTATGGAGTACAGCGCTCTTACATACAAAATATTCTTTAAAACCTGCTTGAAACTATGTATGGGCAATATTTTCAATGTTTGGGGCAAGTGGTTGTAAATTTTCAAGCACTTTTCTGTATTTTGGCAAATCATATCTTTGGTGCTAGAAGATGACTAGTGCTCCTAGTATTATAATTATGTCCATGTTCATATTTTTTAAAGAACTGATGATAGTTATTTCTAACAAATGTAACACATTCTAATATAGATATATTGGCGGCAGCGTAAGTGTTCTGTAGTCCTTAAATACATTTTTACAAGTATCCATCCGTCTTAAGTTAAATATTGCCCTTATGCACGATTTCTGAGCGACTAGCATACGTTGCACATTCAGCCCACTGTTCCAGTACATCACACCATACTGAAGTCTGGAATTAACACTGGTATAAAAGGCACTAATCACTGGGCGTCTTCCCACATTCTGTGCATCAACTCTCAACCCGTACAGCAGCCATTCAACTTAGAAGCTAGACAATCCATATGAAGCTTCCAAAACAAACGATCATCGACTATCAGTCTCAAAAACATATTCTCATTAGCATAGGGAAGCACTTCGCCCTGATGCTTTATATTAAAGTTAGGAGTACTTATGTTATTAAACACCATTACTTGTGTCTTGTTTAAGTTCAGCTTTAAATTATGTTGCATGAACAACCTATTGAGTTTATCTAAATTAATTTGGATTCATTTTACAATGTCATCATCACATTTTGCATGCATCACCATCGATGAGTCATCCGCGAACGGAACAAATAGATTATCCACCATTTCAGGCAAGTCATTTACATAAAGGACGAATAAAAGTGGTCACGGAATTGGGAAAACATCTGGGGTACTCCAAATTCAACGTTTTCTCAATCTGATTTGATGGTTTATCCACTGACATTATTAGAAAGTATAGACTGCCGTCTATTACCCAGAAAAGATTGAATCCAATCTGAGGTCAAGTCATACAATCCCATCTTTTCCAACTTAGCCAACAGCACTTCATGGTGCACACTATCAAATGCCCTCGATAAGTCCGTCATCACAGTTACTGTGGTTTCTTTGTCATTTAAACCATTTACTACATCATCCATCAGTTGAAAGACAGCGCGCATTGTTGTTCGACCTTTATGTAGGCGACATTGGGGAGTTGTGAGACAGCGCTATCTTCCGTCATATTTCCGGGTATGATTGTTAATATTGTTTTCAATGCAATCTCACTTTCTAGCTAGCATTCATCAGGTAAACACGCATTCTGAGCGTCTTTCCCGATTCCAGGTGTTTTAAAATTATTCGAAAAGTTTCTTGACCAATTTTGTGTGTGATACTTTCGGTCAGTTTTTCAAGCGAATTGCAAAAGTCAATATATACAAATGAATTGTTAGTTAATAAAGTTTCGACTCACTTTCATTTTTGCATGAACATACAATGTGCTAATAACTAGGCGGCCATTTACAATATTGTATACGATTTGGGTAGTTGCGAGACAACAAATTTGGGGAATTGTGAGACACTATTTTTTGACGTTTTTACGCATCTTTTATATGTATTTTGCAATGTTTAACCTTTAATTGCCGATGTGGTGTCACCGTGACACCGCGCGGATTAAAACATTAATATTTCAACAACCAATAGCTATATATAGCTGTCCTTTTCAGTAGCTGGTTGTTTTCACTCCATCTTTCGTTAGTCTGTAGTGAACTTTCAGCACGTTCACAGGTGTTCTCGCAATCAGTCCTCTGGTGTCACCGTGACGTAAAGTCGGTATTAACGTTATCAATTTACGATTTATTTATTTATTATATATTTATTTAATATTTTTTATTTATTTTTTAGTTGCTTTAAAATATGCTTTTTTGTCTTTTCTTTTAGATGTCGAAACCAAGTACTTCAGGAATCGGGCGTAAGAGAGGAAGACAACTGGATTTGAATGACCCCCGCCATGTAGAAATTCTAGGAAATTGGTTAGACGAAGAATTGCAAGATTTTAGTGAATGTGATGATAAGATTGTCGACCCGGATTTTCACCTGCTCAGTGAACATGATACAGACTCAGAGCAGTCTGAAGAAGGACCCATTAGATGGGTCGCAAAATAAATTGGAAATACAAACGAAAAATGCAGGTGATGAGATATCGTCGGTTGATCCTTTTACTAACAATGAACCACCACAAATATCAAAAAAGGCATATTATGGTAAAAATGGACACAAGTGGAGTTCTTCTGAGCCTGTACCAAGATCTTGTAGATCATTGCGTCGTAATATAATGCGAAATATACCCCAGAGGCAAAGAGAATGTATTAGCCCTGCTACTTTATGGTCTGAGTTTATTGATTTTGAAATGTTAGAAAAAATTGTCATATACACCAACAAAAAGCTCAGCTTTATGAGAACAAAATACAGAGAGACTGAACGGATAGAGCTGCGTGATACAGATTTAGTGGAAATAAAGGGACTTTTCGGTCTTCTGTTTTATACTTCAGTATTCAAATCTAATCGAGAAAATATAAACTTTCTATTTGCGACCGACGGGACGGGACGTAATATTTTTAGAAGTGTGCTCTCTAAAAACCGGTTTTTCTATTTGCTCTCAGCCCTTCGGTTTGATGACATTCAAACCAGATCGTTGCGGATTCAGAAGGGCCCTCTAGCAGCTATTTCTGAGTTATTTGAAAGGTTCATAGAAAAATCCAAAGCAGCACATGTACCTGGAGCTTATCTTTGTGTTGATGAAATACTCGTGCCATACAGAGGTAGATGTAAGTTTATTATGTATATGCCAAAGAAACCGGCCAAATATGGCATTGAAATCCTACTTGTATGTGATATTGGGGCATTTTATGTATATAATGCTTACATTTACTATGGAAAGAATTCAGATGGTGTTGGCCTTTCTGAGGAAGAACAGAAACTGGAAATCGGGATTTTGAAAATACACATAGAAATATAACTGCCGATAACTGGTTCAGCTCTGTTGAACTCATGGAAATATTATTGGAACGAGAACTAACATATATTGGCACACTAAAAAAAAACAAACGGCATATACCACCCTCATTTCAGGCATCAAACACCCGAGAGCCGGAAACAAGTCTGCATGGCTTTACCAAAGATTTTACTCTCGTGTCGTATGTGCCAAAAGAGCACAAACCAGTTTTATTAATCTCATCTATGCACCATTCAGCTATAATTGATCCAGAAACCAATAAACCAAAAGTTATCATGGATTACAATATGACAAAAGGTGGCGTAGATGAGGTCGAGAAAAATGCTCGAACTATTCTTGCAGTTGTTGTACTCAAAGATGGCCAATGGCCATATTCTACCGCATTTTAGATTTGAGTGGTGTAAATGCATATGCTATCTATACATCCTCTGTCCCAAAAGTAACCGCAATAGTTCGAAATAAAGCACGCTATGTATGTTATGTCCACAAAAATCATTGTATTTATTCGAAATATTCTCCATGTGCTACAATACATCGATTTGCACGGTCAACGAGTGCTTCAAACGACTTTTTCATGTCGATCTCTGGGATGGCCTTTAGGATGCCGGTCGTCGATCTTTTAATGGCGTCTACGGATGCATAACGAACTCCTTTCTGCTTCAAATGAAGACGAGGGAACAGGAAATAATCGCATGGGGACAGATCAGGCGAATACGGTGGGTGCTGTATCGAATATATTTCATTTTTCGCCAAAAAACGGTGACAATCGTTGCTCGATGACACGGTGCGTTATCGTGCAGTAATCTCCAGCTGCCTGGCTCGCGATATTCGGGCCGAACACGACGAATGCGACCCAGCAAACGCCTCATAACATCGAGGTAATATGCACCATTAACCGTTGAGCCGTATGGAACGAACTCCTTATGGATAATTCCCTTCGAATCGTAGAATGAAATCAGCATTGACTTGATTTTCGACTTCTCCATTCGTGATTTTTCGGATTTCCTTCTTCTGGTGACCTCCACTCTGCGCTTTGACGTTTGCTTTCTGGTTCGTATTGAAAGCACCACGTCTCGTCACCAGTCACAATCGTTTTCAAGAAGTTTTCATCTGCACGGGCTCGTGCAATAATGTCTTTGGAGTGTTCGATTCGAAGCGTTTTTAGTCGTCGGTCAATTTGTGCGGAACAAACTTCGAATTGACTTTCTTCAAACCAAGGGTTTCAGTCAAAATGCGCTGAATAGTTGTTTTAGGGATGCCAAGCTCCATTTCCATAAATCTCACTGACGATTTCTTCGAAATTTTCACAAATTCGCGCACTTTTTCCACATTTGCCTCGGCCAAAGTTGTCGAAGGACGACCGGCTCTTTCGTCATCGTTAACATCTTCTCTGCCTTTACGAAATCGTCGATGCCACTCGAACACTTGCCTCTTCGACAAACAATCGTCGCCATAAACAATTTGCAGCATTTCATACGTCTCGGTTGCAGTTTTTCCAAGTTTAAAACAAAACTTAATATTGACTCGTTGTTCGTGACTCATTTTCTGACCGTTTACGAAAAACACTCTCACAGGATGCGTGATGTATCAGCTGACTATGCACCAAATGTCATGAAAATTTGTCAGGTTGGTAAGGAAGAGTCCCACTACAATAATCAATCAACTATCAAGAGATGACGCCACTGGTTTCTGATTTATAGACGCATTGCGGTTACTTTTGGGACAGAGGGTGTACGTCATGTACAAATGCACCCCCGATTGAGCGAGGAAGATTCTTGCAAAGTCTTGCCAGTGAGTTGGTTATACGGCATTTGAATCGACGTGTCTATAACACCCACTTGCCAAGAGAGCTGACGCTTACTATAAAGCGTATTCTTGGTAACGACTTAGTACCCAAAGAACCAGAAGACCATGGCGAAATCGTAATAAATCAAAAGAGGAAGCTGTGTAACTTCTGTCCTTCCGAACTCAAAAGAAAGACCCCTCATCAGTACATCAAGTGCAAAATATACATATGTCTTCAATGCGCCCAAAAAGTCTGCCAGAATTGTGCCTTAGGAGACTAGTTCTTTAAAATATTTTTATGTATCATGAATTAGAGTCCTTTTTTTGTTAAATGTATAGGAAAAGTTTTTGATTTTGTTTCTTTTTTATGAATTACTTTGTTTTTTTTTTCCATACCTAAAATTTAGTTCCTAAAAAAGTGCCATTTTAGCAATTTTGCAATAATTTTTTAAAAAGTTTATTTGTGTTTTCTTCTATATTTAATTCCAATTTTCTGTAAGTAATTATTCGGATTATGTATAATTTAAACAAATTTTTGACACAGATTCTCTTAAAAGCACGTCGCTACAAGTGATGTCACCGTGACCTAACGTCGGCAATTAAGTACCGAAAAATAGGGTCGGCAACTAATGGTTAAGCACTTTGTTTATATACATTATATACAAAAGTTGCGTCCGGATAGGTTGGGGATTTGGGGTCGTTAGCGATGGAGACATTTAGATCTTTGTACTCCCCTATTTGGATGGGCGAAAGCGAAAGTTCCGAATATTTCTTATTGGCCGTTATCGCTGATAGTGGCCCTTTCTTTGCCTACAATGTTGATCATTTCTTTTTCCGGTTCTATTCTATCTTAACAATTCAACCGATATCTCCAGGTGCAACGATCCCCCACACCAAACAGTCCCTCCCGGTAGCTCAAAATCCAAAATTCTGTGCACATTTTTCACTGAAACTAATTCAATTCAAAGAAGACTATTGTAGTATATTAAAAGTCACAGTAAATGTTGGGGGTTTGGATGTTCTTGTGCAAATGACATTTAGTTTAGTTTTGGGGTTCTCTTTATACCTTTTCGGCACCACACCCACCACTTTTTGAGCATTTTATTACCCTACGGGTGTTAGCTTCTCATTTTAGCTTGTATGTAATGTTGTACGGAATTTTAGAGTAAATTTGACACTTTTAATGGATTCCTTGTTTTTTTTTTTTTTGTAGATTTTGTATTTACCATGCCGCGTCATAAGTATGTGAGTGAATCAAGCAAACCAAAGATCACCTTAGTGGCTGCGGTCAAGGAAATTTCGATTGAAAAGAAGGCAGTACGGTCCATCGCTCGAGCGTACAATATAGACAAATCGAAATTGTCCGGCTTACTCTCAAAATTAAACGGTGCAAATTTGGATCCATCAACCGCTTCTGATGAAAAATTAGCCGAGTTTCTTCCGTGTCGTTCAGTTGCAAATCTGGTGGTAAAACGGTTTGTTCATGTCAGTCTTCTCAAACGTAGTTCTCCGGTGATAAAATTCAATCGTGGCCGAAAGTCAATGCAAACCATCGCCAGAGAATGTTGACACTCTACGTCAAAAAGCCGAGACAAAACGTTTGAAGGGAGCGAAAGAGCAATAAAAGAGAAAACAGAAAACAGCCAAAACGTCACCGAAGAAGCGCTGTCGTCGTGCACTTTCCACATCAACAGCAATGATTTTAACCTTCCTATACTCACGCATACGGTCTGTGAGACCAACTTATATAGTATAGTATACGTCTTTCATTTTGACGTGAGTATAGGAAGGTTAAGTTAATCGGACTCTGAAGACGAAGCCTTCTGCATCATCTGCAAAGGTGTAATGCCGAAAAAATTGAACAGAAGCACCTTTATTCATTGCAATGTATGCGATCGAGCTGTACCTACACTTGAAGTGTGCCAATTTACAAGCTGGATATTATACATGTGTTCATCAGTGCAAATCAGATTAATTGTATTGCACTTTCATAAGATTTCTTCATTAAAATTGTCTCATTTTTCTTATTTTCCATCTTGAATAAAAAAAAATACCAAAATACGTCATATTTATTTTAATTTTCGAACATTCGAAAAATTAATGTTTTTTCGTACAATTTAAATGTTGACAAAAATTTAACCAATAGCTGCCATTAGTGACGAAATAAAATTTAAAGCTGTCAGATATGCAAAATTTTGTGATTTTGGAGTAGTACAAGTGCAAAAACAAAACCCGTCTCACAACTTCCCAATCTCCCCTACCTATTTCGGTTGTTGTTGAAGATTGCGTTTTTATTTATAAAATTAATTAGTCTGGTACATATTATTTTCCCTCTAATTTTAGACATATTAGATATCAGAGTTATCGGGCGATCCGATCTGATTATCTCTTTTGTGTATGGGTTTTGTTATTGTGCACTTTAAACAATCAGGAAACTTACAGGTTGTGAAGGATCTACATATACTAAACAATATTGTACGGGATGGCTGCATAGACATGGAAAGACTTGTCTCTGACTAATAACTTGACCAACAAGTTTAACGCAATCGAACTAGAGCTAAATTGCGGGAATATTCGAATTATTCCTCGTATGTTTAATTTTATTGGATATGTCTATATCGAGACTTTGAGCTATGACTACTATTTTTGCAGCATGGTGTGAAACATTGTTCCCTTCAAATTTGGAATTCCCTGTACATATAAAGGCAAAATACAGCCGGTTTCAATAATTTAGTGTTTGTTTCCCTCTTTCTCTGTGAAAATACTTACAATCCATACACGTAAAACTTTATTCTATTCTCATGCTAATATCAATATGCTCCAATCATTTCAGCAATTGTATAAACCTAAACGAGAATGGCACAAAAATCAATGGCCAAACAAAAATCGATTAAAATCGTCGACAGCATTTGGTTGTAAATATATGGAAAATTGGGCAACTTAATAAAATTGCCACAACATCAAAATAGAACGTTTAAAATATATAACGAGCGTGTAATTGACGAACACAGTAGGTGACAGCCACCTGCCTATTTTGGTCACCTTCCACAAATTTACGGTAACTGCCTTTAACAGAATCTAACGTATATGGCTTTGAATTTAAACTTTTAACAGAAACCGCTCGCCAGAATAGACTTGTTTTTTTTTTTGTCGTTAATTTCGTGAATCGATTTCTGACTTGCTAGAATGACGAGAATTAAAAAATCGTTGAAATTTAACGAACAATGATTGTTTCGAACGGAATCGAATAACAAAAGCACCAAGCACCAGGTATACCACACAACTTTTAAAAATGTACTTACAATATCTCCGTAACGACTCAAGCCTTTATCACCGACACATTGTGTTCCATACGTTCTACACACATTTTTCTTTTGAAGAAAAGTGGTCGCACAAAACAAACACAAAATCTGTTCCAACTAAATTACATAGATACACAACGAATAAACCGGCATCGAATAATTGCAATAGCAGCAGCACTTAACTAGTTCTTGTCGGGCGCTCTTCGACCTCCAGACGGGGTACGTTCCCGTTGCCAGGTCGATATCGAACTTATTAATTTTAAAAGGCGGGAATGGCGGGTCGATTTATTTAAAAAATTTATATCGTTCGAGCTTAAAATCGAAGCAGAGGAAGCCCCGTGTAAAGCAAATAACACCTCGCGACTACAGTCTACTCGACTTTACAACACGTCTCCGTCAAAAGGTAAACTTCTGTAATGGGTAGAGAGAAGTCAGCGGCCTGTTCAGCGTCGATGTATGTGTGTGTGTATATACACTCTATCTGTCTCTCTCTCGTCACTCACAGGAGATGCTGTAAGAGTGTGAACCTTGAGAGCGTGTTGAGGAATGCCACAACCCCACCCTTACCACTTCTTGCTTGCTGCACTCTGTATTCTCAACCACAAGCACACGCGAAGAACTCCTTGGGTATAAGGTTGTAGAATACACAAGTGTGAGAAAATTTTTTCCGTCCAATTCCGGTGGTATTGTGTGATAAAGGCCTTCCGATTGAGCAAACTTCAAAAACAAATAACGATACCGTCCGAAATCGTCGACAAACGGAAAAGATGTCAACGATGGTATGTAATTTGAACCCGCTCCTCGTACTCTCGTTCGGATTTATCTTTCGCTGCGCGAGACAAATTGCAATTAATCTTTTAAGAACGGACGGCAAGGTAATACACAAAAAAAACGAGAGCTTGTAATCGAACGAGACCGCTCGGTGATGGGGTGTAATTTACTGTGAAATGGTCCCATTAAAAGTGCCGTTGTTGGGAAATACTTCGGCGTCGCGCCGAATCCATTGAAATATTGCCGATATTATTTTAATTCTCGAGTGGCAATTAGGTAAAAATCTAATCGTTCTTAGAATTAATTGAGATGATTTTCCGTTCAACTTGGTTTTTCTGGTATAAATTTCGGAAAATTTTCATACGAAGATGTCGTCCTTAATTAAGAGCCTCATTAATTTGATTTCTGATACACGTCCATTTTCCTGAATTACTAAACATAAAGAAATAGATGTGTTAATTACAAAAATAAATATTCAATAGAATTCAACAATCTTATACTTTTTCAATAGTTATTATCTGGAACAAAATTATTTCGTTTTCAATAACCATCTTCAAAAATAGATGGATTGGCTATGGGTAATCCGTTAAGCCCACTATTAGCAAATATTTTTATGGACCACACACTATTCAAAAATTGTATTTAATGGTATAGATGCGTGAATGATATTTTAGTCTGTTTCAACGGTACTATACCTTGTTTCTAAAATAGAGAGATGAATTGAATGAAAGAACCTCAAACCCAAATTACACTATAAAATCTGGAATGAAATTTACGCGGCAAATTAAAGCTATATTCAGATCAGCAAAATGTATGAGGCCGAGGATTAACTTTAAGTTTTAATTCTTTGGCCATAACTCCAAATTGTCAGAATTCAATTCAATATGTGTTGAAGTTAGTATTGTGGATTGTACAAAATAATAATAAATAAAACATTAACATATTTATTTATTATAAAGTGTACAAGCTGTTCAAAAATTATGTGCATGTATTCATATATACCAGGTCTAGTAGTATGAAACCGGAATTTCCCTATAGATGGTGCCAGCGTTCAGTTTAATCACCATAAGACCCCTGTTACATAGCCATCGTCTTCTTCTAACAGCTGATGAAGAGTATCAACAAAGATTAACCCACGTTCCGTACACTAGTATATTTTTTTATAACCTCAAACATGTCAAGTTTCGAGTTCCTAATAACTACGATTTGCGGACAGCATTAATTTTTTGTTACCATTTAAAGAAAACTGCTGCAGAGTCGCATAGAATGCTTGTCGAAGCATACGGTGAACATGCTCTCGGTAAAACACAGTGCTTCGAGTGGTTCAAAACATTCGAAAGTGGTGATTTTGAGGTTAGTAACAAGGAATGTGGAAGACCACCAAAAAACTTTGAAGACACAGAGTTACAAGCCTTATTGGATGAAGACGATGCTCAAACTCAACAAGAACTCGCGGATCAATTAAATGTATCGCAGAAAGCTGCAAGCTGCAATCGTTTAAAAGCTATGAGAAAATTTCAAAAAGTGGGAAAATGAGTTCCGCATGAATTGAACGAAAGACAGCAAGAAAACCGAAGAACCACCTGTAAAATGCTGCTTAACCGGTTCAATAGAAAATCATTTCTCCATCGAATCGTGACAGGTGATGAAAAATGGATTTATTTTGAAAATCCTAAGCGTCGTAGATCATGGCTGAATCCAATCGAACCATCGGCATCAACTGCAAGACCAAATCGCTTTGGAAAGAAGACGATGCTCTGTATTTGGTGGGGCCAAAAAGGTGTTATTTATTATGAGCTGCTGAAACCTGGTCAAACCATCAACACTCAATGCTACCAACAGTAAATGATAAATTTAAGCCGAGCAATAACTGAAAAACGACCGGAATATGCAAAAATGCAGCACAAAGTGATTCTGCTGCATGATAACGCCCCATCTCATACAGCAAAACCGGTCAGGGAAACAATTGAATCGTTCAATTGGGAATTACTACCGCATGCGGCTTATTCCCCAGACTTGGCTCCATCCGACTATCACTTATTCGCATCGATGGGTCACGCTCTCGCCAACCGACGCTTCAATTCGTACGAAAATGTACAAAAATGGCTTGATAATTGGTTCGCTTCGAAAGAAGAAAAGTGTTTTTGGCAAGGCATCCATAAATTGCCGGAGAGGTGGGAAAAATGTGTACAATCCACTGGAAGTTATTTTGAATAAAATATTTTTATCACTTTTGAATAACAATCGTTTTATTTTTACAAAAATTCAGGTTTCATACTACTAGACCTGGTAAAAGATTTGCTATAATCTCAAGGTGCTGTTGACCAATCAAATCAACTTCATACATTATCTTAATTATCCTGATGATTCCGAACATGCAGAATCTTCACTGCCACTATCCTCCCCAATCGCTATGATAAATGGTTCCAAGACATCGTCAATGATTGCATCCAGATTTTTCATACGGGCTTCTTCTTTAATAACATGGTGAATTCAGTCTTGCCAGATAGTAGCCGTTAGATTTTTTAAGACATCAAGCAAAAATTGGGTAATTTCCTTTTCCAGATACTTTACTTTTATCTGCACCCATACTAGCTTAATAGGGTTAATTTCGCAGTGGTAAGGAGATAATCGTAAGACAGATTTATTTTGCGATTTCGCCAATTTATCAATGACATACGAATTTATCTTTGTGAATTTTAATTAGGTTCAGCAGTTCAACTCTGACCGTATCCTCATCATAACGTATTGCTTTACTTGTTTGGCAGTTTGGAATATCTGCCTTCTTCCATGGTGAAGATGGTGGTGAAGATATAAGATCACTAACCTACTACATCACAAATCTGTGCTATCATATCAAGTTTTTTGATATCAGGTGTATCGGCCAATTTTCTTTTGTTAGCGTATTTTTGATATCAGGTGTATCGACCAATTTTTTTGTAAAGGTTCACTGTGGTTTGGTTTTCATTACTGCGTATATAACACAGCTTTTCACGCTTCTTCGGAGGAGAAGCCACCCAGCACGACTTGTACTTGATTCTATATTCATAACGGAAACCAACTATAAAAGTATTTTAATTATATTATAATTTGTATCTACGTATTGTCTGCAAATTACTTACAAGTTACTATTAACTATGACAATTGTAGAGTCCTAAAAATAAGTGGTATATGTTTATACTTCAAAAGAGGCAGAAAAAAAAACAGAAAAATATGATAAACACTACAATAACCAGCGGTAATAAACAAGTGTCGATACATTTAATAGAATTGCGTATACGATACGATTATAGCAGGATTGGTGCAGCGTAATTTGGTGCTGCTATCGACCAATCAGAATTTACTATAAAAGTGGTGTATTCAGAAATTTGTCTCTCTATTTTTGAAACAAGGTATAATAGAGAATTAAACTCAACACATAATTTTATCAACAACATTCATCCTAAAATTAAATTCACTATAGAATACGAACAAAACAAATCTATAAATTTTCTGGATCTATTTAGTCATAAAAACAATCACCATGAGTTTGCATTATATCATAAGCCCACCCACACGGGCACCAAAATACACGCTAATTCCTTTCACCCGTTATCACACACAATTATCTGCCTACCGTTCCGTGATACATAGATCACCGAACATACCATTAAAAGAAAATTTTGAAATTGAATTAAATGGGAACTACATAACAGCTATTAATAATGGTATTCCAAAAGATTTGATCGATAACATACTTGCCAAAAACATTCTTCGTTTTTTGGCACACACCTTCGATGGTATATGATATCCAAAACTTTTACTAAACACGGAAATTATAGCTCAATCACATACTTCGGCAATATTTCACTTAAAATAAGTGAATTCGTTAAAAAAAACTGCAGATGAACAAGTATCATTTAAAACTATACTCGACTCGCCGAACAAATGCAGTAGTAAATTATGGCAAGAATGTGTGTTTAATAGGTCACATAACCAATAACGTTTGTAATTGGTCGATCAGGGTGGCCGCTTACAATAGAATAAAAATCGGGTCCATATTGCATTTGGAATATTAGATTTTACTAGCTTTCTTTGTAAATGATCCATTATCTATTATATTTCATAAACCAGTGTTTCTGAAGACTATTTATCGATCGTTCTAGTGCACCAATAATACATTATTGTTTTGTAGGTTATACATTATTTCTTGCTATATTATCGTATATACTTACATTATGGAAAACTCACCTCCTAAGAAGAGAGTTTCAAAACATTTTACGGTAGAAGATAAACAGAAGGTTTTGAATATATTTAAAACATTTCAAGAAGAGCCTAGCACTTCTAAAATTGTTAGTGTTGAAATGACAGCCAACGCAGCAGGTATCTTTCCAAAAACGATAACCAAATCATAGTAACTATTATAGTATCTTTTACAGGAATTAGTGAATGCAGTGTTTACAATATTGTGAAAGAATATAACACTAATCACGAATTACAACCACCAAAAAATATCATAGAAAAAGGGCTGTTTTATATGTGATGTTTTTATATGGTGGATGATGAAATGAAAAATGCTATACGAAGAATTGTACATTCATTCTTTTTTAAAAATGAACCTCCAACAGTTCAAAAAGTTCTCACAGTGATAAATGAAAGAGATGACATTCCTAATTTCAAAATTACGACTCTCAGATCATTATTAAAGGAACTAAACTTTCGGTACAAATATTTATTACTTTAAATTCTATATACTAATCATAAAATAATTATGTTTGTAGTTATAATAAGCGAGCTCGAAATAGTATTTTAAAAGAAAAAGATGACATTATTACTTGGAGACGGAAATACCTTCGTGAAATTAAGAAATATCGTGAAAATGGTACCCCGATATATTACTTGGATGAAACTTGGGTAAATACTGGACATACTGTAAATAAAGTATGGACAGATATGTCTGTTGTCACTGCAAGAAAAGCATTTATAGAAGATTTAAGTACAGGTCTTAAATATCCTTCAGGCAAAGACAAAAGATTTATAATTGCACACATTGGCTCAGATGAAGGATTTGTAGAAAATGGTTTACTCCTCTTTGAATCAAAGAGAACAGGAGATTATCATGAAGACATGAACGCATGAAAGGTTTGAAGAGTGGATGAGATGTATTCTCCCCAATTTAAAAGAAAATTGCGTTATAATTTTTGACAATGCTCCGTACCATAGTCGTAAATTGAATAAGCCACCTACAACTAATAGTCGCAAATTAGAAATGCAAAACTGGATGAGGGAAAATAGTATTGCATATGAAGAAAACATGGTAAAAGAAGAATTGTTAGCTTTAATTAAAGAACATTTATCTGGCCCTCCGAAATATGCTGTTAATGAATTAATAGAAAACACTAATAGACTTAGTAGTTAGTACTTAGACTCCCCCTTATCACTGTGAATTAAACCCAATTGAACTAATATGGGCGCAAGTGAAGGGGTAGACATAACACGAGACATAACACCACATTTAAATTGGCAGAAGTGAAAGAATTATTTCAACGAGGTATTGACAATATTTCTGTTGAAAATTGGCAAAATGCTATTAAACATGTTATTCAAACAGAGAAGGAAATGTGGGAACTTGACAATCTCATAGATATACACATAGAGTCGTTAATCATTACAATTAATGATGATTCGGCTACATCATCTAATAGGGAAGAAGATACAGATACAGATACGTTAAGAACGTTTTAGTGTGTCATAATTAATTCCTTTACTGTATTAAACTTTTGTAATATGTATAAAATTTATTATTTTTGATTATACCTATTTGTACAGTGAGTTAATTTTTTAGGATACTGTTTCTTATATAAATACGTACCAAAAAAAGAATATTAATTATGTTTCCTTCTTTTGTATTTATATATTACATAGATCTTAAAACCATTGTGTATTTTTATTTACTATATATAATTCTATATATTGGAGATGCATAATTTAATTCAACAAAACATACTTGAGGAAATAAGAAAATTATTTTAGTACTTATTTTGCAATTTTTATTTATGTCAAATACAAAATGAGGTTATTATTTTGATATGTTTACATGAGATTTATGCTGTGAGTCGGACATTTGCATTGCAAGGTTGCCATAATTTGCTACTGCATCTGTTCGGCGAGTCGAGTATAATTGCTCGTTGAAAAATTACATCAAAAACAGTGAAGGCAAGACGGACAAAGATTCGAACTCTGAGGTGTATTTGTTAACATGAGTGAATGAAGTAGTGTTTGCGTCGATCAAACAGGAAGAACCTTCCAAAATCTCATGAAAGAACATAAGACATAAGAACACGACTTTTACTAATCATTGTTTAGAAAATAATCATAAATTTAACATAAAGTTTAAAATTTTACATATTCAAGGCCAAGGCAAAAAAAACTCAACTTATTAGAGAATCTGGAAATTAATAAATTAGAAGATATAACAAATTAGGGAAACCATTAAACGATCAACTAGATGTGAATGACCCCTCCCCTTCAACATTTAACCCTGTAACCCCCACCCACCTTTTTAGTAAAAATGTTTATACAAATGTAAAAACCTTATATTCTAACTCATCATTCGTCCACAGGATAGCATAGCGAAACAATATTGTTGTTTTTACAATAAATATTTGAAACTTTTTACATTTTACGTGCTTTTATCTCTTACAAAAATAAAGTTTAACCAAAGACTTCGGGCGGATACAATTTTGATAAATGGTTTGGCAGTATCGTTGAGTTCACCCTGCTTTATTCATAATCCCTATCCACATTGAATATGCGGGGAAGATGTGCTCTAAATAGCGTTAAGCATGCAGGACTAACATTGAGATCAAGCATATGTTTAAATGCTCGAGGGTAAAGCAAAAGAAGCTTAGTCTGAGAGAGGAACCAGCACCAAAGAAACTCGAACAAAATATTGACGGTGTGCTTCCCGCAGATTTGCCACAAATTCGGAATTTGAAGCCCTAGGAGACATGTGTCCTAACATTGTTAGGTGTTAGTGGTGAAACGTGCGCTTCGAAGGATAAAGGCAAATGAACCGATTTAGAAGCACTGACAAGTTGCAAAAAAATGCAATTTTTTCCAAATTTCTCTGGTTAGTACATTTTGATACATTTTTTTCTGCGTCTATTTGGTTTGAATACTTTTTTCGCGCCAGTTTGGTATCTTGCAAATCCATCGATATTTATTCTGTCTTCCTATAAACCACCAACTTCTACTTCAATTGAAATATTTTTTCCGACCACATAAGCTGCTTGAGATCTTCTCCGGATTTCCTTCTTTCAAATTTTGTCTCCTAAACTCGTACTGATATCTACTATAAATCTGTGCCATGCTGGATTATATATGTAGATCGCACCGAAAATCGTAAATTAACATAATCTAGCGCGTTGGAAGACACATCTACATCATAAACGCAACTCTGCATCCACAGGCTTCAAATCAATCTCTCTCATTCTCTAAACCTCGAAAGAAATGTGTTCCCTTAACTTTGTTTCTTTAGTTGTTCCTTATATCCCATTACTTGTCAACTCCTCTAACAAAGTACTCGGGTAAAACAGAAAGCTAAATATGATTGCAGAACAGAAATGGGGTTAAGGGAACGTGTATTTAATCTTCCTATACTCACGTCAAAATATGAAACACGTATACTATACTATATAAGTCGGTCTCACAGACCGTATGCGTGGGTATAGGAAGGTTAAATAAGCCCAGAATTGTTAAGTTAGACAGACCGTATTTTATCTTTACTTTTGACAATTCATCGCTTGGTTTGAGTTTTCCTTCATAAATAGTACTACTAATAGTACAATATGTTTACTTGTGACCATATACGAAAATGTAAATTGAAAATATGGAAATCCCAGAGGAATCCAATATTCTAGAAAGAATTTGAGTAAAATGATTTTCACTGTTAGGTTAAGAAGTAAGGAGTAACTATAAACATCAGGCATGAAAAGAAATTACTCTTACATAAATCAGCCACGATTGGCCCTTATATACTCCTTGGTTCATCAGTTGGAAACATTGCATCATTTTACGGTGAAGTGTTTCTGTAGAACAAGTATTAACCAAAGTTCATACGTCACATTACTTCTGTGTGATTTATGCATTGAGGATTGAAGATGAACTTCTTAGCTGTAGAAAGACATGTTTGAAAGAATTTAAATACGCTACAACAACTACAGCTGCATAATTGCGTAGAGCTAAACATAAAACTAAGCATTACTGACAACATTCCAACTATGAGATTATTCTTGAAAGAAGTTGAAGTGAAACGAACTGCTATAAAAACTCAGTGCCCGAACATGGTATAGGTTCAGTGGAATTGTTGACCTTCTCCTTAATTTCCTCTCTTCTCTAAGCAACATTGAGATTATTTCCTCCACGACCTTAAAACATTATAACATCATCGAATCCTCTTTTATTGGTAAATCCCACGTTTGAGGTAAGTGGTGTTAACCACTTCAAGCTTACATATCCATCAAAAGTGGGGAACAACAAACTTACAAAAGATTCGAACAACTATTTATAACTAGAAAGACACACCTAGAAAATTGGCTGAGGAAGCGAAGAATTGACAAGAATAATGACGTTACGGCTACAAAAGCATTTGTAACTAGAGAATGTATTTAATTTACCGCCACCTATTGTCTTCTGATAAAATCAAGAAACTGAGCGAACTTTGAAACCCCTGAAACTCATGCATTCTGATCTCCATTTGTTAGTTCATCTCAGCAATCGTCTCAGAGATGGTCCAATAATGCAAATCGTTTAAAAACTCTGAAATTAACCTTCTACAATTTTAATTTTTGACATAGCAGGTAGAATATGAAAGGCCACAATTTCATTAACGGGTGTTTGGTTCAGGATGTGATGAGGATCTTCAAGTACTATTGCGGCAACAAAAATCGGGACAAGTCTTATAGGCTATTTTGACTGTTTTTTAGCTGTGTAAACCAGTCGTTTGTCATGTTCACGTCAATCATCTTGTCTAATGTCAAAAATAGTTTACCCACGAACGCAAGAAAATTCTGTTAAATGTATTTATTTGAAATAAAAATCTTGGAAACAAATCTTCTTTTAATGGAAACAATAAATTAATCTAGTATTTTTAGTTATTTTTTACCACGGTATCAAATGGATTATTCCTTAAAAACTGAATAAGATTTTCTTCTTCCATGCAATTCCGTACTAATTTACGACCAGAACCACTTTGTCTTTCTACAGTTCTCTGTTGTAGTCATTTATTTTTTAATGTTGTGTGTGCTTTTGGGCACTCCAAATCTATTACCTAGCCTTCTTATGGACCATCCTTCCCCAAGTAATGTAATTATTTCCATTTTTCCAGTAGCACTTAAATGCGGCATAATGACATATGTCAATAATGATTTCAAAATGACATAACTTTTGACAAGACAAAAGCCAGATTTAAACTACATTATTTTAAGTGTCCCATTTTTTGTTGCCGCAATAGTACATCGCAGTCAAGTCTAATCGTTCGTTGAAAGCAATCAACGATGTAGTGGTGAGAAACTTTAGGTTTAAGAAATATGACATTTTATTAAAGATTCGAGTGGAGCCAAATGTTTCTGGGGATGGAAATAGTTTTGAAAAATATATTTCATCTTACTTTCCAGTAGGGCCATCTGTGCAGTGCTAGATGCATGAGAAAGGGGAATCCTTACTGAGAAACTAGAGTTCTACTTTGTAACTGAATGTACTCATCAAAGTTCATCATTTCTCATAAAGATGTGGCCACCTGTATAACAATAATCTAAAAATCAAAAGATTTTCTTTAATATTATTAAATTACTTTATCATGTAAATAGGACTTTATTGTTGTAGGTATCTTGCACATTGCATTTAGCTTTCAATATATAACATAATAATTTATTTAATGAAGTAGATATATCGTTTCTATTTTGTATTTTTGTATGTATACTGACAAAACAATAAACTGTGGAGTTTAACGGTTTAATAAAGGATTATTATTATTATTATATAGGCGCTGCCAGAAGTCAAAGAAATGAAGGAAATACAGGTATGTCCAATATTTTATTTTATTGAACTTATTTCCTTTCTAGAAATACAAGCGCAAGAAATTATATTCTAGAGTGATTCTAACATTGAATTTTGCTACCTGAAATTCACAATCTATATATGTATACAATTTCCTTATTTGTGTGTTCCTCTCTTTTTGTCTATCCAGAGCTTTTCGAAGTCCACTGATGGGCTAGACAGTTGAAAATTAGCATGCATATAGTAAAATAATTGGACCAAATCCTAACGTAGCCGGATTTTTGATTTCTGGCCTGTGGACAGAGAATTAAGACGAAAAAGGGGCATGGCAAAATTCAATTTTTAACATTTTAACTTATATTAAAACCCCTAAGGACATAGGAAGCTGAAAATTGCGTAGCATATTGTCCTAACAATCCGGGAATGAAAAATATTAAAAAGAAATTTGAAATAAAATTTTTTTGTACTATTTCGTTAATTAATTATTAAGTTCATTTGTATTGTACTTTTCTTTGGGTTATAAAATTCGCCTATTTGGAAAAAAAGAACTTCTTGATTTTGTAAATAAATTTTTTGCTTTTCTTCTGCCAAGCAGATTTTCTTTTTCTACCTGCCTGGCACGGACAGGCTTAACAGCTATACTCGACTCGCCGAACAGATGCAGTAGCAAATTATGGCAACCTTGCAATGCAAATGTCCGACTCACACAGCATAAATCACATGTAAACATATCAAAATAATAACCTCATTTTGTATTTGACATAAATAAAAATTGCAAAATAAGTACTAAAATAATTTTCTTACTTCTTCAAGTATGTTTTGTTGAATTAAATTATGCATCTCTAATATGTAGAATTATATATAGTAAATAAAAAATACACAATGGTTTTAACAAGATCTATGTAATATATAAATACAAAATAAGGAAACAAATAATTAATTTTTTTTTTTTTTTGGTACGTATTTATATAAGAAACAGTATCCTAAAAAATTAACTCACTGTACAAATAGGTATTATCAAAAATAATAAATTTTATACATATTACAAAAATTTAATACAGTAAAAGGAATTAATTATGACACACTAAAACGTTCTTAACATGTATCTTCTTCGCTATTAGATGATGTAGACTAATCATCATTAATTGTAATGATTAACAGCTCTATGTGTATATCTATGAGATTGTCAAGTTCCCACATTTCCTTCTGTGTTTGAATAACATGTTTAATAGCATTTTGCCAATTTTCAACAGAAATATTGTCAATACCTCGTTGAAATAATTCTTTCACGTCTGCCAATTTAAATGTGGTGTTATGTCTCTCGCAACATACCTCTTCACTTGTGCCCATATTAGTTCAATCGGGTTTAATTCACAATGATAAGGGGGAGTCTAAGTACCTTTCTATTACTGCTTTTTATTAATTCATTAACAGCATATTTCGAGGGCCAGATAAATGTTCTTTAATTAAAGTTAACAATTCTGCTTTTACCATGTTTTCTTCATATGCAATACTATTTTCCCTCATCCAGTTTTGCATTTCTAATTTGCGACTATTAGTTGTAGGTGGCTTATTCAATTTACGACTATGGTACGGAGCATTGTCAAAAATTATAACGCAATTTTCTTTTAAATTGGGAGAATACATCTCATCCACTCTTCAAACCTTTCTGCGTTCATGTCTTCATGATAATCTCCTGTTCTCTTTGATTCAAAGAGGAGTAAACCATTTTCTACAAATCCTTCATCTGAGCCAATGTGTGCAATTATAAATCTTTTGCCTTTGCCTGAAGGATTTTTAAGACCTGTACTTAAATCTTCTATAAATGCTTGTCTTGCAGTGACAACAGACATATCTGTCCATACTTTATTTACAGTATGTCCAGCATTTACCCAAGCTTCATCCAAGTAATATATCGGGGTACCATTTTCACGATATTTCTTAATTTCACGAAGGTATTTCCGTCTCCAGGTAATAATGTCATCTTTTTCTTTTAAAATACTATTTCGAGCTCGCTTATTATAACTACAAACATAATTATCTTATGATTAGTATATAGAATTTAAAGTAATAAATATTTGTACCGAAAGTTTAGTTCCATTAATAATGATCTGAGAGTCGTAATTTTGAAATTAGGAATGTCATCTCTTTCATTTATCACTGTGAGAACTTTTTGAACTGTTGGAGGTTCATTTTTAAAAAAGAATGAATGTACAATTCTTCGTATAGCATTTTTCATTTCATCATCCACCATATCTAAAACAGCCATTTTTCTGATATTTTTTGGTGGTTGTAATTCGTGATTAGTGTTATATTCTTTCACAATATTGTAAACACTGCGTTCAGTAATTCCTGTAAAAGATACTATAATAGTTACTATGATTTGGTTATCGTTTTTGGAAAGATACCTGCTGCTTTGGCTGTCATTTCAACACTAACAATTTTAGAAGTGCTAGGCTCTTCTTGAAATGTTTTAAATATATTCAAAACCTTCTGTTTATCTTCTACCGTAAAATGTTTTGAAACTCTCTTCTTAGGGGGTGAGTTTTCCATAATGTAAGTATATATGATAATATAGCAAGAAATAATGTATAACCTACAAAACAATAATGTATTATTGGCGCACTAGAACGATCGATAAATAGTCTTCAGAAACACTGGTTTATGAAATATAATAGATAATGGATCATTTACAAAGAAAGCTAATAAAATCTAATATTCCAAATGCAATATGGACTCGATTTTTATTCTATTGTAAGCGGCCACCCTGATCGACCAATTACAAACGTTATTGGTTATGTGACCTATTAAACACACATTGTTGCCATAATTTACTACTGCATTTGTTCGGCGAGTCAGTATAGTAACGAATAAAATGCATAAGGATTTCCAAACCGGCAATTTACAAAGCAATAAACTGGTTCTGCTATTATTACCCGAATATTTCCAAGTTTCACATTTTGAAAACATTCATTTTAATTTTGTTTTTTTTTTTCAAATACGCACATTATAACGCTGAATTTTTCAATAATAATGTTAAATAGTAGCGTCGGCGTCGTATTTATCGAACTTTACACTACCAGGGAAGCAGTTTAATGTCTCGATAATATTGTAACAAGATCCAGTACTGGGAACAGTTAATGGATATTTCATGTTTACCTGCTAACTTTTAGTGATATTACTTTGAAGATGATGTAAATGGCAATTGGATATTCATGTTTATGCAAATGAGAGAACAATGAATTTGTATTTATTAGTACTGAAACGGCACAGGTTTTGTTCAATATTATCTTCTTCTTCACCTTATTCTTATACAATCTTGGAGCGCCGAAGATTCTTTAGTGGTTTCTTCCATTTCTCCCGAATCCTCGCCACGTCTTTCATTTCCCTATGTAGTTTTCGTCTCTCTTCCCATTGTCTCTATTTTTTCAATGCAACTTTTCCTCCGTCTATCTCTTCTCCTTCTTGACGCAGTTTCTCGCAACTGTCATCTTGATTATCCCGTTCTGGTAGAATTCCAATAATATGTCCCTACCAAGTTAGTTTCTTCTTGTTCATACTGTGCATAATTTTCGTCTAATCATTTCATTTCCTAACTAACCTGTCTTCGCTTATTCCGCTATTTTTCGAAATTATATCATTTCTCCGTTCCTGTTTTTTTATTCTTAACCCATGTCTCATTCTAGCGGGAGTTAATGTCGGTTATAGTCTTATAGACATGTAGTTTGATTCTCCGTTCTATTTCGTTCAATATGGCTAAAAACAAAATTCACTTAATTTAATTTCGAGTTAAAGAATCTTTACCGCAATTGGCTCAATTTGATTGGGTTACAATTCTGATCAAATTCTTCGTTGTATACGTACTTTGTACGCGTATTTTCTGGGGAACGATAACTTAAAATTCTCGTATTGAAACACACAGTATTTTTCCATTTTGAACTAAAATTGTCGTCTATAGAAGTCAACAAGCGTTCAATATGTTACAATCAGCGACAGAAAAATGGATTAGGGAATAACTGCAGATATCTTTAACATTATTTATTAACATATTTTTAACATTTCTTCATTAACATACTTTTACGAAAAACACATCTTGCAACGTTGCAGAACAATAAGATTATATTCGAATGTGAATTTTATCAATAATATTAGTCAAATTTTGACATTTATCTAATATATTTAAACGAGCAATTCTTGTATATATAGAATTGGGTTCTCGAAAACGGCTCTAACGATTTTGATGAAATTTAGTACAATCCCCAGGTACGGGGACGAGAAATGGATTTAGCATGGTCCCGATCCCGGGAAAATCCATTTTGACCCGGTTTACACACATTTCTGGTATTGCGGTACATGAAATTGGTTATCGAAAATGACTTTAGCCATTTTGATGCAATTTAGTATCTGGGAATTTTCGAGAACACAAAATTGATCTAGCATGGTCCCGGTCCCAGATAAATAAAATGTGTTACAGAAAATTACTCCCAAGATTTTGTTACAATTTAGTATCTGCGAGTTTTTGGGGACGAGAAATCGAATTAGAATGGTCCCGGTCTCGATTCAATCCATTTAGTCCAGGTTTTCACCAATTTCGGCCTCAACCTGAGTTAGCAACTTTTTTAACATCATGCAGCCAAGCGAACTTATAAGTAATTCAAACTTTACTACTAAACCATAGATGGCGCTGAAAGTAGTATGTTAATAAAAGAAAAGTATCTACGAAAACTAACAACAACATGTAAATTCACATACTTCGTTTACAGTTACAAAAGTTATCGGAGCTAAGTTTTTTAATCAAAATATAAATCTTATACACAATTAGTTGGCGTTGCAAAAGAAGGTATGTAAATGTTTACTTAAAATGTGTATTTCTTAAGAAAGATTTTGAGCTTGAATTTATTTATTTTTAAGTATTTAAATATAACTGTAAATATTAATTTTAATACTACTTTTATAAACTTTTAATATATATGTGCTATTATATATACTTGAAATATACAATATTAATTAAATATCAAAACTAAAATAAAGAACGTTATTATTTGGTTCAAAATTATTCAAAAAATTTTGGGAACTCAGAGCAAGGCTCGGTCCACCAGGTACTGTACTTAATTCGACTTTCGTATTATAATTTTGTATAACTTCTGCTTTTTTCGAAATTATTTGTATAGTCTCGATTAGTTCTCGTGTTTCTATTTTTTAGTTCTTTTATTATTATTATTATTATTATTATTATTCTACATCGATATGTACAGTATGATTTTTGTAATGGAAATAGTAAGACAGGCAGAACAAGAATATCGCAAGCGTTTCCCAAACCGATAATAGGAAAAATACTTCGAAGGCTGGATCAACGTCTTGGTGAAACTGCTTCGTTAAATATCAGATGAATATTTAAAAAGGAATTAATCCTATTATAAAATGCACTGTAATTTTTCAGTTTTCAGTACGTACGTATTATTTTAACAAATAAATAATTTCAAGAGAAAATCATATCTCGCCTGATGCGTCGAATTTAAAACGTAAAATTCGCCCATCTTATACGACTAATGACGAGTAAAATGTTTCGGAAAATTGAATTTCAGAAAATACCACAAAACCTACTATCACAGCAGTATGCGAGTGCAACGTTGCCAAATGTATGTTTCTTCTGTATAGTGATTCCTAAAAGCAGACGAAGCATGATACAACACTTTAAGATCAAGATTTTCGATTCAGAACCGTACGAAGGATGTGGCAGCGTGTAACTTTCTCGTCAATTTATACGCACCCCGTATATATGTTTAGTGGCCTATATGTACCTATCTTTTAAATATCCTCTCTACCACTTTCGGGTCAATCACTGACAAACGTTCTGAAAATATAGTTATTGACTTCCGATTTATTGTTTGATTGACCTGAAAATGGTAAAGAGGATGGTTAAAAGATAAATTGTATATTAGCAGAAGGCCAAGACGCTATCCCCATTAATAAAGTTATTTCCTTTTTAAATCTTATGTAGAAATGTTAAACATATATTTTTATCAAATCTTATTGTTGAAATCAAGATCCAAGAACTGCAAACTGCTATTTTAACTATTCCGATGTAGTTTTAGGGATTAAGTTGACTAAAGTTTATTTGTATCTCTGAAAATATTGAAAGTGTGCTAATACTGATAACTCTGCATTCACATTGGAAATTTTAGCGCAACTAAGAATCCCAGAAAATATGCAGAAGAATTCTCAGAACATGATTGTTGCTCATACTGTTAATAAATAAATAAATTAAATCCGTCTTAAGAGTATAAATCTTTTGTAAAACTTTTTTAAGAATCAAATTCCTAAGCATGTTTTAACAATTGACTTGAATTGACACTAACAATACATTCAGAAACTCATATTTTTTATGATTGTAATCTACTATTCCCTAGACTACTTTGCGAGAGTAACATATGTTACGCCACTGTAATGTACCAATTCCCTGCATATCAAGTGGGTGAACAAAGGGAAACGCGTTCTAATGTATTTTTGTATTGTTGTACCGGTATACCCTACGTAGGTACTGAATAATGGCACCAACAACGGGTCTCAGCGCACCCCATTAGGGTAAGCTAGCAACAATAAATTAATCCCCAGCTAATAGATTTGCCAAAGCGAAAGTTATTAATGACGTTTGGTTCACGTTAAACTGGGTAAACGTTAAATATATATTATTAATTTATTCAATGTAATAGTGTTTTATCCCACATTTTAGCAGATAAAAATTTCGAACCAACATGTATTAACTTTATGAATGCGTGTGGTTTCTATCTTCAGAACTTCAGATGTTGAGAACGCGTGTGTTTTCATATCCCCTACGGCACGTGTCTTCGACGCACAGCTGCTGTTTGACCGAAATGTCAACAAGCGAACTGGAAGATTATGAAGATAGGTATGTATATACACATGCTGTATAACAAATAAGCAATATTACAAGAATTGGAAACCGATTGATTAAATTTTGGTAACTCAAATTTGAAACTGACAAAGAAAATATGTACAATTTGTTACCGTTAATTTATACTGTGATAGTACTGATAATAACCCCGTTTTTAACTTTCCTATACTCACGTCAAAATGAAAGACGTATACTATACTATATAAGTCGGTCTCACAGACCGTATGCGTGAGTATAGGAAGGTTAACTATAATACTTATATAGTACTTGAAGAATATATAAACAAAAAGAATTGGAATGTTTGTGGTTTAGAATGAACTCTTCTATATTTGCCTTCCTTTTTTAATACATTTATTTACTACTTCGACTGTATTTGGATCATCATCATCGTTGCTATTCCCCTTTTTGGTTCTGGTTCTTTTAATTTCTAGGTATGTTCTTGTTTTTCTTCTTTTATTTGTTTCTAATCCCGTACTATTGTATCGTCATTGTTAACAGACAGTGATTACATTCTATTTTTGTTCCTGTACTATTGTGGTTTGTACATTTTGCTTGGGTTCGGTACTAATCAGATAATCATCGATTTTTCATTTCTTAGCGGTTCTTTCCCCATACATTTTACAACCTATTTAGGCTTAAATATTGTTCGCTTGCCATTATCGCTTTAATAATTTCCAGCTCCAATCATCTTTATGTTAGTTTCTGATTCACCTCGTCCACTCCTCATTTACGTCATTCGTTATTATTGGTGCTATTACCTGTTTCACAATCCTTCAGAAAATTTACGCTCAATTAAGCATTAGTAATTAATACGATCTTCCTTTAAGGCAACAATTACCATTCCTAATACATATTTTTTATAAGTTTGAATTTGTGATCAGCACCTCAATTTTCAGTAGTATATGGATATATAGTGTTTAATTGCCTTCGATTTTTCAAATTTGTCCAATACGAGGGTTGCCTTTTATGTTTCGGGATTTGGCAACCCTAGTGTTGCAATCTGGCAACTGACACCTCTATCGTAAAGTTGGACACTTTTGAGGTTATACGTACTCAGAACATTTTGACATACGAGCGCTATTTGTGTTGTTTACAGTAACTTAAAAGATTCATCTCGGCCCAAAACGGAATTAAATCGTGAACATTTTCGTGCGATTATTTTTTACAACTTTCGACGTGGATTAACTCAGCAACAGTGCATGGATAAACTTAATTCAATTTTTCGCGATGAAGCTCCATCAAGGACCAGTGTTTATCGATGGTATGGTGAATTCAATCGTGGTCGTAGTTCACTCCAAGACGAATTTCGTCAAGGTCGTCCAAAATCAGTTGTTGTTCCGAAAACCATTGATGCTGTGCGCGAACTGATATTGCAAGATCGTCATGTGACCTATCGTGAGATTGAGACAACCTTAGGCAGTAGTGGGACCAGCATACATTCAATATTGCATAAACATTTGACTGTCAAAAAAATTTGTTCGCGTTGGATCCCACACAATTTGTCAATCGCTCAAAAAAAAGGCTCGTGTCGATTGGTCGAAGGAAATGCTCAAAAAATACGATCGCGGTGCTTCGAAACACGTCTATGACATCGTGACAGGTGATGAATCGTGGATTTACGCGTATAAGCCCGAAAATAAACAGCAGTTGACTGTATGGGTGTTTCAAGATGAGCCAAATCCAACAAAGTCGTTCGCGCACGAAGCACTTCCAAGCAAATGGTCGCCTGTTTTTTCGGAAAAACTGGACATGTCGCAACCGTACCACTAGAACAACGCAGAACAGTCACTTCTGAGTGGTACACAACCATTTGTTTGCCAGTTGTCTTCCAAGAAATCAGGAAAACCAACCGCCGAAGACGGATCACTCTTCACCACGACAATGCGAGCTCTCACACATTGGCTCAAACAACTGCATTTTTGAGCACCCAAAACATCGATTTGATGAGTCATCCGCCGTATAGTCCTCACTTGGCACCGAATGACTTCTATTCCCGTACGTAAAAAACAAACTGAGAGGTCAACGTTTTTCGACATCTGAAGAAGCGGTTGCTGCATTCAGAATGCATGTTTTGGAGATACCTCAATCAGAGTGGCAAAAGTGCTTCGACAATTGGTTCAAACGCATGCAAAAGTGTATAGATCTTCATGTGGAAAATTTTGAAAAACAATAAAGTGATTTTCGATGATTAATATTTGTTTTTGTTCTCTAATTCCAAAATATAAAAGGCAACCCTCGTACTACACTTGGGATCAAATTTCAAGAACATCTCAATGGTGAAAATTTTGGAACATGACGGGAATGTATTAATGTTAATTTTATATATATTTGGAGATTGTAGTATCGGTCGCAATAGAGGAAAGGAACAAAATATTTTTGCGAAAAAAATTGCTTAGTGTAAAGTTACACTTGAAGCAGGAAATTGCTTTAAAGAGTATCGTGAATTGTTTAGTTTTAAATTAGCGATGGTTCCTTACTGGACAAAGTCTTTATACCGTTTAATTTTGTTGTTGGAAGAATTCTCCAATTTATTAGTACTAGCTGAATTGAAAAAATAATGTATTTTAAAAGGATATGTATATTAAACATAATTGACGTTTTGGATTGCTCCTGCCTAAGGAAATTTTTACTAACTGGTTAAATGACTTTAGATGTTAAATACATTCCTTTGTATTCGCCTAAAACTGAACTACTGATTAATTCCAATGTTGGAGGAATAGCTAAAGAAATATTTACTTACAGGGTATTTTAAGAAGTTTTTGTGATATAAAGAGAGAACATCCGACAAAAAGAAAAAAAGAAAGATAACAAAGAACGGAAGAAAGAAACAAAAGGAAGAAAGAAAGACAGAAAGGAATGTTTACAGCGTTTTATACAAGCGAGTAAATGTTGCTGCTGTCTGAAATAATTTAGTTTTAATAAAGTTATTTCTGAATGTATTATTTGTCGCATTGTTGCTTTTGACCACCGCCTTCTACAAAATTCAAATTGATCCCCAGAAGATTTTGAGCTTAAATTGTTTCTCGAGATTTCTACGTTTAAGGAATCAAATGTAAGCTGAATATGTCAAAATAAATAAAGCCCAGCGGAAGAAAAGGTTACAGTTAAAATAAATGTTACCTCCATGACATGTTCTATAAATTTATGCATGAGGGTGCTAGAGGTTGCTAATGGTCACTACGCAATCGAAATTCAAAGTGGCGGATGCATATGGCGACCTATTGGCTCCAATTATTGAACGCGTTCTCAATGACTTCACAAGTATTTTGAGTATTATATACATACATACATTTTGTCTATTTTAACTTTTTACCTACGACATTGTTTTGTCGTACTAGTAGACAATTTATTAATTTGACTATCTTCCTCAAGTACTGCTGGTGAAGAAAGAAGCACGATTTGCGCTCGTTTCAGATAAAGATCTATGCACAAAAATTGAAGACGCACATAGGTAAAAAGTCTAAAGAGACACAGTTTATGTTTAAATCAGTGATCGTTCATAAAAATCTCGGCGTTACTTACGTTTAGTATATTTAAATTAATCTATGGTTGAGTAAAAAGCTCTGTGCATAGCACGCAAAACTAGAAAAATATTTTTTCACCCTACTTTCATCCCATTTCAACCTCAGAGCTCTTGGGAAAAAGAATAACTTGAAACTTCCTTTCCTTTGATATTACACCACAAACGTTCATTTGGAGGACTGTTTGGGTTTAAATTCGCGGATGACCAATTAGGAAGAGAGAGAGGGAGATTTTCACAATGACCCTTTTGTTTTTTATTATAATAATATATATAATATCTAATAATAATAATTTGCAATTTACACAACATATTGATTCCATCTCCTCATCGGCCTCCAAAGTATTAGGCTTTGTCATTCGTTCCTGCAGACAGTTGACACAATGAAACACAACGCAAGAAAATCTTTCTACTTTGTGTTTGTCCGATCTAAACTGAAGTACGCTTTCAGTGTGTGGTTTCCATATTACCTCTACCAAAATTTAGCAGTCGAACGAATTCAGAAGGAACCTCTTCTGAAATATTTATCTCTTAAAATAGATTAAGTTTATCCCGACAGACGTACTGAGTACAATAGTTTACTTCTTAGACACAACTTTATTATCTGATAGAATAAACAACACCAGCGCGAATTTGCTTCCTAACTCCTTGCCAATAGAACTGATTCTTCCGCTCTTCTATCGCTAATTAATTTTACTGTATCTGCTCGTAATACTGGACACTTTAACATTTTTCATCTTTCGAAAGCTAAGACAAACACACGAGGACTGTCTTTCTTCAACCTCCGATCGCACAGTATGAAGACCAGGCATGCGGCAGGTGGCATGGACCAAAAAGTCATGTCTTTTGTGGAGTTTAGGCAACCGGGGACAACAATTACAGCAGATTCATATTGTGAAACTTTGCGACGCTTACGTAGAGCTATTCAAAACAAAAGAAGAGGCATGCTGACTTCTGGAATTGTTCTGATCCATGACAATGCTCGTCCTCACACTGGTCGTGGAACCCAACGGCTCCTTGATCAAATTCAATTTTCGAACATTCACCATATAGTCCCAACATAGCGCCGAGTGACTACCATCTTCTTCCTAAACTGAAGAAGTGGCTTGGAAGGTAGCGCTTCCAAACTGACGAGAAGCTCAAAGAAACCGTCACAACTCACTTCAAATCATTGGCGGCAACGTTTCATAAAGAGGGTATTGCAAAGCTTGTTCATATAATTTTCTTAGATTCACCCGTCTGTCATTTATAACCTGTCGGAGGTTGAAAACAAAAGCAGCCCTCGTACTACTAAAGGCGCCAATAACACACGATGAGGAATGGAAATATGCTTGAAATTGATCCGTTCTCATTTTAAACATTTCCGAATAATTATATTTAAGTGTACTTTGTGTGCTACATTTAATCTGTTATAATCTGTTGTACCTTTTGGATATGGTGTGCACATTCATACTATATTGTTGTTTTTGCTCTGTAAATGGCTCTTGGTTTGTTGGGCAATGAATAAATTATTATTATTATAAACAGAATATTCCTTAGAAATATGGCACAATTTAGTTATTAGCTATCGAATGGGAATGATGACTCAATTGAGAAACATTTCTTACTGAAGAATAGTAAAAGCAATAGTAACTTGAATATAAAATAGAAAATTGTTTCGAAGCTGTACTTAACCTTCCTATACTCACGCATACGGTCTGTGAGACCGACTTATAGTATACGTCTTTCATTTTGACGTGAGTATAGGAAGGTTAAGAGTCAAAAGCGATGATTTGAAGGCGTTTTTCATCGCCTTCGCTTCGCATTGAAAAGTAGTTTTTAAAGACAATCTTTGTATTTAATACCCTGCCCCTTGCGCTTCAAAGAATTGCAAAAGATAAGCTTGCCATAATCCAACTCAATTGTTAATTCATTTCCCGAAAGTTTAGAAAATCCAATCCCACACTCTTGACGGTATAAGAGACCAAGAGAAGGAGAAATATTCAGTAATTAAGATGTGTGATTGAGTATTCCGTTATCTTGTGGTAGTACATGATCGTGACTGCAATTTCGTAAATATTTACATTGTCAAACTAGAAGTATGTAACTGGTTTGTCAATGTAACAGTGTTTACGAAACTGCAGTCATTTTCTTCAATAAAAACAAAATGGTAGTGTAACAAAGTAGTGTTTTTCTTTTCCTACATTGTCAAACTAGAAATATATAAGTACTTTGCCAATGTGACGGTGTTTACGAAACTGCAGTGACGTTTTTCAATAAAAACAAAGTAGTAGTGTTCTTCTTTTCATAGGTATGCACTAATTATTGTTGATCAATTGTAAATTTTCATTTGGAGAATTATTTAGAGATGCATAAAAGCTAATATTCGCCAATATTACCGCATATGGACACCCCTTCTTGAAAACTTACTAGCACGGCCATGTGTTTAGTCCTGTCGTACCCCATGTGACGACGTTCAACATATGCAGCTGCCTTCTTTCTACCGTTACGAAAACGCCGGGCATCAGTTGTTCAAACGCTACACAATGAAACACAGTGCGCACAGTATATGTTGTACGTATAAGCATTAAAACGGTGACCGATAATGGTACCGTAAAAAGCAAAGTTTGTGACTTGAAAAAGTGAAGATAATTAAATGTGAACTAGCGGGTGAAATATGGCGAACAACAAGCAAAATTTTTATACCAATCCGGCCTTCTGTCAGCAAAGTGAGTATTACAATCCGTACCAGCAGCAAAGGTGTAAGAGTCCACCGAGGACGATAGTAAGCGTGCGGCAACCACCAGTCGGTGCCCAAAGTAGATTTAGAATTCGAGACGGTGCCAACGGAAATAACGGTCGCTACGAAGAACAAGAGTTTTACGAAGAAATGCTCGTGGATGATACCGGATTAATTAAAGAGAAAAAATCGTAATAGTTTCGTCGCCACAGGAAAGTAATAATCCTGCCAATCACAGATACGAGTACATCGATGATAACGTCGATGGTAAGGTAAATCGATACGAACAAATTCAGCAAATAAGCGAGAAATATAAACGCGAATATATTCCGCTGAAGAGACAAGAGAGCACCAAAGGAAGTAGATATGCGGCGATACCGCCGAATAAAGAAGTCGATAATAGCACAAGTAGCGGAAGATACGCTTTGATACCGGTTGAAGATTTACCCAATCACCGATACGCCGTTATAACCGAAGACGATATAAAAACGGCCGACCGTTACGACTACATAGAAGCCACGCCGCAAGAAAATCCACCCCCTTACAACGAACTGACGGATAAAAGGCATAATGTGGAAATTAGGAAGATGGTTTCACCACGCAAAGGCAATCCAATCGCCACTCAAAAACTACACGAATTACTATCGACACCTAGGAAACCCCAATCCGTTCCAAATCCTCCAAATTCGCAAAGGATCCTCAGTCCACAATCGCCTCGCAAAAACGTAACGTCCCAACACCCGCATCAACGAGAGGTCTTCATCACCCCAAATAAGACTCCTCCAAAATAGTCCGGACGAACTCCAGGGCCCAACAGAAATTAAATTACGCCATCGGCACGCGACAATCGGCACAGGACAAAAGGCATACGGCGATCGTGGCTCCCATCTGCTCCAGTCCGGTGCAATCGGTTTACAGCGAGACCACCTTTTCCCAGAGGACGGAGTCTTGGATGAACTTGAGCATGATCAAACCACCTGTTCAGGCGACTTTGGCCGTAGCAGCTGTCATGATGTTGTTATGCGGCGGAGTGAGTTTCGGACTTTGCCTTTACATGATATCGCTGATGGGCAGATTGTACTACTTGGATTTCGGAACGGTGGCCGGATTCACCTGCTTGATTTTGGGTATGATGGGGTTTAGAACGAGGAATTGTTTATGGTTACCGAATAGGAATTACATATCAGGTAATGTTGTTAGTATTACTTATCACATCTTTATAGCAACCGGTAATAGTAGATTTGAAAAACTAGTCTGCAGATTAATCAAAAGAAAAGAAAATGGTAAAGTTTTATTTACCTTCTTCGTACCTTTGCGAATCCATTATCTATCTTAACCTCACAATTAAGGGATTACCCTCGGTAAATCAATTAACAAACAGAAAATTACGAAAATTTGAAGAAATGTCAAAACCTTTCCAAAAATAACACAGTTAAATGTTTGTAATCTTGACTTTGAAAAAAGATATTGATCATTTCATTTCGAAGCACTTAACATGGGGTCTTATGGAAATCTGTGATTTTATCGCATTTTGCCATTTACCACGTTGGAATTAACAAAGATATTTTGACAGAATTTAAAGAAGATATGAACGAATATCCCATGAACATTTTTCTTTTTCCTAAACATGTAAAACTTGCTTGTCTTAGTAAAAAAGGCAAGATTTTTCAGCAATTCCCAAACGTGACAACACCGCAATATTATAAGTTATGGCGCTTCATTCAGAGGTGAGTTACTGAACTGCAGCAGTTACGAAACCATATGAGCATGTGTAAATCGAGTCAATGATAAAGGCATAGTTTTCAAAAGAAAAAAAAAAGGAAAACAATATAAAAAAGAGAGACAAGAGAATTAATAATTGAACTGTATTGCCAATTTCATTTATTTTATACCTTCACAGTAACATTTGATAAAATATTTTTAAATGAGAAGTGGAAAATACAAAATCTACAAAACTCTCACAAAAATATCTTCACCGTGGCTTATCCGGCAACTTTCAACGAAAGTTGTGCAAAGGACTAAATCTAAATATTTTTGAAATACATATGTAACATATATTAAAATTTTGTTTATTTTAATCAGCCAACTTTGTTTTTAAATAATTAGCAATCTTTTGTTAACAGTTACTATGTTTGGTCACTACCTACTATTTCGCCATTTTCATATTTTACCTAACAGCATCGACAATCCTTCGATTCATCCATCTCTATAAGCTTCTAATATCACATCATATGTAATATCTGAAATAATCTTTTTTTCTGATGCCAACATAAGTGCAATTCTTCAATGTATCCAATGATTTGATCTTCATAACACACATAACTCTTTTTCTATAGCTTCGCTTCAAGTTAAAGTCGATTCAACAATATTGATAGTTTCTCCAAAATTTTCTCCAAGATACGTGCATCGTGTACGTGGGAAGCTTCCATGCCGAATTTATTTGCCAAAGATTCCAATTTATTGTTCGCTTGTCCTTTCAATTTTGTGCACTTTTTATCGACGGTATTGAGTCGGCGAAACCAAGAACAACAGATCTCAAGTGATTTTCCATATATGTACATTTTCTTTGCAGCCGCCATAATTCCACGGTAATCAAAGTTGCAGTTATGAAAACTAAACTAAAAACTAAACAAAAGAATGAGTTCTTCTCACAGCCAAACGAGCAGTAGACCCCTTTGTATGGGTTGTGAAAGACGTCGGGCAAGTAGGTGCAATTTGGATTCCTTTCTTAACATTTCCGAATCTTGCTCTTACCACCGTCGCGGTAAGAAAACTTTAAGTTCTAATCAGAGGAAGCGGCGCCACCTTTACCGTTAAATTTTAATAGTGTTTAGTGTGGACACTTATTTCACCAACTTTAACCCAATACCCAATGTAGAGTTTCCAACTGGAAAATTTCCTGTCTGTCAGCAGATCTCAAAAAGTTAACTTGACAGTCCAGTCGTGTGTTTTAATTCAATTTAATTCGTATTTTGTGCATCCCAAGGACTCGGCCCTTTTTTAAGCAATTTCCACATTGTAAATAACAGAACAGTAAAACTTACATATCGGTCTGCATAAACTATTGACCACAAGTGAGACATCCTTATGATATAACGATACCACAACAAAAAGTAAGAGAATAAACGATATCTAGTATAGCTTACGCATCAAATTAAAACCGAAGAAAGACCAAACAAAATAAAACAATATTTGTAAAAGAAACTATTTTCCTAGTGTCACAGGAGCGCTCAAAAACTTTTCAAGTTGCCAAAGGAAATTATTTTGGCATGCACATAGAGCAACGCGTATGTGTAGACAAGAAAAGGTAAACACCAGCATAATTAGGTCAATATATTAAGGAAGATCAAGTAGATATTTGAATACGTTTATTTACTTCTAGGAACAACGCATATAACGTCATTTTTACTTTTACCTCATACAATCTTATAAATAAATTTGAGGAATTAGTTATGAAATACCTTATTAGAAGAATATAAAATCAACATTACATCACACACGAAAGAACAAGTTTGTTGTCACTGTTAGAAGTACACAAATATTATGTACCTACTATACCTACTTTTGGTTAATAATTGTACTGATCACCACGATCCAAGTGAATACGTTACACATTCTTAGGTCAGAAGGATGAAATTGAAGTACATATCTTGATACCAGACTTCTAATTGGAAAAAACTTAAAAAAAAATCTATTGCTACTGGATAGAGTAGTGTGAGCTGTTAAAGACGTTTTAAATAATTTTTACAACAAAATTTTGTATATGTTCGAACTTATAATCGATAGTATAATACACATGTGTTCAAATCCTTGTTAGAATGCATTTTCAATTAAAACCGAGAAAAAACTGATAAAAAGATATCATTGCATGTAACAGGGAGAGTGTGACAAGTATCTGTCCTTGGAATTCTAAATTTCCATCGATATAACGTAGACCATTCACCCTACTTGCATCTTCCTTGATTTCCATCGTTGCCTTTATATATATGCAAAACTCCTAGTCTTTATATTTGGCTGCTATATCAGCTTTTGCACTGAAGCCACCTGTTTCCAAATCGAAAGAGACAATAATCGATGGTAATTCGGTATCCACAGCACTGAACAATCCCAAGTCAAGCTCATAAGTGGTTCCTTCGGAAGACGCATTTCTTGTCCGTAATTCGTTTTTGTTTTTTTTTTTAATAATATATGATTGCTCTTAAATTTTGGAGCTAGAGATTTATCACAACGCTTCATACCAATTGCATCTTTTTTCTTGCAATACTTCACCGTATTTTTGCCAAAATTTAATGATAATTTATCGGCTAAACCAATTGCAAACTATTCGCCGTCATTTTTTGTTATTTAATGCAAGTGAAACCCAAAAATTATACGATGATAACATACCGTACAACCGGCTTTTGGGCGCTTTGCTCGCTATACTTGGGTTAGAACTTTCGCTTAGCTTACACGAGGCTCCTCCACAAAACCTAATTGATTTGTCACCTACATCGTTAAATATATTTTATCAAGCTTTGTATAATTCTCGATCATGCAGACCATCAGCGATGACCGAGTGCTAATACGTGTTAGGATTTTTTTAAATCCGCAACCTTCACCGCAATTTTTGTGGTCATTGAAACAATGAGGTGGGATATTTTTGATCGCAGCAAATGTTACCCACACAGGAATTAAAAAATTGTCCAAGATATTGGATGACAGTGTTATTGAGTTTCTTGAATTTATATTTAATTTTTTGTGTCGAAGTGACACCCTTGCTTGTGTGGTTTGTATCATCTATCTTGACCACTTCATAACTGACAGCATTCCTTATAGCTGGAATGGCACTGCTGTCATTATCCGACATAAAAATAGTTACTTCGAATTTACATTCCGTTAAAATTCGATTGTCTTTAATTAGTCTGACAGATGCGTTAGACTCCATGGACTTAGCAGTGCCTTCATAACTTGATCTGCGGTCATGTGTCTTTTTTGAATATCCGCTATCGCACATTCGGCATTTTCTATTCAACACTATTGACTATTGAAAGCACTTGCTTGGTAAAATAACCAATCAATTCGTCTGTGCCAGAAAGACTATCATAACTCCTTCCGCTTCCTTTGGTTGATCAACCCATATGAAACGAGGCTGCTATGCCTACGACATTCTCATCGGAAACTGTTCCACTCCTTTTCTGTTCAGCCGGCAGATCAGGAAAAATATGCCCTTTCTGTAAGCGACTGGGTCTAAATAAAAAGAGAAAGAACAAACAAACCTCTAACACTCACATTTTAAATTTTTTTATTGATTGTACATACACCATTTTGGGCAAAAACACTTACCATAATCTGATTTGCCCGCCAATCTGGATCGTCGATACTGTAATTAAAATTATTTTGTAACAACTCAAGATTAACGAAGATTCTCCTAAACTTGACTGCTTTTTTTTTGTACGAGCCTCTTTGTACATGTCATCTTTGTACGAGAGATTTTTAGTTTGTACAACATAATAATGATAACTGAGCGGGAGGAGCTGATGAATTGGAATAAAAACTATCAATAAATTTGAGCATGTGCATGGATGGAAATTAAAGCAGTAAACTTTGGAAACATTAATTTTTTTTTCCAAGTAGAAAGTATAACGATGTTGGGACTTTACTACTACCTTCATTCAAAAAACAATGATTTCAACTAATCGTGCTATTAACTACCCAAAAGAATCTTTGTACAATGTACAAAGACTCTAAAAATCTTTGGACGGGGCCAATAATCTTTGTCTCGTACAAGAAAAAAAAACAGTGACTTCAACTACCATTTATTCTCTCCATTCCAATGTTTATTCTTTCCTTTTGCCTACTGTTTCGTATATATTTGCATACCTAAATGCTTTGTGCCCGTTAACAATGGTATAACTCCAAAATTCTTTTCACCGAACCACACACAAACTGAGATTAGCATTGCTGACAACAAACGAAATGAATGAATAATTCTGTGATTTAGTTGCAGTAGTAGTCTTTCTAATCGGTAAATATGCGATCAACTACGATGTTACTATTCCTATTTCATATCTTTAATCAAATACATTTCATATGCGATTTGCGCTCGTCTACCGCTCCCCTCGTTAACGGCGGTCTTCCTCAGAAGTCCCTTTTGTGTTGATTCTAATTATAAAATATAACTAATTGGTATTCGGTGAACGTTATTTTACTTAACATTACATCATATAGAGATATAACGATGCATAAAAGTACTACTAACTCGACGTAGGTAATACAAACAATCAAATAAAGGCACTCAACGGAAGCGTTTCCGTCTAAACTATCCATTAGCACGTTGAACGAACGCATATAGATGAGGCAAAATAACAATACCTACTTTAATATACGCCATTATTTAACCTTACAGGATACATCGTACTGAGCGTCTTCAGTCTTCTTAGCTGTGCGGGTCTGTTGGTCTTGCTGTTCATGCAACCGAAACCTGGAACACCTTTGGCGGACATGACTTCCGGTGCCGTTTGTTGTATTTCTGTTATTTCCCTCCTGCTAGCCACGGCCGGTGTGATTTCGAGCTACTGCTGCAAGTATCCTCCGCCAGACAACAGGGTGCAACATTGCGCAAGAGGATTTACGGTATAAGAACCGGTTCGTTGTTGAGGGCAAGTACTTACAGTCGGCGCCGTAAGTATTCGGATTGAATTCCAAAACGAGTTTGCTTCATTGTGTGGCTTCTTAATAATTTGTTTTTGTATTAAATACATAAGTGTTAAGTTGGGGATACAATTTTTAAAAGAAAAATGAAAAGAAAGAAACACCTGCTCGTTAGAGGCAAAAATGATTGAGACGAAATTGAATATGTTTTTTTTTGTACTAACAATCTTTAGAAAACGTACCTATCCTCAAAACAATTCAATTTTAGTAGATTTATTTGAATTAGTTTAATTCAAGTAATTTTCCCCTTTTTGTTTATAGATATACTCGTCATGTAGATAATTTTAATTTAATATTGTAATTGGAAAGAAATGAGGAAAACGTAATTTAAAATATTCAAAAATATTTCAGGACAAAAACAGAAATACACAAGCAGAAATGGTAGCTCAACAAAAATAATACAGTCCTTGTGTTGATCTTTAATTAAGTAATTCTGAAAAATGCTTTTTAGATAAAAATTTATTAAAATACATATACAGTGACGTCGATTTGTGTACAATAGTGAGAACACAATTACTTTTATAGAATTGTTGACAACCAAAATTAACAAAAGAAACATTTACATTCGTTTGATCTAATGTTTGCTATTATTTGGGTAACAAATTAAGATTTGGTATTTTAAAAATACCCCGTTTTTGTATGAATTATTATATTTATTTTTACTTTCCAAACAATAATTCATATTAGTCAAAGAACAGCTGCTCGGGACACTACGTCACCGGTTTTTTTGTTATTTTTGATAGCCTATACGATTTTAAATGTGAAAATCTGCGACCCTTAAAATAATTTAAATATGATAATTTTGATATACTGGTTCAAAATCTTTTTGATATAATATAATTTTTATATGCAAAATCTATAACAAGCAACTATAAATTTTGACGTATAAATATTTCTTGTTCCGACTTCAATCCAGACAATTTCGGCGGGCCGAACAAGCTTCGCCAACAATTGAGAACATTCTCTCAACGGATTAATACTATCGTGGTAATATTTTTATAGGCATTCGAAACATACATTATTCGCAAATATTGTCATTTAATACAGTTTAAGACGTACACCAAACTTGGAAAAATGAGGTACCCGAAAACCATTCTGTAGCCTATAGAAACAACACAAAAATCATTTTACAAATTTTTTTTTCCGGTTTTTACTGTCTGGTATACCCTTTTTAAGCTCAAAACATTAGTGTGAAAAAAGCATACGGTTAAACTGTGGTAAAAGAGGTGAATTAAAATCGACAAAACTGAGCATGTGTAAACTGATTTAATGTTGTTTTTTCGGCTGAAGGAACTTCGTAGTTTGTACCCACAATTTTCCCCATTAAAGACATACGATAGACTTGTATTAATCGACAATAAAATTTTCGCGAAGTATAGAATACGTTTGTTTACACAGCTTAAAAATTGCTTGTTTAAATATCAATCATTGTTGAATGCATACACGAGCAGCTAGAAAAATTTAGAAAAACTTTCGAGCCTCTAACTCTGAAATTGAACAGAAATTTTTTTTTATAGTAACTCCCAAAATTTGGGTATTTTAGCCTAAAATACCCTTTCATCTAATGTAAAATACACTAAACTGGCTACACCCACAGGCCACAAATTGGTGTAATCGAGACATGAGCAGTGTTGCCAAGTCGAAAAATGAATACACTAGATTTCAGCAAGTACGCTAAAATCGACGAAAAGTGACCTAAAAAGTGGTAGTGGAGACTGGAGAATGAGATGAAATTTTTGATTATTAATCGATTCTTTAAGTTAATATATATTATATGACGAAGTGACCAGGTGAATAACTCAAATATTAAACAAAAAATTTTGACATTAAACGTCAATTTTTTTACATTTTTTACAAACTTTAATAAGACAAGAATATGACATAATGCATCTAAATAATTTTAATATGATATTGATAGCATATTAAAAATCAGAAATCACCTACCAAAATTATATGAAAATTTATTTTGGTATACAAAAGAAAAACACTAGTGCAGTTGTCATTTGCCTGAAATTTTAATTGTTCTAGAATATTTCTATTCTAGAACATGGAACAATGAAACGATTAATATTGTGCTCTTTAGAACTAAATTAACAAAGCAGGAAGAGATTTTCTAGTTTTTAATGTACATAAAGTTGACTTGTATGTGGTGCAAAAACATTAAAATCACGCATTTCCTTGCAAGTTGTCACGGCAGATGTTAATTTCTGAGACTTCTTTCGAGTGCTAATGTTCTGATGTTGGATGAAACGTCGACTCCAACTACTAACAAGCAAAACTCGCAATAACGTAGACAGTTTGATCCGAAAATTTTATTGCCATTTGTGTTCCAATTGACGAACACAATGGTTTACCGAAATACTGCCTAGTGAATTGCACTTCTGTAAAATCAGGTCAAATAACATCAACTTAATCAGAAGTTTTAAAAAATTATTCATTTAAAATTTCGACATAGGAACTGAAAATAATTGAACAATAATTCACAGAAATATTAATATTCTAACTATATTGTACAACAGAAAAGATTCTACTACAGAAGAAAACTCAAGAATTACAATACCTTCTGTTACCTCATAAATAGAATTTGTTAAAAAGACCGGACTGACGCTGTCACTCCTCCGAATTTTATTATTTATATGAATTATTACCATTGAATAATAAAATTCTTAAAATAAAATACTTAATGATAACCCGTCATCCACCTCCTTTGAAAGTTCATACCATGTATGTTATATGCAGGTCCTCTACAGCTAGTTCGGTTTTTGCTCCTCGACATTCACAATTTATAATTTCTTCAGTCATCTTTGAAAAGATTCCTTGACATCATCTCTCCTCTGATATCCGCTGTCTATCGTTTGTGTGGTGGCCTTCATTTCACTTTTCTTCTGAGATCCAATTTCATATTTTCTTCAACCATTTATCTTCTTCGTTCATCTTTATTTTCTACAGCTAATTCTCGTTTCTCAACCTTCACAATGCACGATCTTTCCATTCATCTTCACAAAGATTCTTTGACGTCATCTCTCCTCTAACATCTGCCGGGCAACTTTAACCTTTATCCTTTTACGTTCATGATGTTTTTCTCATTTCTCATGTAATCCACTCTTGGCGTCCCAGTGCTTAGTTTCAAATAATCCCCAGCAACAGTAACCGTTTTTTGCCTTTTTCCCTTGTTTACCAAACTTCCGATTCATATGTATACACATACTTTCAGTACTATTCCCCTTTATATAACTTTCTTGATCTTTTAAAATTGTCGAATGATACGTTTTGCTCGTGCTTGCTCTTATTCTTTCTAAGTATTTGAAAGAGGGATCATAGTTCATTTCAGCATTGGCACCTGCCAAATATTTCATCTCTTTTATATGTTATTATTTATAAGATATCTCCAGTTGTAAATATTTCATCATAAGTAAATAGAAAATGGTATGGTTTCTTGTTCCCCTACTGACAGTTCCATGGGAGTATATTTCCTTCTACCTACCTCCAAAACTTTTTCCAAATATATCAAGTAAGAGAGGACCGAAAGAGTTCTCAGCTAACATTTCCTCCACCTTTAATAAATACAAGGATTTTACTGGATTTATAGCTACAATGAAATTTTTGCTTTGTTACGTATATCATCGTCTTCATTTGTATAGATATGTCAAAAGTTTTTGGCATCATTTTTTTTGTAACGATTTGAAGTAACATTTTTTGGAAATTATATCATATTTTGTTATTTTGTTTTTCTTTGAAGTCTTATTAAATAATTCCGTAAAGTTAGGCTAAAAGGATAAGAGGTTAAACCGAAATCTGTTTTAGATGTTTTGGGAAACCGATTTTATTGCAAAATTTCCAACTGATCGTCAATTTCATATATTAGTATTAAAGTTCGTTTCACTAATTGCGACTATTATTGGTTTCTATCTTGATTCGTTTAGAAGAAAATACAAAATTATTCCGAATCTGAAAGGTTCGAGTCCAGATATTGCAGGTACTGCAATTGTGGTGCTCAGTGAAATATGAAGAAGCCACGATATACTTTTTGTAACAGCTACTTACTCAATAAAAAGATAATTGGAAATTTTAAATTGATATCCCATATCTTTTGAAAATTTTATCTTCGTAACACTAAAGGAAATTATTGAGATGCAACACAATGAATTTCAAAAAATTATTGGAGTCTGTATGGACCACTAAATACATAAATAGTAGGTACAAAACCAATTGCCAACGATATGATTAAAAAAAAATGAACAAAAATAATTGTAAAAACACTCTATATGGCAATTGTTTTTCATTTCTTGAGAATCAAATCACATATGGACGTTCTTCATGCTTATTGTTGAAAGCAAGAATGTATTTTAATAAGTGCCTTTAAGTAATTAATAAGCCTTCGCCTGTTATCCCTAGATTTAGTCGAATATTCAAAATTCGAACTATAATGTAAAATCAGCAAATTTGGAAGGTTTATCATTGTTTTAACATTTATCTCAAATTTTAACGATTCAGCCTAATTCGTTTTTACTCTCTGTATGAATACATGTAAATGTTTATTTTATTTATTTCCATTTTTTATTTTAAGAAGATTGTATTAAAAGTTAATAGTACTTACATTTCAATATTTTAGAATAAAATGTAAAACATTTTTATAGTCATCAGATGTATTAATGTATATAATGAATTAGGTACGTAGTAAGGATATAAAATTAAATACTGGTAGTATTGTAGGAATTCAAAACCTGTTTTTGCTTTTTTTTTATTTTAAGAAAAAGGATAGTTTAGATGTAGTCAAGCTTACTAACACCGGATCTGGCTTAATTATTTTTATCCACGTACCTAACCGAAATCGCTTCATATCTATAATATGTGCTAAATCCAAAGGTTTTTTTATATGTAGTCATTTTATTTATTATAGTTTATTTCTGTAATTGTAAATATTTATTAATCATTTTTATTTAAAGTTAATATATTTTATTGTATCAGAGTAGTAGGATATAGTAGGTACAAATATTTTTATGCGTATAATGATATTTTGTAAATATATTTTTATATATTTTGTATTTTACGATTTTATACAATAAAGAGTTTATTCAGTATCGAAAGGTCGTTTGATATTTTAATATTTGACGTATTTAATGGTAATATTTCGAATTTCGTTGAAGTAGCATACCTAACCTTGGAGGCAGGATATTGTCTATCTAGCAAATCGATTTACGCATGATTTTCAATTAACCATGAAAATTAAGTAGCTGTAACCCCATAAGAGTCAAAATAGAATCAATAATTGTTCATTTCGTAAAATTTTGGAAGATAAAAACTAAATAAAGTCATTGAATACAAAATTTTATTTTTGTTATACTTTTAATATGTAATTAATTATTGTTCATATTTTCATGTATTGTATTTTGGTCCCATGTTCTTAAGCATTTTTGCTTATTGCTGGTGCTTTTCCATTTTTTAGCCCTCTGATTGCCTCTTCTAAGTCCTGGTGTCTTATATCTTCTATTTCGTTTTCCATGTCTTTATCCGTTCTGTTGCCTTCTTCTATGTCTGCCTCGTAGTCTTGATTTAGTAGTTCTTCAAAGAATTCTTTCCATCTTTCCATTGTTTCGTCGCTAATAATCGCCCTGTTTTATCTCTTACTCGTATATACTCATCTTTTTTGTCTCTTCTCCAGCTCTTTAATGTTCTATAGAATATCTTCTGATTGTCTTTTGCATTTTCTTCCATTTTATCCCGAATTCTACCCAAGCTTTTGTTTTCCCATTATTATCATTTTATTATTTTTTTCTCTCTTTCTTAAATTCTTCAAAGCAACTTCTGCTTGGCCTTCCATTTCACTTTCTTTATTTCTGTCGTCCACCAGACTGTCTTTTTCATGTACTTATTTTGTCTGCTTGATCCGCATTTCCTTTTTGCTGCTTCTAAAACTATTATTTTTAATGTTCTTCATTCTTCATCTATACTCCGTTGTTGCTCTTCTTGCAGTTCTTCTATTGCTTTACTAATTTCTTTTTGTATTCTTTAGCTACTGTCTGTTCTTTCAATTTGTATGGTTTTATCCCTTCAGTGTATGTTTCTTTCATCCTTCCTCTTTTTCCCGTTTCTGCTTCCCTTTCTATTTTCGCTACTAATAAGTAATGGTCATTCTCTATCTCGTATCCTCTTTTAACTCTTGTATCTTTTATTTTGGTTCTGTTAGAATGTAATGTATTACTGACTTTTCTCCTCTGCTTATTTGTTCTCTTGTGTATTTATGTATTCCTTTATGTTAAAAAAATGTGTTGGTTATAATGAGGTCCTTCTCTTCACAGTAATCAATCATTCTTTGCCCGTTATTATTTTTGTGAGTTTTCCCATGTCGCACCACAACCTCACAGTATTTGCTTTCCTTCTGGCCAAACCTTGCATTGAATTCTCCCAGTAGATATAGTTCTTCCCTCACTTTCACTGTTACTTCTGTCAATTGCTGCCAGAAAGCATCCTTTTTATCTTTGGTCTCATCTTAGTTCGGGCCATACACTCCAATTATTGTTGTTATCTTTATTTCTTTTTTGCTCTCTAGTGTTACTTGTAGTATTCTTTCACTTACTGCTTCCCATTCTTCTACTTCTTGTCCGTCTTTTCTGTGTGTACACTTAAGATAATTTAGTTTAGTTTAAATCTAACCTTTGCCTTGTCCAATGTTATTTCATTTGAAATTAATTATTGACTTGAGATTATGCCGCATTTGAGTGTTGCTGACAAAGTGCAAATAGTTGCATGCTCGGAAAAGCATAGCCCATAAGACGACTAGGTAATAGATTTGAACTGTTTAAAAGCACTATTCACGATATGAAAAATAAATGGGTACATCAAAATTGACATGACCATGACAAAGGACTGGCTTATACTGCTCAAAAACAGTAGAAGTGGCCTGTAAGACTTGTACAGATTTTTATTGCCGCATTTGTACATAATATCTTCCTTTTCTCATTATTACATATTTGATTATGGTCCAACTGCAACAGATTTGGGCGATAATGGAAGTAATTGTGTGCACTCTAATCGCTCGAAAGGTTGGCCATCCTGATGCTAGAGTCTAACAAGCGCAAGACGGGCCAAAATACCCCAGGGAATTGACAGATACCTATAATAAAAAGGTTTTGTACAAGCTCAAAACTGAGGTAAATACGCGAAAGAGGATATGGGGATAAAATCAATATCATGATTTTAATAATGATAGTAATTACTATTGTTGCTGTTAGCATTATTATTATCATCACAAACACCGAGGCTTTTACGCAAAAGGCGCCATCTATGAGACAGGATACTACAACGAAGCGTTTATATAGCGTGCAGTAACCATAGTAATACGAACACAACAAACAATTTTCAATGTAAATGACAACAAATGTATCTTGCAGCTGTACAGCAGTCTCACCATGATTCACAAAGAGTTTATTAACAAGCTTGACCGAAATAACCTTTAATTTAAATATAAGGTAAGAAATATCTAAGCTTAACAGCATTTTCCGTTTCGCATCGATGCAACCTACGAGCAATTCCAATTTTATGATGCAGCGCTTCCAATTTAAAAGGAAAAGATGTTACTGCCACTGTTTAATTTAGTACGATTTAAAAAACCTCGCAAAATGCATAACGAGGTTCCAATCAAACCTCGACGAAAGAAATTAGACGTTCAAGTACATCGGCCGGAACAAGGAAGCGAAAGGGAAGACGCTTCGAAAAAGACATACGGTGCTAATCATCCTAAGAAAAACATTCATAGAATATCAGAGATAGAAGACGAGAATATCGATAATAGTGGCGATGCTGGCGATGAAAAAATTAGCGGGAAAATGCGAAGGAAGCATTTGCTGAAGGAGAACGAGAAATTATCCCGCGAAAATAACGAACTTCAGGAAAAATTGATGTCGATGGATTTGTATATAAACAAGAAAAATAATAAATTTAAGGAAAAATTGAACTCGTTGCAAACCCTGAACGAAGAAATCGCCGAAGAAAATGCGACTTTGCGGAATCAATACCAGGAATTGATGGCACAGTTTCGTGCCTGCCAGAACGAATTGGAGCTTTGTCGAAATTGCGAGAAATGCGCGGAACTTAGTGATATCGTGGGAAAACAAAAGACCGAAATCATTTCCTTGTCTAAATGTAATCGGGAGTTAAACGAAGACTTGAATATGTTGAAAAATGTCGTATACAGGTATGAAAATATATGTTATTTATTTGATATGTATGTATTCCATATATACAAGGAACACATTTTTAATTTCTAATTCGCATTTGTTATTTTTTCCTAGTATTATCAACATCTTTTAAAAGTAGATTTAGTAAAATGGGATTTAACTTAAAAGTAGTTTTAAACCGCTGAACCATATTACCCAGTAAACAGGTTTTAAATTTCGTTTAAGACCATTTAAGTTGGTATTTCCGGTAATAGTGGACAAACTCGCCAATTTCTAAGCACAATGCAGGCGAAAATGTTCACTATTGTCGGAAGTGCCAAATTGGCGAAATTAAGAAAAATTTACTGGCTGTCAAAGAAATAAAAACACATTTAGGTAAAACTCCATTTGGCATAGGTTGGTAGTACTGTATCGGCATATTTACCAAACTTTCTAACGTAAAATCGCCATTAAATCACCATTCTTGTGTTTGAAGCGTATGGAAAGTTAGGTTATTGCTTGGTGTTGTTGTCTTTTCATCTTTCCCATATTTTATTTCATATTTGAAAAATATTAAAACCAATAATAAACCATATATGACAATGTTGACATTTACAATTATAGGTGATCTCATATTTTTGATTGAGAACGACTTGATACGCCAGCGCTAATTTAAATGCTCTTTAAGTGGTCAGTGTCTAGCCTTTAACTATAAAAGTAGATTTCGCACTAAACCTTTTAGAACGTTAATAATGCGTTGAGGGGCTTTAGAATAAAACTACTTTTAAATGTGTTGGTAATACAGGGCGTTATTCTTTTATTTTTTAGCTTATATGATAGATCGAATATAGAGATCTATCATATAAGATAAGTATCAAAAAGGTCACGAAATATATATATATATATATATATATATATACATTTAATTTATTTTTTAGGACATAAAAAGTCACAAATAAACAGAAATAAAGCACTTCGTAATCTGATAACACTGATTGGTAGGCCCGTTTTACAATTAAAACACAACTACCCAAAATGTTCGAATATTATTGTACAATTATAAGTATACATTTTACACTTCTTTTATACATACTCACCATGTAAGTTCAAACTCCATATTATTTAATTAATTTTTGTATAGTTGCAGCATATCTTTTTGTTGCCAGTTACTTGTTGGGCAATGATTACTTCTTTCAGGTCTTCTTTCCTATGGAAACGTTTTAATAATCGACGGAGAGGGTTGTTGCCTTCTGGCTTCCTGCTTCTCCACGATTCTTCTTTTTCTTCGCTAGAGACTCGATTAAAATTTAAACCTGTACAAATCTTCACCGATAAAACCGGATAGTATCTTTGTATTGGCTTAGTTTCATTATTTCTCTGCTCTGCATACACATACCACGTTACACGTGCCCTATTCCGCTGCGTTATCGCTCATCATTGAGGTTTGATAAAAGAATTGATGGCTGACCCCCTTACTTTTCCGAATTTTAATGTCGCACCTTGCAAGTAAGTGGAGACAAAGACCGGTTTGCACTAATTAATGATAAAACTTAATCCACTCTTTTAGCAAACCTTGCTTCTTCTCTTAAAGCAGGTATGGGCAACCTCCGGCCCGCGGGCCACATGCGGCCCTCGAGTATGGTTTGTCCGGCCCGCTACTGAATTCTTTCGTTGCATATTAGCACGGCCCGTATAAACTTAATTCATAATGAATCATAAGGATACTACAAAAATGTATATTTTTCAAGATTACTCACAGCATAAAACTTCTACAAAAAAGGTTGCCCATGCCTGTCTTAAAGGGTTCAATATTTTCTCCTGTGCCCGGAGCCCTAACTTATATTAATCCGTCTGTTGGAGCTGTTGCCTTCTGATACTGTACTCTTGATTCTTGTTCTTCTTCTTTCTGTCAATTTTGCAAGTTTTCAGGATTGCAAATCATTTTTTGTTTCCTTTCCATTAGTATTTTTTATTTCATTTTTTGGGGAGAGGCAATCATTGTCTTTCGATTTTCTTCTATTCCTTGATTCATTCTAAATATTTATTTTATTTCTTATATGTATTTTTTTCTATATCTGTTCACTGTCATCAATGCATCGTTGTATTTCCAAGAATTTTGACCTTCTGCTTTCATATTCTATGTTCTTCCTTATGACTAACAATAAGCGCCCATACTTGCCATAAGGTAGGCGTAGCAAATACCTAGCGCTTGATCAAATTTGAGCCCCTTTCTTGTTTATTTTTTGAAATCATCGACCGCGGAACTTCTGGGTATGGCGTATAGTTGGTCTGCGTTATATAGCTAACGGAAGAAGGTAAAGGGCGGGTTTCCGGCTCCTACAAACTGGAAACTTCTGACGAAAGCCCATTTTACGCTATCAATAATTATAATTATAAATCTGACCATAATTATAACCATAAAATTGGATGGATAGTGTAAAACAGAAAACTTCATCAAGGTCGTCTTTTTAACCATAAAAGTAGCACAAATACTCAAGATACCTCTGTGCGTTACATCATGAAGCACACCGAACATGCAAATTATGCATAGCAGTTAGAATTTAAAGGTGCCCAGATCAAATTTTGGTTATTTATTTGTTCGTAATTATTTCGCGCCTTCACTGACAATTACAATAATTCTTCGTTTGTGCCAAAGCTTTGTCCATATTTTTCGTTTTCTATGACTTTTGATTTTAAGCACCATTAAACTTCTGAAATAGATGGCAGCAGCTACTGCACACAACCTATTTTGATGAATTTTTTAGATGTTTTCAATAAAACGAAGAATTTCAAAGAGGTACGCCTAACTCACTAGCACAATCTGTTAAAAACTACACAGCCAGTGAGATTTACTTATCAATTGTCAATAATCTTCAAAAATGTAATGAACGCATTAGTTGTGCGCATTTTACTAAGGATATTATGATTATAAATATTGCCCCATGACACGACATGCTATTTTCGATTAGTGTATTCATATTTATAGACAAAATATTACAGTTATAATTATGGTCAGATTTATAATTATAATTGTTCATAGTGTAAAATGGGCTTAAGGGAACAAACCTTAGCAGAAAAACCCAGCAGATGAGATGGATGTCTCAACTGAACCACATTTAGAAACAGCTAATATATGATTGCGGCATTCAAGATTAGAAAATATAAAAAAAAACCAGCGAGACCCATTCTAACCTATTTAGCGGAAACAAGGAAGAAAATGAAGAAATACATGTGGTTGTTGAAATCTGAAGAGTTCAGTAGGTGGCAACACTTCGAACCAGGATCGATTACAAGATGACCATTTCTCCACGAGAATGTTGTAAAACTTCATATTGCTAAGATAATACGACGATTCTTGAGAACAGTTTTTCAATTAGTCAAACGAGGAATAGGTAGTCGTCTTTCAAGTCTTGAGGTTGAGCAGATGGTTAACAACCAGCTCAAAAAGAATTAAATGTAGTTGCAGTACCTAGTAAAGCTTTGGACCCAAGATCTATGATAAGATGACTGTTCCTCTGGACAATGTTGCAAAATCTCATAATACAATTTCAAGAATTTTACTTGAAAATTTTAGGGCTACTCATGCTACACCCTAAATATGGCGCATCTGATCTTCACCTCCTTGTTAAACTGAAAAACATTTTGGGCAAAGGTAAAGTTTTCCACCGTAATAAAAGGGTGAAAGAAACGATCACTATAGGTTCGTTCCAACACAGCACAAAACCAGGTTTTGAATCGTCGGGTACATGCGCAAAGCAAATATGGAACGCCAAATTTTTCAAAATTATTTCTTTTAACAAATCGTTTGAATTTACATGGTGGCTATAGTTTCGTTCCAATACACCACAAAATCAGTTTGTGAATCGTCGAATACATGCGCAAAGCAAATTTGAAAGGCTAAATTTATAGTCTCTGCGTATGTACAAGACGATCCACGAACTGGTTTTGCGCTTTGTAGGAACGAACCTTATATAAAAAAGTACTGTAAGGTATTTAGTTGTAAAAAGCGGTTTGTTCAATACAGAATCTTTATTAAATTAATATGAACTTCGTATTTCGACAAGTAAAGTTATCATTCTCAGTGGAAAAACACACAGGGAAAAATACTATCCATTATCTGCTTGTTAGATGGTGAAGTACATCTTTTTATTGTATTTTTCTACCGAGGATAAGAATTTAGTTATTGAAATGCATATCTAAAGATGTTCAAAGCGATATTAGTAATGAGAAGGACTATTTTGATTTTCATTGTAAAGATCGGTGATAACTTGACTTCATCATTCTAAAACATAGATAGTTTTATTCTCTTTCATGTGAAAAGCCAAATAAATTGTTATGTTTTATATAACTATCAGATTATAACCACAAATACTCTCAGTAATTATCAAACCACTTTAAAAAGTTAAACGCAAGAACATGCTTTACAACTAACCAAAAACATTACTCCATCTGCTTTAAAGGCTTAACGTCCAACTCGAGCGTTATCAGCAGAAACTCCACAAAACTAGTTCCAACTTCGTAAATCGTTCCGTCAAACAAACTAGGCCGACGAGTTCCGAAATTTCCGACCAAATTCTCACAAACACGGTCAACATTCTCTCGGAAACTCATAGCGGTCATCCCCACACGCCAATTTCCTGGGGCGTAGTCAACGCTCACACTCTCGGTCCCCTTCTGGACGCCTATCAGGAAACGATCAGCGAGAAAGAGGGTATTATCCAGGAGTACGAGCAGCAACTGGCCACTTTTACCGAGAAAATGCGGGAAATTGTTCGTGAGAACGAGAACTTGCACCGGTTATTGACCGACGATGAGGATTGTAGTAAAGTGTTATCGATCGAATTGGACAATATCAAGAAGGAATTGCGAATAACGAAGGAACAGAATGATTTGTTGATAAAGAAGTGCGCCTTGAAGCAGGATAAGATCCAGGAAATTACGAAGCATTACGAACAAAAGGTTAGTAAATATTCTTTATTCGAGATTAAGGAAGTAAAACGTAAATTTTGCAGTCGAGCAGGTTGAACGCGATTATAAAGTTTTACGGGAGGAATATTACAGGAACAGGACGGAAATCGCGTCGTTAAGGGAGAAAAATAAATCGCTGCTTCAAAGTCAGGACGATTTCAAACACGAAAGGCAGGAATATATTCCCGTCGCTGTCCATAACGCCAGCGTAAATGAATGTAAAAAGTAGTAATCGTTCCGGCATTTCTAAGATTAACTTTTTCCCGTAAGGTGTAATTTGTTTACTTTCAGGTGGTATGAGGAATTAAAGTACCAGTACGAGCAGGAGAAGATTAAGCTGAAGGAAAATATTAGCCAACTTAATTCGCAACTCGATGAAATGCGGAGGAAAATTGAGGTACTTAACAAGGAAAAAGAGGATTTGGAAGCTAAAATTAAAGTTGGGGAGAAACAAATGAAGTAAGTTATTAAATTCTTAATTAATTATTTAGAAATACAAAAAATTAATGCGATAACGTCACCTTTTGCAGGAAGGTAGAAACTAAATATTTAGACTTACAACACACTTTAAATAAAGTTCAATTATCGCGAAGCGCATGTAGAAAACAATTACACAAAGCGATGAATTTTGCAAAGGATCTCGTTTCAGAGCAAGAATCCCTCTTAAAGGCCTTGAATCGTAGACAGAAAGAGAATAAAGCAGTGAAAAAGCTCGGATCAGATATCGTTAATAGAATGGATACGTTACGAAGTCAATTAAAGGTACAAGTTCGCCTTAGGCATTTTAGGTCCAACTAATACAGATCACATGTTTTGTCGTAGACGGTGCAAGAGGAAGCTTTTCAAGAACTAACTACTGTCGAAGAAAGAATACACGAGCAGGATACGTTTATAAGTTCTCTGCGAAGGGAACATAACGAGGAAGTAGAACGCTTGAAGCAGATCATAAAAGAAAAAGAAGAGAAAAATCTGCTCCTGAAAGAAAGTTCCGTGATACCGATGCCTCATTATTTGCTTTATAGAGATAAAAATATGCCGTCGTAATAATCTGTATATAGTTTATCTAATAAAGTGTACATTTTTAAAGATATATTTCTTAGATGATGAACGAAAACTAAATTACACATATACGCATTACACATCAATCGTTGGGACACAAAAAAGTAACCTGACCTAATTATCTTAATAAATTTGTGACTCCTGACCTGCTTCTGTACATTTTCGTTGAAGTGTTAAGAACAATGTTTTCTAGGTCAGAATCTTCCCCATTTTCATACAAATTCAAAATATTGTCACATCTCTTTATTGTTGGAACTTGTACCCTGTTCCATGCTAAAGAAAGGTTTCTGTCCATTAATATGGAAAAATATATATGTGTCGAAATATGTTTAACCCCCAAACATATTCGACAGTGGAAGCATGGAATTTGAAATGATCTAAAATACAGAACTTGTCAATAGAATGGAATATGCAATAACCATCACATGGTTACGACGTGTATCGCATATGTAAATTGTAAATTGTCAACAATATTGCCTAGCTCGTAAATTTTGTCCTCTCCTCAGATTGTACTTACATTTTTGCTTCCACGCATCAGCGTGGATTTTCCAGATTTAGCATTTCCAGCACTCCTCAAAGGCTCACTGTTAACAAGTGAGTTCGGGAATTTAGCGCTCCCGAGGTACCCGAGCTAAAACCCAAACTAAGGTGTAAGGTAACGTACCGAGAATTGCGTGGCCGCAGGGGTGTGCGGTATTTAATGTTCCCCTGGGGACACCAGGCGAAACCCCCTTGTAATTAGCCCTACCCGCTCAAGCGGGGCTCTGATCGGGCGGAGAGATACTCCCCTAGATACTCTTCGTACAGCTACCCTATCTATATATCGAATATTGAAATAATCCAAACAAATCATATACCGTTGGAATCAGCGCGTCAAGGCGCGTCGATTGGTGTATGATTGAACGCGATCGGACGAAGTTAAACTTTAAACGTCGATATCTCGGTAACGGTTGGAGCTACAGCGTTTATAATGCCATATTTGGAATCTACCCGTCGAGACCTATCCGATAGGCCTATTTCGGACTCAATCGGACGAACTTTTCTTCAGCTCGAGAACGGTAAGAGATACAGCGTCCGGGATGGAAGATTTGGAATCTACGGGTCAAAATCTATCGGATAGACATATTTTGAACGCGATCGGACGCAAAAAATATTTTGGTCCAAAAAATTTCTACCTCAAAGCATAGAAATTTTGTCGGTTTTTCGAAATAGCCTACTTACGATAGGACTATCGAGTTCAAACTCGGTAGGCATAAACTACTCGAGGAGGGGATTAAAATGAAACATACCGGAGGTGCCTAGCTCCTACCGTTCCGGAGATATGGTACTTTGAAGTTTGAAAAAAATGCTTACCTAAAATTGCCATAATTTCGCTCTAGCGCGAAAACTATAGGAGATAGCGCGTTCGTTCTTGTTCCATTCGATTCCTAGACAAAATCTACTTGTAGAAAGGTCTACCCGATCGGGATCGAGCCATAAATAATGTGGTGAGAGCGATTTGAAGTTTAGTCCTTAACGAAAATATCGATTTTTAACGAAATTTTCGTCATTCGATGAAAAATTCATGTCGGAATTTCCAAGTTATTTTGCGTCAGAATATACATATTCGTATCGGCAATTACGTAGAACATATCGATTCGAACGTAAAACGCATAGGTTTCGAGAAAACTCGTAAAATAGGCCTAATATAGGGGTGAATATAGGGCAAAAATGGACAAACTTCAAGCGGTCGTAGCGCCTAAACTATCAACGATAGAAAGACGATCCGGGGTCGATTCTGAATCAGAAAAACGAGATCTTTCGAATGGTGCGGGAGGGAATGTCGTAGCACGAAAGAAATCCCTTCCGAGGGTGCAAATTAACGATTTTTTGCGATATTTTCGCGACTTTTTCGCGATTTTCTCGGTAACCGTTGGAGTAAAGTGAAAAAATCGTACGCCGTTGAATTCGTCTCGTCAAGACGCGTCGATTGATGTAGGATTGAACGTTCTAAGTCCCATATTAGCGAAAGCGGGTATGCGATTTTAGCGATTTTTAGCGATTTTTAGCGATTTTTGCGGTTTTTGCATTTTCTCGGCGACCGTTTGAAATAATCCAAACAAATCATATACCGTTGGAATCAGCGCGTCAAGGCGCGTCGATTGGTGTATGATTGAACGCGATCGGACGAAGTTAAACTTTAAACGTCGATATCTCGGTAACGGTTGGAGCTACAGCGTTTATAATGCCATATTTGGAATCTACCCGTCGAGACCTATCCGATAGGCCTATTTCGGACTCAATCGGACGAACTTTTCTTCAGCTCGAGAACGGTAAGAGATACAGCGTCCGGGATGGAAGATTTGGAATCTACGGGTCAAAATCTATCGGATAGACATATTTTGAACGCGATCGGACGCAAAAAATATTTTGGTCCAAAAAATTTCTACCTCAAAGCATAGAAATTTTGTCGGTTTTTCGAAATAGCCTACTTACGATAGGACTATCGAGTTCAAACTCGGTAGGCATAAACTACTCGAGGAGGGGATTAAAATGAAACATACCGGAGGTGCCTAGCTCCTACCGTTCCGGAGATATGGTACTTTGAAGTTTGAAAAAAATGCTTACCTAAAATTGCCATAATTTCGCTCTAGCGCGAAAACTATAGGAGATAGCGCGTTCGTTCTTGTTCCATTCGATTCCTAGACAAAATCTACTTGTAGAAAGGTCTACCCGATCGGGATCGAGCCATAAATAATGTGGTGAGAGCGATTTGAAGTTTAGTCCTTAACGAAAATATCGATTTTTAACGAAATTTTCGTCATTCGATGAAAAATTCATGTCGGAATTTCCAAGTTATTTTGCGTCAGAATATACATATTCGTATCGGCAATTACGTAGAACATATCGATTCGAACGTAAAACGCATAGGTTTCGAGAAAACTCGTAAAATAGGCCTAATATAGGGGTGAATATAGGGCAAAAATGGACAAACTTCAAGCGGTCGTAGCGCCTAAACTATCAACGATAGAAAGACGATCCGGGGTCGATTCTGAATCAGAAAAACGAGATCTTTCGAATGGTGCGGGAGGGAATGTCGTAGCACGAAAGAAATCCCTTCCGAGGGTGCAAATTAACGATTTTTTGCGATATTTTCGCGACTTTTTCGCGATTTTCTCGGTAACCGTTGGAGTAAAGTGAAAAAATCGTACGCCGTTGAATTCGTCTCGTCAAGACGCGTCGATTGATGTAGGATTGAACGTTCTAAGTCCCATATTAGCGAAAGCGGGTATGCGATTTTAGCGATTTTTAGCGATTTTTAGCGATTTTCAGCGATTCTTTTGCGGTTTTTGCATTTTTCTCGGCGACCGTTTGAAATAATCCAAACAAATCATATACCGTTGGAATCAGCGCGTCAAGGCGCGTCGATTGGTGTATGATTGAACGCGATCGGACGAAGTTAAACTTTAAACGTCGATATCTCGGTAACGGTTGGAGCTACAGCGTTTATAATGCCATATTTGGAATCTACCCGTCGAGACCTATCCGATAGGCCTATTTCGGACTCAATCGGACGAACTTTTCTTCAGCTCGAGAACGGTAAGAGATACAGCGTCCGGGATGGAAGATTTGGAATCTACGGGTCAAAATCTATCGGATAGACATATTTTGAACGCGATCGGACGCAAAAAATATTTTGGTCCAAAAAATTTCTACCTCAAAGCATAGAAATTTTGTCGGTTTTTCGAAATAGCCTACTTACGATAGGACTATCGAGTTCAAACTCGGTAGGCATAAACTACTCGAGGAGGGGATTAAAATGAAACATACCGGAGGTGCCTAGCTCCTACCGTTCCGGAGATATGGTACTTTGAAGTTTGAAAAAATGCTTACCTAAAATTGCCATAATTTCGCTCTAGCGCGAAAACTATAGGAGATAGCGCGTTCGTTCTTGTTCCATTCGATTCCTAGACAAAATCTACTTGTAGAAAGGTCTACCCGATCGGGATCGAGCCATAAATAATGTGGTGAGAGCGATTTGAAGTTTAGTCCTTAACGAAAATATCGATTTTTAACGAAATTTTCGTCATTCGATGAAAAATTCATGTCGGAATTTCCAAGTTATTTTGCGTCAGAATATACATATTCGTATCGGCAATTACGTAGAACATATCGATTCGAACGTAAAACGCATAGGTTTCGAGAAAACTCGTAAAATAGGCCTAATATAGGGGTGAATATAGGGCAAAAATGGACAAACTTCAAGCGGTCGTAGCGCCTAAACTATCAACGATAGAAAGACGATCCGGGGTCGATTCTGAATCAGAAAAACGAGATCTTTCGAATGGTGCGGGAGGGAATGTCGTAGCACGAAAGAAATCCCTTCCGAGGGTGCAAATTAACGATTTTTTGCGATATTTTCGCGACTTTTTCGCGATTTTCTCGGTAACCGTTGGAGTAAAGTGAAAAAATCGTACGCCGTTGAATTCGTCTCGTCAAGACGCGTCGATTGATGTAGGATTGAACGTTCTAAGTCCCATATTAGCGAAAGCGGGTATGCGATTTTAGCGATTTTTAGCGATTTTTAGCGATTTTTTGCGGTTTTTTGCATTTTTCTCGGCGACCGTTTGAAATAATCCAAACAAATCATATACCGTTGGAATCAGCGCGTCAAGGCGCGTCGATTGGTGTATGATTGAACGCGATCGGACGAAGTTAAACTTTAAACGTCGATATCTCGGTAACGGTTGGAGCTACAGCGTTTATAATGCCATATTTGGAATCTACCCGTCGAGACCTATCCGATAGGCCTATTTCGGACTCAATCGGACGAACTTTTCTTCAGCTCGAGAACGGTAAGAGATACAGCGTCCGGGATGGAAGATTTGGAATCTACGGGTCAAAATCTATCGGATAGACATATTTTGAACGCGATCGGACGCAAAAATATTTTGGTCCAAAAATTTCTACCTCAAAGCATAGAAATTTTGTCGGTTTTTCGAAATAGCCTACTTACGATAGGACTATCGAGTTCAAACTCGGTAGGCATAAACTACTCGAGGAGGGGATTAAAATGAAACATACCGGAGGTGCCTAGCTCCTACCGTTCCGGAGATATGGTACTTTGAAGTTTGAAAAAATGCTTACCTAAAATTGCCATAATTTCGCTCTAGCGCGAAAACTATAGGAGATAGCGCGTTCGTTCTTGTTCCATTCGATTCCTAGACAAAATCTACTTGTAGAAAGGTCTACCCGATCGGGATCGAGCCATAAATAATGTGGTGAGAGCGATTTGAAGTTTAGTCCTTAACGAAAATATCGATTTTTAACGAAATTTTCGTCATTCGATGAAAAATTCATGTCGGAATTTCCAAGTTATTTTGCGTCAGAATATACATATTCGTATCGGCAATTACGTAGAACATATCGATTCGAACGTAAAACGCATAGGTTTCGAGAAAACTCGTAAAATAGGCCTAATATAGGGGTGAATATAGGGCAAAAATGGACAAACTTCAAGCGGTCGTAGCGCCTAAACTATCAACGATAGAAAGACGATCCGGGGTCGATTCTGAATCAGAAAAACGAGATCTTTCGAATGGTGCGGGAGGGAATGTCGTAGCACGAAAGAAATCCCTTCCGAGGGTGCAAATTAACGATTTTTTGCGATATTTTCGCGACTTTTTCGCGATTTTCTCGGTAACCGTTGGAGTAAAGTGAAAAAATCGTACGCCGTTGAATTCGTCTCGTCAAGACGCGTCGATTGATGTAGGATTGAACGTTCTAAGTCCCATATTAGCGAAAGCGGGTATGCGATTTTAGCGATTTTTAGCGATTTTTAGCGATTTTTTGCGGTTTTTTGCATTTTTCTCGGCGACCGTTTGAAATAATCCAAACAAATCATATACCGTTGGAATCAGCGCGTCAAGGCGCGTCGATTGGTGTATGATTGAACGCGATCGGACGAAGTTAAACTTTAAACGTCGATATCTCGGTAACGGTTGGAGCTACAGCGTTTATAATGCCATATTTGGAATCTACCCGTCGAGACCTATCCGATAGGCCTATTTCGGACTCAATCGGACGAACTTTTCTTCAGCTCGAGAACGGTAAGAGATACAGCGTCCGGGATGGAAGATTTGGAATCTACGGGTCAAAATCTATCGGATAGACATATTTTGAACGCGATCGGACGCAAAATATTTTGGTCCAAAAAATTTCTACCTCAAAGCATAGAAATTTTGTCGGTTTTTCGAAATAGCCTACTTACGATAGGACTATCGAGTTCAAACTCGGTAGGCATAAACTACTCGAGGAGGGGATTAAAATGAAACATACCGGAGGTGCCTAGCTCCTACCGTTCCGGAGATATGGTACTTTGAAGTTTGAAAAAATGCTTACCTAAAATTGCCATAATTTCGCTCTAGCGCGAAAACTATAGGAGATAGCGCGTTCGTTCTTGTTCCATTCGATTCCTAGACAAAATCTACTTGTAGAAAGGTCTACCCGATCGGGATCGAGCCATAAATAATGTGGTGAGAGCGATTTGAAGTTTAGTCCTTAACGAAAATATCGATTTTTAACGAAATTTTCGTCATTCGATGAAAAATTCATGTCGGAATTTCCAAGTTATTTTGCGTCAGAATATACATATTCGTATCGGCAATTACGTAGAACATATCGATTCGAACGTAAAACGCATAGGTTTCGAGAAAACTCGTAAAATAGGCCTAATATAGGGGTGAATATAGGGCAAAAATGGACAAACTTCAAGCGGTCGTAGCGCCTAAACTATCAACGATAGAAAGACGATCCGGGGTCGATTCTGAATCAGAAAAACGAGATCTTTCGAATGGTGCGGGAGGGAATGTCGTAGCACGAAAGAAATCCCTTCCGAGGGTGCAAATTAACGATTTTTTGCGATATTTTCGCGACTTTTTCGCGATTTTCTCGGTAACCGTTGGAGTAAAGTGAAAAAATCGTACGCCGTTGAATTCGTCTCGTCAAGACGCGTCGATTGATGTAGGATTGAACGTTCTAAGTCCCATATTAGCGAAAGCGGGTATGCGATTTTAGCGATTTTTAGCGATTTTTAGCGATTTTTTGCGGTTTTTTGCATTTTTCTCGGCGACCGTTTGAAATAATCCAAACAAATCATATACCGTTGGAATCAGCGCGTCAAGGCGCGTCGATTGGTGTATGATTGAACGCGATCGGACGAAGTTAAACTTTAAACGTCGATATCTCGGTAACGGTTGGAGCTACAGCGTTTATAATGCCATATTTGGAATCTACCCGTCGAGACCTATCCGATAGGCCTATTTCGGACTCAATCGGACGAACTTTTCTTCAGCTCGAGAACGGTAAGAGATACAGCGTCCGGGATGGAAGATTTGGAATCTACGGGTCAAAATCTATCGGATAGACATATTTTGAACGCGATCGGACGCAAAAATATTTTGGTCCAAAAATTTCTACCTCAAAGCATAGAAATTTTGTCGGTTTTTCGAAATAGCCTACTTACGATAGGACTATCGAGTTCAAACTCGGTAGGCATAAACTACTCGAGGAGGGGATTAAAATGAAACATACCGGAGGTGCCTAGCTCCTACCGTTCCGGAGATATGGTACTTTGAAGTTTGAAAAAATGCTTACCTAAAATTGCCATAATTTCGCTCTAGCGCGAAAACTATAGGAGATAGCGCGTTCGTTCTTGTTCCATTCGATTCCTAGACAAAATCTACTTGTAGAAAGGTCTACCCGATCGGGATCGAGCCATAAATAATGTGGTGAGAGCGATTTGAAGTTTAGTCCTTAACGAAAATATCGATTTTTAACGAAATTTTCGTCATTCGATGAAAAATTCATGTCGGAATTTCCAAGTTATTTTGCGTCAGAATATACATATTCGTATCGGCAATTACGTAGAACATATCGATTCGAACGTAAAACGCATAGGTTTCGAGAAAACTCGTAAAATAGGCCTAATATAGGGGTGAATATAGGGCAAAAATGGACAAACTTCAAGCGGTCGTAGCGCCTAAACTATCAACGATAGAAAGACGATCCGGGGTCGATTCTGAATCAGAAAAACGAGATCTTTCGAATGGTGCGGGAGGGAATGTCGTAGCACGAAAGAAATCCCTTCCGAGGGTGCAAATTAACGATTTTTTGCGATATTTTCGCGACTTTTTCGCGATTTTCTCGGTAACCGTTGGAGTAAAGTGAAAAAATCGTACGCCGTTGAATTCGTCTCGTCAAGACGCGTCGATTGATGTAGGATTGAACGTTCTAAGTCCCATATTAGCGAAAGCGGGTATGCGATTTTAGCGATTTTTAGCGATTTTTAGCGATTTTTTGCGGTTTTTTGCATTTTTCTCGGCGACCGTTTGAAATAATCCAAACAAATCATATACCGTTGGAATCAGCGCGTCAAGGCGCGTCGATTGGTGTATGATTGAACGCGATCGGACGAAGTTAAACTTTAAACGTCGATATCTCGGTAACGGTTGGAGCTACAGCGTTTATAATGCCATATTTGGAATCTACCCGTCGAGACCTATCCGATAGGCCTATTTCGGACTCAATCGGACGAACTTTTCTTCAGCTCGAGAACGGTAAGAGATACAGCGTCCGGGATGGAAGATTTGGAATCTACGGGTCAAAATCTATCGGATAGACATATTTTGAACGCGATCGGACGCAAAAATATTTTGGTCCAAAAAATTTCTACCTCAAAGCATAGAAATTTTGTCGGTTTTTCGAAATAGCCTACTTACGATAGGACTATCGAGTTCAAACTCGGTAGGCATAAACTACTCGAGGAGGGGATTAAAATGAAACATACCGGAGGTGCCTAGCTCCTACCGTTCCGGAGATATGGTACTTTGAAGTTTGAAAAAATGCTTACCTAAAATTGCCATAATTTCGCTCTAGCGCGAAAACTATAGGAGATAGCGCGTTCGTTCTTGTTCCATTCGATTCCTAGACAAAATCTACTTGTAGAAAGGTCTACCCGATCGGGATCGAGCCATAAATAATGTGGTGAGAGCGATTTGAAGTTTAGTCCTTAACGAAAATATCGATTTTTAACGAAATTTTCGTCATTCGATGAAAAATTCATGTCGGAATTTCCAAGTTATTTTGCGTCAGAATATACATATTCGTATCGGCAATTACGTAGAACATATCGATTCGAACGTAAAACGCATAGGTTTCGAGAAAACTCGTAAAATAGGCCTAATATAGGGGTGAATATAGGGCAAAAATGGACAAACTTCAAGCGGTCGTAGCGCCTAAACTATCAACGATAGAAAGACGATCCGGGGTCGATTCTGAATCAGAAAAACGAGATCTTTCGAATGGTGCGGGAGGGAATGTCGTAGCACGAAAGAAATCCCTTCCGAGGGTGCAAATTAACGATTTTTTGCGATATTTTCGCGACTTTTTCGCGATTTTCTCGGTAACCGTTGGAGTAAAGTGAAAAAATCGTACGCCGTTGAATTCGTCTCGTCAAGACGCGTCGATTGATGTAGGATTGAACGTTCTAAGTCCCATATTAGCGAAAGCGGGTATGCGATTTTAGCGATTTTTAGCGATTTTTAGCG